>OW804096.1:12948385-13686505 GCA_942159475.1 Sthenelais limicola | reverse complement strand
GGTTATTTGCGGTTAGTAGCCTGAATACATGTTACAAATTTCAAGAATGTGAATTGAATATATCTTTGCATTTTTAAGGTCATCTTATGGAGTATATTCAGCTACTTTACTAGTAATTGTCCACCAAAAAATATTGCAAACGCTTGATTCCCAATCCATTCATCCCCAGGTCCGACGTCCTTACGGAGCATGTTCGGGCGAGGACATTTTCGGTTCGGGCGATTATTTTGAAGGCATGATGCGGTGGGTGTAGGAGGGAGGTGTCGGGTCTGGGGTGGGGGCGGGGAGGGGGGCGGGTTAGCTGGGAGTTTCTAGTATAGGATTGCACTGGCAACGGGATAAAAATCATCATTTCTGATGTTGAAATATAATTCTGTTAATTTTAACAGAGAACCGATTTTGAGAAGATTTTTCGGTCGGAGGTTGACCTTGTTGAGGTTCAGTGGAGCCCTAACAACTCCTTTTATTACACGTTATTAACAATTACAGTTTGATCTTCAGATCCAGTTTCAAAATGACTAAACACTCGACCTTGTTCTTAAAAATCAGTGTTGCTGACAAAACCTTTTTTTAAAAGGTTTTATTCAGTTTCTATCCTGTCTTGGTGTATACACTTCTAACATGATGATTAAACCGAATCCCTTATTATTTTATAGTTTTTTTTATATTTTCTTCATTTTTCTTACACCTTCTTATAAAATGAAATAACAAATATACACACAAACCATGTCCCTCGAAACAATGCTGACAAAACTTAATATTCTGCACAATCAGCTTGCAGTTGAGCATTGTTTCATGCAGTAGTGGGGTGGGTTAGGGGTGTTGGGTGGTTTAAGTGTGTGTGGTGTGTGTGGGGAGTGAGTTAGAGATGGCGGGTGGGGGTGGAGACACAGACAGAGAGGTGATCTATCATGGCCGATGCAATAAAGCAGCAGGGCTCCAACAAATCTGTTGCATTGCGACCCGCTAAACGCAGGGAGACTGATTCCATTGTTGGGAAGATGACAAAATACCTTATGCCTTACATTCAAATAGTATAAGGAGCGGGGTGCAATAATACACGCACCCCATCCATCTTCTCCATGGTATTGTTCACCCTACTCCTCCACCAGATGCAAGACATCATTCTTACAATAAATGATATAACACTTGGGGCGAGAAAAAGAAAGAAATAAGATAAAAACAAGGCAGGGAGAAATTAGAGTGTGAAGGAGAGAATGAAGCATCAAGCAATGATTAACAATCATGGAGGTTTCTTTATCAGGAGAAACAAAAAAATAATTGAATAAATATTTTAAAAAAGAAATGTTATGACAGTTATGGCCATTTTTTTTGCTTTCCCAATGCACCGTCAACTGCGATGAGTCGTGAAGTAAGAAACTCATGGGTTCGATTTTCAGAAAATGTACAATTGGCAGGTTGTACACATTTAGTAAAATCTGCTAAAATAAGCTGCAATTTGGTCAATACTTGCTAAATCCGAGTATATTCGGCATTGCATTGATTCTAGCAATGTGTTTGGTTAGGTTGAACTGTATTTTGAGTCTGATTTATGTATTAAATTTGGGTTATTTGAGAGGATTGGTAAAGACGAATTGTACATTTTCGGGCGATTTCACCCACATGCATAGCAATGGGAGGCACACCCTTGCAATGATGAATGGCGGAGGGGATGCTTGACATTATCCAGCATAGATATGATGAGATAAATTTTAATCACAACATATAAAAGCGCTGAGAGCTGAATGAGATCGCGCTCTGTCGCTGAGCGCGCGATGGATGACATCTTGGAGGGCGTTCCTTCGCACCACGTGCACCGCTGGCCCAACAGGGCTATAGATCGAGGCGTTAAAACATGTTGTTTTTAATAATCGTACTGAATATGTGTATTTCATTATCTTGTACAATGTGAGGAGTTGACCAAAAGATAAACTCAAAAATAATTGTGTAAATATTATCTGGATTATGGACTATTGGTTCCATTGATGTCTTAAACCGACAATATCAAATGTCAGTACATATAAGCTGGCTAGCGTCGGTAATCGAATTATTAAAACTCTAAATGTATTTAAAATATAAAACCTAAATGTTCTCGATGATTAATGCAACTTTTTGTATAATTTCATGAGTCTGTGAGAATATCAATGTAAACATCGAAACCAGCTCAATAAAATTTCTTTTAAAAATAAATAAATCACAAAATAACTTTTTATTTTCACTATGACTATACCTGTGACAAGCGATGCTATGGGGTTTTAACTTGGTTAACTTGGTTAACTTGGTTTGTGAAAAGTGTTACTGGGTTAGATCGTCAGAAAATGCACAATTCAACTTTACTAATCCTCTCAAATATCCCAAATTCAAGACAGAAATGAGGTCCAAAATATAGTTTGACATAACCAAATAGTTTCTATGAATGTAAGCCATACCATATTTACTCAGATTTACCTGGTATTTATCATTTGTCAACCTAATTTAGATGAATTTACGAAATGTGTAGAGCTGGCGATTGTGCATTTTCTGACGATCTGACCATACTATAACATCCTATGAGAGTCAATGGGTTTTTAACTTGGTCAAACATTATAGAAATCACTTTTTGATTTGACTATAATTACCTATGGCATGCAGTCGATGGGTTTTTAACTTTAACTTTTTAACTTTAACTTAAAAACGTCAAAATAACTTTTAACTTTTACTATATAGTTCTATCTATATGAATAAAAGATAATTCTTTTAAATGTGATGCAAATTTCTGCTTTACATTTCAATAAAACAGTGAAATTAAAGTTAAATATAACTTTTCTTCCAATCCCTATGCTTTTATATCCATCTGGAATCTAATTTAAAGTATTGTAGGATCAAAACAAAGATTTTCTACTATTTGCTCCGTTGTTTTCCTACTATGATTTAACCACCATTATGGAGGATACCAACCAGTTGTTTTGTTGCAGGGGTTCCTCACAAAAGTATTTTTATATTTCAGTAATCATAAAAATCATCTTTGCTGCAGTTGTTTCACTTATTATCGTCCGTTTTTTTTCGGCCAGTTTTACTTCAAATGAGTAAATTTGGTAATATTTACTTTGTCACTACAGCTGAGAATGCAGCTTATACACTCTATACCTCACTATCTCTGATATTATTTCCATTATTTCTGATATTCTCAGATTCGTTTTGCCTTTTTACCTCATTATGTATTATAGTCTGTCTAGAAAGTAGTTGACACGTGATTCCTTAGTCCCTTTAATAAGGGGAGGGAAAAGTGGGAGATTTCTGATTTCTATTTATGACAAAGACCTGTCCACTCCTTGCCCAGCGAGTCGCTCATTGCAATCAACCATGAAGAAACAGGGCCAATATAACCAGCTCTTCCTTCCTTCTAAGAAAAACAACAGCTGCTCCACATAGAACAGAGACAGCACAATACAGTACAGCTGTACATTTGGTCATGGTCGGTCGCAAACGGCCATGGTTGGTCGCAAACGGCGATTCAGGGGGCAATTGTTTGAAGTCAAAACTCCCCCACCTTTCCCTCCCCTTAAAGGGAATAAGGAATCACGTGTCAACTACTTTCTAGACAGACTATAGTCCTTCTCTGTAGATAATTTGCCTCTATCAGGGAAGCGGCTGGAAGATCTGGGAGGTTCCAAAATAGGTTCACAGAAGTCCGCCAACCTATTTATCACTGTAAACTCTTTTTTGATAAATAAAAGATTACTCTATCGATCTATCTATATCCCAATAGTTACTATCTATAGATTGCAAATCCTCATTGATAAAGAGCTAACGAGCCCGAAACTTCGGAACTCTAAATTAACAAACTCCAAGACACAAATCCTCCCCTTCCCACCTCTGTCTCAATTTGGATCAGATCAGAAAACGTACAATTCACCTTCACCAATTCGCTCAAATAACCCAAATGTAAGCCGAAAATCAGGTTCAACATAACCAGACAGATTTATTGAATGAATACAATACAGAATACACTCAGATACACCTACAGTATTTAGCAATTTTTTACTCTAATTTAACAGAATTTGATAGATGTGTAGAACTGTAGATTGTGCATTTTCTGAAAATCCGACCCATTTACTTTGATAGTTACTAAAACTAACTTGGGAGACACACTCCATGGAAAGTCCATTTACCTGAGACAGTGATCTGTAGGCAAAGAATAGGGGAGTTGCATGTCTAACTGCGCATGTCTATTGCAGTGCATGCTGGGATGGATTCTGATCCATCTGACATCTGAAATCTGACATACAAATATTTGGCAATATTTTATCGAAAATTGCAAGAATGTTTTCACCAATATCATAGCTTGTATAGATCATCTATGAAAACCAAATGCATGATGGGAAATATGGAGGCTCGTGTTATGGAAACATGTATAAAACGTGGATATTGACATTAGAACAATAATAAATATCCCATGCAGAACATGGCATGGTTTCTATAGATTTTAGACTGTACCATTAGTCCCATAATTCCTTGCGAATCAAGATTCAAAATGGCGGCTATGCAAATCCCCTATACGAAGGAAGAAGACAACAACTCGAAGAAGAAGAAAAAACCCATCTGTACACCCCCCCCCCCAATGTCTACAGGAATCTACCTCCGTCTCTTAATGCATTTCTTCTGTCAGGATGTGTAGAACAGTAATCAAGGGTACCTATATCCATATGAAAATGTCATTCAACTTTTACACCTGATGTTGCATGTATTTATCCTAAATTTATTATCAACAAAAATGGGATACTTTTATCAATGTCATCTTTAAAAAAAATGTACGTCAAGAAGAATGTGTTTATCCCTGATTGTGCATTTTCTGAAAATCTGACCCATTTACTGATAGTTACTGAAACTAACTTCGGAGAGACACCCACCACAGAGAGTCCATTTACCTGACATAGTGATCTGTAGAGAAGACAAAACGAAGAAGAAAAAACTCTCTTAATGCATTTCTTCTGTCAGGAATTAGGGGTACATCTCCATGGAGAGACAGGAGACTGACAGCACCCGTCCCCAACACGCGCCCGCACCTGGTAGACGCTGGGGTGCCATCCGTCCTGGTTATGTAGTGTCACGTGGTATTAAACCCTGGAGGAAATGAACCCCTGTGTCTCCAGTCAACCCTTGATGTTCATTCCACGGATACACCGAACCCCTTCTATACGGCCTAGTAGGGGTAAATTGGGCAGATTTTCAGAAAATTGGTAGATCAAGATATTTTGTAAATTCTGGTAAATTGTACTGAAAAATCATCAACACTAGGTATATGAATGTATTTGGTATTGCCTTGATTCAAACAATCTGTTTGTTTATGTTGAACAGTATTTTGAACCTGATTTTTGTCTTAAATTAGGGTTATTTGAGAGAATTGGTGAAAGTGAATTGTATATTTTCTGAAAATTTGACCCTAGTAGGGGTAAGTTTGCCCTCAAATTTGATGTGTTCCAGGAAAATGAGTAACAAGTCGCAGAATTGATATTTTTCAAAGTGTTTTAACTATAAGATATCTTTGTTGGAATGTTCTGAATTTTGGAGGGTTACCCACTTATAGTCATCTGTATCTGTGTACCAAATCTCAGGACATTGAATTAGATATATCCTTGCGTTTTGAACGCCTTCGTATGGAGTGTATTTAGTTACTATATTGGCTATTACCCACCCAGAAACATTGCAAGCTTTTTTTTTCAAAAATAAAAGTATCAAACTTAAAATATAGGAATATTTATTAGATGTCCTCGTGTTTACCATCTTTCGAATCGGCTTGAAGTCCCCTTTTCAAATATCATGGTATCTCAAAATCCATATTTTCCTAAAATGAATATTGACAGATATATATCCCATGCTATAAATGACATGTTTTCTATAGATTTTACACTGTACCATTAGCCTATAGCCTACTCCCATAATTCTACGTGAATTAAGATTCAAAATGGGGGCTATGCAAATCCCCTATTGGCAGCTGGGCATGTTTGTGATGTGTTTCAGGTAAATGAGCGACAAGTCGCAAAATTGTTATTTATTTAAATTTTTATTAAATTGTTATTTATTTAAGATCACTTTGTTGGAATGTTTCATGTTTAAAGTATCTAGTCCTTGAAGTCGCATAAATACCAAATTTCAGGACAGTGTATTAAATATATTCATGCATTACGAAGGTCATCTTAAAGAGTATATTTAGTTACTTAACTAGTAAATATCCACCCAAAATATTGCAAACCTTTTTCAAAAATAAAAATATCAAACTTAAATTATAGAAAAACTTATATTAAATGTCCTATTGTGTACTATCATCGGAATCGTCTTGATATCATCTTTTCAAATATTTTGCGACTGTTATTTTGAACCTGATTTTCGTCTTAATATAAATTTAGCTTATTTGAGAGGATTGGTGAAGGCCAATTGTACATTTTCTGAAGATCTGGCCCATATAATGACAACTCGGACCGTACATTTGGTAAGAAGTTATTTGTTCCAGTAGCAGAGAATAAAGCTTTGTTTGCCTGCTTTGTTTGTTTTTATTTGCTACATGATATCACAGCTTGAAGAGACCGACATGAAGAGTTTGCCAGGATCCAAAGATGCAGCCTTTAGTGAGATCATACTGTACTTCCTTCCTTGCCTTTTCACCCTTAGGAGAGGTCCCTAGAAGCTTGAGAGAGAAGCGTCTTCCCCCTCCACTCCCCCATTCCATCTCCACCTCCCTCATCCCCCCTCCGCCCCCATCATTCCCCAGTAACTTTGACCCAAGGGGAAGCCAATAATAAGGAAGATTTGAGGTTGACTTAGCCGTGTCAACCATCTATCATCATAATATAGAAGAAGGCACTATTGGGTGAAATCACCAGAAAATGTACAATTGACCTTCACCAATCCTCTCAAATAACCCAAATGTAAGATAAAAATAAAGTTCAAAACACAGTTCAACCTAACCAAACCGATTGCTAGAACCAATGCAATGCCGAATATACTCGAATTTACCAAGTATTGACCAAATTACAGCCTAATTTAGCAGAATTTACTGAATGTGTACAGCTGCCAATTGTGCATTTTCTGGAGATTTGACCCAGAAGAAGGCACTATTACTGCTACAGTTGCCTTCTCCTCCTGCCTTCCCACTCGGCGTCGCTATCTCTCTTAGTTAATGGTCTCCCCGAGAAGAAGCCCTAGAAAAAGCACCATTTGCCGACACTACTTACACATTATAGAGATTATGATGAAGACCAACACAGCTTCATTGGAGCTGCCACTTCAGATTGTAGCCAAGTCAGACCCCCTATGGAGGAAATACAAGAGATTAGCATATTTAAGTAAAGCGATTTGGAACCATATCAATAATGCATTTTATTTGCGATCTGATTTACTTGTACTAGAGCGTAATTATCGCAAACAGGCGCGCATACTGTTGCAGTAGGACAATTTAAATAATCCAGGCTGTCCGCCCCAGCCAAATTAACTTTGTTTGGGTAATGATTTCCATCAGTATGGAATTTCATTCCTTGTCAATTGTGTCGCCGTCGTCGTCTTAAAGGTGCAGTGAGATCAGCACGAGCAAGATCTGCATACGAATAATTTATCCAGACTGTGCGAGGGGGGAAAACTCGCCCCGGGGGCATCTAGCGTCACCCACGCGTTCACAAGCTACGGGGTTCTCTGTTTCTACCCCAGGGCCTTTATATAAGCCAACATCACAAGCCGCAAACTGCCCTCGACACGATACGGCCTTTTTGCATCCGCAAACCCGCCACAACTCCTAATGTTGCTAATATCTAGCCGCTGGCTACAATTTTCTTGTCAATTGTTACGATTCATTTGGCCGGGACATGATTATGAAGCCAAATGGGAAAGTTTGTCAGCATCGAAAGCCTCATTTCGTTCTTTGCATCGACTAGGGTCGTTTCCATTGGCAACGAAGAATAGGCCATAGTCATTAGCGCAAAAAGGTCCACTGGATGTGCCATATGCACCTTTGCTTGATCTATTGTTGTGATGGAACGCCTCATTTTACGACATTTTACGTCATTTTACGACATTGAACGTGCAAGAAAGGAGCGTACAACGACGTGATGATTTCCGTCCAGTCTGACGTCCTTAGGGCACCGTGGCACGCGTCAGAGTCATTGTGCGCCAAATGGCCAATTGAAAGTTGATTATTTCTTCATTTTCATACTAATTTGGACTCTTGTTTTCATGCTTATCGACAAAAAATAAAGAAAAAACTTGAAAGGGAAGTTATTTGTGAGATAATCAGGAATCATTATACAGGAGTTGCTGATTACAAGTGTTGATTACTTCCACTGATTGATTAATGGTATTTTTAAGGCCCCCTACCGTAATTTAGATAAACTAAAGACATTGTCAGCCTACACATAACACACACCACCTTCCTGGGTTAGATCTCCAAAAAATGTACAATTCCCATATAACACCTATCCTCTCAAATAATCCAAATCTAATAGCAGAATGACGTTCAAATTGCAAAAGAGATATATCTTTAATCAACACAATGCCAAAGATACTCGGATATACATAGCATTTATAATTCTCCAGTCCAATTTAGCAGAAGTTAACAAATTTGTAGAGCTGACGATTGTACATTTTCTGAAAATCTGACCCTTGCAGTTCTTGAACAACTCTTGTTATTATCACAATATCATATAGACATTACTAATCTTGATATAATCTCCAATACACATAAGGTGATAACGTGTTTTATTCTAAGTATAACATTATCGTATCATTATATGGTATGATAATAATGAATTGTGATGAGAAATGATAATTGCAATGAAAATCATCATTGATTTTGATGCGGTAAACTTCTGAACATATCTTTTTATATACCGTATATGAAGAGGAATATATTATAATTAGAAGTGACATGATACTACACTACATCTGAAATCAGATATAATTTACATTGTTTAAACTCTACAATATAAGATTGATATAGAGCCTTGTATACATGACCTCCTATAGTTACTTGTATAATCAACAGTACAATATATCAGTAATTATATAGTCTATTGTATATTCTTCCTTGTCTCTCAGAAGAACTAAAAATTGAAATATCTACTGCACAATATGTGATGTGTCACAGGAAAATGAGTAACAGGTCGCCAAAAATGAATTTTGAGATACCATATATTTGAAAAGAGGAGATCAAGCCTATTCTAATGGTAGTAAACAGTAGGACGTCTAAATAGTGTTTCTACTACATTTCAAGTTTGATATCTTTATTTTTGAGAAAAAAAAGTTATTGATACTTTTGGTGGATAATTACTAATAAAGTACCTAAATATACTCCATAAGATGACCTTAGAAATGCATAGATATATTTAATACACTGTCCTGAAATTTTGTACATGTATCAATGTTACTAGCAGCATGAACCATTTTCCTAAAACACATCACATATATAGAGAGAGTAATTCACCCTACTCATAACGCTTACAGAAAACACCCACAGCCTTTTACCCCATTAGGTAGCTTCACAGCAAACTAGGTCCCTTTATGTCCAATTGGCTCGCCAATGAAAGTTATAAATACTAAAATAAGAGCACCTCCCACTCATCTGGCCACCGGATATGACGTCAGAGGTAGCAGCGTCCCTTTCTACCTCTAGCTTCGGGCCATCGTCGCCAGGTGTCAGTACTCCTGCGCTGACAGATTTGAAGGGAGGTTTCAATTTTGAGCGGGAGGTGTTTTCTCTTCTTTTCCTCATGAGTAAGCCCCAGGTTATGTCTTTTTGCCAATTGTGAAATGAACAAACGACCATTACGCCGCCTATTAATGCATATTTCATCACATGAGGATGTTAGTTCACGCCAATAAAAGGTTTGAATATTTATCATGGCTTTTGTAATGGAGGCACTCGAGGGTATCAATAGGGGATTTGCAAGTGCCACTGCGCATGTCTATGACAATGCATCCTGGGATGGATTCTGATGAAATCTGACATACAAATAGTTGGCAACATTTTTATGAAAAATTGTAAGAATGTTTTCACCAATATCATAGCTTGTATAAATGATCTATGACACCCAAATGCATGGTGGGAACGATGGGGACTTGTGTAATGGAAACATGTATAACACATGGGCATGTTTTATAGATTTTATACTGTACCATTACTCCCATAATTCAATGCGAGTCAAGATTCAAAATGGCGGCAATGCAAATCCCCTATTGACACGAGTGATCTAGTAATTTGCGCGGCAATGCTTTGGAAAAGTAAAATCAGACTTTCTATGTCATTCACATAATTCGTGTACTATTGGGAATAAGATAAAGAGTTGTGAATCTGACTACGATCTATTATTAAACATGCACTAGGAGGGTGAAGTCGCCAGAAAATGTATAATTTGTCTTCACCAATCCTTTCAAATAACTCAAATCTCAGACGAAAATAAAGTTCAAAATACAGTTTAACCTAACGAAACAGATTGCTAGAATCAATGCAATGCCGAATATACTCGAATTTATCTAGTATTGGCTTAATTACAGCCTAATTTAACAGAATTTACTAAATGTGTACAGCTGTCAATTGTACATTTTCTGAACATCTGACCCAGGAGGGCTCTCTTTTGAGACAATTTTAGAAATGGTGTATTTATAACATGCTTCAGGGTGTGTAAAAACTTCATATATATAAGGTCAGAAATGCTGTTAAATTAAGCTGAACAATGATAAATACTAGATGAGTATATTTGGTATTGCCTTGATTCAAACCATGTTTTTGGTTATGTTGAACTATATTTTGACGCTGATTTATGTATTAAATTTGGGTTATTTGAAAGGGTTGGTGAAGGTGGATTGTACATTTTCGGACGACCTGACACATATAAGTTAGAAATTACAAATAAATGCTTACATTTACATTTTAAATGGAGTTTTAACAAACGCCCTTAACTTTCCATAAAACATGGACATGTCGAAGGTTCCCCCAAGCGTGAAATATAATATCAATCAATTCACAGTGAAAAAAGGTGGGCCATGCATGGAAATATAAGGGTCAGATTTCCAGAAAATGTACAATTCCCCTTCACCAATTTTCTTGAATAACTCACATTTAAGACAGAAATGAGCTTCAAAATGCAGTTCAACATAACAGAACTGATACATTAAATCAATGCGATACCAAATATACTCAGATATTCCCGGTATTCATCATTTTTCAACCAACTTTTGCAGAATTTCCTAAATGGGTAGAGCTGCCAATTGTACATTTTCTGAATATCTGACCCATAAATATGAACTGTTATGAAGCTCTCGTGTCTAACGAAATGTTACGTAATCGTGTAGCTCTCCAACTGGACATGACAAAATAAAGTCCTTCATATTCTATAATTGATATATCAAATTTATTTTTTCTCGTAAAAGTTGTTAATAATTTCTATGCAACATGCCTCTTTCCTTAACGCAAGCTAATTTATATGATATTAATATATTGTTTTCATCAAAATCTATGACAATCCTAGATAAAGTTTTCTAGATTCGATTTCACCCAAGAAAACACAATTATTCTTGAAATATTTACTATCAGTAAGGCAACGCAACAAAACATCGACAGGGTCGACATGCGTGTTTTTGATATGATATTGTAAATGTATTTGCCTTATTTGTAATAAAAGAAATAAAATAATTTTGCACTATAATTAAACTTAGCAAATAATACATGTAGCAGCATAAGGCAATATAATACAATTTGTGTGGATTCAATTACAAATAAAATCAATTTCCTCATCACAGCCTTCTTTCTGACTCGGGAGAATTACAGAATTTACACTGACAAGACGAATAGGGGTCAAGTTTTCAGAAAATGTACAATTTACCTTCACCAATCATCTCAAATCACCCAAATTTCAGACAAAAATAAACTTCAAAATACAGTTCAACCTAACCAAACAGCTTGCTAGAATCAATGCAATGCCGAATATACTCGAATTTATCTAATATTGACTGAATTACGACCTAATTTAGCAGAATGTTCTAAATGCGTACAGCTGCCAAGTGTAAATTTTCTGAAAATCTCACCCATATCCTTATCTCTAGCCAAGATACCTGAGTTGCTTTTTTTCAATTTATCCAGTGAAAGATTATTCCCCAATTTCCTTAATGACTTTACCAGTAGAGAAGTCTTCCACGTCCAGGTCGGCCATTCGGCCTCCTCTCAGGGAATTCATCAGCTCTGATTAGCTCTATAAGATTAGGTGTACTTTGCAGAGAACTAATTACTAATTTTATGGATTTAAAATCAATTAATGGTTCCTCTTATCCGTAACTGGACATTTCGGCAAGCAATCAATCCAACCTGTTTCCAATTATCAAGACATTAAAAGGTTATTTCATCAATGTCCTAGAAAAAGAACAAATTCTAGTTAACTTTTGTTTTGTCGCGACGAAGGAAATATTAGATCGCAAAGAGTTGGTTCTTCTTCTTTCGGTTTCTATTCTTTGCTCTGAATCACCTTCTTCAGGGAACCGTCATCAAGAGATCAAGAGGGAACTAATGAGTATTTTTTATCCTGGCTGATGAGAGGAGGGCGCAAATCAAATAGTCATCTTTTATTTTAACAAGGTATCACATGACTCATTTTTATCCTTGAGAGAGAGGGAGGAAGAGAGATAGAGAGAGAGAGAGAGAGGGGGAGGGGTGGAGAGAGGAAAAGGAAAGAGAGATAGAAAGAGGTAGAGAGATAGATGGAAGAGGGAAAAAGGAAGATAGAATGACAGGAAGAGCGAGATGGAAAGTAGAAGAGATTGTGGGAGAGGGATAAAAAAGAGAGGGGTGAAGAGAAGGAGAGAAACACACAGAGAACAAGGAAGAGGCAGAGAGAAGATAAAGGTAAGAAATCGAGAGAGAGAGAGAGAGAGAAAGTGTGAGGGTGGGTCTAGCGCAGCAATTCGCCAGTAAAATCGCTAATGTCTATAGAGTGAGAAGCCACTAAAGGTATGAATCCACTGACGTTTTTTCCTCTGCAGTCATTAGAGTTTCATTCTGCTATGCATTCTGATGTGCTTTAGAAAAATGAGTCACAAGTCGCAAAATTGATATTTTCCAAAGTGAATTTATTCACAAGATCCCTTCATAGGAATGTTCTGACCTTTGGAGGGTTTAGCCCTGTCAGTATATGAATATATGTACCAAATATCAGGACGTTGTATTAAAGAAATCCTTGCGTTTCTACGTCCACCCTACGGAGTATATTTAGCTACTTTACTGGTAATTGCCCACCCAGAAATATTGCAAACCTTTTTCACAATATATTATATCAAACATAAAATATAGAAATACTTATTAGATGTGTTTATGTTTACCATCGTTGGAATCCGCTTGATCTCATCTTTTCAAATATGATGAGATCTCAAAATCCATTTTCTTGCGACTTGTGATTCATTTCCCTGAAACACATCACATATAATAAGAATTGGAGCTGGTCAGAGGAGAGTCTTGATAGGTTGTGCAACATAAGGGTAAGATTTTCAGAAAATGTACAATTGACAGCTGTACACATTTGGGAAATTCTCCTAAATTAGGCTGAAAAATGAAGAATATCGGGTATACCTGAGTATATTTGGTATCGCATTGATTTAAAGTATCAGTTTTGTTATGTTTAACTACATTTTGAAGCTCATTTTTCTCTTAAATGTGGGTTATTTGAGAGGATTGGTGAAGGTGAATTGTACATTTTCTGGAAATCTGACCCATAAGTGTTTTATAGTAATTAATATAGGGCAATAACTATCAAACCGCATATTAGCCCTCAATAAGCTTGCGGTCTGAGAGCCCTGCTTTATCCCACACAACAGCTTAAGGCCCTAGTCCACTGAGCCAATTTTCATGCGATTTTAACATATAGAGCTGGTCAGAGGAGAATCTTGATAGGTTGTGCAATATTGTTCTTTATAATAATTGATATAAATGACAATAATAATCAGACCGACTATTAACTGCAATAGGCATACGGTCTGGTGGAGCCCTGCTTTAAGCACAGCGATTTTATGTTTTGACACTAGCACACAATCGCTAATGTGTGGTTGGTGCTTAAGGGCCTGCCACCCACCCACTATACCTCCTACCTTTCCTACCTTCCCCGTCCCTCAGCCTCCCCACCCACTATACCTCCTACCTCCCCTACCTTCCCCGTCCCTCAGCCTCCCCACCCACTATACCTCCTACCTCCCCTACCTTCCCCGTCCCTCAGCCTCCCCACCCACTATACCTCCTACCTCCCCTACCTTCCCCGTCCCTCAGCCTCCCCACCCACTATACCTCCTACCTCTCCTACCTTCCCCCACCCCTCAGCCTCCCCACCCACTATACCTCCTACCTCCCCTACCTTCCCCGTCCCTCAGCCTCCCCACCCACTATACCTCCTACCTCCCCTACCTTCCCCGTCCCTCAGCCTCCCCACCCACTATACCTCCTACCTCCCCTACCTTCCCCGTCCCTCAGCCTCCCCACCCACTATACCTCCTACCTCTCCTACCTTCCCCGTCCCTCAGTCTCCCCACCCACCATACCTCCTACCTCTCCTACCTTCCCCGTCCCTCAGCCTCCCCACCCACTATACCTCCTACCTCTCCTACCTTCCCCGTCCCTCAGTCTCCCCACCCACTATACCTCCTACCTCCCCTACCTTCCCCGTCCCTCAGCCTCCACCCACTCTACCTCCTACCTCTCCTACCTTCCCCACCCCTCAGTCTCCCCACCCACTATACCTCCTACCTCTCCTACCTTCCCCACCCCTCAGCCTCCCCACCCACCATACCTCCTACCTCTCCTACCTTCCCCGTCCCTCAGCCTCCCCACCCACCATACCTCCTACCTCTCCTACCTTCCCCGTCCCTCAGCCTCCCCACCCACTATACCTCCTACCTCTCCTACCTTCCCCGTCCCTCAGTCTCCCCACCCACCATACCTCCTACCTCTCCTACCTTCCCCGTCCCTCAGTCTCCCCACCCACCATACCTCCTACCTCTCCTACCTTCCCCACCCCTCAGCCTCCCCACCCACTCTACCTCCTACCTCTCCTACCTTCCCCACCCCTCAGCCTCCACCCACTCTACCTCCTACCTCTCCTACCTTCCCCGTCCCCCAGCCTCCCCACCCACCATACCTCCTACCTCCCCTACCTTCCCCGTCCCTCAGTCTCCCCACCCACCATACCTCCTACCTCCCCTACCTTCCCCGTCCCTCAGTCTCCCCACCCACTCTACCTCCTACCTCTCCTACCTTCCCCACCCCTCAGCCTCCACCCACTCTACCTCCTACCTCTCCTACCTTCCCCACCCCTCAGCCTCCACCCACTATACCTCCTACCTCTCCTACCTTCCCCACCCCTCAGCCTCCCCACCCACCATACCTCCTACCTCTCCTACCTTCCCCGTCCCTCAGCCTCCCCACCCACCATACCTCCTACCTCTCCTACCTTCCCCCACCCCTCAGTCTCCCCACCCACTATACCTCCTACCTCTCCTACCTTCCCCACCCCTCAGCCTCCCCACCCACCATACCTCCTACCTCTCCTACCTTCCCCGTCCCTCAGCCTCCCCACCCACCACACCTCCTACCTCTCCTACCTTCCCCGTCCCTCAGCCTCCCCACCCACTATACCTCCTACCTCTCCTACCTTCCCCGTCCCTCAGCCTCCCCACCCACTATACCTCCTACCTCTCCTACCTTCCCCACCCCCAGTCCCCACCCACTATACCTCCTACCTCTCCTACCTTCCCCGTCCCTCAGTCTCTCCACCCACCATACCTCCTACCTCCCCTACCTTCCCCGTCCCTCAGTCTCCCCACCCACTATACCTCCTACCTCCCCTACCTTCCCCGTCCCTCAGTCTCCCCACCCACTATACCTCCTACCTCCCCTACCTTCCCCGTCCCTCAGTCTCCCCACCCACTATACCTCCTACCTCTCCTACCTTCCCCACCCCCCAGTCCCCACCCACTATACCTCCTACCTCTCCTACCTTCCCCACCCCTCAGCCTCCCCACCCACTATACCTCCTACCTCTCCTACCTTCCCCGTCCCTCAGCCTCCCCACCTCACTCCAGTCCACTTCTTGTCAACCGAACGACAATTATTCCTTAAGATATGACTTGTGGCAAGTCAGCATGCTTCAGTGGGCAAGTGTTGAGGTGTGATGGTCACTCTTGTACCCCCAGGCAAGGCTTTTGGACCTCGAGTGACCATGAGTGACCAGGCTAGTGGACAGCGGGGACCCCTAATCACACTCGTACTCTGTAGGAGGGGTGACAGATGGGTGGGTCAACCTGTCGCCTCCCAGTCTACAAGACCAACAATGAATCACAGCCTTTAACAGCTCCCAGTCACACCATGCTCTGACGTGCCACTTGTAAATGGGTCAGATTTCAGAAAATGTACAATTTGTCTTCACAAATCTTCTCAAATAACCCAAATTTAAGATGAAAATCAGGTTTAAAATACAGTTGAACATAACCAGACAGATTTATTGAATGGATACAATACAGAATATACTCGGATATACCTGGTATCTATAAATTTCCACTCTAATTTAGCAGAATTTGATAGATGTGTAGAACTGTAGATTGTGCATTTTCTGGAAATCTGACCCAAGTGTTCCTTTGCATGAGTGCATTCTCTTGCCTGGAAATTAACCATGGGTTAGAAATAGAAGGCATGTTCGCTTTGTGTGTTTTTTTATTTTTTATAAAAAACGTTTTCATTCAGGTCACATTATACATAATACTGCACTATTCTCAGTGATCCTAATAGAATTTCTAATAATAGATTATGATATTGTAAATCTCAAAAGTAAAACCTGTGGATCCTATAGTTCCAGTCATCTTTTTAAAGCTGCTTTATGATCAAAAGAAATCTTACCAAATTTAATCATATTAGGACTTATAGGAATGAATTTATCAATATTTTGCTAGTCTTACATGTTCATACAAGAATTTGAAGTCTAATCACCGAGATAAAACGGCCACCGGTGAGTGATAATAAGTGAAGACAGCTCGGGAAACGATTTCAGCGGGTCCCCGGAATATAAATTCATGAGGACTTTTATGAAGCCCTGTAGCAAAAACAACGAGAGAATACACTCCGAAATGTTGGTCAAATCACTTTTAGTACGGATGGAAATGTATGTAACAGAAAGTACTGAAGCTTATAATTAAAGGACGAAAGAAAACGAGCGTTGGTGAACAATAATAAGTGAATCCACTGGATGAAGGATTTTGCGGGCCATTGTAATGTTAATGTGAACTTTTTTTATTTTCAATCCAGTCTTTTGTGAGAACACAATTATAGGATTTATAACTTTTCTTAGAAAAAGTTCTATATTCGCATACGATCCCAATCTTTATGATATAAAGATTGAGATTGTATGCGATTTTCAGTCTACTGAAACCTAAGGATTCTGTCATTTAAACTAAAAATGAATTAACTTATTTATGATAATTCAGGTCTTTCAACAGCCTATGTTATAAGGGATTTGCAAAGCCACCATTTTGAATCTTGATTCGCATGGAATTATGGGACTAATGCCATGCCATGTTCAGCATGGACTATTTATCGATGCTCTAATATCAATATCCATAATGTTATACATGTTTCCATGGCAAAAGTCTCCATCTTTCCCATCAAGAATTTGGTTTTCATAGCTCATTCATACAAGCCCAATATTAGTGAAAACATTCTTGCAATTTTCGATAAAAATCTTGTCAAGTATTTGTATGTCAGATTTCAATAGAATCCATCCCATGATGCACTGTACGAGACATACGCAGTGGCACATGCAAATCCCCTATTGATCAAACTTTACTAGAAACTTTCCTACAGAATCAAAAGCCTATCTATTGTAGATGTCTTTAGAAATGATTTATACATGACGTCCCGGAGAAATGGTTTATGGGTCAGATTTTCAGAAAATGTACAATTGGCAGCTGTACACATTTAGTAAATTCTGCTAAATTAGGCTGCAATTTGGCCGATACTAGGTAAATTCGAGCATATTCGGCATTGCATTGATTCTAGCAATCTGTTTGGCTAGGTTGAACTGTATTTTGAACTTTATTTTCGCCTGAAATTCGGGTTATTTGCGAAGATTGGTGAAGGTGAATTGTACATTTTCTGAAAACCTGACCCTTATACACAACGTCCTGGAGGAGACTTATTATGAATTATTTTATTTTATCTTAAATGTGGTTTTTCTATTGTGTAGTTTCTGTATTGTATACATAATTACCATTGTCCAGACTGAACAATGGGACAGTGGATATGTAACACAAAGAAAGGTTATACAATCAGTTTTGCCTTTTTGCCCCTTCAGACATACACAGACCTTTCAGATTATCCATTTCCGTCTAGACACCACTATATTACCGAACTTCACAAAATTATCATAATGAATTTAATTTCATGATTGAAGACCTACTTTAGTCCAATTAAACCATTTTACAAATCCTTGTTTTACTTTAAATTTGAATTCAAAGTAATTTTGTAAATAAGAAGTTGTCCTCTACGGAGTCTTACGACTATTATCAAAGTATTTCTAGTGGTATAGTTTAAATTGTTAAAGTTAAAACATTTATGCAACGCAGAGTTCTTGCTAAAATATCGGTGTCGGTGCTGGGGAAGAAATGTTAGATTCCATTCATGTATTGGGCTAATGATCAGACTTTACATCAAAATTGAAGTGAGTATTTCCTATTTAAATAAACATTAGCAAATAAAGAAAATATTTTAATTTCGATTAGCATGAAAGTTGAGGAACTCTTCCGACAGAAATAATAAAATTGCTTTTTAATGAATAGGTGTACTTACCTATTAGGCTCCAATGCATATAACCTATTCAAGTAAACCACACAGAGTTTTATTTGGGAGATTTAGCAACCACAACGCACCAACACAACACTAACGCATCCACTAACTATTTGTACATTACTACCGCTGTGGGGATATCTCGAGAAGTGCTAGACTGAGGGCATCTGCAATGCAGGCCTCTCGAGATATCCCCACAACGGTAATAATGTACAAATAGTTAGTGGATGCGTTAGTGTTGTGTTGGTGCGTTGTGGTTGCTAAATCTCCCTATTGACTTACAAAACTCATTCTAAATCACAGTAGCCCAAAGTAAACCCACCCCCAATAAACATGAAAAAAACCGGTCGGTTTAATAGCAGCGAAAAACGATCCCTGAAGACAACACCAGAGACTTGGAGGCTGTCAGATTGGATAAATATTGCAGTAAATTTGTGTGCGCCGGGCGAGCTTGCTGAAACATCATCAGCGGTCTTCAGAGAGGATTGCCTTTCAATCTGGGAATTGGACAATTGCTTCAAATGGACAGACTCCCTCCCCCAGATGATGTTAATGTTTCTAATGCATTTGTGCATAGGCGCCTGTCCACCAAGCGGTCAGTTGGTCAGTGTTGTTTGTGGGGTGGGAGGGGGGTGGGAGGGGGGGGGAGGGGGGAGGGGGAGGGGTGGTGGAGGAGAAGAGGAGGGGTGGGAGAGAGAAGGGGGAGTGGGGAGGAGAAAGAGGGGAGGGGGGGAGAGAGAAGTGGGAGAGAGGGGAGGGGGAGGAGAAGGGGGATGAGGAGTGGGAGAGAGGGGAGGGGGGGGGGAGTGGGGAGAGAGAAAGCAGCACCACACATGTTTCAAACATTCTTAAAAAGATCTTTAAAAAAAACTTGGAAAGACAGAAGACAGAAAAAAAGAAAGCGAGGCAAACGAGAGGAGGAACAAGTAGAAGGCGAAAAGATAGAACAGCACGCGATTCGAAGGAGGGGAGGAGGAGAGAAGAAAGTGAGGATAAAGAGAGGATAAAGAGAGGAGAAAGAGAGGAGAAAGAGAGGAGAAAGTGAGGATTAAGAGAGGAGAAAGAGAGGAGAAAGAGAGAAGAAAGAGAGAAGAAAGAGAGGAGAAAGAGAGGAGAAAGAGAGGAGAAAGAGAGGAGAAAGAGAGAAGAAAGAGTGAAGAAAGAGAGAAGAAAGAGAGGAGAAAGAGAGGAGAAAGAGAGAAGAAAGTGAGGAGAAAGAGAGGAGACAGAGAGAAGAAAGAGAGGAGACAGAGAGAAGAAAGAGAGAAGAAAGAGTGAAGAAAGAGAGGAGAAAGAGAGGAGAAAGAGAGAAGAAAGAGAGAAGAAAGAGAGAAGAAAGAGAGGAGAAAGCGAGGAGAAAGAGAGAAGAAAGAGTGAAGAAAGAGAGGATAAAGTGAGAAGAAAGAGAGGAGAAAGAGAGAAGAAAGAGTGAAGAAAGAGTGAAGAAAGAGAGAAGAAAGAGAGAAGAAAGTGAGGAGAAAGAGAGGAGAAAGAGAGAAGAAAGAGAGAAGAAAGAGAGAAGAAAGAGAGAAGAAAGAGAGAAGAAAGAGAGAAGAAAGAGAGAAGAAAGAGAGAAGAAAGAGAGAAGAAAGAGTGAAGAAAGAGTGAAGAAAGAGAGAAGAAAGAGAGAAGAAAGAGAGAAGAAAGAGGGTATATATATAGAGAGAGAGAGGAATTAAGAATGGGCAAGGTGGGTCGGGGAGAGAGAAAGAGAAAGGAGGAGAAAGGGGGTAGAGGAAAGTGGCAGGTGTTGTTCAAACCGTTCTACCAATTAACATGTGTGTCCCATCAGGTCGGATTTATCGTTTTAATTAAAGTGAAAGAAGCATTTCAGGAAAGGATCGCCACTTAAAACTTTCTAATTGTTTGTTTGTTTGCTAAAGATGACTTCCAGGAACGCCATAAAGGAAGATCTTGTAAATCTTGTAAAGACAGCAAATGACTGTGAAGATGTGATTGGTAAAAATATAAATAAAAAAACACCAGATTGAAAACAATCAAGATGGCCCAGAAACAAATCCTAGAAATCTATTTGTGTTATTCTCACATTAGAAAACTTATCAATAGAGAATAAGACATAATAGGTTAACGGGAAATTCATTATATATATGAAATGTCTTTAATAATCCAAAAATGAACAATTTAAAGCCAGGACTTGCTTCAGTTGTGGGCGTTGTGTACACCACTCCGTGCATATACAACGTATCATATTCTAGGTTCCCTACAGCATATAAAATGAGTATATATGATAAAAAATAAAAACCACCAAAATTCAACACCAGGGTTTGTTTCAGTTGAGTTCCCTTCAATTCAATCAATTTATAATAAAAAATAAAACTAAAACGGGTAAAATATTAAGGAATTGTACAGAACAACAATGTAGGTGCGTCAGATTCTCAGAAAATGCACAATCTACAGTTCTACACATCTATCAAATTCTGCTAAATTAGAGTGAAAAATGATAAATACTAGGTATATCTGAGTGTATTCTGTCATGTATTCATTCAATAAATCTGTCTGGTTATGTTGAACTGTATTTTGAACCTAATTTTTGCCTTAAATTTGGGTTATTTGAGAGGATTGGTGAAGGTCAATTGTACATTTTCTGAAGATTTGATCGAGCTATGTACATGTTTTAATGGCCCCCACCCTCATGATGTCACTACCAGCAGGTAATTATGGGTGAAGTACAATCAAATAAAACCACATATCGCCTCATTGGCGTTTTAATTCGTATATCACGCCTCCGATAAAAGTCAATGACCATTTTGACAGTTTAATCAACCTATTGTCACTTGATACGAGTTGGATAATAGCTCATCATCAAAATTGATAATTAACTTAACTTAAGAAATTGTAAAACAAATGACTTATAGGACTGAAGTCTTCAAAATTCTGCTGGTATTATATGGGTCAACTTCAAATTCGCCAATCATCTCAAATCACCCAAATAACCCAAATTTCAGACAAAAATAAAGTTTAAAATATAATTCAATCCATCCAAACAGATTGCTAGAATCGATGCAATGCCGAATATACTCGAATTCATCTAGTATTGACCAAATTGCAGTCTAATTTAGCAGAATTTACTTAATGTGTACAGCTGCCAATTGGACATTTTCTCAAAATCTCACCCATATAAAGATTTGAAGTCAAATGGGCCAAGAGAACAGTGAGCGATAATAAGTGAAGCCACTGCAGGAAAGCATTCGGGGAAGCTGGGAAGGTGGGAGTTATTCGGGGAGAGGGTGAACAGAGGCAAGAGGGGGTTTGATGGGTGATTGGGGGAGTGTTGGTTGGTGGTTAAAGCACACGTGCTGAAGCCTGGTGGGAGGGGGCGGGGATAAAACAGCTGTTGAAATGTATCACTGTAACTCCTGGGTAGAGCTAGGCTTTTATGAAAGAGGGGAAGAGGGTGGGGGCGGGGGGGGGGGGCTGAAGTAGGGTAAAGAGGGTGGCTTATACAAATTTACATCATTAATGCAACTGGGGCTATATGGGCCAGATTGTCAGAAAATGTACCATAGATGCATAGCCATACTCTACTATACCAAGGAAACTACCACCATGAAATTTACCAACTACTACCTTGAAAAACTACTACCTTGAAAAACTCTCCTACCAATTACTACCAGCAGGGAAAACTACCAACATAAGTACCTTCAACAATAGAAACAAATTCCACAAAGTAGTACTCCCCAAAACTACCAACCTGAAAAACTACAATCCTGAGAACTACTATCATGAAATGCTACTAGACATATTACAACCATGATAACTACCACTATAACCACCAATATTTATCTAATTAGGCAACGAGTGAGAACATCCCTAAAAGGAAACTGCGTCTTTTTTTGCATACTGATAAATGTAAGTTAAAACTAGCCGTTAAATCAATATTATTATTATCATAAGATTTTTATTTCAATACTTTTCATACATATGATATCAGTTTTACAATTTCATATATATACAATAACATATCAAAACAGCGTGAAACATCCTCTACAAGTAGGTTTACCTGATGACCCTAAAAGAATGTAATAAAATAAATTTATACACAAATAAACAAAATAAACAAAAAAAACTGAAAATTTCAACCACCCAAACATTCAGCATACATGCATATATAAATAACTGATCTAAAATTACAATTATCTAAAATTAAAATTACAAACATGTAAAATATTAGCATACACTACTGCCAGTGTATCCCTTCCCTTCCCTTCACACTCCCTCCCCCCCCCCCCCCAGCCTGAGCAGCCCATTCTCGAGTAGCTCGGTGAGTCATCAGGGTCAAAGGTCAGATAACCAGCTCGTGGTGCAGGAGCTGGTGCTACAATCTTAAGTCTTCTTGATTGGCTTCGTGAATACCTAATACCTGCAACATCTGCGGTAGCAAGGCCATGCACCCACGACTTGTGGGGCGTATTAGCCTTTTGATGGGGTTTCACCAGCTTCTTACAGGTTTGGGCTGCATTAAATAAGATTGTGGGTCTTTTTCCACATCAGCAGGACGAGCCCGAGTGTAGTGTATGAACTCCTTCTCTTACCCCAGGTCAGAATGTATTGTGGTGAGAATTTGCTTGGTGGATGACCTTTGAAAGGCAATTGTAAAGAAATTGTTTAATATTTGTTTTTTGAATAACTACAAATTATAAACACTGATGGAACTATTAAAGCACGTCTGAATAAAGATATCTACCAAAAACTATAGATTTTCTACATTTTATTCTGCTCCTTTCTACCGACCTGAAATGTATTTAACCAACATTTAACCTGTTGATTTCGCTGCGGGAATTGTCCACATGTATTCCATTGCTGTGGTGGCTTCACTTATTATCGCTCATGCCCGTTTTTTTCGGCCGATTGAAGACTTCAGTCCTATAAGTTCAACAATTGTAAGATTTTGTTTGTCATAATGGCTGAGAAGGCAGCTTTAAGGCCTAATTTGCTTTTTATGTAACTGTACGCAGAAGCAATGCAACAAGCAAAATATCCCACCCCCTACCCCAAAAAAAAAGAAAAAAAAGGGAATTATTAATTGAACTAGTCAGGACCTTATTAACTTATTATTAACTTGGTTGTGTTGTTCAGGAACCAAACGAAAACCACTGTATTCTGTGAGACGGTTAAAAATTAATGCCTGAATAAATATGGTTGTTTGAACGAAAAAATAGAATTTTATATTCTATTTTATTCTGACATATTTTATCATTATAGTGATATCAGCCACAGGGGTCAATGAGAGGGCACACCCTGAAATAAGAGGACACTCGCACCATCAGACTGCGGAAATTTAAACAGAAGATATGTGACAGAGGTAGCGTGAGACACCTCCTGCTCCTCAGCCTGCCCCTCACCCCTCTGAGCTCCTCCTCCTTCTGGTCTGAGCAGCTCTGGATCTGAGTGGAAGAACGCAGCATGTTCCCACGCTAATTGGGGATTCTCCCACACTAATACCAGCCTGATTGATTGCCTTATAACAACAGTTGATTCTTCCATGTGTTGCTTTGACAATTTTATAAGTGCATCCTTTGTATGTGTCATGGGAGATTAAACAAATGCTTTTTTGTCTGTATTTGTTGTACAAAAATGAAAAAGTAATAAGTTGTTGATACAGATTTCAGTATTGTTTTATAAATACAGGTTAACTAACGAGTTGGTTGAAGGAGCTAGCGTGAATATTTCAAGAGTTGCGTGAGGGACTGAAACCAACAAGTTAGTTAACAGATTCATTATACATGCTTTCAATCATGAAAATAGAAAAAATCGACATAAATTTGAATTTTACTGGTAATTTTAGTAAAAAAATACAGATTGGTTGCCATGACAACCCCACGTAAATCACTAGTGAAATACGCACTATGCGTGAATCACTCTCAATACGTTGTTTTCAGAGCAATGCGTGTATAATAAAAGGTGAAATCTACGTTAACATCGGTCAAAAGATTTTCTACTTTTTCAATGTATCTAAAAGTCATAGATATAAAATGGAATAAATTCTGCTACATTATAGCGGAACTCCACTATAGGTAAAAAACGGCGCCAACAGGCAAAAACAGCTGCGACGAATTTTTTGCGACGAAATATCTAATCAAGTTAGATATTTTGCAATTGTTGGCAACAAATAAATGTGTTGCCAACAACCTATTTTACCCCCTCATCCACTAGAATTTTTAGTCATGTCGAATTTTCCGAATTTTTAGAAATGTCGGCGATGAATTTTGCCTGTTGGCGCCGTTTTTTACCTATAGTGGAGTTCCGCTATTAGGCTGAAAAAATGACAAATACTAGGTATAAAAAAGGTCTGTTGAATGTCTTAAAAGAAACAGGTTTTTAAATCAGTATTTTGTATTATACATGCATATATTTAGATTTGTTATTTATGTATTATTATAATATAAACGTAAATACAAACTTTAAAACAATATCTCAGTATATCAATTTTGGCATTGAATTAAACAAATCTGTTCGATTATAGACTAGGCAAAATCCACCTAAACATCACTCTTAATACTCCTAGGGGCATTTTTGAGTACAAAGGTCCACCAGCACTTTTCTGGCTAATTTGGGTGTGCTGAACACGAAAATCACTGTTGGACAGCTGAAATCTGACGCCTTCCTTGTCAAAAATCAAAAACAAAAATGGCTGCCATTCATTTTTGAGAAAAATCATAAAACACACATATATAGTCGTGTGATACCTCAAAATGATGGAAATGGAGAGGACAATCCATTTTACACACTTACCTGGATGTCACAGCAATGTGGTTACCATGACAACCAAATATCCACACATAATATGTGTTTTTCACTCATTTCTGAGAAAAATCATAAAAAAACACATATATGGTCATGTGATACCTCAAAATGTTGGTAATGCAGGGGGGAATCCATTTCTGATATTCTCATTTTGTATAGGTTATGTGAGACAATTATTGGTGAAGGTGAATTGTACATTTTAAGACGCCTTCACACATATATGTGATCTGTTTCAGGAAAATGAGTCACAAGTCTCAAAATTGATATTTTTCCAAGTATTTTATTTGCAAGATCTCTTTGTACGAATGTTCTGATTTTTGATGTATCTAATGCTCCGAGTCGTATAAATTTGTGTACCACATTTCAAGACCTTGTATTAAATATATCTCTGCATTTTTAAGGTCATTCTATGGAGAATATTTAGCTACTTTACCAGTAAATGTCAACCCAGAGATATTGCAAACTTTTTTTTAAAAATAAAAATATCAAACATAAAACATTGAAGTATTGATTAGATGCCCCTTTGTTTACCATCATTAGAACCAGCTCGATCTCATCTTTTCAAATATGATCATATCCCAAATACCATTTTTTCCGACTTGTGACGCATTTTCCTGTAACACATCACGTATGGCAATAAGGAACGCAAGCTTTACCTGCCGTTACTTCAAAGTCTCTATCTCCTATATTTATATTACAGAGCTTCTGGGATACTCAAGCACCGATTTAGCTTACATTAATCGGGGGATAAAAAGCAGAAACAGGGCCAAGGGAGGAGAAGAGATCGCCCAAATACAGCCCCATGCTGTCATAAGGGGCGGGGTTTATGGCTCTGTGAATAGGAGTTATGGGCGTGGCTTGAATATTAATTGGTTGTCATGGTGATAGCGGTGAATGATACTTTAGCTTTAATGCTTTATAGAGTGCTACGTCTCTGACCTCACTGAATGTATTCTGTAATAATTGATAGTTACGGTACTTATGCTTCTAATGAAACTCTGGCTAAATGTATTGTAATGGTTGTCGTGTTAAAACTTTACTTCTAAAGTAACTGGGTCAGATTTTCAGAAAATGTACAATCGCCAGCTCTACAAATTTGGTAACTTCTGATAAATTGGACCGGAGAATTATAAATGCTATGTATGTCTGAGTATCTTTGGCATTGTGTTGATTAAAGATATCCCTTTCATTGTGTTAAAGTGCATTTTGAACGTCATTTCTCTCGGAATTTTGGATTATATGAGAGGATTGGTGAGGGCGAATTGTACATTTTCTGAAGATCTGATCCCACTGAGATGGGCTCAGGTGGGATGACAAGGTGCCTGTTGCATAAGAAATTCTTACTTAAACTGTTTCATACTAAGCTATTTTTCCCCTTGCTTATGGGTCAGGTCGTCAGACGATGTACAATTCATCTTTAACAATCCTCTCAAATAATCCAAATTTAAGACAAAAATAGGTTAAAAATACAGTTCAAAATAACCAAATACATTGTTCGGATCATTGGAATACCAAATATACTCAGATATACCTAGCATTTATCATTTGTCAGCTGAATTTAACCGAATTTACTAATTGTGTACAGCTGCTGATTGTACATTTTCTGAAAATCTGACCCATATGTTGGAAATTCCTACTGTAGGAATACACATTTGCATTATCTGTATAGTAAATTCCTTCCCCTTACCAGCTGCTTAGCAAGGAAGGGTAGCTGAAAAAGGAAACTCGAAATTAAGGATATCATGTGCACAAACGGGCCCCACTGAATTGTATTAAGACTTGTATTCCTTTTTATTGTAATGAATTTAATAGAAAAATAAAGTATTCAATTATAATGATAGTTTAGAAGTGCATGACAAGTATGGTGGTGCTAGGATATGGGTCAGATTTTCAGAAAATGTACAATTGGCAGCTCTACACATTTAGTAAATTCTGTTAAATTTGGCTGAAAAATGATGAATACTGAGTATATCTGGTATCAGATTGATTTAAAGTATCAGTTCTGTCATGTTGAACTCTATTTTGAAGCTCATTTCTGTCTTAAATGTGGGTTATTTGAGAGGATTGGTGAAGGTGAATTGTACATTTTCTGAAAATCTGACCCATATGTTCACGGAGAAAGGGGAACGGTTTTAGAGAAGGTTTAGGTGCAACATGTTTATCAGAAGAATTGTTGTTTGGTATTTTCTTATGACAATTAGGTAGAATCAAATAGATTTTTTCACTTTTTGGGTATCTAGCACGTTATGTCGTATGAATTCATGTACCGAATTTCAAGAATTTCAAATGAATTCCCGCTTTTCTAAGGCCATCCAACGTAACTAGTAATTATCCACCCATGAATATTGCAACTTGATATTTCAAAAATAAAATGTAGAAATACATTTTAGATTCCCAAAATGTTAACATCGTTGGAATCCACTTCATCTCATCTTTTCAAATATGATCGTATCTCAAAATCCAATTTTATTTCAACTCCTGACTCATTTCTCTGTGAAGAATCACATAGACATTTCTGTTTATATTTAAACATTCCCTAACCCTTGGCTACAAAAAATAATATAAAAATAATATATAATAATAAAATAATATAATGGTCCCAGATAAAAGCCGACCTGAAAAATATCATTAAAATCCGAGCAAGCAATCAGGAGTGATGAAGTCTAAGTGGGTCAGATCCTCAGAAAATGTACAATTGACCTTCACCAATCCTCTCAAATAACTCAAATTTAAGAAGAAAATGAGGTTCAAAATACAGTTCAACATAACCAGACAGATTTATTAAATGAATACAATACAGAATACACTCGCATATAGCTAGTATTTATCAATTTACCACTCTGATTTAGCAGTTTTTTTTATAGATCTGTAGAACTGTAGATTGTACATTTTCTGAAAATGTGACCCAAGTACCTGTGATCAATGTGACACTAAGTAGAGCACCCCAGCCATCAATCCCTCTCGTCTACCTCTCTCTCACTCTTAATGTTCTTATGGTGTCTGGATATCACCCAGTTTGTAGGCGGATAATGGGGGCCAAACGTCTCCCTCTTATGCACATCTAAGAAAGGGAGATACAGGAATAACTAGTGCAAGAAAGTATAAATAGGGGGGTTCCGCAAGCAATAAGGGATTTGCATTTCTCACTGCGCATGTCTACTGCAGTGCATGCCGGGATGGATTCTTTTAAAATCTGACATACAAATATCGGCAACATTTTCATCGAAAATTGCAAGATTGTTGTCACCAATATCACAATTTGTAGAAATGATCTATGAAAACCAAATGCATGATGGGAAAGATGACATCTGGTGTTATGGAAACATGTATAACGCATAGATATTCACATTAGACAATTTATCAATATTCCATGTGACATCTTTTCTATAGATTTTAGACTGTACCATTAGTCCCATAATTCCATGCAAATCAAGATTCAAAATGGTGGCTCTGCCAATCCCCTATTACGTAACCATATCCGTATCATTTTTTGTGAATAACGTCGATTTTTTTTGTATAAAAAGTAAATTGCGAGATGATACCCTTTGCTTGATATGTTACGTTACGTTTTTCCCACCACGTTTTGCTGAACCTCTTTCTTCTTTTTCACATATGTTTGTATATCAGAGATACGTATATGTCTACATTGACGTATAGGTTAGACTTACTGAACCTCACTATTATAAAATTCCCTACTTAAAGACGATGTCTGTCCCACCCACGTTACTTGCTAAATATATCTGTAGTCGGAACATCTTTATTTTTTTTATCTTATAATTCTATATAATAGAAGTTAAAAATAAGCTAAGCTTGCATATACTTTTAAAAACTAACAGAAAATTTGAATAATCTAAACCAGGTTTCACAATAGCAGTATAAGAAACATTCTATATTTGACATGATACACAGTTTAATGACAATGAGAATTACATCAACATTTAAGATTTTTTATTCAATTTATTGTAGTTTTGGAACAATATGATAATGATAGATTACTATTCTAGATGTGATTATAAGGAGTCATCAATATGTTACGAACCTTCTTCTTATTGGGTAACCTCCGGGATACCTCCGGGATACCTCCGGGATACCTCCGGGATACCTCCGGGATACCTCCGGGATACCTCCGGGATACCTCCGGGATACCTCCGGGATACCTCCGGGATACCTCCGGGATACCTCCGGGATACCTCCGGGATACCTCCGGGATACCTCCGGGATACCTCCGGGATACCTCCGGGATACCTCCGGGATACCTCCGGGATACCTCCGGGATACCTCCGGGATACCTCCGGGATACCTCCGGGATACCTCCGGGATACCTCCGGGATACCTCCGGGATACCTCCGGGATACCTCCGGGATACCTCCGGGATACCTCCGGGATACCTCCGGGATACCTCCGGGATACCTCCGGGATACCTCCGGGATACCTCCGGGATACCTCCGGGATACCTCCGGGATACCTCCGGGATACCTCCGGGATACCTCCGGGATACCTCCGGGATACCTCCGGGATACCTCCGGGATACCTCCGGGATACCTCCGGGATACCTCCGGGATACCTCCGGGATACCTCCGGGATACCTCCGGGATACCTCCGGGATACCTCCGGGATACCTCCGGGATACCTCCGGGATACCTCCGGGATACCTCCGGGATACCTCCGGGATACCTCCGGGATACCTCCGGGATACCTCCGGGATACCTCCGGGATACCTCCGGGATACCTCCGGGATACCTCCGGGATACCTCCGGGATACCTCCGGGATACCTCCGGGATACCTCCGGGATACCTCCGGGATACCTCCGGGAGGCCTCCGGATCCCGCTAGGAGGCCAGGGATCATCAGGATTCTGTTATATGATTATATTACTGTTTTATGGAATATTTCCTTGTGATTTGATATTACATTATTTAGACTTCAACTAGCATTGAGGTTATATGTTTCTCTTATTACTCTGAACTATTATATTTGATGTGTATTTGTATTTCATTATATATTCCTTATTGATATTGAGATACCTTTTATTGCTTAATAAAATATATATCACCTCTCTGAGAACCTTTATGTAAAACCAGGTTGGGAACAAGGACCCAACCTCATCCTAGGATCTTTCAGGAATAAAGACTGAATTCACAAAGTATTACTATTTCACGAGAAGTAATTTATACGATCACCCTGACTTATAAATATCGATAGTACTTAAGCCTGGAAGAGATCCAGAGTCGAAACACAGAAAGTGCAACACTGGCAAATCGTCTCACTGGAAAGAACATAGGCAAGATTCACAACAAATACACAAGTTGACCGATGGCATTATTCTACCACAGTTTCGACCACTAACGTGAACGTGACAAAAATTCACTATCATACCAAACTGCTAAACAATGGACCCTTTTACCAGCACTAAAACGAAATAAAAAACTACACACTTTTCCATATCATTAGAAAAAGAAATACTACAAGCTCAAAATGCAAACAACTAGCTGAACCACACCACACGGTCCCTGTGCTGTCTGTCCTACAACCCCTCCACAATATTCTCTTACAATGATTGAACAAGACGAAACTGTGATTGTTGTATGATACTTTAAAAATTGAAAAGAATTCACCCAAACCTTTGCCCGCACATGTATAGGTAGATAATTGTACAGGTAGTTAATAAACTACTAAACTAAATGATAAAACAACCAGATTTATAAAACTACTAAACTAAATGATAAAACAAACATATTAATAAACTACTAAACTAAATGATAAAACAAACATATTAATAAACTACTAAACTAAATGATAAACAAACATATTAATAAACTACTAAACTAAATGATAAAACAAACAGATTTATAAACTATTAAACTAAATGATAAAACAAACATATTAATAAACTACTAAACTAAATGATAAAACAAACAGATTTCCAACAGAGGTTGGCAACTCCTGAGGCACAATAGTAAGCCATCACAAGTTAAGTAACAAAGAAGTACCTTAAAGGGTGGTCTCCACTGGCTGCGGTAAGCTCTGCGGTAGGCTCTGCGGTAAGCCTTGTGATGGTGCTGTGATGGTGAGGAGTGGCGAGGTCTTGCCTACATGGCCAGTGAACCATGTAGGCAGGACCTCGTCATTCCTCTCCACCTACAGAACCAACACAAACCATCGCAAGGCTTACCACAGAGCTTACCGCAGCCAGTGGAGACCACCCTATAAGCTTTAAATAACATTACTTAAAACAGTTGAGAGGTTAGAATACAGATTCCTCCTAACGTTAGTTCTTAGGCATAATACACAATATACAATATACATCACAAGCTAGATTAGAAACATACAATATAATGTATAGCCCATAAAGCTGTAAGGGGTTTTCGATAAGTAAAAGACGTAAGAACCAGCACCCTAGATTGTCAACATGCGATACATCTTGCTGCACAATCTGCTTTACCAAGGGGACTGCTTTCATGCATTAAAACCGCGACGCGCATGGAGCCCGTTATGTGACAGTGTAAATTATGGAAGACCATTTACCCATATACCGAACTTCGGTTATCCGAATTGGATCAATTCGGCCAAAACTCGGCATTCAGCAATCTTTTATGCTTATATAACATACATATATACATACATACACATACATACATACATACCTGACATACACACCTGACTCAGAAAATGATATAAAATGATTATGACACTAGGAGACCAAATGTTGTCTAATTGGTGGAATTGGCCACATACACCATAATATACATACAATATATCATCCATACATGTATACATGTATATATACCGCATACCATATATAACTAACATATAGTATACATAATATACAGTATACATAACATACAGTATACATAACACATATATACATAACAAGTCTCTGTTTTCCTCTCTCTCTCTCTCTCTCTCTCTCTCTGTCTTTCTACACATAGATCTATATAAAGAGATGATGTGTCACCAAGATCCGGAGCTTTCCATTTAAAGTAAATGGTGGACCCGTAGCAACGTAGCAACTATGAGAGGTTGGGGTGGTGCAACTGCGACAGCTGGGCGAATTCTCAATTCGAGAATGTTTAAATTAATGTACTTATATTATTTCATAAATTCAATGTAGTTTTATACTGGTTATCATGACTAGTAAGATACTTATTACAGTCATAAAATTAAGATTTCACGACATCTTAAACCCATTATATATATGGGTCAGATTCTCAGAAAATGTACAATTGGCAGCTGTACACATTTAGTAATTCTGCTAAATTAGGCTGCAATATGGCAAATATTAGGTACATTTGAGTATATTTGGCACTGCATTGATTCTAGCAATTTGTTTGGTTAGGTTGAACTGTATTTTGAACTTTATTTTCGTCTGAAATTTGGGTTATTTGAGAAAATTGGCGAAGTTGAATTGTACATTTTCTGAAAATCTGACCCATATATACTCAACACTCTCGTGTAAGCTTAGGTCTACAATGTTTTTTTATGAAACGCTCCCCCCCCCTCCTGGCCGCCCAATTGGAGGCGGTTGTTGCGACTGCTAGTGTGTGCACTGCCTATGGGTCAGATCTTCAGAAAATGTACAATTCGCCTTCACCAAAATTTAATAAAAATATCAGGTTAACAATACTGTTCAACATAACCAAACAGACTGTTTGAATCAAGACAATTAATACCAAATAAACCCATATATACCTAGTGTTGATGATTTTTCAGTCTAATTTAACAGAATTTACAAAATATTTTGATCTGACAATTGTACAATTTTCTGAAAATCTGACCCGCCTATGCTCGCCCATACCCAACCAGATCGCAAGGGATCGCTTGCTGCTCGCGACCAAGTAGAGTCACCCTATAAGTGCAACCTCCCCATATAAAACTCAGTGAAACATTCAATTAATTACCTTCTTATAGAGCCTGGCATTTTATACCAGTCTATGGTTACCTGCATGGAAGCGACCGTTAGACGGGGGGATGTGGGTCAGATTTTCCGAAAATGTACAATTGGCAGCTCTACACATTTAAGAAAAATCTGCTAAATTAGGCTGAAAAATGATGAATAACGGGTACATCTGAGTACATTTGGTATCGCATTGATTTAAAGTATCAGTTCTGTTACGTTAAACTGCATTTTGAAGCTCATTTTCGTCTTAAATGTGGGCTATTTGAGAGGATTGGTGAAGACGAATTGTACATTTTTTGAAAATCTGACCCATGTATAGCAGACAGGTGGGTGGCAAATGGCTCTCGTCTAGTCAAGTCTTCCTCCAGGCGTTCCCGCCTATTAGCCCGTTAGGATCGCGCCATGCATTAACTGCACCAGCAAATGTACTCTATAGATCTGACTCCTACAATAATGTTACATTGAGATTTGATGTACTCTATAGATCTGACTCCTACAATAATGTTACATTGAGATTTGATGTACTCTATAGATCTGACTCCTACAATAATGTTACATTGAGATTTGATGTACTCTATAGATCTGACTCCTGCAATAATGTTACATTGAGATTTGATGTACTCTATAGATCTGACTCCTACAATAATGTTACATTGAGTTTTGACTCTTTGGGTCAGATCGTCAGAAAATGTACAATGAGAAGCTCTATACATTTCTTTTTTAAAATAAATTTTATTGGGTAAAATTATACATATTCATGCTATTATCGTAGAATCCATTGAACATTTCTGGCTTTGTAACTAGTATATAAGAGGTAAATTAATCTTTTAAACAGTTATGACATCGATCGTAAATTATTTCGTTACTTATTCGAGCAATTTCAACACTGCATGAGAAGAAGTAATAAACATAGTATATAGTTTCATCTGTTTCAATACGATATATACAACAACAATTCCCCCCCCCCCCCTCAATTTTCCTCCATTTGTGATGTGTTTCAGGGAAATGAGTCACAAGTCGCAAAAAGTGGATTCTGAGATATCGTCACGTTTGAAAAGATGAGATCGAGCCGATTCTAATGATGGTAAACATTAAGGACATCTAAGAAGTGTTTTTATATTTGATGTTTTATATATTCATCTTTGAAGAAATTTGCAATATTTCTGGGTGGGTAATATTACCAGTAAATCTATTAAATGTACTTCATATGATGTCCTTTGAAACGCAAAGATATATTTGATACCCTGTCCTAAAAACTGATACATGCATTTATATAAGTTACAGCGCTAAACTCTCTAAAGATGAGAACATTCATACAAAGACTTAACATCAACTAAATGAAAGTGATGGTTGTTTAATATTATTGATAAACTCTGTTTTTAATTGATAAACCTGGTGATCAAAAGGTCTAACCAAATTGACCTTTATCATGACATATATACTGACTTTATCAATACTCTGCTGCTACTGGTAGATGGGTTTGAAATAAACGGAACAAAAAGTTGAAAATCTTTCTAAAATCTGTATTCGATGTTAATTGACAGTGCAGCTTTAATCCTCCAATTGATTGCCTATTTTAGGAGGTAAGCAATCTATTGGAGGATTATATTGGAGGCATATATTTAAAAAAAAAATTTCATTGACAAATTTTCACAATGCTAATTCTCATTCGTCATAAAGATGGTAAGTACAAATACAGATTTTTAAACATTACTAGTCATTACTACAAGTTTTACGTTATGAAATGTGATAAATAAATTTACATGGCTAACCTTCATTGTTTGATTACAGTGAAATCTATATGGGTCAGATTTTCAGAAAATGTACAATTGGCCGCTGTACACATTTAGTAAATTCTGCTAAATTAGGCTGCAATTTGGTCAATACTAGGTTAATTCAAGTATTTTCGGCATTGTATTGATTCTAGCAATCTATTTGGTTAGGTTGAACTGTATTTTAAACTTTATTTTTGACTGAAATTTGGGTTATTTGAGAGGATTGGTGAAGTTGAATTGTACATTTTCTGAAAATCTGACCCATATACTGGTGGTACTCTCCGTGCCTTCGTTTTTCTACATTTTATTAGCCATGTTTAAACACACATCCACAAAACAGATCAATCCGCAACAACAATTAAAAGTAAGATATCAATTCTAAACCCAAATTCAGCAATCTAAGATACAGTGATTCTCTATATATCTCCAACTCCCAGCATAATAATGCTACATCAAGTCAAATTACGTAGTAAAAATGGAAACCTTGTAGGCAGAAATGGCATTCTGGGAAATTATTAGATCATGAATCAAAACGAAAATAGCAAATTACTTTATAGAAATTCTGGCCTGATGGTCGGAGCAAGAATGAGGCAATAAGTACAAACTTTTACTTTTTGATTGAAATTAGCCGAAAATGCAGCTTTTTAAAAAGTTCCTATCATAGGAGAAAGATCTATAGAAGTGAAATGCACAGTAGAAGGAAGAGGCGGGAAACAGCAGCCATTTTAGCTGGGAATACTGCTTTAAGTCCTCATCATAGGTGAGGGATCTATAGTTTAGAAGTGAAATATACAGTAGGAGAGACATGTGCACTGGGAGGAGATGTATAATCCTAGCTTTAAGTCCTCATCATAGGTGAGGGATCTATAGTTTAGAAGTGAAATATACAGTCGGAGAGACATGTGCACTGGGGGGAGATGTTTAATCCTAGCTTTAAGACCTCATCATAGGTGGGGGATCTATAGTTTAGAAGTGAAATATATATATATATATATCGTATTTTTATTCTGGTCCATTCATTAAATCAATTACATCATCCAGAAAATAGGAAGGTGACCTCTGCCTTAGCAGGTCTACCAGGTTCTTCCTAAATAGTTCTATTATAATTTACTTCATTTATAAGAACAACATAGCGATGTGAACATTATTATGTCTGGACCATAAATATACAGTAGGAGAGACATGTGCACTGGGAGGAGATGTATAATCCTAGCTTTAAGACCTCATCATAGGTGAGGGATCTATAGTATAGAAGTGAAATATACAATAGAGAGACATGTGCACTGGGAGGAGATGTATAATCCTAGCTTTAAGTCCTCATCATCGGTGAGGGATCTATAGTATAGAAGTGAAATATACAGTAGGAGAGACATGTGCACTGGGAGGAGATGTATAATCCTAGCTTTAAGTCCTCATCATAGGTGGGGGATCTATAGTATAGAAGTGAAATATACAGTAGGAGACATGTGCACTGGGAGGAGATGTATAATCCTAGCTTTAAGTCCTCATCATAGGTGAGGGATCCATAGTATAGAAGTGAAATATACAGTAGAGAGACATGTGCACTGGGAGGAGATGTATAATCCTAGCTTTAAGTCCTCATCATAGGTGGGGGATCTATAGTATAGAAGTGAAATATACAGTAGGAGACATGTGCACTGGGAGGAGATGTATAATCCTAGCTTTAAGTCCTCATCATAGGTGAGGGATCTATAGTATAGAAGTGAAATATACAGTAGAGAGACATGTGCACTGGGAGGAGATGTATAATCCTAGCTTTAAGACCTCATCATAGGTGAGGGATCTATAGTATAGAAGTGAAATATACAGTAGGAGAGACATGTGGGTCAGTCTTTCAGAAAATGTACAATTGGCAGCTCTTCACATTTAGGAAATTTTGCTAAATTAGGCTGAAAAATGATGAATACCAGGTATATCTGAGTATATTTGGTGTCTCGTCGATTTATAGTATCAGGTTTGCTATGTTAAACTGCATTTTAAAGCTCATTTCTGTCTTAAATTTGGTTATTTGATAGAATTAATGAAGGCGAATTGTACATTTCCAGAAGATCTGACCCATGTGCACTGGGAGAGGAGATGTTTGCGGGCAGTACAACACTAGGATACACATAGTAGTAGCGATATGGAAGGTTGGACTGTCATCAGTCAGAAACACTAATCAGTAGAGTCTAGTGTCTAGTGTAGTTTAGTCTATTTCAGTTTACATTTCCTCGCTAAGCCTACATGCAATTTGCCCAATGTCTGTATTACCATCACCTCTGTATTGACTCGTTACCATTACCTGTATAACTCTCACTACTATACTAGTCGTCATCATATGGGTCAGATTTTCTGAAAATGTACAATTCATCTTCCCCAATGCTCTCAAAAAATCCAAATCTGAGAGAAAAATTACGTTCCAAATTTCGTTTAACACGAAGGGAGAGATAGTTTTAATCATCACGATTACTCAGATACACATAACATTTATTACATAACATCTAATTTAGCAGAAATTACCAAATTTGTAGAGCTGACAATTGTACATTTTCTGAAAATCTGACCCATATGTGATGTGTTTCAGGTCAATGAGTCATAAGTCGCAAAAAATAGATTGTGAGATATCATTGTATTTGAAACGATGAGATCAAGCCGATTCCAATGATAGTAAACAGTCCAATAATCTAATAAGCATTTCTAGATTTTAAGTTTGATATTTTCGTTTTTTAAAAAAAATAGTTTCCAATATTTCTGGGGGTCAATTAACAGTAAAGTAACTAAATTTAGTCCATATGAGGACCTTTAAAACGAAAGAATATATTACATAGATTATCCTGCAATTTGATACATCTATTTTTGTTTTTTGTTTTTAAAGGTTTTTATTCAACATAGTCTGCCATCTTGGCTCTTACAATTCTAAAATGACTTCTTTGTCGTACCTTTGTCTTTTTTATTTTTTTGTTATTTTCTTAATTTTCTTTCACATCCTTAACAATATTGGATTTGTGACACATTTCCAATTAACATAAGAAAAGAAGAAAAGAGTCTTTCGACTACCCTCAAACATATCTGTAGGTTTTCCTTATAAACTCTAAGGTTTGTTACAATGAGACATTTACTCCCCATCCCCTTCTAGTTCTCTAAGGATTTTTCCCCACACCATATTCTTAGGTTTCTTTTTCCCTGCCACAACATTGTTATATTCCATCACTCTTATGTTAACCTTCATTTCATTAACAAACGCGGTAAAATTGATATTGTTGTTATTAAAGATTCTCTGACGATGAATGTACACTTTGGCTGATAGTAAAATCCAGTTGAAAGCATTCTTGCTTTTACTCTTACCACTATATCCTAACAAAATGTTAGTTTTATTGATTTCTCTTTTGCTGATACCCGGCAGAAGTTTGGTTCTGTCCACCCATGATATAGCCATAGGTGATGAACTCACCCAGAATTAGAACATTCCAATAATGTGATCTTGTGAAAAAAACACTTTGAAAAATATCAATTTTGCGACTTATGACTCATTTTCCTAAAACACATCACATATGTACCACTTTCTCACTGGAATGAACCATCCAACCATTCACATGTACCGAAAATAGTTGATTATTATTCTATTAGTTTACTATTCTATTAGTTTACTCGAAATACAAATCAAGTTAACAAAAGAGCTGACCCCAGTCAGAGATGACCTACCAATTGTAATTTACCATCAGCCATAAAGAATTTTTTAATTGAATTGGAAGTAGCTAGTAAGGGGTGGAATATTCTATGCAGACAATGCTGGTTTCTTTAGTGGTACATTAGGAATTTCCTACTAAGTAAGTAAGGAAAAATAACCTAGCAAGAACTGCCTACAACCTTTCAAAAATTAGGGGCCTGTTGTATAAACTAAGTATAAAGGATGTTTGTGGGTATTCCTACCCACTGAATGATGGGACACAAATGTAGGAATTCCCCCACTTAATGTTCCTTTCCTTAGCTTATACAACAGAACTGAGCATATATATGAGGCACATGTTTCTATGAACATAGGCAAATGGTGGAATTTGTGGTCTCTTCCAGATGAGTCAGATTGTCAGAAAATGCACAATTTAAAATTCTACACATCTCTCAAATTCTACTAAATTAGAGTGAAAAATGATAAATACTGAGTATATCTTAAGGTATTCCGTGTTGTATTCATTCAATTAATCTTTCTGGTTACGTTGAACTGTATTTTGAACCTGATTTTCATCCTAAACTGTAATTTTCTGAAGACTTGTCCCAGATACAACAGTTGAGCAGAGGTTACATTCATATATCAAGGGACAACTGGGGCCTGTTGCATACAAAAATTCTTACTTACAATGTTCCTTGCTAAGCTATATTTTGCTTTGCTTAGGTAGAAAATTCCTACAGTAGGAATGGTAATTAGCATTGTCTGTATAGCAAATTCCTCCTTTAAAGTTTCCTTACTAGCTGCTTAGCTAGGAATAGTAGCTAAGGAAGGAAAATCCCATGTGGGACAGATTTTCAGAAAATGTACAATTCACCTTCACCAATCCTCTCAAATAACCTAGATTTAAGACACAAATAAAGTTCAAAACACAGTTTAAAATAGCAGAACAGATATATCAAACCAGCATAAGGCCAAATATACTCAGATATACTCGGTATTTACCATTTTTAGCCTAATTTAGCCTAATTTACTAGATGTATAGAGTTGCCAATTGTACATTTTCTGACGATCTGACCCATGTAAGAACATTTTTATACAACGGGTCCCAGAGTCGACTTAACCTGCCAGTATGATCAATCACAGACACTATACTCCTCTAATACCTTTAGATCAATATATAATTTACTCTTGACAAAGTCAACATTGATCTTAGAGGCAAACCCATTTATTCTTCTATAGAATATAAATCATTCCAGAACATTCTAGAACATTCTAGAATGCGCCAGTAGTTAGGCCGAGTGCATGTGACACACATGTCAACATGAACAAAGGCAAATGTTGTAATTTGTGTCATTACCCCGTCCACTGGCTAGTCCCCTTGTCGTGGCTCATTTCCATAATTAGAGAAAATGATCAGAAATTAGGCGACTTTGAAATGACAACTTTTGCTGTCCTATTGTGTTTGTGAGCGCACATGTCAGCCATGTCAATGTAAAGGGGTTAATCGGCGATGCGTAACCTCTACTTTGTCTCAATGTGCTCTATAATTTATAGAACGTCTGAGAAACAATCGTTACTTGAGGTGGATAAGTAATCTAAAGCCTGATGGGTCAGATCTTCAGAAAATGTACAATTCGCCTTCACCAATGGTCTCAAATAATCCAAATTTGATAAAAAAAAAAATTAGGTTCAAAATACAGTTCAACATAACCAGACAGATTTATTGAATGAGTACAATACAGAATATATCAGATATACCTAGTATTTATCAATTTTTGCTCTAATTTAGCAGAATTTGAGAGATGTGTAGAACTGTTGATTGTGCATTTTCTGAAAATCTGACCCTGATATCCACTACTGAGTTGGACCTCACGTCAAGCCTCTCGTCTAACTGCACATAAAAAAGCTTCCTTGTGGCTTCTGAATTCAAGTTTTCGTTATTTTTCATCTGTTTTTAATATAGATGAAACCAATCGTCAACAAAAATTAGCTTTAATTCTAATGTAAAATTCATGTTTGATATTTGAGGTTTGATATGAGGTTTGATGTGAGGTTTGACATGAGGTTTGATGTGAGGTTTGACATGAGGTTTGACATGAGGTTTGACGTGAGGTTTGACGTGAGGTTTGACGTGAGGTTTGATATAAGGTTTGACATGAGGTTTGATGTGAGGTTTGACATGAGGTTTGACGTGAAGTTTGACGTGAGCTTAGACGTGGTATATCAGGCTTACGGTTGACGCCTGTATTGAATGTAAGAAATAATACAAAGGTTGTCTCTACTGTACATTCTCTATACGCTATTAAAGGTAAATACCAGTGTTCACTTAAAAAATGAATGAGTCATGGAATTTTCTTTAAACTTTGGATTTAGAAAGAACATGGTTGGGGGAACCCAAAAAGCCCCAAAACACCATATGTCATTGGATTAGTTTTTATGTCAGGGACCACTGAAATTTATTACTGTTCACTATAGAAGTCTATGGAAAAACGGGAATTTTCTGCATTTTCCCCAATAGCATATGATTGAATCATACGATTTTCTTTTAAATCTGCATATACATTGCTGACATATTATTCTACCCTCCCAATTAAAAAAAATAAGGGGTCATTGAACTAAAAAAAAAGTTATTCAGCTAAACTTGTATCACAATGAGCTTCCCCCATTGAAATCAATAGTGAAGGGAAGTAAACTTCACTCATCCCTAAAACACAAAATAATATGATAATATCCAGTTTTTTTGGCATTTTGTATTCCCCCAACCATGTTCTTTCTCAAGGCAAAGTTTGAACAAAATATATTGATTTCTATTGTTTCATGCATTAGTTCCTTGAATTCCCGCCTGCTGCAGTGCTGACAACGCTGGTATTTATCTTTAAGGTTATTCTCTGCACGTTATTAAAGCACATTATTAATGTCTTTTCATATTTTTTCATACTTTTAATTTCTTTTTTTACATGTTTTACATATTTTGTCTAGTACTGGTTCTCTGCAAGCTTGACACATGTTTGTTCATGACTGAATGTTAAACCTAGATCTATATATAGGATGTAATATTCTAGTTGTAATCATACTTACAGGCATACCTGAGTATATTTGGTAATGGGATGATTCAAACAATACGTATGGTTATGTTGAACTGTGTTTTAGACCTTATTTCTCATTTAAATGTAGGTTATTTGGGAGGTTTGTCTTAGCCCAAATAAAGAGGTGATCATTTTTTTTTTTTTTTTTTAGGTGATAATTAATAATTGATATGAATATAATGAGGTTACGCAATGTTACGTAATGGGTCATAACATGGTCATGGTCTTATTCGTCGCTTTTATTATATTTAACCCTACACAAAACAAGTAAAAGGTTATATTGGCAATTCTGAAAACTCCTCCATAGATTGGTGACAATTAGTACAAATAGGATCTGGTGGAGTAGGTCCAGAGGCGGATGGTGGGTTGAAGGGGGGTGGGGGAGGTTAGGGCTAAAATCTCCGTACCCAGATTCTATTCCATCCGAGCCTGCATGTGTATTGTTAACCTTGTGAAAACAACCCAATAGTTCTATGACAATTAGTACAAATGGGATTTGGTGGTGGTGGGCGATAGTTTCCTGTCTTGGCGGGGCGGGGTGGGCAGGGGTTGGGGGTGTCAGAGGAGGGTAAAGGGGGGTAAGGGGGTAGAAAGAGCGACTGGAATGAGTAACTCGGACCATTGAGTGGACATGACTCTTCAGGGAGTCTTCAGCATAAAGAGATGTCCAGTGAGAGGTCCAGCCTGCCCTGTTATTGGCCCCGGTGTCAATCATGAAAATTGATCATGTTAACCACATTATGGACATGTAATGAAATCTTTCCCCCGCTGTCGCACAGGGGTAATGGTAAAAAGGGGTGCAGGGGGTGGGGATTGGGGTAGAAAGGGTTTTTAGCCCAAGTGACTGACCAGTCATTCTAGGTGATAGATGATGTCATGGCAGGGATGTTGTTAATTGCACGCAAGATCTCACATGAAATGTGATAGTGGGGCTTATTTGGTATTGAGTTATGAGAGCGACTCTGGGGAATTGTTCAAGAGTCGGGTAAAAATGCACAAATTAATGGAAATGGGGCACTAAAAACCTTTATTTTGCTCAAATACAAAAAAATCACTAGTTTCCATGAAAACAGGCCATTTCGACAATGTTCGCCACCTTTCCGGTAATTTTTCTCTTCAGATTCGGAAAATTCATGAAATTCTACACATAATACCTCAAAATTAGCTTGTTATACGGTGGGTAGGGGTTCCCTCTCAAATTCAGCCTCTGGCCGCTGTACTATAAGTACACTATATCACTTTGTTTGTTTGTTTTAATTTTATTGTAAGCTCTCATATGTATGATATGTTCAGCCTATGTCTATGTTTACAAAAACTTTACCTTCATATACACTTTAATTACAACATCAATTAGAAGCAGATCATACAAAATTAAGAGTCTATGAGTAAATTCTTGAGCGTTAATAAGTCATCTTAACTACTCACTACGACAAATAGAATCAGGTTTAAATAGTCTGTACTACCCAATTTTCATCTACCATTATTACTATTCTTTTATTTATTTCATAACCTCATTATTTCATACGGTGTGATAAGAATGCTATAAATTAAGAATTGTACATTAAAAATATTTCTCACCGAGGAAACAAATTGTATGCAAGCCGGGAGTACTCCCGGCTTGCATATCAGCAACATAGTAGGCCTAACATAGTGGAGAAGTGAGATGCAATATCAAATGCAATAAAGAGAAATACAGACCAGCACTTTTGTCTTATCTGCTTTCTTCATCATTTTATTTCCATTTAAATACCTAGTCCCCCATTAACCTAACTTAATAAATACCCCCCCCTTCCCGCCTCCCCCATAACCTTATTGAGTTTTCAAAGGATGGCTATGGACAGTACCACGGACGGCTACATGGAGCTTCCATGGACGGCTACAGTAACACACCTGTAGCTGCGCAACTGGTTACGTTTGGCCAGGGTGAAAGATGGCTGTGGTAGGCTTCAGTAAGCCTCCTTTGGAAAGCTAACCACTGGCTTGCGCACATAGGGGTATTATGATGGCCTTTCGTAAGAATGTATTAAATAGACTACAGGGCTCCGATGAAAATCAATGTAAATTGAGAAGAGTCTGTAATAAAAAGAAATTTGAAAAAAAATAAATATTACACTTAGTCAAGGGTAATAATCATGACAATTCGAGGGTGATCATAAAAAATGCATAGGAGAAATTGCAAAAAGGTCAGTTTAAATAAAAATTCAATCAAACAGTTCAGGTTAAATGTATCTTATTTGACATTTACACAATATTCTTCACAATAATTTAAACACAATATTCGTCTCACTATTTTATCGATCATGCCTGGTTATATGTTGAATATATGGGTCAGATTTTCAGAAAATGTACAATTGGCAGCCGTACACATTTAGTAAAATCTGCTAATTTAGGTCAATACTAGGTAAATTCGAGTATATTCGGCATTGCGTTGATTCTAGCCATCTGTTTGGTTATGTTGAACTGTATTTTGAACTTTCTTTTCGTCTGAAATGTAGTATAGGTTATTTGAGAGGATTACTGAAGAGGAATTGTACATTTTCTGACAACCTGCCCCATATAAGATCTTGAGCAGATCAGTCATGCCTCCGAGTTCCTCTTTTATTCTTTCCTTTAACCATACAAGACCCTAACAGCCATTAGAAAGAACTGAGAATAGGGGGTTTGCATAGCCGCCATTTTGAATATGGATTCGCATGGAATTATGGGACTAATGGTACAGTATAAAATCTATAGAAAACATGTCATGTTCAGCATGGAATATTAATCAAAGCTGTAATGTCAATATCCATGTGTTATACATGTTTCCATGACACAAGACCCATCTTTCCCATCATGCATTTAATTGCCATCAAACAAGTCCCCATCTTTCCCATCATGCATTTGGTTTTCATAGATCGTTTTTACAAGCTATGATATTGGTGAAAACATTCTTGAAATTTTCGATAAAAATGTTGCCAAATATGTGTATGTCAGATTTCAAAAGAATCTATCCCAGCATGCACTGCAGTAGACATGCGCAGTGAGACATACAACTCCCCTATTGTTCACGAGTGCATCTCCTGTTTGCTTCTTGATTGTATCTGATTTGATTAAAGGGTCAGTCAACGGGTTCATGGTCACTTTTAGGACAAAAAACTTCATGGAGGCATAAATACAACACCCAAGTCTCGATTTTGTTACTTCCATTTATGTCTAACTTATAGTCACTTACAGGCATACATTGAGAAATCCTAGTTGAAAAAGTCTGTTTAGCACAAGAGGGCACTGAGAGTGCTGTGTGACATCATAAAGCTGCGCCAGAAATGAACATAATATCTCTACCTTCCCCCTCCAATCTCCCAGCAATTGAAACAGTTTGTTTTGGTATGCACACCTGTGTGTGTTGTTCAATGTCCTTCTGCCCACCCCACACTCCTTCTTTCTAGCAGCAATTATGAGAGTTGTTTATTATGTTCATTGCATGTACATTTCTAGATTGGTGCACCTTTATGACGTAGGCAAACAGTGGTGCCTTGAATGGAGTGTTAAACTGTGGAACTACGTTTTCACTCATTTAAATGGGTAAAACTCACTAAATAATAACTTGGATTAAGTAAAACCGGGGTCGTTACATTTCAATAATAGCAAGGAAATGGATTTGCTCATAATATTTGGGGGTTTACTGACACTTTAAGGTCTACTTCCACATCGGATCTCTCTCTCTGTATTTTACCGATTTTTGTTGATGGCCCAGGTTAACATATTGTTACATCAAGAAAATATTCCTCTTATAACACTTTAACAGCAATACATAAATATTAATCTTTAGAAACTTTAGAAACAGACAAATGTCACAGTTAAATTAGATTAAAGTCCCCAAATTGAAGGGAGAAATAGGAGTTCTTATTATGTTGTCTAAAGGTTAACAGGTACATCACACAGTTTCAAATTACAGTTTCAAATTACAGTTTCAAATTACAGTTTCAAAATTACTAGACATTTTCATCTGACATCTAAAAGTCAACATTGCTGGAATCTGCTCGATCTTTTTAAATGTGACGGTATATATCTCAAAATAGATTCTTTGGAACTTAAGACTAATTGTTCTGTGGCACATGAAAATATGCTTCCTTGCAAGTCATATGGGTCAGATTTTCAGAAAATGTACAATTCACCTTCACCAATCTTCTCGAATAATCCAAATTTCAGACGAAAATAAAGTTCAAAATACAGTTCAACCTAACCAAACAGATTGCTAGAATCAATGCAATGCCAAATATACTCGAATTTACCTAGTATAGACCAAATTGCAGCCTAATTTAGCAGAATTTACTAAATGTGTAGAGCTGCCAATTGTACATCGTCTGAAAATCTGACCCATATATGATAAAATCAGGCTTTACTGAGAATATTTGTACTTAATGTATGGGAATATGTATGACCTGAATGGATTGCAACTTTAGGCCTGAGGGTCATTGGCACCACCACAAAAGTACTCAACAAACTCATGAAACATAAATCATGATTCCTCCTCCTCCTTGTTAGACTTCCCTGCTCTGATAGATTTCCCCCCATTTCAGGAATGTCAGAAACGGATGCGTCACATTCACAGCAAACCATAGAAACACCGAATGTGCCACACGAAGAAACAATGAACGAAGACAGGCTAATTAATGGTCCTATATCGAAATAACGACTTCTGTCATCTGTTTTAATTAGGGAATTAACAAGAGGGTCTCCGTGTGGGAGCACCCTGGTCAAGGGTTGACCAGAGGTAGCCCAGAGGGTGGCCACAATGTCCCCAGCGTCCGTGCACACTTTTGATTTCATTATCTCAGCGTTTAGCCCTTTCCAATCCAAGCCTTGCGTTGCCAGGGTTAAAACGCGGGAAAAAAAACGCAGGCCACCCATTAACAGGGTTAAAGGTCGTTGACATGAGTGACGTGTGATGTCATAAGATTGACGTCTGCACGTGACGTCATGAATCCTGACTGACCATCGCCGGATTGTCATTGTTATTTTCAAGATGGCGGCTGATATCAATTGTCGTCTGCTTCAAAGTAGGCGGGAGATGTAAAGATAAATGAATGGAGTTTTTTTGGAGTGCTTAACGCTTCGCATGAATAAATGTATCAAATTTCAAGACAGTTTAGTAAATATATTCATCTATTTCTGAGGTCATACTATAAAGTATATTTAGCTACTTCACTAGAAAATGTCCACCTAGATAATTACAAACTTCTTTATTTTTCAAAAATAAAAATATTAAACCTAAAATATAGAAATACGTATTAAATGTTCAACTGTTTACTATCATTGGAATTGGCTTGATCTCATCTTTTCAAATATGGTGATATCTCAAAATCTATTAATTTTTTTGCGACTTATGACTCATTTCCCTGTTACACATCACATATTCGTGTAATAAATCTTTCACTTCTAAGCCTAGGTTATGAAACTATTCAGTGAGATCATTATTACAATTAATCACTTCTTACAGAAATTAGATAAATTGATGTTATTATAAACGGCAATCTCAGATATCATATTATATGATACACAATATACATTATATGGGTCAGATCGTCAGAAAATGTACAATTGGCAGCGGTACACATTTAGTAAATTCTGCTAAATAAGACTGATGAAAAGGTCAATACTAGATATATCTGGGCATATTTCATATTGCATCGATTCAGACAATCTGTTCGGTTATGTTGAACTGATTTTTCAACCGAATTCTTGTCTTAAATTGGGGTTCTTTGAGAGGATTGGTGAAGACGAATTGTACATTTTCTTGCGATTTCACCCATATATAGATAATCTCATTTCATTAGCAATCATAAGTCAAGATGGTGGAAACACAAGTCCCCTATTAGAGGCACAGGAAGCGAGAGCATGTGAATCCCTTCCAAAAGTTGACTTCATGAGTTTAACTTTTATCACTTGGTCCATCGGGATACACATGGAGGCGTTTCAATCAGAGAAAGAGAGGAGTGGGCACTCACTGGCAGGTGCTACCATTCGGGCCTGCTCTATCTGGGTCAGGTTTTCAGAAAATGTACAATTGGAACCTCTACACATATAGTAAATTCTGCTACATTAGGCTAAAAACTGGTTAATGGGTCAGATCTTCCGAAACTGTACAATCGTCAGCTCTACAAATTTGGTAACATCTGCTGAATTAGACTGGAGAATTATAAATGCTATGTATATCCAAGCTATATAATGCGAAACATAGTTGTATGTTTGACATTGTGCTGATTAGGAATATCTCTTCCGTTGTGTTAAACTGTAATTTGAACGTAATTTTTCTCTTAGATTTGGATTTTTTGACAGGATTGGGAAAGGTGAATTGTACATTTGATGAAAATCTGACACTAATACAAAATATATTTGAGTATATTTGATATTCTGTATATTCAAACAATCTGTTCGGTTGTATCAAATTGAATTTTGAACCGTATTTTCGTCTTAAATGTGAGTAATTTAAGAGGAATTGTTAAAGCGAATTGTACAGTTTTTGATGCCTTGACCCAGAGAAGCAATGGAGGAATACACTGGAGTTTGGAAGCGACTAATCTATCAAGGCTTTCTGCCAGATTAACTAGTCCCGCGTCATCATCTAATCTAGTGTAATCGTCCTATCTAGCCTCCCAGACTCCTTGCCATAACGAGAGATACCTGTACCTGACCTCTCAGCGTACATTAATCTATTAAAGCCGCATTCTCCGCTATTATGGCAAAGACAATCTTACCCAATTTCCTCATATTATGACTTAAACCCTGCCCACACACAGCCGATTTGTCCCTGATTGCCCCCCGATTTTGGTCTTCCGATGAATCCTAAGATTTCATTTCTAATCATGGTTTACAGAAAATGTGCTGAATAAAAAATAAAAAAAAGGCTATTTCAAAAACATAAACCAGGATATGATATGAAGTCATATAGGATTCATTAGGAGACCAAAATCGGGGGGCAATCGGGGGACAAATCGGTTGTGTGTGGGCAGGTTATTATATGACGGAATTTATCAATATTCTGCTGCTGTTATGTGTTAATCCTGCTTTTGCTGTTTATCTATATATACTTATTACCTTCACTAGTAGTAGTATAGACTGATTTTTGTATACAGTAAATCAGGGTCACTGAGAATAGCATCATCAATGTAATGTATTAAATCCCTAAACTAACTCTAACTCTATTACAAGAATTTGAAGTCGAATCAGCCGAGAAATAACGGTTGCTGGTGAATCATAATAAGTGAAGCCATCGCAGGAAAGATCATTTCCAATACTGTAAACGTATTTATTGTTTGAATACATAACTGGACATATTTGTTATATCAAGGCAATACAAATATATTGAGACATAGATGAACCTAGTAAGTTGATTATCATTTTCAGTCTTAATCTAGTAGAATCTGTTATTTATCTGTAGAAGAGCCGATCCATGTATAATCTAGATAGTCTCTTCGTCCCTTCCCGTGTATAATATATGTACAGCAGACAGCACCAGTCATCAGTAATTCCTGAGCCGGCCAGCCTAGTTCATGAAACGACTCGTAGGTGTCTCCACTCGCAACTTCTCTCACCATCTCGCGAGAGTGAGATCCCGCTCTAAGACAATTGGATTAGCTAGAGGTAATGAGGCAACGCACACGTGGTTTCTGGCGAGACTTGGCCACTCGGGATGACTCTGCATGACGTCATTAATAAACCGGAAGCAGACGACATTCGTCCCGCTGACATCTCTCATTCAGCGACGACCTTGGGATGGTCAGAGGTCATTGACCATATACTTCACTCTAGACTTTAGGGATTCTTTTCATGTGGTTGTCAATTGTGTACTATCTTTTGGTTGCTGGCAAAAGCATCTGGGTCAGACTTTCAGAAAATGTACGATTCACATTCACCAATCCTCTCAAATAACCCACATTTAAGACAGAAATAAGCTTCAAAATGCAGTTTAACATAACAGAACTGATACTTTAAATCAGTGCGATACCGAATATACTCAGATATTCCCAATATTCATCATTTTTCAGCCTAATTTAAAAAAGTTTCCTAAATGTGTAGGGTTGCTGAAAATCTGACCCATCTACATACCCATCCCAAAGTCAGTGATCAAGAAGACATTTATAGGGGGTATTCTGAGGAGTGCCTTGCCAAGTAGGCGGAGTTGCAGCACGATGGTCGCCGGCCAAAGTGAATTAGATCTCCCTGGCTGAGAAAAAGTGTATTGAAGTCGTGCAAGTGAGATGGAGTCCATCTTGTGAATCTACAGAAGAGAGATCTGTGAAAAAGTAGACTATAAATAGTTATATTATGTCTAAATGTTACATGGTCAATACGAAAATGTATATATTCTAATAATTTAAGAGCAGATAGGCACAGAATGTGCAAGAAAACAAATCGACATTAACCAATTTGTATTTAATAGCTGATTTTATATTCTAGACTCCTAGACCTTCAACATAGACTGCCAGTTACAATAGCAAAGGTAAGATATATATTTAATTACAGCTGACTTTGTCATTATAGTTACAAAGGAAGAACTTTACAAACAAGATAAATAAATATAAGATTTCTAATTCTCTTTTGATTTCCTTATTCGTTACAGAATATAAACGACTGCGGTGAAATAAAAGATCAATCAAAACATTTAGTACACTAATGAGGTTCAGAACACTGTCCAACTGCTCCTCTTTGATGATATACTCATTGTAAAATTTGCTATTTTTTGGGGGGAATATCATTCATCTTGTAATCCCCCCTCTCCTGTCATAGCAAGTCCCTCCGTATACAATACTTATACTTATACTTATAGTACTGTTCTCTCTCTTTCATCTGTTATATGTCGTTGTATATATCTTAATAATCTCATGGAAATGATAAATTTGTCAAGGTTCCTGTCGTCATTAATCCAACCTCACCATACTCCCTCTCCATTAAACGATGATACTGTATAAATAGGCTGTAGCTATCAACCCCCATTTCATCCCATTAAAAAAAACTCATCAAATATCGCCAAGTTATCATCACATATATTGTGTATTATATACGGTCATAAACTGAATGTACCGCTCTCTATTAGTTAATTTTTCCTATATATAAATATACGTTCTCCCTGTAATGAATTGTTAAATGACTGTCGGCATCAGGGCAGTACGAAAATCACCTGAATTTGTGAGACTGTTTGCTGATGTTTCCTGAATAAAAGATTTCTTAAAACGTGAAAAAAAAACATCTCTTGGATCAACATAATGCCCAATATACATACAATTTATCATTTGTAGTCTTAATCAAGCAGAATATGCTAAATGTGTAGAGCTGCTATTTGTACATTTTAACGTTCACAAACTACTTTCTCTATACTACTTGGTGTAACATGATGTTGGACTATCCGTCCACACAGCCTACTCTTTCTACACTACTTACACCTCCAGTATTGGCAGTTTCACTCAATACACGAGGGGTATATTTGCTGCACTTCAGTTACTTTGGGTCGTTACTTAAACTTCATATTAATCTTTAAACACCAAATAAATCGATAAAGCAGTATGTAATGGATACTAAAGTGCCCCTTTAGCCCCCCTCCCTTGGAGAGTGCCCCCTTTAGCCCCACCCCCTTGGAGAGTGCCCCCTTTAGCCCCCCTCCCTTGGAAAGTACCCCCTTTAGCCCCACCCCCCTTGGAGAGTGCCCCCTTTAGCCCCACCCCCCTTGGAGAGTGCCCCCTTTAGCCCCACCCCCCTTGGAGAGTGCCCCATTTAGCCCCAACCCCCTTGGAAAGTGCCCCCTTTAGCCCTCCCCTTGGAGAGTGCCCCCTTTAGCCCCCCCCCCTCGGAGAGTGCCCCCTTTAGCCCCTCCCCTTGGAGAGTGCCCCCTTTAGCCCCTCCCCTTGGAGAGTGCCCCCTTTAGCCCCTCCCCTTGGAGAGTGCCCCCTTTAGCCCCTCCCCTTGGAGAGTGCCCCCTTTAGCCCCTCCTCTTGAAGAGTGCCCCCTTTAGCCCCCCTCCTCTTGAAGAGTGCCCCCTTTAACCCCTCCCCTTGGAGAGTGCCCCCTTTAGCCCCTCCTCTTGGAGAGTGCCCCCTTTAGCCCCTCTTGGAGAGTGCCCCCTTTACCCCCTCCCCTTGGAGAATGCCCCCTTTAGCCCCTCCCCTTGGAGAGTGCCCCCTTTAGCCCCTCCCCTTGGAGAGTGCCCCCTTTAGCCCCACCCCTTGGAGAGTGCCCCCTTTAGCCCCTCCCCTTGGAGAGTGCCCACTTTAGCCCCTCTCTTTGGAGAGTGCCCCCTTTAGCCACCCCTTGGAGAGTGCCCCCTTTAGCCCCTCCCCTTGGAGAGTGCTGCCTATAGCCCCTCCCCTTTGAGAATGCCCTCTTCAGCTCCCCCCTTGGAGAGTTCCCCCTTTAGCCCCTCCCCTTGGAGAGTGCCCCCTTTAGCCCCACCCCCCTTGGAGAGTGCCCCCTTTAGCCCCTCCCCTTGGAGAGTGCCCCCTTTAGCCCCCCCCCCCCCTACCATGTTGCCAGTAGGTACACCTGGGGAGGCGGTTGAGATTGTTGAGGCAGGTAATGAAGAAGCGGTACATCATAATTACAAGTGATTATATGTATATATGTTGCAGTGGGCTCGTCTGTGATTTGCCTGGATTAAGGATTACACTGGATAATAGGCCGACAAATAGGCTGTGTATACATGTATAGTATAGGGCAGTGCAAGAATAATCATTCAATCTAGTCCAGACTATAGGAGACATGGGGAAACAAAAACAGAGTAATCGTGAAGCCCGTTTCACTAGGTTTGATAGACAGGAGACCGGGTTCACTAAAAGGGAACATGTATGTCAACTTTCTCCAAAAGTACTTCACTCGCTTAGAAAATTGCACTCGTTGCTACGCAACTTGTGCAATATTCTTGCTCCTTCAACCTACTGATTAGTTAACAGATTTATTATACATGATTCAATAATGAAAATAGAAGCAAATCGAGTCATAAATTTGAATTTTACCGGTAATCTTAGTAAAAAAACCAGATTGCTTGCCATAACAACCCCACGTAAATCACTAGTGAAATACGTATACTATGCGTAAATCACTCTAGATACGTTGTTTTCAGAGCAATGCGTGTATAATAAATATATCATATGCAACTTTATTCTCTTCTCAATATCAATTTCTCATTAAAAATAAAAATAAGATTTTCACTCAGACAAGATGTAATCCATGAAATATCGTTGAGCGATAATAAGTGAAGCCATCGCAGGAAGGAGCTCGACGGGTCTCAAACAATATAAACGTTGACATTTATGAAGCCCTGTAGCAACAAACAACAAGACAAAATCTTCCCAAATTAATTTTCTTCAAATGACTTGTACATGTGATCGAAAAGAACAGAAGAAAAGTTTTTGTGGTGGGGGATGCAACGTATCTCACTCTTGATATGTTTATCCTTATCAAATGCCTCAGTTTATTTTTTTTATTATTAATTTAAGGCCAATAGAGATATTTAACAGTTACATGAAAATACGCGCTCTCCTTCAAGAATGTTTTGGGGCGTTGCCTTTTATAAAAAGAAAGAAATAAGAAATAAAATGATATTGTCATGTCATGTCTGTCATTTATGATGTAATATGTTCATCAATGTCTCTACTCTAGAAGCCTAACAAACTGTATGTAGAGTGCCGTATTATACTCAGTTTATTTTCTGGCATCAGGTACACACTCACAGCGAACTCCTAACTTTTGTTTTTATTCTAAGTTTTTAACTTAGTGATTTCTGTACATGTCCGCGATCTCAGAAACTAAAATAACCAAAGTAAGAAAACCATTGGAAATCGACTCAGAATACCCCAACAAACAGGAGATTACATAACTTACAGCTTACAAATTCCGCAAAAAAATGCGTAATATGTGATGTGTTTTAGGAGAATGAGTCGAAAAAAAATGGATTTTGAGATATCACTATATCTGAAAAGATAAGATCAGGACGATTCCAATGATAGTAAACAGTTTTTGGAAAAAAAGCTTTGCACTATTTCTTGGGGGCAATAACCAGTAAAGTAATTAAATATACTCTATAAGGTCACCATAGAAATACATAAATATATTTAATACACCGTCTTGAATTTTGGTACTTGTGTTCATGCTATAGACAGCGTTAAGCACCCCAAAATAAAAACATTCACAGAAAGACATCTTGTGAATAAAACACTTTGAAAAATAGGAGTTTTGCAATAATATGACTCATTTTCCTGAAACGCATCACATAAGAGTACATGGGTCAGATTTCCAGAAAATGTACAATTCAACTTCGCCAATCTTCTCAAATAACCCAAATTTCAGACGACAATTGTCTGTATTTTGAACTTTATTAATAAAGTTCAAAATACAGTTCAACCTAACCAAACAGTTTGCTAGAATCAATGCAATGCCAAATATACTCGAATTTACCTATTATTGGCCAAATTGCAGCTTAATTTAGCAGAATTCACTAAATTTGTAGAGCTGCTAATTGTACATTTTCTGAAAATCTGACCCACATTTTGGATTTATAGTTTGCTTACAACTCGACCCACCGGTAAACAAACCCATTAGGAGCTAAGTAAAGAATACATTAATAATGTACTAAAGGTAAATCACCCTCAGGCCCTCTAAGATCAATAACCGGAACACAACCTTTAGACTCCGGTATGTGAAAATTAAGGAAATGGCGACCAGCTTTTCAATAAGTCTCACTGCGCATGTATATTACAGTGCATGCTGGGATGCGTTCAGTTCAAATATGATTTTAACAAAACTTTTATAAAAGTAAAAATGCATGGATTTTTTCATCAATACCGTAGCTTCATCATAGCTATCATGTATCTACAAAAACCAAAATATGTTTAAAAAAAAATAAAAAAAATTCAAAAGATGAAGTCTTGCTTTATGGAATCATGTAAAACACATGGATATTTACATGAGTCCATGCTGAAAACAACATGTTTTTTTATTTTGATTTTACACTGATATATAACTCCCAAAATTCCATGTGAAAGATTCAAGATGGCGGACATGCAAATCCCCTATTAGGTTTCAATCTACAGTACGCCAATGTCAAATATCACTTCAAGTGCGTACGGTTAAAATACATTTTGGACTTGTAGTTTGCTTAAAACCCGAGCCAACTGTAAACAAACACATTAGAAATGCGTTAATAATTCACAAGATAGATCAGCCTAAGGCCCTTTAGAATCAATTACAGATTCACTTCCTTAAGTTCATGTATGTGTGGATTAAGTAAATGGCTGCTACCAGGTTTTCAATTAGGTTTCAATCTACAGTGTAGAGTTGATGTCAAATATCAGGCCGATGTGACCCCGAGTTGGTATTTTGAACTAATAAATAAATAACTTAAATATCTAAGCATAATTTAAAAATCAAACCGAACTAATTTAAGTTTTAAGATTATCTTGTAATGCAAAAATAATACAACACTACATCTATATAATACAAATATTATTATTAATACATTTTATTTTCAAATTGAAAAATAGGGTAGCAAGTAAAAAGAATTCTATGTAAAAGTAATCTAGATTTACTCAAAATATATTTTAGAGTGCAGAGTACTCTAGTGCAGATTATAATATAACCTCTATTGTAGTAATCAGAAGGACAACACCTAAGACAATATTTTGTCTTTTTGTTTTTTTTGACAATATTATTTTACTGATCATAGTCGACCTTGTCATCTTCTCATCCCCTTTTATCTTTCACCAAATAACAAACATACTGGTAAAATTCAAAATATTGACACCTTATTCATACCTGTATATTTTGTATTTGTATTTATCTATTCAGTCGCATTTTATCCTATACAGTATAAATATGTTATTATATATATATAAAGAGAGAGAATGGAACGAGCTGGCAATAATCGAAAATTTATTGCACAAGATTCGTCCGCATCAGCATGATGCCGTAGGCAGAGTGCTTTTGTTGACAAATCAAGTCCAATAAATTTTCGATTATTGCCGGTGAGTTCCATTCTATATTTATTATATGGGCATAAAGGTTGATCAAATATCACTGAAAAAGTATGAAACAAGTATCAGAGATAGTCCAAGCACCACTGACTCTGTCTAGATGCCTGTGGATTTGTTTACATGCTTCGTGGAGAGCCTTGGGTCTCCGCGAAGACGGCGGAAATGTGGAGATAACGTCAGAGCTATTTTTAGACAACTACATTTTTATAGTACGCGTGCTATATGAATATTTTTAAAGCACCCCACTTATTGCACCCCTTCAAGAGAGATGCATGCACAATAAATAAATATATACATGTAATTTAAAGCAATTGTCAAACTGGCTCACATATTATTTATAGAGGCACTAAACTGATTGAGGTACATATATATGTTACATCCCTGTGCTGTTGCTTCCTATACCTTCAGCATTGTATGTCACACTTGGTCAAAGTGGTGCATAACATGTGAGTTATGTCACCCTGGGGACATACAACAAGTAGGTCCGCCCAAAACGTAAATTACTTCTTTTGTTTTTAATTATTTATATTTTTTGTTTATTAATGGGGTGTAATAAATATGGAACAAAGCTCGGGTGAAGTCTGTACCTTGGGAGCACAGAATATCTCAGGCTAACGCCCTCTAACTTCCCGCGCTCCCTCGGTCAATAACAAGTGTACAGACTTCCCCCTTGCTAGGTTCCATCTATATATTCAATGAGGAAGGAATAGCCATTGTAAACCCACCACATAACCAGGCTTTATTATTCTGACATTGACAACCAAGGGAAGCCGGATACAGAAACACAAAGTGAACCCAGATTGTGATTTTCTAAGAAGGGAATGACGCCCCGGTCCTCATTCTCTCTGACAGGACAATGACATAATTGGAGATAATAAGCATATCAGGACTCCCATCAGCCCTCATCATTATTATCATATCCATCTAGATTTAGGCACCTGCCATGGGCGGTGAGGATTGCAGTAAGCAATGGAAGGAGTGGGTTAAGGGGGATGTTATAGGGGGTAGGAGGTAGGGAGGTGAGGGAAGGGAGATGTGAAATATTGACAGTTTATTAATGTATAATTAATATACTATATTAGATTAGTTTTGGGGAGACAGAAGGGGAAAGAGAAAGAGAAAGAACAGATGGAAAAAGCGATCAACAGAAATTGTGACGGAGGTTGAGCTAGGGTGAATGAGAGAGAGGGAGAGGGACAGAGGGAGAGACAAAGAGAGAGAGACCGAGACCGAGAAAGAGAGAGAGAGATGAAGAGAGAGAGGGAGAGACAGAGAAAGGCAGAGACAGAGGGAGAGAGAAAGAGAGAGAGAGAGAGGGGAGAGAAAGGGACAGAGAGAGAGAAAGAGAGAGAGGAGAGAAAGGGATAGAGAGAGAGAAGGACACAGAATAAGACATAAAAAGAGGGATAGAGGAGAGAAAGGGTCAGAGAGAGAGAAGGACACAGAAAGAGACATAGAAAGAGAGAGAGAGGAGAGAAAGGGACAGAGAGAGAGAAGGACACAGAAAGAGAGAGACAGAGAAAGAGAGAGGGAGAGACAGAGAAAGGGACAGAGAGAGGACACAGAAAGAGACAGAGAAAGAGAGAGAGAGGAGAGAAAGGGACTGAGAGAGAGAAGGACACAGAAAGAGAGAGACAGAGAAAGAGAGAGAGGGGAAAGACAGAGAGGGACAGAGAAGGAAACAGAAAGAGAGAGAGACAGAGCCTGAAAGGCACCACTACACAAAGGCAGGGAGAGATAACATGGAATCAGATCCTTCTTTGTCTCCGGAAAAAGCAAAGGTTAGAACAGACGCCACACAAAAACACCCATCATCTAATCTAGAATCAATGTTCCCCTCTTTGAAAAGACTATTAACCATTTCACCAGGTTTCTATTCCTGATCTAAAAACAGCAATATCACGTGCCGAAGAGAGATTAGAGCTAAAAGATCCGAGGCCTCTTTTGATTACATTTCTTGGAGAGTATTAACCGTCCCAGTTTCTAGAGGTCACTGATTAAGGTCTCACTGCAATGAATTGGACTTGCTTCTGAGCCCGGGGACGTAATTCAGCCGTTGACTTTTTGACCGACCACTGTTTTATGCAGAGATAGATCTTCATTATAAGGTGGTTTTGCCTATAGTGTGGTGATAGCCTCTGGGTAGGGACTAGGCCTTGTTATCTTTAAAAGCTTTCAAAGTCATGGTCGGGGATGGGAGCTCATATTTCTTGTATTTTCGCCCGCTCGCTGAGGAGTACTAGACAGGTGCTTGGCCTACATGGGTCAGGTTTTCAGAAAATGTACAATTCACCTTCACCAATTCTCTCAAATAACCTTAATTTAAGACAAAAATCAGGTTCAAAATACTGTTCAACACAACCAAACAGACTGTTTGAATCAAGGCAATACCAAATACACTCAAATATACCTAGTGTTGATGATTTTCAGTCTAATTTAGAAGAATTTACAAAATGTGTTGATCTGCCAATTGTACATTTTCTGAAAATCTGAGCCAAATGCTCGGCCTACATTCTCTACTAAAATATAGATCTGCAGCATTGGTTATGAGGGGTAAATTCATCAGGTGGGTGTGATGAATCACCTGGCAACTGATTCTACCCATATCCTCACCCCATTATCATTTAAAACTCATAGGCTTCTGGTTGACTTGTAGTCTCCTTTACATTTCTCATAAAGAATGGAACGAAGCGAAAATGTAATCCGTTTTAGGAAAATAAGTCATAAGTCGCAAAATATGGACTTTGAGATATCACCATATCTGAAAAGAGGAGATCAAGCTGATTCCAATGATAGTAAACACTAGGACACCTAATATGTATTTCTATATTTTAAGTTTGATATTTTTATTTTTGAAAAAAAAGTTTGTAATGTTTCTGGATGGGTAATTATCAGTAAAGTAACTAAATATACTCTATACAAAGTCCTTCAAAACGGAAGAATATATATTTAATACAATGTCCCTAAATTTGTTACATGGATTCATCTGACTATAAGTGCTAGACTCTCTAAAAATCAGAATATTTCAATTAAGAGATCTTGTGAAAAAACACTTTGAAAAATACATATTTTGCGACTTGTGACTCATTTTCCTGCAACACATCACAAATTGACAGCGATGTGAGAAAGGATGATTGATATGTAGGGCAGTTTTAGAAAATAAAATGGTTTGTCATATGATATATATATGTGTGGGTCAGATTTTCAGAAAATGTACAATTGGCAGATCACCGGGTCGATGTTTCCTCTCAGACACAACATTTGAAGCAATGTCTTGTTGACCCTTCTTATCATAATTGGTTGGGTGATAGCAACTGAATGGGACAGGGTATATATGTCACTATGTACCTCCTGCCTCACTCCTACTTATCATACCCGATAAGCTTGCCTTCAAAAGAGGCTTAAAAACTGTTATCCTTAACAACAGTCTAAGAATTCCCGACTTCTAACAACGAAGCAACTTACTACTAAATACCCCAAGGATATTTTGTTACTATACACAATGAACTCTCCAACTACTCACCCCATTATCACCCCATCTCATCCCATTATTCCTTTCACCCCACTTCAAGGAGGATATAGATGTGTTACAGCTACTGATCAACACCCCTAAAATTGAATATCAATAGATAATGCAAAAATTCAGGGCAAGGTGGAATATCGGACTAATCCGAGCCTTGCATTAATTTTGTTTGGCATACGCCAGCATTTATTTAACCTGAATAAAGATATGTTCAAAAAAAAAAAAATCCCTTCACCAGTCACTGAGGGCAGAACTCTATTGTCAAGTTACTTCCCTCTTTCAGATTTAGATTCCCAATGGTATTTCTGCCACATACTTTATTAACAAATATCAAATAATCTTAGGAATATAATAGTATTGGTATTCCACACAAATGTCCTTACTTATGCGAGTCATCGAAAATTACAGCACATTAATGTCAAGTTATGGGTGGTCTCCACTGGCTGTGGTAAGCTCTGTGGTAAGCCTTGTGAAGGTGAGAAGTGGTGAGGTCCTGCCTACATGGCTAGTGAACCATGTAGGCAGGATCTCATCATTCCTCTCCCCCTATAGTTCTTAACTGAGTATGCCTGGAGGTGAGGGGAGGGAGGACCAGCTAGGACCACTCCTTTAGGTAATGAGGCCCGCCATCCTGATACATACTGATATAGATGACCGCCATCACAGCCATTACAGTGTTCTGCATGATCGCCATCAGGCTTGTCGGCCAGACGGTGATGATAAGACAAGAGGAGCTATCCCCCAAATCTGAGTTCCTCTATCCTATCCCAGCTGTTGTTTTCATGAGGAGGTGACAGATTTCGAGAGGTTTAATGGAATTCCGTCTTCCACCCTTCCCAATCAAAGAAATGTCACCGCAATGGCGGTATCATGTTACCAACTATACAGAACCAGCACAAACCATCGCAAGGCTTACCGCAGAGCTTACCGCAGCCAGTGGAGACCAGCCTTTACTTCCCTCTCTCAGATTTGAATTCCAAATTGCATCTCTGCCACATAGTTCATTAACAAATATCAATTAATCTAAGGAATATATAGCATTGGTTTTCCACGCAAATGTCTTATGCAACTCATCGAAAACTACAATAACATTGATAACAAATGATACATAGTCAAAATAGAGATCTTAGCCACTTTAAGATCGGTTGGACAAGAACGTGAGAAAAAGTAGAAAGTCTTTAGAAAACCGATGTTAACTGAGATTGCAACTTTAAATACAAGAAACATAAAAACATGTGTTTCAGGAAAATGAGTCACAAGTAGCAAAAAAGGATTTTGAAATATCGTCATATTTAAAAAGTTGAGATCAAGCGGATTCTAATGATAGTAAACATTAAAATAAATAATAAGTATTTCTATATTTTAGGTTTGATATTTTTATTTTTGGAAAAAAAAAGGTTTGCAATATTTCTGGGTGGACAATTACAAGTAAAGTAGCTACATATCCTCTATAGGATAACCTTAGAGATGCATAGGTATATTCAATACACTGTCTTGAAATTTAGCACATGTATTCATGGGTCAGATTTTCAGAAAATATACAAGTGGCAGCTCTACATATTTAGGAGGTTCTCCTAAATTAGGCTGAAAAATGAAGAATACCGGGAATATCTGAGTATATTTAGTATCGCATTGATTTAAAGTATCAGTTCTGTTATGTTAAACTGCATTTTGAAGCTCATTTTTTGTCTAAAATGAGGATTATTTGAGATGATTGGTGAAGGTGAATTGTACATTTTCTGAAAATCTGACCCTCATACCACTAGCAGCGCTACCCCCCCCCCCCCCACGCGGTCAAAGTGATCTAATGAATAGATCACTTTCACGAATATCAATTTTGCGACTTGTTACTCACTTCTCTAAACACATCCCAATTGTATAATTTCAAGCGACTTTACCCTCAACTGCGGAGTGAGGAAAATACCCATTTCAGAGATGGAACAACATGGTCTACAATAGACAAGGCGACCTATGCATATGGTATTCCCAGGTCGTATGTTGGGAGCAGGCAAATAGGGGAGAAAGGCAATTAGAATGGACAGATGAGCATGGAAAACAAAACAGACATTGGATGCACGTCTCCATAGATATGCTACAGAGTGCAGTCAGGCGGAAGATAACCCGCCGACTGCTGATTCTGAAAGTGGCTTTCCTCCCTAAATTCACAAGTCATGAAAGGGTGAAATCGCCAGAAAATGTATAATTCACCTTCACCAATCCTCTCAAATAACCCAAATTTAATGCTTAAATCAGTTTCAAAATACAGTTCAACCTAACCAAACATGCCGAATATACTCGAATTTACTCGGATTAAGCAAGTATTGACCAAATTGCAGCCTAATTTGGCAGATTTTAATGAATGTGCACAGCTGCCAATTGTAAATTTTCTGAAAATCTGACCCATGGAATCATTTTTCAACATTTTCAGCTTAAAGCTGTTTTCTCAGCTACTACATAATGAAACCCTTTTCGAATTTAGTCATTGTTTTGATCCATTCTTGCCTGACATGATTATGATGTGGCCAATAAAAACATTAAAAACAAAAAACAAAAAATTATACACAAAGTTGAAGTTGAACGGGTTGTAGGGAAACTGGCGCAGGTGAGCGATAATAAGTGAAGCCACCACATGAATAGATGTCAGCCGCTCTCCGAAATTAACTGAAAATGCAGTTCTGACAACATTAGAGCCCCAGATTTGTGTTTTCATTTGATATTTCTCCAATAAGAGGAATGAATTAACTGGAAGATACAATACCTCCACAGATTTTAAATTACAGGGAAAAGGATTGAGTCACGATAGAGTGCAGGCCACGAAAGAGTGCTGCCCTCATGCTCAAGTGGTCTGAAAAGTAAACTGATTTTTAATATTGATTGACCACTCACCGTCCTGTATCTTAAAGTGATCATATTTATCACCTTGTTTACATCAAAGAAAACAAACATGACTTTTCAGTTTGTGATCCCTGGTTGGTAAATTACCCTACAAGGAGCGTATGTCTTTTACATTGTATAATCCCTCGGCGACCATGCAGTGAGCCAGTGTGATAAAGAATGAAACTAACACCCATACAAGTCCCCTATAAGTGGTACAGTTTAGTGAGCCAGTGTAATAAAGAATGAAACTAACACCCATACAAGTCCCCTATAAGTGGTACAGTTTAGTGAGCCAGTGTAATAAAGAATGAAACTAACATCCATACAAGTCCCCTATAAGTGGGAAGTACAGTTTAGTGAGCCAGTGTGATAAAGAATGAAACTAACACCCATACAAGTCCCCTATAAGTGGGAAGTACAGTTTAGTGAGCCAGTGTAATAAAGAATGAAACTAACGCCCATACAAGTCCCCTATAAGTGGTACAGTTTAGTCAGCCAGTGTAATAAAGAATGAAACTAACATCCATACAAGTCCCCTATAAGTGGGAAGTACAGTTTAGTGAGCCAGTGTAATAAAGAATGAAACTAACACCATACAAGTCCCCTATAAGTGGGAGGTACAGTTTAGTCAGCTAGTGTAATAAAGAATGAAACTAACCCCCATACAAGTCCCCTATAAGTGGGAGGTAGTTTAGTGAGCCAGTGTAATAAAGAATGAAACTAACGCCCATACAAGTCCCCTATAAGTGGGAAGTACAGTTTAGTGAGCCAGTGTAATAAAGAATGAAACTAACGCCCATACAAGTCCCCTATAAGTGGTACAGTTTAGTCAGCCAGTGTAATAAAGAATGAAACTAACACCCATACAAGTCCCCTATAAGTGGGAAGTACAGTTTAGTGAGCCAGTGTAATAAAGAATGAAACTAACACCATACAAGTCCCCTATAAGTGGGAGGTAGTTTAGTGAGTCAGTGTAATAAAGAATGAAACTAACACCATACAAGTCCCCTATAAGTGGGAGGTAGTTTAGTCAGCCAGTGTAATAAAGAATGAAACTAACACCATACAAGTCCCCTATAAGTGGTAGGTACAGTTTAGTGAGCCAGTGTAATAAAGAATGAAACTAACACCCATACAAGTCCCCTATAAGTTGGAGGTACAGTTTAGTGAGCCAGTGTAATAAAGAATGAAACAAACGCCCATACAAGTCCCCTATAAGTGGGAGGTACAGTTTAGTCAGCCAGTGTAATAAAGAAACTAACACCCATACAAGTCCCCTATAAGTGGGAGGTACAGTTTAGTGAGCCAGTGTAATAAAGAATGAAACTAACACCCATACAAGTCCCCTATAAGTGGGATGTACAGTTTAGTCAGCCAGTGTAATAAAGAATGAAACTAACACCCATACAAGTGCCCTATAAGTGGGAGGTAGTTTAGTGAGCCAGTGTAATAAAGAATGACACCCATACAAGTCCCCTATAAGTGGGAGGTAGTTTAGTCAGCCAGTGTGATAAAGAATGAAACTATCACCCATACAAGTCCCCTATAAGTGGTACAGTTTAGTGAGCCAGTGTAATAAAGAATGAAACTAACACCCATACAAGTCCCCTATAAGTGGGAGGTACAGTTTAGTGAGCCAGTGTAATAAAGAATGAAACTAACACCCATACAAGTCCCCTATAAGTGGGAGGTACAGTTTAGTGAGCCAGTGTAATAAAGAATGAAACTAACACCCATACAAGTCCCCTATAAGTGGGAAGTACAGTTTAGTGAGTCAGTGTAATAAAGAATGAAACTAACACCCATACAAGTGCCCTATAAGTGGGATGTACAGTTTAGTCAGCCAGTGTAATAAAGAATGAAACTAACACCCATACAAGTGCCCTATAAGTGGGAGGTAGTTTAGTGAGCCAGTGTAATAAAGAATGACACCCATACAAGTCCCCTATAAGTGGGAGGTAGTTTAGTCAGCCAGTGTAATAAAGAATGAGACTAACACCCATACAAGTCCCCTATAAGTGGGAAGTACAGTTTAGTGAGCCAGTGTAATAAAGAATGAAACTAACCCCCATACAAGTCCCCTATAAGTGGGAGGTACAGTTTAGTCAGCCAGTGTAATAAAGAATGAAACTAACGCCCATACAAGTCCCCTATAAGTGGGAAGTACTGTTTAGTCAGCCAGTGTAATAAAGAATGAAACTAACACCCATACAAGTCCCCTATAAGTGGGAAGTACAGTTTAGTGAGCCAGTGTAATAAAGAATGAAACTAACACCCATACAAGTCCCCTATAAGTGGGAGGTACAGTTTAGTGAGCCAGTGTAATAAAGAATAAAACTAACACCATACAAGTCCCCTATAAGTGGGAGGTACAGTTTAGTCAGCCAGTGTAATAAAGAATGAAACTAACACCCATACAAGTGCCCTATAAGTGGGAGGTACAGTTTAGTGAGCCAGTGTAATAAAGAATGAAACTAACACCAATACAAGTCCCCTATAAGTGGGAGGTACAACTTGTACTGTGGGTTGGACAGTGTGTTTAGAGACAGGCTGTTGGCCTCACAGTGCATGGTTTCTGCAATATGGAACCCTGGGTAATTGGAAGTGATGTCTTATCCTCACTGCTTTTTTACCTCCGGCGCCCGAGAGTAGAAAATACATGCATTGAATGAATGCTGCATTTTTTTGCATCGTCAGTCATCTCGAGATCCTGCTTCTGTTCCTCTTTCTACTCCTGCTCCAGTTCCTGTTCCTGCTCCTGCTCCTGTTCCTGCTCCTGCTCCTGCTCCTGCTCCTGCTCCTGCTCCTGCTACTTCTAGCGCTAGATACCCCAAAAATGAGAACATTCCAAGAAAGGTATCTTGTATAAAAGCATTTTGAACAATATGAATTTTGTGACTCTGCCTTGAGAGAGATGGTAACGCCTGGGAGAACTGGATCTGATCTAGAAGTCTGTATACCCGTTTGTCTGTATAATTTTTTTTGTCTATTTTGCCTCTTTATTATGTACAATCTGAGCTGGATAAATAAAGTAGTTTCTTATCTTATCTTATCTTATATATACTTGTTCTTATACATCTTTATCTTACGTATGACTCATTTTTCTGTAACTCATATTTGGGTCAGATTTTCAGAAAATGTACAATTTACCTTCACCAATCCTCTCAAATAACCCGAATTTCAGACGAAAATAATGTTCAAAATCCAGTTCAACCTAACCAAACAGATTGCTAGAATCAATGCAATGCCGAATATTCTCGAATTTACCTATTATTGACCAAATTGCAGCCTTATTTTGCAGAATTTGATAAATGTGTACAGCTGCCAATTGTACATTTTACTGAAAATCTGACCCATATATATGCATCATGTTTCAACCTACTTTAGCAGAATTGACTCAGTGTCTAGAGCAGGTGATTGTACATTTTCTGACTCCTGACGGAACAGATGTTTCTAGTAAGATGTGACTCACACAAGGCTACTTTTTCCAGACTCGTGAGTCTGTTGGGTAGCATTGTTATTGAGCTGTCAGGAGAGACTGGCATGTCAGCAATGCTTATAAATATAATGCTCACAATATATAGGTCAGATCTTCAGAAAATGTACAACTGAACTTCGCCAATTCTCTCAAATAACCCAAATTTAAGACGAAAATCAGGTTCAAAATACAGTTCAACATTACCAGACAGATTTATTGAATGAATACAATACAGAATATACTCAGATATACCTCGTATTTATCAATTTTCACTCTGTTATAGTAGAGTTTGATAGATGTGCAGAACTGTAGATTGTAAATTTTTTGAATATTTGACCCATATACAGATTAAATACATGAGTTGATTGAAGGAGCGTGAATAGCGTACAAGGTGTGTAGCAATGAGAAACAATGCCAATAGGGGATTTGCATGTACGCCAACTTGAATAATGATTTGCGTAGAATTATGGGAGTTCCATGTCAGTATAAAAGCTATTCCATGCGAATGAATCAAGAATCAAAATGGCAGCTATGCAAGTCCCCTATTCACCAAGTGATTGACTATTTTGCATATGTTGTATTATAAGTTAAATATTGGGAGCGCCTCTCAATGTGGATGGCTCAATGGATAACCAATATATCTAATGGTAACCAATTATTAAATTCACTTATGAGCTTCTGAAGTATGATTCTTTAAGTGATTTTGTTTATTTAGTGACAGGTTTTTATTTTTAAAAAAGATTCATACTAGGTAGATCCAAGTCCCCGTGTCGGATTTTTTCTTTTTTTCCACCCCCCCTAGTGTTCCTCCCCTCTAGATCATTTTGGTCTCTAGTCCACTTTGTTGCAAACGTAATCGCCGAAAATTTTCTTGGTAGAGGAGAGAGATTGACATTTAGTCCTTGGTAGACTACCAATACATCTCCACTATGGCCTTTACATGTGTATCAATTGTGATGTGTTTCAGGAAAATGAGTCATAAGTCGCAATAAATGGATTTTGAGACACCATTATATTTGAAAAGATGAGATCAAGCTGATTCCAATGATAGTAAACAGTCTAATAATCTAATAAGTATTTCTACATTTCAAGTTTGATATTTTCGTTTTTGAAAAAAAAAAGTTTCCAATATTTCTGGGGGTTAATAAACAGTAAAGTAACTAAATGTAGTCCATATGAAGACCTTTAAAACGAAAGAATATATTACATTGATCGTCCTGAAATTTGATACATCGATTGATATAGCTATAAGTGATCAACCCTAAAAAAATTAGAACATTCCAATAATGTGATCTTGTGAAAAAAACACTTTGTAAAATATCAATTTTGCGACTTATGACTCATTTTCCTGGAACACATCAAAATTTACTTTATTTCCCGACCTGACCCACATTGGGCCATCCAATACAGACTACGCACTGAAACAAAGATAGATAAATGGGCAGGGATTTCTAGTCTGGAGAAAAAGGCCAGATCAAAAATGAAAATTTACAGATTTTCCCTCGACCGATTTAGGAATTTGCTCTGAATTTTTTACTTTTTGTGTTTTCTTTTAGGAGTCTTTTCTTCAAGATTAAAGCTGCATTCTCAGAGCTCTATTATGAGGCATCAGAAAATGTACAATAGGGGATTTGCATGGCCGTCATCTTGAATCCTGATTCGCAAGGAATTATTAGAATTCTATTTTACAGGAAACATGTAAACACTAGGGAAAATAATTCCATGTTGATCGGGGAATATACATAGGTCCTCCTATGTAAATATACATTTATCACTGGGTGAAATCTCCAGAAAATGTACAATTTGTCGTCAGCAATCCTCTCAAATAACACAGATTTAAGACAAAAACGAGATTCAAAATACAGTTCAACATAACCAAACAGATTGTTAGAATCAAGGCAAGTTTAACACTTATAATCATATCGTTTTGAAGGCCTTCGTATGGAGTATAATAAGTTACTTTACTGGTAATTACCCATCCAGAAACATTGCAAACCTTTTTTTTTTTTCAAAAATAGAAATGTCTAACTTAAAATATAGAAATACTTATTAGGTGTCCTAGTGTTTACTATCATTGGAATCAGCTTGGTCTCCTCTTTCTAAATATAGTGATATCTCAAAATCCATAATTTGTGACTTATGACTTATTTTCCTAAAACGGATCACATATGTGATACCATCTAATATAGAGGCCATCTATATGGTTGATGATGAATACCAAGATTCAGTGTTACCATTATAATTATATGATTTAGTATTTTTCTTTTCTCTTATATTTTCTTTTTTATATATAAATAACATTTTTGTTTTCTATTTAGTATAAAGCGACGTCTGCGAATATCCATGGTGGATAGCAAGTTTTGTTTTAATCATGAATCATTGATTCGTCGTTTGTTAAATGCACTTGGCCTTTCAAATGTAATGTGTTTCAGGAAAATGAGTCATAAGTCGCAATAAATGGATTTTGAGATACCATTATATTTGAAGAGATCAAGCTGATTCCAATGATAGTAAACAGTCTAATAATCTAATAAGTATTTCTACATTTCAAGTTTGATATTTTCGTTTTTGAAAAAAAAAGTTTCCAATATTTCTGGGGGTTAATAATCAGTAAAGTAACTAAATGTAGTCCATATGAGGACCTTTAAAACGAAAGAATATATTACATTGATCGTCCTGAAATTTGATACATCGATTGATATAGCTATAAGTGATCAACCCTAAAAAAATTAGAACATTCCAATAATGTGATCTTGTGAAAAAAACACTTTGTAAAATATCAATTTTGCGACTTATGACTCATTTTCCTGGAACACATCACAAATGTAATAAAAATATAAAAAAGATACCATGCACTTACAATTCGTGTTCTCAAGTTTCCTGTCTGGCCTTCGTAATCGTCTTGGAAAGGTTTTCAGATATCTCCGGTCGGTTAAAAAGCTCTTTTCGTCCCACGTTAAGATTAACGGTCAGATTTTCAGAAAATGTACAATTGTCAGCTGTACACATTTAGTACATCCTGCTAAATTAGGCTGCAATTTGGCAAATACTAGGTAAATTCGAGTATATTCGGCATTGCATTGATTTTAACAACCTGTTTGGTTAGGTTGAACTGTGTTTTGAACTTTATTTTCGTCTGAAATTTGGGTTATTTGAGAGGATTGGTGAAGGTGAATTGTACATTTTCTGAAAATATGACCCTTTAAAAAGCTAATAATGGAGGAGGATCATTATCATTTGATAGAGAACTAAGGAGACAGTCCAGCTATTTTATGTTCTACTGAAAATAAATCCCTTCGAGTAGATGCCTCCCAAGGTCGGGATGATAGTCCAGACGATAATTATCAGGAGTGATGAACAGGATTTTGTCATGGAGGAGGTAAATAAATATTTCAGATTGATCATTCTTATCAGAAAAAGCAAACGTTTTTATGTTCATTGAGGGACATTGGACAAGGCCAAACGAACTGCAATTAGTCTCGGGAACGTTCAGGGTGACCAGGATGCATTCTCAACAGCAAAACAAATCTTACAAAAAATTAATAATAGTTTGACCTATAGGACTGAAGTTGTCGATGTTTTGGTCGGATATATTATGTTTATACAAGAATAGGGGACTTGCATGTGCCACTGCGCATGTCTACTGCAGTGCATCCTGGGATGCTTTCTGTTGAAATCTGACATACAATTATTTGGGAAATTTTTATCGAAAATTGCAAGAATGTTTTCACCAATATTAGAGTCTGTTTAAATGAGTTATGAAAACCAAATGCATGATGGGAAAGATTGGGACTTGTGTTATGGAAACATGTATAACATATAGATATTGACATTAGACCATTGATAAATATTCCATGCTGAACATGGCATGTTTTCTATAGAGTTTACACTGTACCATTAGTCCCATAATTCAGTGCGAATCAAGATTCAAAATGGCGGCTATGCAAATCCCCTATTGGAAGTTAAATCGGTTGATAGATAATAAGTAAAAGTCACAAAGATAAATTGACATAGGGTTTGTTCTTCTTGGTGTATCCACCTCCAATGTTATTTATTTCGCCAACTCATCGAAATCCAACGTTTTTCAATCAGGTTCTTTTCTCTTCTTGAAATTAGGGACTCAATTTCTTTTTTTTTCTTTTTTTTTCAGGGAAAATGGTAGGATATGACTGACTGGATACATATCATCAAGACGTTCACAAAATACACTATTAATCAACACAAAATTACTTTTAAAAAAAAACCAATTCTTCTTTCATTTATTTTCAGTATTAAAATCTTTCATTCAAAACACCATGAATTAAAGCAAGACAAAATAAAAAATATCTTTGGAAATGCAACTTTAACTTACTACCGAGGAAATCTTATTGGTAAGGACTAGTGAGTCAAGGAAGGAAAAACTCCCCGAATCGTGTATGATTTTATCCCCTAGATTTATCTCTCCTTAACATGTCTGGCTTAAATACACAATGAACTGTGGTATGTTAATCTCTCCAAACGTCCCCGAGACATGAGAAGTCGCTATTTGTTATGCTAAATAACCATCATCCATTCCGTGGTGGCATATGAATTTTAAATGGATGTGGATTGGGCCTAGGGAATATGTACTGTTGGGGAATCTGTGAATATATTTGAATTTTAATGATTATCATTATTGAAGTGCTTTATTCGTCATACATTTATGTATCTTGACATAATGCAGATGCAATGGGGAGCAATGCTCGAGTCCACAATATCAGGCTTTGGTTGGTATACTGAAGATATAGATCCCAGGTGACAGGTATGGCAGGCCATTTGTGTAAGAATTAGACAAACACTGTTTGTCAACAGACAAACACTGTTTGTCACAGACAAACACTGTTTGTCAACAGACAAACACTGTTTGTCAAAAAGGTTGACAAACACTGTTTGTCTGTTGACAAACACTGTTTGTCTAATTCTTACACAAATGGCTTGCCATAGTATGTATGGTGGACAAAGGCAGAAAGCACATTATATGTGATGTGTTTCAGGGAATGAGTCACAAGTCGCAAAAAATGGATTTTGAGATGTCATCATTATTTGAAAAAATGAGATTAAGCCGATTCCAATGATAGTAAACAGTAGGATACCTAATATAAGTACTTTTAATATGTTATGAATCATATTTTTACTTTTGAAATAAAAATTTGCAATATTTCTGGGCGAGTATTTTCTAGTAAAGTAGCTAAATATACTCTATACGATGACCTTAGAAATGCATAGATATATTCATTACACTGTCAGGGACTGACAGCAATAAGAGACTTGTTTTCCAATCTTCAGAACAATTACTTGCAGTTCGCAATGTTATTTGTTATATTGGGCGAGAAACCTTACGGTAAATTTGAGCTAGAATAATTACCTCAAACTCATAAAATACCTCGATTTCTTTGTATTTCTTAACACGAGTAATCCAATATCGAAGAGGCTATTTTGATTTCGCGTAACTTATATTATCGCCCACTTAATCATTTTACCGATTTCCTCTGGAAATAATAAAGCTAGAGACTCCAAATGAAAAGTTCAATGGAATAATCATATATCTAAAAATGAGATTTTGCTAAAGTATATCGATGATAATAATGTATTTCATTAACTGGCCCCAACAGGCTTTGACTGACAAGAAAAGTAGATCGAAGCAAGTGCTCTGCACCGGAGGGACTATTTTCTTCATCTTTCACAAAATGCATACAAAATGGCGGAAAATTGAAATTAGTTCTTTTATTTTTATTTATTTATATTTTTTAGTTATTGACGAGGTGTAATAAATGGGTCAGATTTTCAGACAATGTACAATTCAACTTCGCCAATCTTCTCAAATAACCCAAATTTCAGACGAAAATAAAGTTCAAAATACAGTATACCGTATATATACCCGTGTATAAGCCGGACCCCGTATATAAGCCCACCCCGTTTATAAGCCGGGGGTTCAGGACGTCCTAACATTAATATAAGCCGGGCCCCGTTTATAAGCCGGGTGCCGGGAACTGGATGGAAACATGAAGGGCCTGGCCTGTTCTGAGAGGGGAAGATGCTGAAGAAATTGGCCAGAACAAGTTCTTAGAGGATGATGAATGATAGTTTAAATAACAGAACTCAGTTGTTGTTGATCGATTCTGAATTCTGGTAGTGTTTTCTTGTTAAATTGAAGCTTAAAACATGAAAACCAGAGCAATAATTAAAGATAATAATAAAAATGTGTTTCAGCTAGATCTACTATTTTTCAGTTATTGTATTATAAGCCGGGCCCCGAATATAAGCCTGGCCCCGAATATAAGCCGGGTCAAATCACCATTTGAAATTAATATAAGCCGGGGCTTATACACGGGTATATACGGTAACCTAACCAAACAGATTGCTAGAATCAATGCAACGCCAAATATACTCTAATTTACCTAGTATTGACCAAATTGCAGCCTACTTTAGCAGAATTTACTAAATGTGTAGAGCTGCCAATTGTACATTTTCTGAAAATCTGACCCAAAGATGGAATCTACCACAGGTTTGGTCTGTTGAAGGGTTATGCATCTTGGCGGGAGACCTCGATGGCATAACCCTTTGACAGACCAAACCCTAGGTAGGTTCCATCTATTTTGTGCTATCTAGAAGGAACACACACTCTAGGTATAAGTCATGTGAGATACAGAAGATTAATTGTAGAAGAACAGAAGCAGATGTATCTCATTAGTGACTCAAGTTCTTATTAATAAACTGGACATGAGGGACTCACAAACGTCATGAACCCAATTGAATCGAGGGTCCTGGGTATGACCAAAAAGTGCCTTTCTGTCTCTTTTTCTCTGTCTCTCTCTCCCTTCTTCTCTATCTCTATTTCTTGGGTATGATCATAAACTGCCTCCCTCTCCGCTCTCCCACCCTTGATATAACCCTCTTAAATGTGTTGATAAGGGCGTAAAGCAACCACTCACTCACTCAATCTCAGCTCTTCCGCCCTTGATATAACCATATTAGGGCGTAAAGCAACCACTCACTCACTCACTCAATCTCAGCTCTTCCGCCCTTGATATAACCATATTAAATGTGTTGATAAGGGCGTAAAGCAACCAATCTCACTCACTCACTCCCTCTCAGCTCTCCCACCCTTGATATAACCATATTAAATGTGTTGATAAGGGCGTAAAGCAACCACTCACTCCCTCTCCGCTCTCCTGCCCTTGATATAACCATAATAAATGTGTTGATAAGCGCGTAAAGCAACCAATCTCACTCAATCACTCACCGATTGAATCGCTCTCATTGGCCGGACCCATATGCGAGCAAAAACATAATGATCTTAGCAGTTGGAGTAGAAGTAGGAGGAGCTGTGTCGGGTAGAAAGGAACAAATAGGTTGCATGTCAAGCAATGGTAGCATAAATCCTCCACTGATGCCTTAACTTGTTGGTTAGGGTATGAAAACCAATGAACAATGCTTACATCGCATGCCGTCCAATTGGTAGATATGTTTATAGGGGACTGTGGCATCCATTATAGAGCAGGCATCCTGTGGTATAGGTAAACATTGGCCCTCAACATACAGTGGGGCAGATTTACAGAAAATGTACAATTTAGCTTTACCAATCTTCTCAAATAACCCAGATTTAAGACAAAAATGAGCTTTAAAACGTAGTTTAACATAGCAAAACAAATACTTTACATCAACACGATACCAAATACACTCAGGTATTCATCTTTTTTCAGTCTAATTTGGCAAAATTACCTTAATGTTTAGAGCTGTACATTTTCTGACGATCTGACCCACGTATGTCGTATTACTATGTGATGTGTCACAGAGAAATGAGTCAAGAGTAGCAAAAAGGATATGATTTAAATGCCTTTCCACAAGAGCCCCTACTATCAATATTTTTAATTTTTGGGTGATTAGGGCTGTTAGTAGTATGAATACATTTACCAAATTTCAAGACTATATATCTATGCATTTATCTATGCATATTTCTGAGGTTATCCTAAAAAGTATATTTAAGTAATAGTGATTGCCCATTACAAAACATCGCTAACTTTATTTTTTATCTATAAAGAATATCCAATTCAATTCAATTCAAGACATTTTTTATTTGTAATTAGTGGCTATTACAAAAAGGAGGTCCCAGTTTTGAAACTTTGGTTCCAAGTCTTACTGTGGGTTCCTGGGTTGGTGGTTTCAAAAACAGGCTTACAATAAGATATTATGACATCAGTTTCATGGCTATGTTTCTATTATCTACTTGACTAGGTTAGTTGGACATTAAATGCCACAACTGGCTAAAAGTAAGTTGTAATAACTGGCTAACAGTAAGTTGTACTAACTAGAGCATACAGTAAAATCAGGGTAAGATAATAACAGTGTAATTTGTATGGACGGTCCAGACAAAGAAGAATTTTTCAGAAACAACAATAAAAGTACATATAATACAATACAATACAATATCATAGTGATTCAACAAAAGATCTGCAATAGATCATGAGGTGGGTACAGTAACATATAGACATACACATACAGAGTTTGGTATAATGGTAGGGGGTGTTCTATAATATTTCAATTTCATTGATGGTGGTGTGAATAATTTTGCTAAAGGTTTTCCGGTCTTGTACTTGGTGAGCGGCAGTTTCAAGCAAATTCCAATATTTAGCCGATTTATAAATAAAAGAGTTTAGAATTTTTGCAGATTTTGGCTGTAATAATTTTAAATTACATCTGCCTTTGGCGTGACTCCTGGTTGAAAATTTTCTGTTCTCTAAATTGGATTAAATTAGATTAATTATATGTTTTTGTCTCCTTTTGTTTAAGTGTAGTAAGTTCAGGGCTAAATGTTCTTGATCTACATTTGTGTACTTGGTTTTTTAAAAAATTATTTGAAGTGTATTCGGAGCTTACCAAGTAGTGTTTTTGGTCTGGAATCATACAAATAGTCACCAAATTCGACGAAGTGTGGGAGTATGGTCATTTTATATAAGTCTTTCTTGCTCTTCTCAGTTAAACAATGCCTTACTCTATATAAAAGCCTCAATTTTGTACTGACTTTATTTCTGATAATATTTAAAACATATGTGAGACATCTGTGAGAAGGTCGGTCACATCGCAGCAAATTAAGAATAAGTATGAACAATTTTTAGGGTAGAATCAGGGCGGCGTATGGGAGTTGCATTCACAGCTGTTAGACTTAAACACAGATCTTGCGGAATTTAACTCATATTATGACTTATTTGTAAGACTGAATGATATAAAAAACCCAGCGGAAATGATTTCGGTGGGCCGCCGAAATATAAATGTGGACTTTTATGAAGCCTTGTAGCCTATTGAACTTTGATCAAATGAATCTTTGAAAATAATTTTGAACAAAAATAGAAATTCTCTAGCTTTGACCAAGTGTTTTTTGTGTGGAGAATTTGGAAAGCATCGACTGTAACTACGTGTTGTTTTGACCCATGTATCTATGGGTCAGATTTTCAGAAAATATACAATTGGCAGCTGTACACATTTAGTAAATTCTGCTAAATTAGGCTGTAATTTAGTCAATACCAGGTAAATTCGGGTATATTCGGCATTGCATTGATTCTAGCAATCTGTTTGGTTAGGTTGAACTGTATTTTGAACTTTATTTGGGTCTGAAATTTGGGTTATTTGAGAGAATTGATGAAGTCCAATTGTACATTTTCTCCAGACTTCACCTCTGTGCACCCAATACCAGAAGTCCCGTGGCCTGGGGTAGGGTAGATGGGGGATTCTGACAATAGAATTATTGTTGCTAATGGCAACCACTGCCAAACAATGCCAGCAACAATGCCACTTGTGCAGTTCCTTCACTTTGGGGGATGGCTGGTGGGGTAGGAGCGGCTATAGGGGAGTTTGCATTAACACTGGGGTGGTTCACAGTGGAGCTATAGGAATTTATGTTTTCTACCTCGAACGAGAACATACACATTGTACATTGCGCCTAAGTAGGTATTTTAAAATAGTATTAATACACTCTAGGTCCAAACCCTCAGATCAGATAAGAATGGTATGTCAGTCTACTTCGGTAATCGGTTCTCTGGCCTAGAACTCAGCGTTTTAATGGGAATATAATGAGATTTTGCCGTCTTAACGGAATTATAATGGCATTTTGTGGTTTGAGGCCAGAGGCTTTCCCTTCATTTGAAGGGACTCTTTCCGCTTTGGGCCTAGACTGAAAAGATGCTATCTCAACGAACTGTACATTACAAAATAATATAATTCTGTTAAACTAAAGAGGAATTTGTAAAGACAAAACATCATATATGTCAATTGCATCAAGAAAATACAACCAATGATTACTTAACTATATTATATAGAACCCTGTATTCTCTCAAGTAATTATCCCCTTTATTTACCACCTGATGTTCAAGGTTGATCTGGAAAAACTACAGTGTAGATGGCTCATCCAATTTGGTATCATTTATTTGATTACTGAATAAAAGTTGTTATGTTAACAATGGGTTCAGCCTTGGCTCACAGCCTCTCAGGGTAGGCGTCTTAATGGGATTCTAACGGTAGTTGGCAGTTTGGAGCGAGAGACTGCTTTCCCTCAGATTGTAGGGACTCTCTCAATTCTGAGCCTAGACAGAAAATTCTCAGCTTAAGCATCCGTGACTCTTAATGTGCTGTTTTGTGTATTTTGGTGAATTTTTGTATAATTTAGCGTTTAAATGGTTTGTCATGTATTATAGCAAGAACAGCATAGTATCACGTATGAGGGGGGCTATATTCTCCAAGTATGGCCGAAAACAACGAGGCCATAGGCCGAGTTGTTTTTCGGCCATATGAGGAGAATATAGGCCACCGAAGACGCGATACTGTGCTATTCTTGCTTTTATTCCATGATTCTTAACTTAAAACAACTTTATTTGCATTAATTTCATCAAACTGTGTTGTCCCCCAAGTCTCGAACGGTTGTGACGTCACTGTACAATACAGGGAATTTATATTGTCCACCTTGTGAGCGGCAAGTATATCGATTATATTGTACGCTCACGGCCAAATCATGGAATAAAGGACACTGTCCCGGGTGTGTGGTTTTAAATTGTCTTGATTTCATAGTTTTTCTGTAATGAAATGCTTTCTTAATTCTTTATTTTTTATCATATCTGATTGTTTCATATGACCTAGGTATAACATCGATAGCTTTACCTTAATAATAATTCTTAATTGTATAATGTTTTTGATAAAATTGTTTCACTTTTGTATTAATATGATTAAATCTGAGAAACAGTGTATCGATTGCATAATGTCTGGCTGAATAAAAATCTTAAAATAAAGTCCTCTAATATTTATAAGCAACCATAAGGTAATTGTTATGACACACATTTTGTATTTGTAATCCATGGATCATTTGGGTCAGATTTTCAGAAAATGTACAATTGGCAGCTGTACACATTTAGTAAAATCTGCTGACTCAGGCTGCAATTTGGTCAATACTAGGTAAATTCGAGTATATTCGGCATTGCATTGATTCTAGCAATCTGTTTGCTAGGTTAAACTATATTTTGAACTTTATCCTCGTCTGAAATGTGGGTTATTTGAGAAGATTGTTGAAGGCAAATTGTACATTTTATGAAGACTTCACCCATTTATAGAAGAAACAATATAGTTGGAAATATTCTAAATATTCTGGCAATTATTGATAAAAAAACTGCCAAACCTTGTGTCGGATTAAAAGTTCACTGAACCCCAGACTGTAGTGTATAAACAGACATGCGCAGTGGCACATACAAGTCGCCTATTGGTAAGCAGGGAGAAAGGTGAGGAGGGGGTGATGCACCTCAAGGGAACAGCAAGCAGGCAAGAAAAGTGGCAGAAGTGTAAATTCAATGATACTCGTCATCATTAAGTTACTTATAAACATCTGGCTATTGTTTGTACTGTCTGCCTCCCTCCGAGCCGGCGGGAGGAGAAGGTAACAGCCAAGGCGGGGGAGAATAATGGAAGAGCTGATTGAATTTTGAGCTTCTCTGCTAAGGGCAAATGTTGGAAGTCTCGCAGGTTTGTCCCCAGGGGGAGTGAGTGCATAACATCCATTCCTGGCTCTCCTGACATTGCCATTCTTGTCAAGGTCATCGGTGAACTTTGATGGAAAGTGGATAGAAAGTAAGATAAGGGGGTGGATGGAACTAGTATTATTGCTACATGGGTCAGATTTTCAGAAAATGTACAATTCACCTTCACCAGTCTTCTCAAATAACCCGAATTTCAGACGAAAATAAAGTTCAAAATACAGTTCGACCTAACCAAACAGATTGCTACAACCAATGCAATGCCGAATATACCCGAATTTACCTAGTATTGAGACAAACTGCAGTATGATTTAGCAGAATTTACTAAATGTGTACAGCTGCCAATTGTACATTTTCTGAAAATCTGACCCACATAGCAGAACTCGGATGGATAATTGTGATGTGTTCAGGAAGATGAGTCACAAGTCGCTAAATTGATTTTTTCCAAAGGAATTTAAAGGGATTGGTCGCAATACAAGTATTGACGACATGGGTGGGAACATATAGAAATACTGTTTAGATTTCCTAAATGTGAACATCGTTGGAATCCACTTAATCTCATCTTTTCAAAAAATCTTTTTTCGACCTTATGGCTCATTTTTGTTCTATAAGAAAAACACTTAGATTAAATATAAAGAACCGATAGTCTGAATTCACTAACATAAAAAACAAACCTACGGAGGTATTTGATAAATAAAACAAGAAGTCAAGACCCCATAGGTGAGATTTTCAGAAAATGCACAATCTACAGTCCTACACATCTATCAAAATCTACATAATTAGAGTAAAAATTGATAAATTTATATAATATACTAGGTATATCTGAGTCTATTCTTTATTGTATTCATTCAATAAATCTGTCTGGTTATGTTTAACTGTATTTTGAACCTGATTTTCGTCTTAAGTTTGGGTTACTTGAGAGGATTGGTAAAGACCAATTGTACATCTTCTGCAGATCTGACCCCCATAACAACGGAGGCAGAAGCTGGACTGTTTGTTGTGGGTCCTATACTGGAATGCCACAGTTTCTGGGAGCTTCATCTAGAAGAATTATGATAATATGTAATGTAATATGAATACAACTACTTTTTGCAGAGGTAAAGTAACCTCAATAGTGAGATAATGCAAGCGCCACGCATCTCCCAATGCTAACCGAAACCTATCACCCTGCGTTAGGTTTGGACACTAAAGCCTGGGTTCCATTGCCACGCTACTCTTCCCGTTTGTTTGGTCCCGCTACTTTTAGAAGCGGGAGCAAATAGCGGGAAGTAGCTGCTTCAATTCAAACATGTTTGATTTGATACGGCGACTTCCCATTACTTCCCGTTACTTCTAAAGTAGCGGGAGCAAAGAAACGGGAGTAGTAGCGGGAGAAATAGCATGGCAGTGGAACCCAGGCTTAAGGTACCCTACATAGCAGTCTTGGTAGAGGCCATCGGTGAACCGATAGCAGTAGTAAACTGGCCATTTTAACATTGAACAAACTTATTTAAGTAGAAATTCGATACTCAGATACTTGGAAAACATGTTAAACTTTAAAATGGAACCATTATTTGGGGGATGAATTTGACAAATTTGCCTAGAAGAGGATAGGGAGTCCAATCGAATTGACGGCCCTTTTTACATTGTATATGCAGGGTTGGTCGTCATTACCTATGCATAACGTGACATAGTGAACTCTTTAGATGCGTTTATGCGTCAGATTTTCAGAAAATGTACAATTCACCTTCACTAGTTCTCTCAAATAACCCAAATTTAAGACAAAATTCAGGTTCAAAATACTGTTCAACATAACCAAACAGACTGTTTGAATCAAGGCAATACCAAATACACTCATATATACCTAGTGTTGATGATTTTTCAGTCTAACTTAGCAGAATTTACAAAATATGTTGATTTGCCAATTGTACATTTTCTGAAAATCTGACCCTTATGTTAGCTTTGTACTCGATACGTTGCTGGCATTATCTCACTAATAGACAATGAATATCTCCCCTCCTCCCCCAGGTACTAGAAGCAGACCATCATGGTGGTGATCTAGTCTTGGTAACAAAAATCTAAAAAGAAAATGTAATAAAATAACTCCGGTTTGATCAGGTCTCAGACGAAACCACACGGTTTACAAGAAGTTAAGTCAATGTGGGACAGAGTGTGGCCAACTTCTTGGCGCTACGACTGAGGCCATGAGAGGCAGAGTTAATGACGCCTATAGAGCTGCTCTGGCGCCTGTAAGCTGCTCACTGGTGCTCGTTAACAGGCTAAATGGTGACAGGTAGAGGTGTAGAGCTTGGGTGGGGGTGGTGGTGTGGGGGTGGGGTTGGGTGGTGTACTTTTATTCAAATCAAGTTATAACAGTTACATGGGTCAGATGTTCAGAGAATGTACAATTCACCTTCACCAATCCTCTCAAATAACTCAAATTTCAGACGAAGATAAAGTTCAAAATACAGTTTAACCTAACCAAACAGATTGCTAGAATCAATGCATAATGCATAATGAATATACTCGAATTTACCAAGTATTGACCACATTTCAGCCTAATTTAGCAGAATTCACTAAATGTGTACAGCTGCCAATTGTACATTTTCTGAAAATCTGACCCACATAGTAGTGGAGTATCATCCGAACAGGTTATAGCCCGCTGATCAATTGCAGGTTTTCCTGACTGGCCAAACCACAACAACTCCTTTATCAAATTAGCATAACAATACAAATCATACATACAGTTTTTTGCTTTACACTCATAGCATTAATAACTATTTGTCTTCTTTAACAATTCTGTAAATTTGGATGGATTTTTATAATTATTGAATGTCAATATAGTGCTTTATGGCCTGTGTAACAGTATAACCATGGTGGTGGTGTGGTGGTGTGGTGGTGTGGTGGTGTGGTGGTGTGGTGGTGTGGTGGTGTGGTGGTGTGGTGGTGTGGTGGTGTGGTGGTGTGGTGGTGTGGTGGTGTGGTGGTGTGGTGGTGTGGTGGTGTGGTGGTGTGGTGGTGTGGTGGTGTGGTGGTGTGGTGGTGTGGTGGTGTGGTGGTGTGGTGGTGTGGTGGTGTGGTGGTGTGGTGGTGTGGTGGTGTGGTGGTGTGGTGGTGTGATGGTGTGGTGGTGTGGTGGTGTGGTGGTGTGGTGGTGTGGTGGTGTGGTGGTGTGGTGGTGTGGTGGTGTGGTGGTGTGGTGGTGTGGTGGTGTGGTGGTGTGGTGGTGGTGGTGGTGGTGTGGTGTGGTGGTGTGGTGGTGTGGTGGTGTGGTGGTGTGGTGGTGTGGTGGTGTGGTGGTGTGGTGGTGTGGTGGTGTGGTGGTGTGGTGGTGTGGTGGTGTGGTGGTGTGGTGGTGGTAGGGTGGTGTGGTAGGGTGGTATGGTGGTGTGGGTGTGGGGGTAGTAGGGGTAGTGGAGGGAGGTATAAGGGAAAAGAAGTCATCAGAAAATGTACAATTGGCAGCTCAAATGTGATGCGTTACAGGAAAATTAGTCACTGCTTCAAAATGCAGTTTAACATAACAGAACATACTTTAAATCAATGCGATACTAAATATACTCAGATATACCCGGTATTCACTATTTTTCAGCCAAATTTAGCAGGATTTCCTAAATGTGTAGAGCTGCTGATTGTACATTTTCTGAAAATCTGACCCTAGAGATGCATGGATATATTTAATGCACAGTCTTGATATTTTGGAAATGCATTCATACGACTCGCAGCATTAGATACTGCACAATAGAGGAATTCCAATAACATCACACAGGTCCCATCTTTCCCATCATGCATTTGGTTGTGATATGATGATATATTCATGATATTGGTGAAAATATTCTTGCCGTTTTCGATAAAATATTGCCAAATATTTGTATGTCAGATTTCACCAGAATCCATCCCAGGATGCACTGTGACAGACATGTGCAGTGACACATGCAAATCCCCTATTGTGTCCCCCTCTCTATGTTAAAATTGGAGGTGTAATATTTAATGCAGTAAGTCATAAGCTTTTCTGGTTAGTGATCTGACACCTAATCCTTCAGAAATAAAGGATCTGATGTTCAAAGAAAGAAATAGTTTTCCTGGTTGGTGAAATAATATCTTTCACTAGATGCCCCCCAGTTAAAACGGGTGGTAGTTCTGTTTAGATATAGTTTGTAATCAATTCCTCCATCCCTTCTCCCACTTTTTTCACTGGACATTGCATCAGCTCGCTATGTTGTAAAACCCAGCTGCCGTAAGTAGGCTGCAGGAAGTGGGTTGAAGCATGTGCTATGTTTCTAATGAAATAGCATTGAAATAGCTTCAAAATCACTTCCTTGAAAAAATTATTTTGGGGAAATCAATACCCAGGTAACATCACTTGAGATCTATGTAAGCTCGAAAGTTAGAGCCCTGTACATGCAGTCAGTAAAAAGCCTTTTAACACTATAGTATGTCGTACACGGGGCAAGTCTTCAGAAAATGTACAATTCACCTTCATCAATCCTAATTTCATAATAGCATTCATAACCCAAATTTAAGGCAAAAATCAGGTACAAAATACAGTTCAACATAACCAGATAGATTTATTGAATGAATACAATACAGAATACACTCAGACATACTCAGTATTTATCAATTTTCACTCGAATTTAGCAGAATTTGAGAGATATGTAGAACTGTAGATTCTGCATTTTCTGGAAAATCTGACCCACACGGCAAATAATTAGTGTGGATAGAAAAGAACAGGTTGTTGAAGATTAGGGATGTCATCAGCAAATGCCTCATTTCATATTAAATGTCAAAAAAACAAATTGTATTCACACAACACTTTTGATGATTAGAAATCGAATCCCTTTTTTCCCCATTTCCTCGTACTTTGATTAAGTTTTATAATTACCGGCCAATATGAATAGAACGAAAGAACCAAGATGATTAGAAATTAAATCCCTGTTCAACCTAATTTGATGAAGATTTTTATTTTAGGAGGACGATGGTCAATGGCTAATTTCAAACTGAAGAATTCAAACTAAAGAATGCGTTCAACTTGTCGTCCTCTCAATATTGCAAAGGATTCATGATAATCTAATAGGGGATTTGCATAGCCACCGTAAAAAACCGTAAAAGCGCTAAACACCATAAAAACGACGACATTCATTCAAAGAGCTCATTGTAGAAAGAACCTTTGGAAAATATTAATTTTGCCACTTCCCTATTCATTTTTACGTGAGACATGATTTAATAATCAGCTCAAAAGACAAAATATAACTAAAGAAATCCGCCACCCACATTTCTTTAGTTAGAGGGTCAGATTCGCCTTCACCAATCCTCTCAAATAACCCACATTTAAGACAGAAATGAGCTTCAAAATGCAGTTTAACATAACAGAACTGATACTTTAAATAAATGCGATACCAAATATATTCAGATATACCCCAAATTTATCATTTTTAGCAGAATTTAGCAGAAATTACTAAATATGTAGTGCTGCCAATTGTAATTTTCTGATAATCTGACCCTAATTCATCCTCATCCTCCTCAAAAGCCCAATTATTTCCAAGATTTAATATGTCTTCTTCAGTGTTGGCATCTCGTATTTCTGATTAATATTTCCAATTGAAAATTTCATTCAATCTAGTTACGTTTTCACTTGCCACTGTAAAAGGGACTAATTATTCCCGAGGGAAAATTACTGCAGTTATTATTAAATTTAAGTAAAATGTCTGGAATTAGCAATCATCTTAGATCATGATAACATTCTCTCTCATTGGTGGGATTGGTGAAGCACCTTGCAAATCAGAAATGTTAGAAATTTAATTTTCCTTCCATTACACTAGAGCGTTTGTATTGACTTTTAAAGTTACCTTCTTAGTTAAACTGACCTGTATTACTAGATTTTAAGTTTGATATTTTCGTTTTTGAAAAAAAGTTTCCAATATTTCTGGGGGTGAATAAACAGTAAAGTAACTAAATGTAGTCCATATGAGGACCTTTAAAACTAAAAGATATATTACATAGATTGTCCTGAAATTTGATACATCGATTGATATAGCTATAAGTGATAAACTCCCCAAAAGTTAGAAGATTCCAATAATGTGATCTTATGACAAAAACACTTTGAAAAATATCAAATTTGCGACTTATGACTCATTTTCCTGAAACACATCACAAATATTCCCAAAAGGGGACTTGCACCATAAATCTTGATTTGCATGCCATTATATGGCACTTGTACGTCAGTGTTCAATCTATAGAAAACATGGCATATTTAGCATCGGTGCTCCAATGTCAAAACCAATGTGTTATACATGTTTCCATAGGACAGGCCTCTTTCTGTCCCATCATGTATTTGGTTTTCATAGAGCATTTATACAACCTATAGTATTGGCGAACACCATCGAATGAAAGCTCAAAAACAGGAATCAGGCACCCAATGGAAGAACTATTTGAACACATGTTTATTTAGATAGTTGGACCACCTTATTGTATTAACATCAGCAATAAAGAATTCTTGAATTGAATTGAATTGAACACGTATCACGATGTGAAATTTCGATGAATAAAAACCAGTTAAAAAAAATCGTTTTTTAATATGTTGTCAACCTTTTGCCCCACTGCGTCTTAAAGCTGTATTCTCAGCTATTATGACAAAGACAATCGTACCACATTTACTCATATATTATGACTTATAGGACTTTATTATACATGCATTGCTCTGAAAACAACGTATCTAGAGTGATTTACGCATAGTGCGTATTTCACTAGTGATTTACGTGGGGTTGTCATAGCAACCAATCTGTTTTTTTTACTAAGATTAACGGTAATTCTTTTTTCTATTTTCATGATTGAAAGCATGCATATTAAAGCTGTTTACTAACTTGTTGATTTCAGTTGCATAGAATATTGCACGAGTTGCTACGCAACACGTGCAATATTCACGCTCCTGCAACCAACTCATTAGTTAACCTATATATACTCATCAATATTCTGCAGTTGTTATAACTTATATGTTTATACAAGAATCTGAAGATGAATCAGCCGCCGATGAGCGATAATAAGTGAATTCATCATATATGTTTTTTTGTCCTATGTTAACTGAGAATACAGCTTTAAAGGGACGTATTTGGCCTGTGTCAAATACTTTTCGCACACACTAATGGGTCAGATTTTCAGAAAATGTACAATTCACCTTCGCCAATCTTCTCAAATAACCCAAATTTCAGACGAAAATAAAGTTCAGAAGACAGTTCAACCTAACGAAACAGATTGCTAGAATCAATGCAATGCCGAATATACTTGAATTTACCTAGTATTGACCAAATTGCAGCCTAATTTAGCAGAATTTACTAAATGTGTACAGCTGCCAATTGTACATTTTCTGAAAATCTGACCCTAATGGCAAATTATAATTACACTGTTCCCAACACTTGCTCCTGCACCTAGGGATGTTATATATTATAAGGAATGTGAGGAATGTAGGGAATGTAGATTAAATGTTAGCTCTTACACCCAGACTGGTTGTTACCGTAAATGTGGTAATTAATAAGATTATATAGGGACACCAATAGCTGTTACCATAGATACTAATTGTGGCGTTTCTAGTGGGCGATAACAGGTGGATTTTTTTCATTCCAACCAAGGGTATTTATGATGTGTTCCAGGAAAATGAGTCACAAGTCGCAAAATGGATATTTTTCAAAGTGTTTTTTCCACAAGATTTCTTATTGGAATGTTCTGTTTTTTTTATCGGGTTTAGCACTTATAGTCGTATGAATCCATGTAACAAATTTCATATTTAGTTACTTTACTTTACACACGAGATCTATTAAGCTGTATGGTATGTGATAGAGCACGGCGTCGGTGGTATAATAGTTGTATTTCTTTTTAAGTTGCTCGTCAGCACCCACACTATCATCAGTGATTTGTGATGAGAACATGTATTTTATTCTATATTGAAAACTTGTAGTATGTATGTACCGTATGTTATACGAAAATGCCATTAAAAACGTAATTTAATTAATGTAATTTAAGAAATTATATAGCAGTAACTATTAACTGTCTGCTCGTCATAACCTATATTGTACTGATTCTACTCATATTTGTAACCTTATTCCTTTTTCTGTAAAATACCTTTTGGCAAATCAGGCTGTCCTGAGAATATTTGTACTGTACGTATGAAAATATTCAATGTCCTGAATAAAATATTTTTAAATCTAAAATCTAGGCTTGTTTTATGCTACTCCCCCCCCCTGGCCCATGCGAAAAATATCAACCGAGGAACATGTGGGTCAGATTTTCAGAAAATGCACAATCTACAGTTCTACACATCTCTCAAATTCTGCTGAATTAGAGTGAAAATTGATAAATACTAGGTATATCTGAGTGTATTCTGTATTGCATTCATTCACTAAATCTGTCTGGTTATGTTAAACTGTATTTTGAACCTGAATTTTGCCGTAAATTTGGGTTATTTGAGAGGATTGGTGAAGGCAAATTGTACATTTTCCAAAGACTTGATCCCTGTACAACATCTTTTGAAAAAAACCCCAAAAGTTAACAAACCACGACCAAGCCCCTGGTTTATTTAGTGCACTACAACTGACACGTTGGATAGCGCCTGTGACGGGGTTTAGGCTCCATTTCCACCAATCACAGGCCGTTTTACTTCATGGTCGACTTCCTCTGCAAGATCCTGCTTCCGACTGCTGCACAAAGGTCCTCCAATCCGGGCCATGGACAGGAAGTGGTAAGTATCCTGTGGCCACCTCATAAACGACGGATCCATAAATATCTGCAACCGTAAGGGTCGGGAGGGGGCTAACGGTTGTTGAACCTTATTGTATGGATTATATTTTCAGAAAATGTACAATTTACCTTCACCAATGCTCTCAAATAACCCAAATTTAAGACAAAAAACGGAGTCAAAATACAGTTTAACATAACCTTACAGATTGTTTGAATCAAAGCAATACTTAATATACTCAGATATACCTAGTGCTGACGATTTTCGGTCTAATTTAGCAGAACTTACTAAATGTGTAGAGTTGCCATTTGTACATTTTCTGAAAATCTGACCCTTATATTAGCGAATAATTCGTCATTGCATCATATTTTTTGTTAATAAATTGTATTTGACAAAAAGTTCACAGTCTGTGATAGGTCTCATTCTGTCAAGTACAAAAAAATGGTTAATAAATTGATATAATGTTTCTGGTATATGGGTCAGATTTCCAGAAAAATTCAACTTCGCCAATCTTCTCAAACAACCCAAATTTCAGACGAAAATAAAGTTCAAAATACAGTACAACTTAACCAAACAGATTGCTAGTATCAATGCTATGCCGAATAAACTCGAATTTACCTAGCATTGACCAAATTGCAGCCTAATTTTACAGAATTGACTAAATGTATACAGCTGCCAATTGTACATTTTCCGAAAATCTGACCCATATATGGATCAAGGCTTAATGGGTCAGATCTTCAGAAAATGTACAATCTTCAGATCTACACATTCAGTAAATTCTGCTAAATTAGACTGAAAAGTGGTGAATACTAGGTTTATCTGAGTATATCTGGTATTGATTTGATTCCAATAATCTGTTTGGTTAGTTGAACTGAGTTTTGGATCTGATTTTCGTCTTAAATAAGGAATATTTGAGAAGATTGGTGAAGGTGAATTATACATTTTCTGGTGATTGTACCCGAATGGTGACATGTAGAAGTGGGGTGATGGTATACGGGGTATGGGTGTTAGGGGTAGGGTATAGGGGGTATGGGTGTTGGGGCTAGGGGTGTATGGGGTGGTGGTATAGGGGGTGGGGTGTTGGGGGTAGGGTGTTGGGGGTAGGGTGTTGGGGTTATGGGTGTTGGGGTATAGGGGTTAGTGATGTTGGGACAAGAGGTGTTGGGGGTAGGGGTAATGGGGTTATGGGTGTTGGGGGTAGGGTATAGGGGTTAGTGATGTTGGGACAAGAGGTGTAGGGGGTAGGGTGTTGGGGGTAGGGGTGTTGGGGGTAGGGGCATTGGGGGTAGGGTGTTGGGGGTAGGGTATAGGGTATAGGGGGAAGGGTGTTGGGGGTAGTGATGTTGGAGGTAGCGTGTTGGAGGTAGGGGTGTTGGTGCGAGTAGGAGTAGGGTATAAGGTATAAGTCAGAAAATATTCAATTGACAGCTTTAAAATTTAGTTAAATTGAATTTAGCTAACAAATGATAAAAAACTAAGTATATCTGAATATTCTATAGTATTGCGAGGATTTAAACAAAGCATTTGGCTATATTGAACTGTTTTTAGAACATAATTTCTGTATCAAATTAAGGTAATTTAAGAAGTTTAGCAAAGGTGAATGGCACATAAAAAATCCCCCACTTTTCCCTCCCCTTAAAGGACCTTAGGAATCACGTGTCAACTACTTTTTGGACAGACTATAAGAGGTGGCAGTATAAGGGACATAACCCTTTAAGGTTGGGGAGGTGGCAGTATAAGGGACATATCCCTTTAAGGCTGGGGAGGTGGCAGTATAAGGGACATAACCCTTTAAGACTGGGGAGGTGGCAGTATAAGGGACATAACCCTTTAAGGCTGGGGAGGTGGCAGTATAAGGGACATAACCCTTTAAGGCTGGGGAGGTGACAGTATAAGGGACATAACCCTTTAAGGCTGGGGAGGTGGCAGTATAAGGGACATAACCCTTTAAGGCTGGGGAGGTGGCAGTATAAGGGGCATAACCCTTTAAGGCTGGGGAGGTGGCAGTATAAGGGACATAACCCTTTAAGGCTGGGGAGGTGGCAGTATAAGGGACATAACCCTTTAAGGCTGTGGAGGTGGTAGTATAAGGGACATAACCCTTTAAGGCTGGGGAGGTGGCAGTATAAGGGACATAACCCTTTAAGGCTGGGGAGGTGACAGTATAAGGGACATAACCCTTTAAGGCTGGGGAGGTGGCAGTATAAGGGACATAACCCTTTAAGGCTGGGGAGGTGGCAGTATAAGGGGCATAACCCTTTAAGGCTGGGGAGGTGGCAGTATAAGGCACATAGTCCTTTAAGGCTGGGGAGGTGGCAGTATAAGGGACATAACCCTTTAAGGCTGGGGAGGTGGCAGTATAAGGGACATAACCCTTTAAGCTTGCTGTGGAGGGGCAGGGAATGAAGTTCTAATTGTGAATGTGTTCATGGGTTGAAAGTAGGCATTTGTTGGGCGTAGATCATGTGGAAAATAGCAATTCCAGCCCAACACTCACATGTAATTACCTTCATAAAACGCCATGTAAGTCAGCATTAAATCCACCATGCTAGAACTGGGAAGATGGGAGGAAGCAGCCTGGGTTGTTATTATAGTGGGTTTGTCTTAGCTGGGTGAAGTTGCCTGAAATTGTACAATTGACCTTCACCAATCCTCTCAAATAACCCAAATTCAGGACGAAAATCAGGTTCAAAATACAGTTCAACAAAACCAGACAGATTTATTGAATGAATACAATACAGAATAGACTCAGATATTGTCAGTATTTATCAATTTCACTGTAATTTAGCAGAATTTGATAGATGTGAAGAATTGTAGATTGTGCATTTTCTGCAAATCTGACCAAGCCACTGTTGATGTCACAAGTGAAGGATTAACAGACAGAACTTCTTGGGTTTTGAGGTGGAGTTTGGTCAACATACTTCCAGAGGCACAAAAATCAAAATCACCGATTTTGGGAACTCCGGGAGCCCTGGAAAAATGGGGTCCTGGAGTTTGGGACCCCATCTCATGCCTGTCTCTTTCTTAATTTCAAGGGGTCAGAAATGACCCTAACCCTAACCATAGCGGAGACCTCGTACGGTTTTACAAAGAAATGGAAATACAGTGGAACCTCGCATAAAGACCACCTTCTTTTAGAGACTGGGAGCACAGATGAATTTGGGGAGATTTGAGGAGTGTGGGATCCTGGGTCCGTATGTTGTTGGAGAGTAGAGAAAGTTTGTTGACATACAAGTTGAGATGGGAGTGATCCTCACTGCACTGAAGGTCGAGGTCGTTAGCCCATGACGGCAGTGTGTTGAATATCATCACACCGTCGGCACATGCGACCCCAACTGCAGTTGGGGTCATTCAAGATGGAGGAAGGAAGTTGTTGGCACTCTTGATTTTCTTTGAAATCTTGCTTAAAAATACTTTACATAACAAACTGAATCGATAGATCCCTTCCTTTAAGGTATAACACCATTGTAATGGGTTCAAATCATGTACTTTACTTGTATTTTGTACATGGAATAACACGCTGTATCACCCCAACTGATTTCCACTACGACCCTAACTGTATAATTGCAGTTACGGTATGCCACCCAATGTTTTTCACATAGATGTAGTATAAGCCAGATACATGTATCTGATAACGCCCAAACCTAAATGCAACTATAGTAAACACCCACAGAACATGACTGCTAATGAAAACGGCTTTTGATGGTCAAAAACCAACATTGTTTGTTCTAATGGGAACCCACCTTCCGCCATTTTGAATGACCCCAACTGCAGTTGGGGTTGGATGTGCCGACGGTGTGATCATGACTCCTCGAAACTAAGGGTTGTTCTGTATTTATTATACACACATTTTATATGAAACAACTTATGTTGAGTGCAATAGGTTGCATGCATAAACCACTATAGTTTAGCGCTCCTTTCCTTTATAGGGAAGCGGGAATGGGGGAGATGGAAGGGGAGTAAAGGCCATATCCTTTGGTCATTTAGTTGACATTATATGATTTTAAGTGCCATTAAACGTTGCCTACTTGATATGTGCTATTATGACCTGCCTTAGAGGGGAAATGATTAAATCTAAGACAGAAGGAACTTACCCCCAAATTGGGTTGAGGGAGGCGATCCCAGCTGTTTTTTATGGGGATGTGAACTGATTAACAGTGACTAATGGAATATGCCTTCTTCCACACCTTGACATCAGAGAGAAATCACGGCAGTATAATTACCCTGCCATAAACTATAGTCGTATATCTGCTGTCTCTTATATGTTTTTTTCTTTTATTCAAAGAGTTTTTAAGACATCTGAACCCTAGGTATCCATCTTTCTCTCTATATATAACCAGACAATTTCCATTATGACCACCGGGACCTTTAAAACTTTAATGGGCGATGGATAGAGTGAACATTTACCGCCCGCAATGCTAAGTCTATGAACTCACAGCATCTTTGATAAAAAAATATACATGGCTTAGTGTAACAGGTAAAGTCTGTCACCTTGCTCCTCTAAAATAAAACAAAAAAAACATTCTACATCTTTTGCCCTTTTTGATCTTTGCTTCATGACAAGGGGAATCAGTTTTAATGTGTCAGTGCTACTTACTGCCATAAGCAGGGGATTAAACCTTGTTTTAAGACCCGACAATATTTTAATCCTTACCCAAGGACAGGCAATTTGCATGGAGATGTGAAGCAAATGGGAGGGGTGTAATCCTTTAAGTGGGAATATAATCATGGTGGATTATCTGCAGCCTTGTATATTTTCATCTTATTTATAAGCTAATGTTAGGTTCAAGGTCCCCAGCGTTGTATATGGGGTGATATGTATGTCTAAGGCTTATCTGTAATGTAGGCTAATACTTTTTCACTTTGATTTAGTAGATGAGATATAGCCTTATATATATATATGCCCAAAGCAGCATTAAAGTGTCATTGAAAGGGTTCCATGTCACTTTTAGGACATAAACTTTAGGATTTCATAAGTAGAATGCCAAAGTCTCAATTTTTAGTCGTTTAAAGGCCCAAATTAAGAAAGCTTAGTTGAAAAATTCTGTTTAGCACAAGATGGCACTGAGAGTGCTGTGTGATGTCACAAAGTGCGCCCAAAATGTACGGTGTCAGGCAAATTGTCACCCGGTAAAAAGCCACCCGGTAAAACCCACCCGGGTAAAGAACCAACTGGTAAAGAGCCATTGAATTGTACATCCTGGTGTATCTTACATATTTTACAGAAAACAATTCTTGCTCACTTAAGTGTAGGCAGAGATTCTTTATTTGCAACTCTGCCAGGTGTAGTCACTGGTATATAGGCACTGACATTGTTTCTCAACATGAATTATCATGGGTGGATGGGTGGTTTATTACAGGGGGTGGTTCTTTACTGGGTGGCTTTTTACTGGGTGGCTTTTTACCGGGTGGCTTTTTACTGGGTGGCTTTTTACTGGATGGCTTTTTACCGGGTGGCTTTTTACCGGGTGGCTTTTTACCGGGTGGTTTTTTACTGGCTAGCTTTTAACTAGGTGGCTTTTTACCGGGTGTTTTTTTACTGGCTAGCTTTTAACTAGGTGGCTTTTTACTGGGTGGCTTTTTACCGGGTGGCTATTCACCTCATAAGGCTTCCCAGTCCTTCTCCCTCCAGCAGAATGGTTTATAGTCATGCACATGGGTATACAATCTGTATATTACCGCTGCACTGGCCACCTGGGCCTTCAATCATAGTGTACATCATGTACAGTGTAACCAATCTAGGCTCAGAGTTGAGAGAGTCCCTCCAAACGGAGGGAAAGCCCCTCGCCCCAAACAGCAAAATGCCATTATAATCCCATTAGGATGCCTACTCCAGGGTGGGGACGCCATTAGCGCAGTAGGTGTCCAACCCCTGACTTTTTTAATTCTACACATTTAGAAAGTTCTGCTAAATAAGGCTAAAAAAAGATAAATAGCCTATATATATATGCGTTGTTTCAAGATATTCATTAGGTTAACTTGAACTGTATTTTGAATCTCATTTCTCCCTCGAGTGTGAGTTATTTGAGAGGATTTTAGGCGAATAATTAAGTCTAAAGATATTTCTATACAACAGAAACTTACGTCAGTAATCATGAGCAAGGCATATAAAGGTACTATAAAGAATAGTGTATATCATTGTTATCATATCAGAAATTACTTACAAAAAATATCTTGCAAGATTAAGCTGAGAATAACATTATTATAATGTAAGGCTTAAGGAAATACAAATATATCAAATCAAAGATATGTTCTGATGCCTCATACCCTCGTTGAGTGTACGGTTTGGGAGTTGATGGGTCAGATTCCCAGAAAATTCACAGTTCTACACATCCATCAAATTTTGCTAAATTAGAGTGAAAACTGATAAATACTAGGTATATCTGAGTATATATATTCTGTATTGTATTTATTCAATAAATCTGTTTGGTTATGTTGAACTGTATTTTGAACCTGGTTTTCATCTTAAATTTGGGTTATTTGAAAGGATTGGTGAAGGCCAATTGTACATTTTCTGAAGATTTTACCCTGATAGCACTACCTTCAGCCTATATGGGTAAGATATTCAGAACATGTACAATTCAACTTCGCCAATCTTCTCAAATAACCCAAATTTCAGACGAAAATAAAGTTCAAAATACAGTTCAACCTAACCAAACAGATTGCTAGAATCAATGCAATGCTGAATATACTCGAATTTATCTAGTATTGGCCATATCGCAGCTTAATTTTGCAACATTTACTCAATGTGTACAGCTGCCAATTGTACATTTTCTGAAAATCTGACCCACATACTGTAAGTCCTCCCTGTATGAGAGTGTATGGTGGGGAGAGAGAGAGGAAGCCCCTAGACCACCCATACATCAGTTCGTCTTTAAGTACCTACAGAGATTTGTGGCTCCCTCACACATATACCAGCTACAACGGACATGTATTTTTTACCCCTTTTCCTTTTGTGCTCTGGCGCATGCGCCCTCCTTGCCAGTAGAGCGCAATCTGGTGTTAAGAGGGAGCAGGAGGATAAGGGGGTGTAAGGGTGTGAGGGGTGTGTGGGTGTGAGGGGTGTGAGGGGGTGTGAGGGGGTGGTAGGGGGTTGTGAGGGGTGTGTGGGGTGTGAGGTGTGGTAGGGGTGGTAGGGGGTTGTGAGGGGTGTGTGGGGTGTGTGGGCCGGTAGGGGTGTGAGAGGGTGTGTGAGGGGTGTGTGGGGTGGTATAGGGGTGTGAGGGGTGGTAGGGGTGTGAGAGGGAGCAGGAGGATAAGGGGTGTGTAAGGGTGTGAGGGGTGTGTGGGTGTGTGGGTGTGTGGGGTGTGAGGGGTGGTAGGGGTGTGAGGGGGTGTGAGAGGGTGTGAGGGGGTGTGAGGGGTGGTATAGGGGTGGTAGGGGTGTGAAAGGGAGCAGGAGGATAAGGGGGTCGGGGTGTGAGGGGTGTGCATAAGTAACCATTGAGAAAAGTCACTGATTTGATTATGAAATGGAATTCTTCCTAAATGGGATGTTTTTCTACTTAATTCCTAATTCCCTGATTATGAAACAAAGCTCAGTGACATTGGTTTGTAGTTGCCTACAGGTGGCTACAGTTCTTCCCTCTACCCCTGTTTTACTGATATATGGGTCAGATTTTCAGAAAATGTACAATTCAACTTCAAGAGTCTTCTCAAATAACCCAAATTTCAGGCTAGTGTTGACCTAATTGCAGCCTGATTTAGCAGAACTTACTAAATGTGTACAGCTGCAAATTGTACATTTTCTGAAAATCTGACCGACATATATAACTACTAACTCTAAGCTAACCACTCTAAAGCCTCCCCTCCTCATGGTTCTACTATAGTAGTACCGTGTAAATAAGATTAGATAAACGAATAGTGTAAGGTCTAGAAACAAATATACATATTCAAATACCTTATGTAGTTAATGTTTGTGTGAAAGAAATCAAGTGTGTTTTCACATGTAGCACTGAAAATGCATTTTTAACGAATCCTTTTCCTTCCTTAGCTACTTTTTCTTGCTAAGCAGCTGGTTAGGAACTTTTAGGAAAGGAATCTGCTATACAGAAAATGCTAATTTTTACTTCTTCGGTAGGAATGTCCTACCTAAGCAAGGAAAATAGTTTAGTAAAGAATATTTTAAGTGAGGTTGTCTGATGGAGAAAGCCCCAGTATTTGACCTATAGAATGCAGTGTCGTTTGGCTTCACATAGGGCCCTGTATGAAATAAAAGCTCTTGCCTTTCCACCCCACATATGAAATCTAAACCCTTTCCACCCTTTGTATAAAATCTAAGCCCTTTCCCTCCCTTATCTTTTTAAATAATTGATTTTAGTCTAGGAACTCCAAAACCATGAGTCAGCAACTTCTGATGTTGTAAGTTTTATTGAAGTTTTGTAAGTTGGTACATTCGATTCCTACGTTTCGGATCTATATGTTCGATCCTTCATCAGGAATTTTTTAAATAATAAATCAGGCGTCATTACATCATTAGAAAAGACGCGTACCCATATAAAATCTAAATATGAAATAAAACCCTTTTTACGCCTTATATGAAACAAAAACTCTGTCCACCCCTTATATAAACTAAACACCCTTTTCACGGGCTCCAGACGTTAGGGCCCAAAGACGATAGGGCCCAGACGATAGGGCCCAGAAACCTCTAACGTTAGGGCCCAAAGTTCAGACGTTAGGGCCCACCCACTTTCAGACGTTAGGGCCTACGGCTGATTCAAGGGTTTGGCCCTAACGTCTGGACTTTGGAGGTACATGTACTTATTCAGGTTAATCATATATACGCTCACTAATACATTGTGTTTTTTGTTCTGTGTTGTGTTCTGAAATAAAAAAAAGATTTTTTCATTGCGGAGAGAGATTTAATGATGGGTGGGCCCTAACGTCTGAGGATGGGTGGGCCTTATCGTCTGGAAGTATTACCAGAAATTGGCAAAAATGGGCCCTAGCCTCTGAGGTTTGGGCCAAAACGTCTGAAAATAAGTGAAAGTGGGCCCTATTGTCGTTGGGCCCTATCGTTGTTTGGCCCTAACGTCAGTAGACCCTTTTCGCCCCTTATATGAACTAAAAAGCCTCCCCCTTATATGAAATAAAAACCCTATCCCCCCATATATGAAATAAAAAACCCTTTCACCCCCTATATGAAATAAAACCCCTCCCCCCTATGTAACTATAGGCCTAATGTGATCGCCTCTGTACTGAGTGAGTGCCAGGAAGGCAGGCCCACCATTGCCCCAGTGCTCCGGGTGCTGGTGGAGAATCAATGGCGCTCTATTCAGTCTTTATTTATTGCATTCTTTGCCTCTTGCCACCAAGGAGCGAGGTCTATAAGACTCGGGTAATAATACATATCAGCCTCCCAGGCCCTCGTGTCGTAGAGGGGGTTCTTTATTGGAGATGGGAGGGGGGGGGGGTAACAGGGAGGGCTGGGAGGAAGGTGACACATGCCACTGAGCTCCCGATTTGGGGAAAGTTTGCCTGAATTTCAAGTATGTTCTAGATTAGTATATTTGTAATGTAAACTCGGGAGCATTAATGTAGGAATTACATATATTGTGTGTATTTAAGAGTTTAAAACTCCAATTTCGTAGGGTGCTGGAGTCAACCTACCCAACTGCCAGACACAATTCGGTTGGTGAGGGGAAGGTCCCCGACGCCTGTTATCTTAATGAGTTAAGTGATACCAGCTGGATGGGACAGGGTAGATATATCACTATGTAACTCCTGCCTCGCTCCTACTTCACCATGCACTGAGGGCAGCACCTTATGGTCAAGTTACTTCTCTCTCAGATTTGAATTCCTCAATGGAATCTCTGCCACATACTTCGTTAACAAATATCAATTAATCGAAGGAATATATAGAGTTGGTATTCCACACAAATGTTCTTACTTGTGCAGGTGATCGAAAACTACAAACATATTTCTAAATGATATATAGTCAAACAGTGACCGTAGCCACTTTAATACATAAATTAGGTTCAAAATTCAGTTCAATCTAACCAAACAGATTGCTAGAATCAATGCAATGCCGAATACACCGTACTCGGATTTTAGCAAGTATTATCAAAATTGCAGCCTGATTTAACAGATTTTACTAAATGTGTAGGGCCTTCAACTGCCAATTGTACATTTTCTGAGAATCTGACCCATTAAAGGGACTGAGATGAGTACAAGTAGTGTAATGATGCTAGGCTGTACTTGTGCTGTGGGATATATAGATGGAACCTAGCAAGGGGGAAGTCTGTACACTTGTTATTGACCGAGGGAGCGCGGGAAGTTAGAGGGCGTTAGCCCGAGATCTTCTGTGCTCCCGAGGTCACTAACAAGTGTACAGACTTCACCCGAGCTTTGTTCCATATTTATTACACCCCATTAATAAATAAAAAATATAAATAATTAAAAATAAAAGAAGTAATTTACGTTTTGGGCGGACCTACTTGTTGTATGTCCCCAGGGTGACATAACTCACATGTTATGCACCACTTTGTCCAAGTGTGACATACAATGCTGAAGGTATAGGAAGCAACATCACAGGGGTGTAATAAGTCTACTTATGGGTGTAACACACTCAGTAGTAGAACCGTGCAGTCAACAGACAGGGGGGTGGGGGGGGGGGGGCAGTAGCACGTTTCTCTAAGATGTTCCAATATTATAGAGAGGGAAAGAGAAGGCCAATGCCTATGTGTCAGACCTTACAAAATAGTACAATTCGCCCTCTCCAATCCTCTCAAATAATCCAAATCTGACGTTCAAAATGCTGTTTAACATAACAAAAGAGTAATATACTGTACTTTGTATTAGTGTCAGATTTTCATAAAATGTACAATTCACCTTCCCCTAACGTCTCATATAATCCAAATCTAAGAGTGAAATTACGTTCAAATTGCAGTTTAACAGGAAGAGATATTTTAATCAACACAATGCCAAAGATACTCGGATATACATAACATTTCGTTCATTATTTCGTATCTCATTCACTCATCTTAATATGCGAAACAAAATGTTTATATGATTTAGTTTAGTAGAGTTTAAAAGGACATATAATCTGTTTTTTATCGGATCTATGATCTTTATACTCTGTCGTCAGAATTTGTTTTTTCTAAATAATATATTTCAACTTATTATATAATGTATTTCTATAGAATATGGCAGATTGCTTTGAAAATCGCCTGAAATCATTTTTAGGCGACATGTTTGGTCTGCAAATTTTCTGTTAAATATTAAAATAAAACTCTTTTAAAACTCTTTAAAAATTTTATAATTCTCCAGTCCGATTTAGCGGAAGTTACCAAATTTGTAGAGCTGACGATTGCTGTACATTTTCTGAAAATCTCTAGGGTAGTACCAATGTATAGAGCCATGAAAACGCGTTAAGTAAAATATTAAATAATTCATTAGGTTGTAACATAGGATCTAACATTTTAGTAAGGTCCTAAAAAACTCATTGTTTTCCTGAATAAGGTTACACTACCTAGCTGACCTCTTATAATCTCCGTGGGTCAGATTTTCAGTAAATGTACAATTGGCAGCGGTACACATTTAGTAAATTCTACTAAATTAGGCTGCAATTCGCTCAATACTAAGTAAATTGGAGTATATTCGGCAGTGCATTGATTCTAGCAATCTGTTTGGTGAGGTTGAACTGTATTTTGAACTTTATTTTCGTCTGAAATTTGGGTTATTTGAGAGAATTGGTGAAGGTGAATTGTACATTTTCTGGCAATTTCACCCTAATACAACATGGGTCAAAACACGCAGATATGAATACCTGCCAATTGAAGATTATAAACTGGGGTCATGGCAATGAGTTAGGTTGTGTGGTGTAAAATCTAACCTGTTTCATACTATCATGACCTTTTATGCAGCCTGTAGTAATTTGAGGCTAATCACTTACTCATAATAGTTAATACATCTCCCTTGATGCACAAGTAGTCATATACTTTTTTTTTGTTTTTACACAACGATTTTATTCAAGGTATCCTGCCTTCTGGGCTTCTACAATGCTAATGAATACGAAGTTGCTGGAAAGGAAACATCTGATTGACCTGAGTGTACGCTAGGAAGAGCAAGAAGCTTCGAAGGGGGGGGGGGGAGGGGCGGGGTCACGAGCGAAAATGATAACGCCTTGGAATATGAGGCCTCTGAAACTAAGAGTTACTTTTTGGAAGGGGGATCACTGTTTTAGTCTGGTTATGAATTCTTCTAAGTCTTCATACACCCTCTTCCACGCGTTCCTTACGTCCTTGGACACATCCTGACCTCTAAAAGTATACAGTTGCACTTTACATCTCATTCTTAGTTCGTAAATTGCTGACAGGGTGTCTACTCTACCCTAGTAGATATTGGAGTAAGAGTTGTGAATACCATAAGTACATGTTTGGGCGATCCGCCCCATGTTATCCTCTCAGCTCCTTATATACAGACTTACTCCATGAGCTGTGGTCTGGAGTATAACAAAAACATAAAATCAATACCAAACCAAAGACAATTTGCTCCACGGCACCCCATATAATGGCACTGAGTATTGCCTTGATCTGCCCACATTATAGCTTTACTAATAGCAAGGTTGGTTTTTGTGGGGTCAGATCGTCAGAAAATGTATAATTGGCAACTCTATACAGTTAGTAAATTTTGCTAAATTCTGCTAAAAAAAAGTTGAATACCGAGTATATCTGAGTATATTTGGTTTTGTGCTGGTTTAATATATGTGCACTGTTATGTTAAACTGTGTTTTGAACCTTAAGTTTGTCTTAAATCTAGGTTATTTGAGAGGATTGGTGAAGGTGAATTGTACATTTTCTGAAGATCTGACCCATAAGGGTAAAATTACCTGAAGATGTACAATTCGCCTTCACCAATCCTATGCTAATGTTTGGTTGTGTTTGAGACCATTTTTGACAAGTTTTATACAAACATTCTGCTTTAAAATAGCAATAGTGTCGGCGATTCTCTTAACGATATTGCACTCGTGATGAAGATTTAATAATGAGGCAGACCAATAACTCCCCCACCCCACTCTCTAAAAGAAGTGAGAAAACAATCTCTAATCAAAACAGCCTCCAACGTTTGTTAATTTTACAAAATATTCCCACAGAAATGAACCCAGGAGCAGTGAATAATACGGAGAGGTTGATTGATGGGGTGAAATTAATTTACTAGATTGTTGTACCAAGGTCAGCCAACAAATGCTTAATGAGTTATTTGCATGCTGAGATAGTTCATGAACCTTATGACTGGACGGGACGAGGCCTTCTCCTCGTGAGATGAATACAAGTTTACACTGTAGAACTGGGTCTGATTTTCAGAAAATGTACAATTCAACTTCGCCTATCTTTTCAATTAACCCGGATTTCCGACCAAAATATATTTAAAAATCGCTTCAACCTAACCAAACGGATTGCTAGAATCAATGCAAAGCCGATTATACTCGAACTTACCTAGTAATGACCAAAATTTACTAAATTTATACAGCTGCCAATTGTACATTTTCTGAAAATCTGATCCTAGAACTAGTGTGTCAAATATCTTTTCCTGCAAAAGGGTAAGATTTTCCGAAATATCTCTTTCGTTGTGTTAAACTGCATTTTGAACGTCATTTTCTCTTAGATTTGGATTATTTGGATGAGGGCGAATTTTCTGGAGATCTGACCCAAAATGTCACGTGTTGCAAGAAAATCAGTCATAAGTAGAACAACATAATGATTATGCGGAATTTGGTAGATGTGTGTAGAACTGTAGATTGTGCATTTTCTGAAAATCTGACCCTCTTACAGTAAACGACTTAAATTAAAATTCTCTACTTCTACATATGTGATGTGTTATAGGAAAATGAGTCATAAGTCGCAAAAATGATATTTTTCAAAGCGTATTATTTACAAGATCGCTTTGTTGGAATATTGTCACCTTTGGAGTGTCTAGTCCTTCTGGATGTATTAATACAGGTACCACATTTCAAGACAGTTCATAAAATATATCTATGTGTTTCCTAGATCATCCTATGGAGTATATTTAGTTACTTTACTAGAAATTGTCCACCCAGAAATATTGCAAACTTCTTTTTCAAAAATAGAAATAGCAAACTGAAAAGATAGAAGTATGTATTAGATGCCCTAATGTTTACTATCATTGGAATCCCCTTGGTCTCATCTTTTCATATATGATGGTATCTCAAAATACATTTTTTGCGACTTGTGACTCATTTTCCTGAAACACATCACATATTATGACCCATTTGAAATGCAAACTAGTAGAGCCTTCCATATCGCCATGGTGCTTATTGGTGTTGGGACCAAGAAAAGGTATGATTTTTTATCTATAATTATCTGAAAATACAGATTGGTTAATGGGTTTTCAAAATATTGGAATTGGAACCATTGCTAGTCTACCAGCAGGTCTCTGTGGCGCAATCGGTTAGCGCGTTAGACTGTTAATCTAAAGGTTGGTGGTTCGAGCCCACCCAGGGACTGTACCTTTTATCCACATACCAATAAGTATGCAAGAATCCGCCAAACCTTAAAATAAAAGAACTAATGAAATAATAAATACTGCCACATACTTTAAAGACTTTAAAGACAGACTTTAAAGACTGCCAGCAACGAAGTTCTGTTACTAGTATGGAACGCCATTGGGTCATTTATTCAGTATTTTTGGATATCAGAAAATGGATCAACTCATTTATTGATATCAAAAATGCTTTTATCCATATCAATAAATGAATTGTTGATATCTAAAAATCAATTCTTGATATCTGAAAATCAATTCTTGATACCTGAAAATCAATTCTTGATATCTGAAAATGATTTCTTGATATCTGAAAATGATTTATAGATATCTAAAAATCATTTTCAGATATCTAAAAATCATTTTCAGATATCTAAAAATCATTTTCAGATATCTAAAAATCATTTTCAGATATCCATAATTCATTTTCAGATATCCATAAATCAGTTCAGATATCCATAAATCATTTTTAGATATCAATAAATCATTTCGGATATCTGTAATTATTTTAGATATCAAGAATTGATTTATGGATATCTAAAATTGATTTATGGATATCTGAAAATGATTTTTGGATATCTGAAAATGATTTATTGATATCTGAAAATGATTTTCAGATATCAATAAATGATTTTTAGATATCAATAAATACTGAATAAATGACCCAATGGCGTTCCATATACTTGCTATAGCAGCCAAAGCTAGTTAACTTTATTTCCACAGAATCCTATATCATCTACAGATGGAACAAGGTGATGGCTAAAAGTAAAACAAAATTACTTCCTTCATGCACAATCTCCTGTAGATATGTAATGACCCTCGGTAAACGCAGGGGAGGAGAAATAAAGACAATAAGAAGAATCTATATTGTAGTTACTCTGCTTTATTCGACGATGGATATTTAGACATGGTATAATTTGGTACATGTATAATAATAAAGGTGTTGTAAAGGTAAGAATAAAATAAGGTATGAAAGAAGTAGGTGAGAATAAAGTGTAGTAGACTGACTTTCATTGCCACCTTGTGGCTACTCTATACATAATAGAAGGTAGAAATGATATGCGCATAGCGCGAGAAATACATGCGCAGCATACGCGTATATGTGATGTGTTTTAGGAAAATGAGTCACAAGTCGCAAAATATGGATTTTGAGATTCCATTATATTTGAAAAGATGAGATCAAGCCGATTCCAATGAATGTAAACAGTCTAATAATCCAATAACTATTTCTAGATTTTAAGTTTGATATTTTTATTTTGGAAAAAAAGAGTTTGCAATATTTCTGGGGGGTAGTAAACAGTAAAGTAACTAAATATAGTCTATAAAAGGACCTTTAAAACGAAAGGATATAATTATTACATATATTGTCGTGAAATTTGATACATCGATCGATGTACGTATAAGTGATAAGCTCCCCAAAAATCAGAACATTCCAATAAAGTGATCTTGTAAAATAAACACATTGAAAAATATTATTTTTGCGACTTATGACTCATTTTCCTGAGACACATCACATATTATATCAAGATGTGAGTAGTATAATTAAAGTAAGGTTAAAACATGGCACTACAGATATCTACCAACTGAAAGGTTAAACATGCTTAGGTCCCAGATTGCTGATAAGACTCCTAATACAAAACACCTTTCCACTCTCCCACACCACAGCCCCTCCAAGCCCCTCAGTACTTGATGAGTTCCCTGTAACCAACCCACCCCCAACCACTCCACCACCATCAGTAGCACCTATCAATCACTTATGATTGACAGGCCAACAATCATCATGTAGGACACCAAAGGCTGCTATTCTCTCACCAGGATGACTCAGCGAGGTGTGGGCGGGCGCACAGCAGGCTAGAACACGGTCAGATCGTCGGAATATGTACAATTGGCAGCTCTACACATTTAGGAAATTCTGCTAAATTAGGAGGCTGAGAATGGATGGATAACTACCTTGTTTATGGGTGAAATCGCCAGAAAATGTACAATTTGTCTTCACCAATACTCTCCAATAACCCAAATTTAATACATAAATCAGGTTCAAAATGCACTTCAACCTAACCAAACAGATTGCTAGAATCAATGCAATGCCAAATATACTCGGATTTAGCTAGTATTGGCCAAATTGCAGCCTAATTTAGCAAATTTTACTATGTGTAGAGCTGCCAATTGTACATCTTCTGAAAATCTGACCCATATCTGAATATATTTAGTATTTATATATTTAATTGTGTTGTTTTAAAATATCTGTTTTGCTAGGTTAAACTGTATTTTGAAGCTCATTTTTGAAATTTGAAATTTGGGTTATTTGAGAGAATTGGTGAAGGTGAAAATTATTGTACATCTTCTGATGATCTGACCCAAGAGTGCCGGTGCATGCCAATAGGCCATTGTGGTAGTGGTTCACCTTATAATTACCATCGTTTCCTACCAACCTAACATGGCTGGAAATAAAACTGCACTCTCAGTTAACATCGGTCAGAAAATTAAAGATTTTCTAATTTTTGTTCCATTCCTTTCCAATCCATACACAAAGTCATTTTAACCTTCAATGTGTTGATAAGGGCGTAAAGCAACCAATCTCACTCACTCACTCACTCACTCACTCAAAAGTCATTTTACCAAAATTGTGGAGTCGCTGAAATTCTTTCCAGTGGTGGCTTCGCCTATTATCGCTCACCGGCGGCCATTCGATTCAAATCCATGTCAGAAAGATATAAACAGCAGAATGTGGATTTCTTCAGTCATATTATGAGTAAATGTGGTCAGAATTGTTTTCTCGTAATTAGCATCGTTTTGCTACCAACCTAATATTGGTGGAATTAAGGGGTTAGGCTGTATCTGATTTTTCAGGATATTTTCTGCTTATTTCAGATGAAAATGATGAATGAATATTATGTAAATGAACTGGAGGAAATGAGATCTTGCTTTCAAAAGTACTGTTTTACAATTAGAAGAATCTCCCATGACACTACAAAATCAAAAATCAAAAATTTTCTTTTACCATTGTGCTCTCTTGTAGGAATGCTTTTTAAAAACCAAATGCATGATGGGAAAGGTGGAGACATATGTTATGGAAACATGTATAAACATGGATATTGACATTAGAACACTGATAAATAATCCATGCTGAACATGGCGTGGTTTCTATAGACTTTATACTGTGCCATCAGTCCCATAATTCAGTGCGAATCCAGATTCAAAATGGCGGCTATGCAATTCCCCTATTGCCCCAACCTTTAAAGAATTCAAGTTATACTTTAAAGCTGCCATTGCCAACTAATACAACATAACTTTAAATGACTGATTTTAGCAATATTTTGATGCTGTTTTAAGGGGGTTTCCACTGGCTGCGGTAAGCTCTGCGGTAAGCTTTGCGGTAAGCCTTGCAATAGTGCTGTGATGTTGAGAAGTGACGAGGGGCTGCCTATATGGCCAGTGAACCATGTGGGCAGGACCTCATCATTCCTCTCCACCTACAGAACCAACGCAGAGACCACCCTTTATGGTTATACAAGTTGAATCGGTCTAAAGAAAATCATCTCGGGTGAGCGATAATGAGCGAAATCACGGCATTAAAGGATTTCGGCGGCCCGCCAAAATTTAAATGTGGAATTTTATGAAACCCTGCAGTAAGAAGGGTCGTAAAGTTATCCCAACATATTCGATAACCAAAGGTTTTCAAGATTTTACCATGGTTTTTTGCCGTCATCAGTATCATTTATTAGATATAACAAATAAAGTCAGTTTAAAATTTCACCTAGATCCTGAAATAATTTAAATAAAGAACTTAAAAGAGACTTCATGCATGGGAATATGGTAGCAATGGGGTGCCTTATTATGTAAATGATCACATGGAAGAAGGAGATTTTCTTAGAAAAAAGAAGCAAATCCTTTGACATTTGAATGAAACTCCCATTAATAATCCATTACTCGCTAGCGTGGGCAGTTATTTCTGCTGGGCTAAAAGTTAAAAATGTTTTGGGTTTTTACAAAAAATCTTAAGGAATTACCCGAGACAATGGGCACATAATGTGTCTATTTAAAACCATATCGTTGGTCTGTTGCATGACACGTTGAGGATGGTGCATAGTTTTAACTACAATTTTCCGATTTTATAACCGCGATGTGACAGAAAGATGCATCATAAACCCCAAGGGCGAAATATTGGACAAAAAAAATGAAAAAAAAATCGAACATGTCGTCTTGAGTGTACTATTTTCAAACAGAATGCGAATCTAATCTATGTATGATGTTTTTAGATGTATTTTTACTAGTAAATATCACATTTAGTGTAAAGGATCACATTTGCAATGCAAGGATATATTTGATATACTGTCTTGAGATTTAGCGCACGCATTCATATGTGTTCCAGCGCTAGATACCCAAAAGATGAGAACATTCCTCAACACTAAAAATATCATTTTTACGACTTATGACTCATCTTTCTGTAACACATGATCACACATATCTTTAACTACAACTCTTAAAGTCTTTTACCAGATTGTTTACGTCAGCGCCTGAGTTAAGGCTCTAGTCCACTAAGCCGATTCTCATGCGATTTTCCACCTTAGAGGACCCCATTTCCACTAATAGGCGGTTAGAGGATGAGGTTATGGTGATGAGGGTTGATTATGGCTGCCGTGAACCAGAACGAGGCGAAGCCGAGTTCTGGATCCGGCAGCCATAATCAACCCGAAGCACCATAACCCAATGCTTTTTTTTTTTTTTTTTATAAAAGTTTTTATTGCACACAATTGCAGGTAAACCTGGTATTTTCATGTGGTACAAGGAAAATATTATCAAAGTATCATACAGTATATATTAGCTGATGCAGCTTTGTCTTCTTTAACACATTTAAACTTTAACAATTCCAAACTGCCCTTAATTTAATAGGGCTTAAAGAGAGAGACATCATCGTACAATTTTATATACAAGTAACATATTTTTTTGGTATATTTTGCATGTCTTTGCGACCGAAGTAGCAATAGTATAAAATACATCACTCACAACAATAAAAACAACTATTTGTATGTGTAATCCAAGTTTGGTCTAAGGATAAGCATATATATATACTCTTATACATACTTATATAGGGTATGCAAGGCAGCACCTCGTTTACTGCCGAGCTACATAGGGTAGGTCATAACTGTTCGATATCTTAGAGTTGACTTTACTACTGATTATGATTCTTCAGAAAGTTCTTTATTTCTGGCCAGCTTTTCTTTCTAATATTAGGCGGTAAGTTGTTCCATAGCCTGGGGCCTAGATAGTGAGGCGACCTTTTGTACTTTTCTTTAGCTGGTTTTTTACAGGTGAGTACAGTTGCATCGGCCATTCTGGTGGCACGAACACTCTTTTTGATGCAGAGTTTGGTTAGTTGCTTAATAAACATAATATTCATTAATGCTATCTTACTCCGTTTGTCCATAGTATTAATATTACCTGCCTCTTTTAATACATTAACTGGACGTTGGTCATTAATATACACTGTTCTGACGGCCTTGTTTAATGATCGTTCGATTTTATTTTTTACAGTAGCATTGGCCATACTCATAAAGATCAAACCATATTCCACAATTGACATTATGTGTGTCTTCAATATAGTCAAAGCCATATTCCTAGTTATTAGAGATCTTATTTTCCGTAAGAGGAAGCTTTTGTGGGCCACAGATTTCCTCAACCTCGACATATGACCGTTCATGTTTATTTTATTATCTATCAAGAATCCCAGGTAATTCACATTCTTGAATTTCTTAATGGCTGTTCCATTAATGAATACCTCTCCTAGGTTTCCAACCTTGATGTTCTTTAACATGTTTGTTGTGCCCAGGATCTGTAGTTGGGTTTTTTTCTCATTAAGATTTAGACCATTTGCTCCCATCCAGTTGTTTATTTGTGAGGCACCTGCCTGTGTTGTTTTTAAACAGTCCTCCAACTTTTTACCCGTAATGGTGAGGGCAGTATCATCTGCATAAATCGAGATCTGAATCTTATTATCGAGCAATTCAATATTGTGTAGACACTTTGGGAGATCGTTGATATATATTAGAAAGATTAGTGGCCCTAAATGACTTCCTTGCGGTATACCTCTTGTTATTGATACTGGGGTGGAGATATAACCGTTCAGCATGGTTTTTTGAGATCTGTCTGTAAGGTAATTTTCTATTAGTCTAATTAACTTAGGGTTGAATTTGTAATATAATAGTTTATTTTTTAGTATACGGTGGTCGATGCTATTGAAGGCTTTGGAAATATCGTAGTACGTTGCGATTGAGTATTTACCCTCATCCATACCCTCAACTATGGGTGTAAGAAAGTCATACAGAGTTAAGCTGGTGGAATGATTTTTGCGAAAGCCACCCTGTTGGGGGCAGAAAAACTCATTTTTCTCCATATGCAAGGTAACAGACTCACAGAGTATTTTTTCCAACAACTTAGACATTAAGGGAACCAGCGCTATTGGACGCAGGTTATTGAAGAATCTCAAGTCTCCTCCCTTTGGTAGTGGTTTAACAGTATATGTCTTCCATTCGAGCGGGAAGGTGCCCGTCGATACACATCGTTTCAACAATAGAGTAACATGGGGGACTAGTTTCTGGAGGAACATTTTCAGAATTTTGCTAGAGACCCATTCAAAACCACTATTTTTGTTAGTATCAATTTGCTCGATCAGTTTGTACACAATATCTTCTGTGATTAATATATTACTTGTTTGCGTTGGACTGATTACATCGTTCAGGAATTCAGAGTAAAGGGCATAATCTGCTATGTGTGTTTGACCTAGTTTACTAAAGAATAGGTTTAGTTCATTACTTGCCGCTTGGTTTGATATTTCCTGACCATCATGTAAGTAAGAGGAAGGAAGCGGTTTGTTGGTGTTACCTAGCATACTGTTTATATGCCTCCAAAATTTTTTACTATTCTTAGTGCAATTTGATAATTGAGATCTTATTTCATTCCTTTTTAGGAGCTTGATCGAGTTTTGGATTTCTTTTCTGACCCTAATTGCAGCAGCAAAATCTTGTGGCAACCCGCTTCTATTGGCTTTTTTGAACAACCTATCTCTATCTCTGATCTTCTTTTTTACATCATTATCTAGTTTGAATTTGCCTCTTCTGTACACCCGGATCTCTTCTAGTGGACACTTTTCATCTAGGAGATCGTTTAGACATTTCTTCATTTCAGACCAAAGGCTTTCTGGAGTGTCATTATTGTCTCCGAATACATGTAGGTTCGCGCTAAAGGGCAACAAGTAATTGTGTAAATCAACATCTTTGACATTACCAAAACGGCGACCTTGGTTAGAATCGATATACACTGGCTCTTTGGTTTTTTTAAGAGTGACAATGCTGTAATGCCTTTAGTCCCCTTTTGTTGGGCTGTTACTATCATTTCTTTAATACAATTACACTTGAACTCAATATACTAGGCCCTCCAAAAGCTGCGACGACCGCGAATTTCATGTGTGGCTAGCCCCTTCAGCTCAGTTCACTGCCGCACTCTCCAGGTGGCGGCACCATCGCCACCGCTAGCAAAAACGACTTCCGCCTTAGACGTCCCTCTATGGCTCTCCATTCGTCCCCGCCAGACCAACAAATGGGGACTAAAGTCTGTGAGAATCGCATGAGAATCGACTTAGTGGACAGAGGCCTTTACTCTACCTACACAAAGACCCCCTGTCAGTTCCTCTCACTATTAAGGGTGGTCTCCACTGGCTGCGGTAAGCTCTGTGGTAAGCCTTGCAATAGTGCTGCAATAGTGAGAAGTGGCGAGGACCTGCCTACATGGCCAGTGAACCATGTAGGCAGGACCTTGTCATTTCTCTCCACCTACAGAACCAGCACAAACCATCGCAAGGCTTACTGCAGAGCTTACCGCAGCCAGTGGAGACCACCCTTTAATAACACAAAAACCTCCCCACATAAAAACCATCCCCCATCAAACCCCCTCCCCCTACCCACTACCCCAACTACCTGTCAGGGAAGCAGCTAAGCGCACATTATCATAACAGTTTACCCCTGGTGGTGGGAAAAGGAAAACCAAACCAATTAATTTTCTGGTGTGTTGCGTAGACTTTCAATTAATATCTGACACTGGAGAACAAGGCTGTCATGGGGAGGCTGACAGCTGGAGAATGGAGTTCCTCCTGCATGAGGAGCTACTCCTGACTTGGGTCAGATCTTCAGAAAATGTACAATTAGAAGCCCTACACATTTAGGAAATTCTGCTAAATTAGGCTGAAAAATGAAGAATACAGGGTATATCTGAGTATATTTGGTATCGAGTTGATTTAAAGTATCAGTTCTGTTATGTTAAACTGCATTTTGAAGCTGATTTTTGTCTTAGATGTGGGTTATTTGAGAGGATTGATGAAGGCGAATTGTACATTTTCTGAAAATCTGACCCAAATACTTCTGGGTGAAATAGGTGACCTTCACCCTAGACTACAGTATGGTCCATGTAACTTGATGCTAGCCTGCACCTGGGTGTAGAACCTTCACCCTAGACTACAGTATGGTCCATGTAACTTGATGCTAGCCTGCTCCTGGGTGTAGAACCTTCACCCTAGACTACAGTATGGTCCATGTAACTTGATGCTAGCCTGCACCTGGGTGTAGAACCTTCACCCTAGACTACAGTATGGTCCATGTAACTTGATGCTAGCCTGCACCTGGGTGTAGAACCTTCACCCTAGACTACAGTATGGTCCATGTAACTTGATGCTAGCCTGCTCCTGGGTATAGAACCTTCATCCTAGACTACAGTATGGTCCATGTAACTTGATGCTAGCCTGCACCTGGGTGTAGAACAGGACCTTCACGCTAGACTACAGTATGGTCCATGTAACTTGATGCTAGCCTGCTCCTGGGTGTAGAACAGGACCTTCACCCTAGACTACAGTATGGTCCAAGTAACTTGATGCTAGCCTGCTCCTGGGGGTAGAACCTTCACCCTAGACTACAGTATGGTCCAAGTAACTTGATGCTAGCCTGCACCTGGGTGTAGAACAGGACCTTCACCCTAGACTACAGTATGGTCCATGTAACTTGATGCTAGCCTGCACCTGGGTGTAGAACCTTCACCCTAGACTACAGTATGGTCCAAGTAACTTGATGCTAGCCTGCTCCTGGGTGTAGAACCTTCATCCTAGACTACAGTATGGTCCATGTAACTTGATGCTAGCCTGCACCTGGGTGTAGAACAGGACCTTCACGCTAGACTACAGTATGGTCCATGTAACTTGATGCTAGCCTGCACCTGGGTGTAGAACCTTCACCCTAGACTACAGTATGGTCCATGTAACTTGATGCTAGCCTGCTCCTGGGTGTAGACCAAAATGAGATTCAAAATACAGTTCAATTTAAACGAGCAGAATTCGTTATGTAATAATTTTCTGATGCCCTGACCCTTTTGCATTCTCCAAACAACCAATATTGTCCCTGTGATCTAGTTGATATTACGTTATTATATCTCAAAATTACACTGCACCCACTCCGTGCTCAGAATATGTAGTATATTTCTGATGATGTGTGGATGCCCAGTACAATAATATGAGAGGCCTGGGCAATAAGAGGTGAGGGGCTTTAATAACTGGCTGAGAGCTATCAGGTTACTCAATAAAGGAATTAATCTTGCCTGCTGCTTGCTGTGATTAAATTGATTTCTGGATGATTAACAATCGTTGATAAAAAGGTATTATTCTGAACATAATTTGGCGGTTGGCTGTCTAGAAGAAAGACGGTATTACCATTGAAAACAACCGAATGATTTGATAGTTTACATTACTTTAGTCTTTATTACATGGGTCTTTAGTTACTGCAGTCCCATTTGGGCATGCGTTCTACTTTACCATGTTGGTCAAGTTGCCAGAAAATGTACAATTGACCTTCACCAATCCTCTCAAATAATCCAAATTTAACACAGAAATCAGGTTCAAAATACAGTTCAACATAACCTGACAGATGTATTGAATAAATACAATACAGAATACACTCAGATATGCCTAGTATTTATCACTTTTCACTCTAATTTAGCAGAATTTGATAGATGTGTAGAATTGTTGATTGTGCATTTTCTGAAAAAGGCTGGGCTAGATGTGATCTGCTTGTCGTAGAAGCTCTCTTCAAGCCGTGCAAACTTGTCAGCTCTGAAAGCCAAATTCATAACTTCCACATATATCCACACTAATGTAGCATAAATTACATTAGAATTATAAAATTAATTAAGTTTTTGTTGATTGATATATATTTAAAAATCTGCCTTAAATGGCTACAAAAAATGCTTACATCAATAGAGGCCAGATGCCCGTTGCATAACAAACCTAGATTTGGTATTGTCTTTCCTTGGGTACTTTTCCTTGCTATACAGACAATGCTAATTATAGGACTAATTATTATAATGCTACTGTAGGAATTTCCTACCTAAGCTAGGAAAAATTATGTCCTGAGTAAGGATCCATCATTGTTTTAACATGAGAAACCACAAAAACGTGAAAAAATTGGTTGTTGGTAAATGAAATGGGGTTAAATTCATTCTCAGTTATTATTCCAATAAAAACATTACCAATTTTCCTCATTGTTTGACTTATATGACTGAGATCATTAACATTTTATTATCGCTCAACGGCGGATGATTTTGCTTGTTGGGCGATTCGAGAAATTTGTGTATCAACATATATATATATCATCAGCAGAATATTGATAGATCCATAGGTCATAATGGGTCAGATTTTCAGAGAATGCACAATTGGCAAATCAACACATTTGGTAAATTCTTCTCAATTAGACTGAAAAATCGTCAACACTAGGTCTATCTGAATATATTTAGTATTGCCTTGATTCAAGCAATCTGTTTTGTTATGTTGAACTGTATTTTAAATCTGATTTCTGTCTTAAATTTAGGTTATTTGAGAGAATTGGTGAAGGTAAATTGTACGTTTTCTGGTGACTTCACCCTAATATGAGTAAACTGGGGAAGATCTTGTTAGTCGTAATAACTGGAAATGAAGCTTTAACTAAGAATACATGACTTTGATTAAGCAAACATTTTTTTTATTCTCACCAAAACCTGTTTACAGTTCACCATTATACTAGTTAACATCCAGATTAAAATTCCGAACACAAATAAGGGCTTTCACGCCTTGTAATGGTTAACAAACATATACTGAATGATAGGGGTCAGACTTTCAGAAAATGTACAATTGGCAGATCAACATATTTTGTAAATTCTGCTAAATTAGACTGAAAAACACTAGGTAGGCCTATGTATGTGGGTATATTTGGTATTGCCTTGATTCAAACAGTCTGTTTGGTTATGTGAACAATATTTTTAAACCTGATCTTTGTCTTAAATTTGGGTTATTTGAGAGAATTGCTGAAGGTGAATTGTACATTTTCTGGCGATTTCAGCCATAGATAGTGTAACTTGTAGCCAAACATGACCTTACTACTCTCCCTGAGTAAGTATCCTATGAGCAGATAGAGGATACACTTGGTAAAAGTGAGCACCTCCATATACACCCACCATTAGTTATTGTACACTCAGTGAGGCGCTCTTTTAGCAAGGCTTATATGGCTTATAGTTACTGTGGGTGCTTCAGGGTAGAGTGTGGGGAGGGGGGTAGGGGGGGGGGGGTCCTGTTTCCCATCCACACTATTAATTATGGATTTACCACATTCAAGGCTCTGCACAAAATTATAAAAAGCTTTTTACTGGCTGCATTATATTTATACTAGTTATTGATTACCATCGAGCGAATTTCAATGTTAAAATTACTGCACATCATTACCTTAAAACTGTAATTGGAAACTGAAACTGAAATTTGTAGAGAACCATCGCCAGTCTATGACTGAGACGGTATTGTTACTCTACCAAAACAAATGTAAAATCATATAAGGGGCCGGAACACCTCCCAAATGCTGGAGAATACCTCCCTTCCACATGGCTACCTAGTAGCAATAAAAGTTTTCAATATCAATATCAATATCAATTGTCCACCTTTTGCCAACCTTTTTATGAAACATAAAACAAATTTCAAACATGAAATTTAAAAATACTTTTTAGATTGCCTAAGTGTTAACATTATTGGAATCTACCAGATATCATCTTTTCAAATGGTATCTGAAAATTCATTTTGTTGTTACTTATGACTTATTATCCTGTGGCACATCACATAGAGCAAATGAATACTTGGGTCAGATCTTCAGAAAATGTACAATTGGCATATCAACACATTTTTTTTTAAAGAAATTTTATTGAGCTGATTTCAATGTTTTACAGAGATAATCTCACAGACTCAAGGGAAAAAATGTTAACTTTCAATGATACAGTATAATTTTACAATAGTTTAAATTTTAACATTTATATAGCAACTTGAACCGACGTAAATTACATAGAGTGGTCGGGTTCGGAAACATTTTGGAATTATGTGCTCCTGGATCAAAGTATGTACAGTACAGTGAGTACATTTAGTGAATTCTGTTAAATTAGACTGTAAAATCATCAACACTAGGTATATATGAGTGTATTTGGCATTGCCTTGATTATATATATATAAATAGATTTTATTTCCTTTTGTACAAGTACATTGAAAACAAAGTTTCTACAGCCTCTGCAACCTGCAGGTCTTCCTACTGGACTTTTACAATGCATTGTGATTAGTTAGGAATATACAACAAGAACGCATTATACAGATACATATTAGTGGAAAAATCCAACTCTTCCCAGCTATTCCATGTCACTGGGGTATCTTTTGATAATATAGTTAATGGATATCCGCCTTATATGCGGTGAGATCAGAAAACCACTGAAGGTTACATTTTGTCACACTAGGTAAAATACCTGCGTATAAATTGACGGTTTACATTATGTCACACTAGGCATACCACCTGTGTATAATCGACAGTAATACAGTAATACAATATTCTACAACAATCCCAACATGACCATCACAGCTCAGGTCAGACACCTATTATGAATGTTAATTTGTTGCCTCCACCCCATCCCAGGTCCCCTGCATGTATACAGTTCTTAGAAACACCCTAAAATCTTTTCTACTCTTACATTCAAAACCCCTCTTTTCCATATTATTCCAGTAAAAAGGGATCAAATATAAAAGGGATTTCTTTACCTTCTCGGTCCGGGGGGTAATAGTTTTTAGGAGCTTTTTATTACAGGTCCCCCTTAGGGTCCTTGCTTTTTGTTCAATATTAATCTCAACCCTACTATAAGGGTAGGCTAGATCTAAGATATGTACTTCTCGCCTCTTTGCTAATGGCGCTATTTTTAGCTCCCTTTGTATGGCATCAACATTGGTTAGTTTAGGTAAGTTGAGGGCTATACGGACTGAGGAGTTTTGGATGACTTGAAGCTTAAGTAGAAGGGCCTCAGGCGCAACATTGTAAATGGTGTCGCCGAATTCTAGAATGGGACGGAGGGCAACCGTGTAAAGCATTAACAGAGTCTCTTTGGAAGCGACTAGTCTAAGTTTAGAGAGCGCGTTCAGCTTAGACCTTGCGAGATTGAGTTTCGAATTTAGATGCGGTTTAAAAGATAACTTATCATCAATTCGCAACCCTAAATATGTATAGTCACTTGTTATGTCTAAGGGTTCATTCCCTATTTTTAAAGTGTTAGAAAATGTTTATTTCCTACCCGGGGGTATAATCATTATCTTACTTTTCTTTATATTTAGAGAGATTTTATTCCTCCGACACCACAGGTCTATGTTATCAAGGTTTCTTTGCAAGGTCTGTAAGCCGACGTCGCTATTAGTGTTTATACTATTATATAGAGCAGTATCGTCTGCAAAGAGTTGTCCGATCCAACAATATCAGTATGGATGTCATTGATGTAGGCTAGAAACATTATGGGTCCGAGAGTTGTTCCCTGCGGTACCCCACACACGATATTCCTTGGCGAAGACTCAACACCATTTGCCATAACAGTTTGGCTACGATCATGTAAATAGTTTTTAAACCAGACTAGAGCTGTGGCCCCTATTCCCAATCCCTGAAGCTTCTCAATCAATATGTCATGGTTGACCGTGTCGAAGGCCTTCCTGAAATCCAGGAAGGCCACCGCTGTTCCCTGTTTTTTATTGACATTTGACCAAATATGACTGAAAAACTTATGATATGATTCAAACAATCTGTTTGGTTATGTTGAACAGTATTTTGTTCCTGATTTTTATCTTAAATCTGGGTTATTTGACAGGATGAATGAAGGTGAATTGTACATTTTCTGGGGATTTCACCCACTTATCTTATCATATCTTAAGTTTTCATTATGATGGCTAAGATAAGATAAGATAAGAAAATCTTTTATTTGTCAAATTGTGAATAATACAGCAAGAGAAAGGACAAAAGGGTCTACATTCCCCCATCTCACTCACTCACTCTCAATCCTCCACCCGACCCTTCCATCCATCCCCTCACCTTTCCCCTCTCCATAAGAGGAGGTTTTAATGGAATGTTCCTCTACAGGTCTCACCAGCCCTTCCCCAACACCAATAGACACAGTGCTAAACGCAGGATAATGATTTCCAAATAGGCAGAGCCTCCAGGGACTGCCTCCTGGGTGTCTCTTACTACTAGGGTAAGATTTTCAGAAAATGTACAATTCGTCATCACCAATCCTCTCAAATAACCCACATTTAAGACAAAAATGAGCTTCAAAATGCAGTTTAACATAACCGAACTGATACTTTAAAACAATGCGATACCAAATATACTCAGATATACCTAGTATTGACCATTTTTCAGCCTAATTTAGCAGAATTTACTAAATCTGTAGAGCTGCCAATTGGAGATTTTCAGAAAATCTGACCCATTAGGATCCTGGAGGGAGGAGTGCCAGGGGCATAGACAGTGAAAGGTGATAGCTAATGGCAACCGGAACACCACTGGTGCCCCCACGCGCAGTATTCACGAACTATGGGTCAAATTCTCTGAAAATGTACAATCCACCTTCCCCAATCCTCTCAAATAATCCAAATATAACAGAAAAATTACGTTCAAAATGCAGTTTACAACTAGGAAAGAGATAGTGTTAATCAACACAACACCAAAGATACATGGATATGCATGGCATTTGAAGTATTCCACTTTAATTTGCAAGAAGTTACTAAATTTGTAGGGCTGACGGTTGTACATTTTCTGAAAATCGGACCCATATTCTGTGCCTGGCGATGGTCTGGATTAGGTAGGGTATTTCCCCAATGTGAATACATTCTATACACTGCTCTCATCGCTTTATACGCTCCTCCTATCTCTTACTATTGCGATGGTAAGAGAGGTTTCCAGTTAGTCATTGCGACTTAATTGAAAGTGTGAGTAAATTGTGTACATGGGTCCGATCACCAAGATGTGTACGTTTGGATGCCTGGCACGATTTTGTTGAATAGGGGACTTGCATTTGCCACTGCGCATGCCTACTGCAGTGCATGCTGGGATGTTTCTTTTGAAATCTGACATACAAACATTGGCAACATTTTTATCGAAAATTGCAAGACTGTTTTCACCAATATCACAACTTGCAGAAATGATCTATGAAAATCAAATGCATCATGGGAAAGATGACGTCTTGCATTATGGAAACATGTATAACACATGGATGTTGACATTAGAGCATTTATCAATATTCCATGCTCAGTATGACATGTTTTGTATGGATTCTAGACTGTACCATTAATCCCATAATTCCATGCAAATCAAGATTCAAAATGGCGGCTATGCAAATCTGCTATTTGGATAGGTAGGCATAGAAGTCAAACTATTCACAGTTACCTGGACACTCTAGGCTCTCAGCCTCTCACAATGATATGTCAATAATTACTACTGGGCTAATGACTTTCCAGGCCCTGGAGTATATAAATTTGTAGATTGTTTGACAATAATGCAACAATATAAAACAGTCACTTGCTTTTAAATTGCGATTTAGTACAATTTGGATTTAAGAAACCCCAAATATATGCACGGTAAAATTTTGTTGAAAATCGGAAAAATATTTTGAAATTAAGCAAATTAAAAAATAAGGTATTAGACAAAGCAAAAAGACTGAGAACATTCTGGTTCTGATAAAAACCAATTCAATTTAAACTCATTTGATTTTAATCATTACAATGAATTTGATTGAAGACATCTCAAATGTACATGTCTCATTGCTGCGACCCATATTGCTCCTAGGCCTGTAGTACTAAGATGGCAAGAGTGACTCTGAGTTAATTGAAAGAGTGATGAGGGAAAGACGGTCAACGACCTGACATAGTGGAGGGCCTGGATTTATGTCGGAGTAACTCAGAAGAATAGTTTGTAAAGAACTTTAGCAAACTCATACATAGAGAGATGCAACTACGGGCGGTTTATCCTAGTTGTGCAGGGGCTTTGTGTACAAGTGTCATCCCTCTTCACATAGTTGACTAATGCTGGACTGTGTTACAACACCAGGGGCCTGTTGTATGAGGGTCAAATCGCCAGAAAATGTACAATTCGTCTTCACCAATCCCCTCAAATAACCCACATTTAATACATAAATCAGGTTCAACATTCAGTTCAACCTAACCAAACAGATTGCTAGAATCAATGCAATGCGGAATATACTCAAATTTACCTAGTATTGACCAAATTGCAGCCTAATTCAGCAGATTTTACTAAATGTGTACAGCTGCCAATTGTACGTTTTCTGAAAATCTGACCCATAAGGCATGGGTCCACAAGACTGCATGCTTCTTGCGGCTAATATGTGTTTTTATAGTTATTGGCATTTACTCTATGTTGGTGTATGTACCACATGCTATTTGTATGGGCAGGAGTAGTGTGGTAATTTGCACTAGTTCAACGCGTGTGGTATGACATTGCCATTCCCTCTTCCTCCCCCCAGTACACAGCTATATCCTTATACATAGCAATGTTGGAGTAAATATAGAACCTAATGAGAATGTGGTACTCGGGACACTATTGCACTATCCTCAATGTTTGTTTGTTTTTCATAACCACCTCACCTCCGGGCTCGTGGGCCACGAGAAAACAAACATCTTGGACAGTGCAATAGTGTCCCTCATACTATATTCTCATTAGGTTCTATCTATGTATCAATTATTATAAATAACCTATATTGCACAACATATCAAGACCTTTCTCTAACCAGCTCCATTTGTTATTATATTTGTATTGAGAATGCACAACAGAATGCAACCGTAATGACTGCAGAGGGAAACACGTCAGTGGAGTCAAGCCTATGAGGAAAGGATTCTTGAGTACAGTCTAGGCCCAAAAATGAGAGCGTCCCTTCAAACGAAGGGGAAAGCCTCTCGCCCCAAACTGCAAAGTCCCATTATAAGTCCATTAAGACCACAAATTGTCATTATATTCCCATTAAAACGCTGAGTCATAGGTGACAAAAATTGATTAGCAAAGTAGGCGTCCAATCACCGACATACCATTCTTACCTGATCTGAGGGTTTGGACCTGGAGTGAGTAAAGGACTATTTGTGTGGGCTTACTTCACTACTTCACTTCACAGGAAGGACAAATATTCTTTCCTACGTGCCATTCCCACCGGGTAGGAAGATCCCATGTACACACAATGCATTTCTATTCCCTCCCACCTAAGTAAGGTTGTCCTGAGTATGACCATAAACTGCCTTTCTGTCTCTTTTTCTCTGTCTCTCTCTCCCTTCTTCTCTATCTCTATTTCCTGGGTATGATCATAAACTGCCTCCCTCTCAGCTCTCTTTAATCTTAAATGTGTTGATAAGGGCATAAAGCAACCACTCACTCACTCCCTCTCAGCTCTCCCGCCCTTGATATAACCATCTTAAATGTGTTGATAAGGGCGTAAAGCAACCACTCACTCACTCCCTCTCAGCTCTCCCGCCCTTGATATAACCATGTTAAATGTGTTGATAAGGGCGTAAAGCAACCACTCACTCCTCTCATTCACTCACTCCACCTAAGAGAAGAAACTATACGAATCCACACATTTAATACAAAGAGATATTGTGAATAAATCAATTTAGAAATCATCATTTGTGCGACTTGTGACTCATTTCCCTGGAACACATCACATTTGTGTCATGGAAACACGATACGAGGATTAACCGCTAACCCGAGTGGGAAGGACTTTAATGCGGCTCACTAATAAATGGCAATTTCCGGGTCTTGTAGGTGAGCAACTTTAGAGGGCATTTGGGGACGATTCCATTGGCTTAATAATGAGAAGTTATATACCAATGTCTTTCCTTCCACAGAACGTTGACCTTGAGGCTGGAGATGGGTTCTTTTTTCATAAGAAATTTGAAATTGATTTTATCGTGTATAAGTATAGAGAATCACAAATGCCGCTATAACGAAATTGAATTTGAATTTGAAGATTTTTTTATTCAGAAACAATGACATTTCACCACGCTGATATTCTTAGTATTGCCTGCTGTTACATAAGTTTTTAAGTTTTTAAGGCATACTTCGCTGAGTGACAAGATGGCTTGCATAGATCTCAATTAAGTGATGTTACCTGGGTATTGATTTCCCCAAAATATTTTTTTCAAGTTAGTGATTTTGAAGCTAATTCAATGCGTGCTTTGACCCACTTATGGCAGTTGGGCTTTACTGGGCTGATGCAATGTCACCCCAGCCAGTGGTAGAGTGGGGAGGAGAATTATAAAGGTGGGAGTGAAAATGAATAGGAGAAGGGATGAAGGAATTGAATAGAAACTACCTACTGAGAATTACTACCTAGACAGGGGAAAGAAGATTTTAAAGCATTTATTGCCAAAATAGTTTTTTTAAAAAATACAGGTAGTATATGTTACTCAAGAATGATACATTCATATATATATTTTATTTGACAAGTTTGTCAGAGAACATAGGACAGTATGTAAATCTGTTTGTAGTAGGTAGACATGATTAAGATTCGTTGATAAATCGATGAGGATATAAAAGAAATGTAAATGGAAATTGTAACTGTAAAAATGTTGATTTTATATAGTAATGCCATATATCATCTATCTCTATCGCTGATAAGAGAATGTTTGTACTTTGTACTTTTCTATTCCAGTAAAAGCTTGTAATGTAATGTAAATGATACTACTCCCTAACTCACCTGTACGAGTTAGCTATGAAAAGAAACAAAGTATTAAATATCACAATACCAAGGTATTTAAGATCTCTCTATGATGAATGTAGGGAGACTAGGAAAACCTGTGCGAGCACAGAATGTTATGAATAGATTACTTGTCTCTTCTTTATCCCTTTTTCCAGAGATTGCATTTTTATATATGTAATGTGATATAGGAAATAAAGTTATAACATACATACATACCTCTCTAGCATATGTTAGCTTCTTTCTCTTAACAGGGAACTGGTTAATATTCCCACAAACAATACTTTTTCTGACTGAGGTAATGGTATTCATGAAGCAATATCTTAACAAGCAATGGGGTTTCCAGTTGCATGAGCTAAAAGTGACGTTCAAAATATCAGAAATCTTTATCAACACAATGCCAAAGATACTCTGATATACCAATTATTCATATTTTGTCAGCCTAATTTCACAGAGGTTACCATATAAATTGTAGAGCTGCCAAATGTGCATTTTCTGAAAATCATGTCTTAGCTTCTTTCTCTGAAGATGCGTTGATATTGCCACAAACAAGGCTTTTTCTGACTGAGGTAATGATATTCATGAAGCAATATCTTAAAGAGCAATGAGGTTTCCAGTTGCATGAGTTGCTCATATGGAGAAGGTGGAGAGAGCTACTCGGGTGTCCTATTTAATAACTCAATAAAGTAGGCCAGGCCAGGACAACCTATGGAGCAATGCATTATAATGGGAACTCACTGTAACTTGATCTGTAGTGGAACAACCAGGCCACTTTTTAACATAGCTTGAGACAAGGGTAGTTTGATATATGGGTCAAATTGTCAGAAAATGTAAAATAGGGGATTTGCATAGCCGCCATTTTGAATCCTGATTCGCATTGAATTATATATAAATGGGACTAATGGTACTCTGTAAAATCTATATGTTTACCATGGAATATGTATCAATGTTCTGATGTCAATATCTATGTGTTATACATGTTTCCATGATGAAAGTCCCAGTCTTTCCCATCATGCATTTGGTTTTCATAGATCATTCATACAAGCTTTGATATAACATTCTTGCAATTTTGGATAAAAATGTTGCCGAATATTTGTATATCAGAGTTCAACAGAAGCCATCCCAGCATGCGCTGCAGTAGACCTGCGCAGAGGCACATGCAACTCCCCTATTCAGCTTCACCAATAGTCTCACAGAAGCCTAATGCAAGATAAAAATGAGGTTCAAAATAAAATCCAACATTATTGAAGAGATTTTTCTAATAACAATGTTTATAATCCATGCAGCAGCAAATATACGCACTATTGATCATTCATCAGCCTAATTATACTCACTATTGATCATATCTCAACCCTATAGATGATACAGGTCTCTTTAAGAGAACTTGGAGACGGTCATTAACATGAAATCCTGCCAGTCAGACATTGACATTTTTCTTTTTTTTTAAAAAGATTTTTGAATTAAGGGAGACATTTGCCCTTCTCAATTTGTGTCGATCCCGCAATATGAACCAGTATTACATACATATGTGATTTTGAGGGTGCAATTCAGGGGTGCTATTTGAAAAGTCAAATAGCACCTATGTGCTATTTGACCATTTGACCATTTGACTATTTGACCAAACTGGTATAACACATCACCCAAACAACGCAATTTGATTGGTTTGGCGACGTTGCACGCTTGGTGACGTTGCGCTCTGCTGTGTAGCACTGCCGTGCAAGTTTCGAAAGTTTTCAAGCAAAGTTTCGATAATTTGGCAAGAAATACAGTAATAAAAAGGTAAATATAACAAATAAATCTACAAATCAGTATGTAATAAATGCCAAATGGCACGATGTATGTGGGTCAGATTTTCAGAAAATACATTCGCCATCACAAATCCTCTCAAATTACACCAATTTAAGACAAAAATGAGCATCAAAATGCAGTTTAACATAACAGAACTGATACTTTAAATCAATGCGATACCAAATGTACTCTCATATACCCGGTGTTCTGCATGTTTCAGCCTAATTTAGGAGAATTTCCTAAATGTATAGAGCTGCCAATTGTACATTTTCTGAAAATCTGACCCATGTATTATACTCGGGTCTCGACATATTTCGACTTGACCTGATTATAAACCTACATCGTGCAATTTGGTATAATAATGATCATTTTTAATGAGTAAAAGACACTTTTAGGTGAGACTTTAAGGCAGAGGTCTATAAGGATTGTTAGCTTTCATGGAGTGCCAGTAGTGACTCGCCACCTGTAGAGTGACCTGCTTATAATGTAAAGGTATGCACATTAGTAGCGGGAGGTCCAGGCCCCCCATGTATGCATACAGCACCACCCGTACAGTAGCCATTACACGTGTACACAGGGTCCCTGACCCAATATGCAACTTGTGTCACCTCCATGTCCCTGCCCTGAATTTTATAAATAAATGATTAATTACAGTCTGAATGGGCAGGAGCTGATTTGAATGTTATTTATTGGCGCCAGGTTCAGTGTTCATGATTCATGAGGGTGAAATCATCAGAAAATAAACAATTTACCTTCTCCAATTCTCGCAAATAACCCAAATTTAATACATAAACCAGGTTCAAAATACAGTTCAACCTAACCAAACAGATTGCTAGAATCAATGCAATGCCGAATATACTCGGATTTACCTAGTATTGGCCAAATTGCAGCCTAATTTTGCAGAATTTACTAAATGTCTACAGCTGCCAATTGTACATTTTCTGAAAATCTGATGAATATATATGTTGTGTGCATTGATGGATACCCCTTCCATCAATGCACAAACAATATTGTTGGTAGTTGGGATAACTGTCCACGAAAAAAGGAAAAATCTCTATGAATATAATTATTTAAAGCTACATTCTCTGTTTCAGCGGTAAAAGACTCATGATTTTTACCGATTTGATTCCGTTTTTTTCTACCTATCCGAAAGTAATTTGACCAACATTTTGGAGGATTCCATCTTGTCAAATTTAACAGAATTTGTAGGAATATTCTTATTGTCTTAAATGTTTAGCATTCCATTTCCATTTACAAATACCAAATTTCAAGACTGTCTTTTGAATATATATACTCTTACAATATATAGAATATTCCCTGCTCTTACACAAATAGAATATAAACATATATATAACATATGTCTCTCACCTGCCACCAGATGGCAGTTGAAGCACATACATAGCGTTCCTCATACACCTCAGGTACTCACTTCCGGTTGGCTTCCATTTGGCAGTAGGAAGGTCAACATGAACACGTGACAGGGACTGCGAGAATTCACGAGAGTTTCCGGGACTGGTGCATTACCTGGTCTGCTGTCCATCCCCCGCCTAAGTGCTACATCCTTTGTCTGCAGGATGTCTGTATTTCAACATTACCACACAAGCGGGCCTTAAGCTTTAGGGTCAGATTTTCAGACAATGTACAATTCAACTTCACCAATCTTCTTAAATAACCCACATTTCAGACGAAAATAAAGTTCAAAATACAGTTCAACCTAACCAAACAAATTGCTAGAATCAATGCAATGCCAAATGTTCTCGAATTTACCTAGTATTGACCAAATTACAGCCTAATTTAGCAGAATTGACTAAATGTGTACAGCTGCCAATTGTCCATTTTCTGAGAATCTGACCCTTTAGTCCTATACTCCCAGACATTTAATTTATGTTTGGATCATAGCAGCTAGAGCACTTTTGTTATTTTTGGATCATAGTAGATGATACATATCTCTCTACTAGCTCGTTTTATTATACTTCCTGTGACGCAGAAAGTCAGAGATTATGTTGTTTTTTCTTTGCAGAAGCACAGAAATAAAAACGGTGGCCAGTGAGCGATAATAAGTGAAGCCACCGCAAGAAAGGATTTCAGCAGGACTCCGAATATAAGGCGACGCCTGAAAACATTCATGAAGAATAGCGCATATTTTCAACTGTTAAATATCTATTGGCCTTAAATGCATAATTATGAATAAAATAAAATAAAATAAATATGGACTTTTATGAAACCTTGCGGCATATATATACATACAACCGGACTTCCAATCCTCCAAAATTTTGCTCAAATGACATTTAGATGGGCTGGAAAAGAACGGTACAAAAAGTATAAAGTCCATAGTTTTTTATCCATGTTAACTGAGAATGCATATCTAAATCCCATGTTAGCGCTATAGCAGATGAGGGTGGGTGTGTTTGGGGGAGCTCGAGGTAGCGGGGGGCACTCATTATCACACCTCAACATGTTAACTCTGCACATAATCCTTCTAGTTGTTTAGTCTATTTAATCTATAGATTGAATGCTTACAATGTGGCTCTAGAACATAATTACAAAGTGAGCATTGATTAAAGATTGATGGATTAGTGAATGATTATTCAGGATAACCTGAGTAAGACCTGTAATTCGTTCGAAATGATGACATTTTATGGTAACCATAATAATAAATTGCAATAAGACAGTAAGTTTAGCAGTAGGGATGGTTAACCTCTAGCTTATGAGAGTGACTTCTCTGCGGATAATAGGGGAGTTGCATGTCTCACTGCGCATGTCTACTGCAGTGCATCCTGGGATGGATTCTGATGAAATCTGACATACAAATATTTGGCAATATTTCATCGAAAATTGCAAGAATGTTTTCACCAATATCATAGCTTGTATAAATCATCTATGAAAACCAAATGCATGATGGGAAAGATGGAGACTTGTGCCATGGAAACATGTATAACACATGGATATTGACATTAGAGCATTGTTAAATATCCCATGCTGAACATGACATGTTTTCTATAGATTTTATACTGTACCATTAGCCCCATAATTCCATGCGAATCAAGATTCAAAATGGCGGCTATGCAAATCCCCTATTGCTAAACAATACATCTCAAGCTGTGGGTCGGGAGCGACTGTGTCAAATCAAGAAGCAGTAGAAGATATAACAACTTGGTAAGATTTGTTTAGTTGTAGCTGATAATGGGTCAGACTTTCAGAAAATGTACAATTTGACTTCGCCAATCTTCTCAAATAATCCAAATTTCAGACGAAAATAAAGTTCAAAACACAGTTCAACCTAACCAAACAGATTGCTAGAATCAATGCAATGCCAAATATACTCGAATTTTCCTAGTATTGTCCAAATTGCAGCCTGATTTTCCAGAATTCCCTAAATGTGTACAGCTGCCAATTGTACATTTTCTGACAATCTGACCCTAATGCAGTTTAAGTGGCAGGAAATACAGGTGTATCTGGTAAAACTCAATTCTACGCACCAGTGGGTATATGTCACAAGTAGTTCTTACCGGTACCACAGGAGGGCGGGACGGGCGGGCGGCACTGTGTGTACCTCATTAGTACACTCCTCATTACAAGACCTATAGATTGATACTGTCAATTATAGATAAAATCTTAATGAAAACCGCTTTAATGCTGCATTTTCACTATATTAACTGTGGATTTGCGACATTCAATGTTCTGCACAAAGTTATAAAAGGCTTTTTACTGGCTGCATGTACAGGGCTCTAACTTTCAAGATGGCTTACATAGATCTCAAGTGATGTTACCTGGGTATTGATTTCCCCCAAATATTTTTTTCACGGAAGTGATTTTGAAGCTATTTCAATACTATTCCATTCTGAAGGTTGCCGCTGGCTTTACCTGGCTGATGCAATGTCGCCCCAGCCTGAATTATAAAGGTGGGAGTGAAAAAGAATAAGAGAAGGGATGGAGGAATTGAATAGAAACAACATTCTAAGAATTACTGCCCGTTTTAGATGGGGGACATCTAGTTTATCAATATTCTGCTGCTGTTAAATGTTTATGGGTCAGATTTTCAGAAAATGAACAATAACAATGTTATTGGGAGCTGTACAAATTGAGTAAATTCTGCTAAATTAAACTGCAATTTGATCAATACTAGGTAAATTCGAGTAGGCTTGAAGCATTGAATTGATTCTAGCAATCTGTTTGGTTTGGTTGAACTGCATTTTAAACCTTATTTTTGTCTGAAATGTGGGTTATTGGAGAAGATTGGCGGAGTTGAATTGTACATTGTCTGAAAATCTGACCCTTATACAAGAATTAAAGTTAAATTAGGAGTTAAATCAGCTGAGAGAAAATGCCCGCCGGTGAGCGATGATAAGTGAAGCAACCACAGGAAAGGACTTTGAATGGGTCTCTCAAATATAAATGTGAACTTTATGAAGCACTGTAGCACATGGGTCAGATTTTCAGAAAATGTACAATTGGCAGCTCTACACATTTAGTACATTCTGCAAATTTAGGCTGAAACTTGGTCAATACTAGGTAAATTCTAATACATTCTGTATTGCATTGACTCTAGCAATCTGTTTGGTTAGGTTGAACTGTATTTTGAACTTTCCTTTGGTCTGAAATTTGGCTTATTTGAGAGGATTGGTGAAGTTAAATTGTACATTTTCTGAAAATCTGACCCATATACAAACGAACACAATCCTGCAAAATATTGGTCTGACCTTTTGATGGGTTGGAGAAGAACGGGACAAGTAGATAATCTTAGTTTTTGACCGATGTTAACTGAAAGTACAGCAGCTTTAAGCTTTAAGCCTCCGATATGCAATACCAATCTATAGCCATAAGCTAGCGTCAATCTGTAAGGAATTAAGCCGACGGTTTAGATTCCTAGAAATCCTGGAAGCAATAGAGAACCTATGCAATATGTATAAGGTGAGCCGGTGGAGCGGTCCCGGGAATTACTGCTAAATGGGTCAAGTCACCAGAAAATGTACAATTCACTTTCACCAATCCTCTCAAATAACCCAATTTTAAGAAGAAAATTAGGTTCAAAATACAGTTCAACATAACCAGACAGATTTTTTTAAATGAATACAATAGAGTATACACTCAGATATACCTAGTATTCATCAATTGTCACCCTAATTTAGCAGAATTTGATAGAAGTGTAGAACTGTAGATTGTGCATTTTTTGAAAATCTGACCCAAATGCATACCGAGGAGCAGTGGATGAAAGTTTAACACACTCTCCTCCTCCTCCTCCTCCTCCTCCTCCACACAGCAGAAAGACATCAAGTTGCAGTCTAGGCTCAGAGTTGAGAGACTCCCTTCAAACTGAGGGATAATAATCTCTATCTCCAAACCGCAAAATGCCATTAAAATATCATAAGGACGCCTAGTCAAGGGACGGGAAAGCAATAAACGCAGTAGGCGTCCGATCACTGACATACCATTCTTATCTGATCTAAGAGGTTGTGAGCCCAGACTTGTTGCTAATTTGTGATGAGTTACAGAAAATGTCGAAAAAGAAGGCATTTGAGACAACATCATATCGAGAAAAAAATGAGATTAAGTGGATTCAACGAAGTTAACATTTAAAGAAATCTAAAAACTTTTTCCATATTTTATGTTATCTTTTTATGTTGGGAAACAAAAGTTTGCAATATTTCTATATGCTCCAAAGGGTGACCTTAGAAACGCAAGGATATTGAAAGTCTTGAAACGTGAAACTTGTATTCCTATGTGATGTGTTTTAGGAAAATGGGTCACAAGTCGCAAAATATGGATTTTGAGATTCCATTATATTTGAAAAGATGAGATCAAGCCGATTCCAATGAATGTAAACAGTCTAATAATCCAATAACTATTTCTAGATTTTAAGTTGGTATTTTTATTTTGAAAAAAAAAAGAGTTTGCAATATTTCTGGGGGGTAGTAAACAGTAAAGTAACTAAATATAGTCTATATAAGGACCTTTAAAACGAAAGGATATATTACATAATATTGTCGTGAAATTTGATACATCGATCGATGTACGTATAAGTGATAAGCTCTCCAAAAATCAGAACATTCCAATAAAGTGATCTTGTAAAATAAACACATTGAAAAATATTATTTTTGCGACTTATGACTCATTTTCCTGAAACACATCACATATGGCTTAAATTGCTCGATATCCCCAAAATGAGATGAATCCAACAAGGAGAACTTTGAAAAAATATAAATTTTGCGACTAATGACTAACTCTTCTCCAACATATTACATGTGTGACTGGCGTTTATGTCTTAATGGATTTGCATGTGACCTTGAACAGATTTAATGTCAAGTGACAATCAGTTTTGTTTTCATTAAAATCCATGATAATTGCAAAATACCAACACATATTTATACTTTTACCCATATTTCCTGAATGAGAACGTAGGAATCAAATTAACTTGCAAAGTTTTTTGCAATGTTTGCAATGTTTTATTGACATATGTCTTCTCTAATAGCAGGTTTGCATAGCCACCATTTTGAATCTTGATTCGCAATGAATTATGGGACTGATTGGTCCCATATGTTATCAAATATTTGTATGTCAGATTTTAACATAATCCATCCCAGCATACACTGCAGTAGACATGCGCAATGTGACATGCAAACCCCCTATTCAGACAATCAACACAGTGGCTAAGGCAACCCCCTATAATGGACAATACCAAGACAGCAGGAGAATAGGCTTGAACATGGGGACGCTGCCTTATAGGACGAGATGGGTCAGATCATCAGAAAATGTACAATTGACCTTCACCAATCCTCTCAAATAACCCCAATTTAAGACAAAAATCAGGTTCAAAATACAGTTCAACATAACCAAACAGATTTATCAAATGAATGTGATACAGAATATACTTAGATATACCATTTTTCACTCTAATTTAGCAGAATTTAATAGATGTGTAGAACTGTAGATTATGCATTTTCTGAAAATCGGACTCAGATTCAGAAGCGGCCCCTTGTAAAATGCAAGTATTTAAAGATTCATGTGAATTCTGCGCCTGTCGGTGTAATTAATTTGTGCATTATGAGGCTCTGTCGGCAAGGGTGTCTTTGTTATGGCCTTTAGAACGCGATCTATTGAATGTTGTTTAAAAAGCTTTGGGGTGGGGGACGATTGTACAGGGTGTAAAACGAACAACATCATATCTTTATTATTATGGCCCTGGCTATAGGTCTGCCACCTGAGATGCGTCTGGGAAATTGAGATGTTGCGTTGTAGCACGGAATCTATGTGTAGTGTATCTGCAAATAAAGGTTTTCAAATCCAATCCAATCAACTTACTCCCGTATTTTGTCGAACGGAATGAAAACTCAATCTATCATAACTTGTTATCAATTTAACTCAAACCTTTAACCATTGGCATTTTGCCTCTTGAGGTTTGCCAAAAGGTATTCTAATCCTAATGGTAATACATACCAAGTTTATCTTAGATTAATTGTTGAAATTGTTGAAAAGTATTATTAAATTAGAATCTTGTTGAAGTAAGTATTAAATAGGATTACGTATTAATTGTTGAACCATATTTCCCATTTGCTAAGAAATGATATTTACTTTCAATTTCTATATAGGGAATAAGGATCACAGGACATAACCTACGAGATCGATCTATAATCTCCTTCACGAATTTAGGAAGTAGAAAAAGGAGATTGAATAGGTTTTAGACATGTACAGCAAGTCACAATGTTACCTGAACACACTAACAACTCCATATATAACTAGAAGAAAATAATTCGGCTAATTTGGAGAGAAAGATGTATTTTTACTTGGGATAACTTCCTTCTGGTGTATTATATTAGGGTCAAGTTTCAGCAAAATGTAAAATTCACCTTCACCAATCCTCTCAAATAACCCAAATTTAAGATGAGATTCAGGTCAAAACTCAATTCAACATAACCAGACAGATTTGTTGAATGAATAAAATACAGAATACACTCAGATGTACCTAGTATTTATCAATTTTCATTTAGCAGGATTTTACAGGTGAGTAAGATCGTCAGAAAATGTACAATTGGCCTTCACCAATTCTCTCAAATAACCCAAATTTAAGAAGAAAATTAGATTCAAAATACAGTTCAACATAACCAGACAGATTTATTGAATGAATACAATACAGAATATACTCAGATATACCTAGTATTTATCCTATTTCACTCTAATTTAGCAAAATTTGATTGATGTGTAGAACTGTAGATTGTGCATTTTCTGAAAATCTGACCCAGGTGTGCAGAACTGTAGAACTGTGGATTGTGCATTTTCTGAAAATCTGACCCATTAGCGTGGTACAGATAGGGTGATTATCAGCAACAGTAGGAACCTATTCCCATTATGCTATTTTGAATAATTAATCTTAATAATCATTAGTTGATCACTCCAGGTGGGTGAAATCGCCAAAAATGTACAATTCGGCGTCACCAATCCTCTCAAATAACCCAAATTTATGACAAAGATCAGGTTCAAAATACTGTTCAACATAACCAAACAGACTGTTTGAATCAAGGCAATACCAAATATACGCAGATATACCTAGTGTTGATGATTTTTCAGTGTAATTTAACAGAATTTACTAAATGTGTTCATCTGCCAATTGTAAATTTTGTGAAGATCTGACCCATGTACAGAGTAATAGGACAGACTGCATAATGACTGTATGAGATGATACCAAGCCTTCCCACTGTAAGGACATTTGTGCTATTCATATCAATTATGCAGGATTCCTTTCGTCTGGTATGGGGTTAATGACATCGGGCCCTCTTGTTATTAACACCTCGGTTACCCCTGACCATTATCAACAACCTTGAACCTCTACCTGTCCACAATATTGGTCATTGGTCTGTCACTTCAACCCATGGTCACTCACAGGGCTACTACTGCCTTGTCTCACTACCTCTGTGACTCCAACCCATGGTCACTCACAGGGCTACTACTGCCTTGTCTCACTATCTCTTTGACTCCAACCCATGGTCACTCACAGGGCTACTACTGCCTTGTCTCACTACCTCTGTGACTCCAACCCATGGTCACTCACAGGGCTACTACTGCCTTGTCTCACTATCTCTTTGACTCCAACCCATGGTCACTCACAGGGCTACTACTGCCTTGTCTCACTACCTCTGTGACTCCAACCCATGGTCACTCACAGGGCTACTACTGCCTTGTCTCACTATCTCTGTGACACCAACCCATGGTCACTCACAGGGCTACTACTGCCTTGTCTCACTACCTCTGTTACTCCAACCCATGGTCACTCACAGAGCTACTACTGCCTTGTCTCACTACCTCTGTAACTCCAACCCATGGTCACTCACAGGGCTACTACTGCCTTGTCTCACTACCTCTGTTACTCCAACCCATGGTCACTCACAGGGCTACTACTGCCTTGTCTCACTACCTCTGTTACTCCAACCCATGGTCACTCACAGGGCTACTACTGCCTTGTCTCACTACCTCTGTGACACCAACCCATGGTCACTCACAGGGCTACTACTGCCTTGTCTCTCTACCTCTTTGACTCCAACCCATAGTCACTCACAGGGCTACTACTGCCTTGTCTCACTGTCTCTGTCAATCCAACCCATAGTCACTCACAGGGCTACTACTGCCTTGTCTCACTACCTCTGTGACTCCAACCCATGGTCAATCACAGGGCTACTACGGCCTTGTCTCACTACCTCTGTCACACCAACCCATGGTCACTCACAGGGCTACTACTGCCTTGTCTCACTATCTCTATCACTCCAACCCATGGTCACTCACAGGGCTACTACTGCCTTGTCTCACTACCTCTGTCACACCAACCCATGGTCACTAACAGGGCTACTACTGCCTTGTCTCACTATCTCTGTAACTCCAACCCCTGGTCAATCACAGGGCTACTACTGCCTTGTCTCACTACCTCTGTCACACCAACCCATGGTCACTAACAGGGCTACTACTGCCTTGTCTCACTACCTCTGTCACTCCAACCCATGGTCACTCACATGGCTACTACTGCCTTGTCTCACTACCTCTGTCACTCCAACCCATGGTCACTCACATGGCTACTACTGCCTTGTCTCACTATCTCTATCACTCCAACCCATGGTCACTCACAGGGCTACTACTGCCTTGTCTCACTATCTCTATCACTCCAACCCATGGTCAATCACATGGCTACTACTGCCTTGTCTCACTACCTCTGTCACTCCAACCCATGGTCAATCACAGGGCTACTACTGCCTTGTCTCACTACCTCTGTTACTCCAACCCATGGTCAATCACAGGGCTACTACTGCCTTGTTTCACTACCTCTGTTACTCCAACCCATGGTCACTCACAGGGCTACTACTGCCTTGTCTCACTACCTCTGTCACTCCAACCCATGGTCACTCACAGGGCTACTACTGCCTTGTCTCTCTACCTCTGTCACTCCAACCCAAGGTCACTAACAGGGCTACTACTGCCTTGTCTCCCTACCTCTGTCACTCCAACCCATGGTCACTCACAGGACTACTACTGCCTTGTCTCCCTACCTCTGTCACTCCAACCCATGGTCACTCACAGGGCTACTACTGCCTTGTCTCACTACCTCTGTTACTCCAACCCATGGTCACTCACAGGACACTACATATATACGTACACCTTGCCAAGAACATGATATAGGGTCAAATTGTCAAAGAATGTACAACTTACCTTCACCAAAACCTCTCAAATGACTCAAATTTAAGGGAACAAATACAGTCCAAGATATGTGAACAGACCTTTTTATTCAATACAATATCAACTACACTCTGATATAGTATTTCTCATTTTTCTTCAGCCTAATTTAGCAGAATAGAATTATAATTGTAGAGCTGCCAATTGTACATTTTCTAATGATCTACCCCAGGCCAAAAAAAAATAGGTGTGTTTCCAATTTATCTGGCTGAAAACTAGGTTGCGGGGGTGGTAACTTTTTTTTTTTTGTTATTTTTTTTTGTTTGGAAACCTCCCAGGAACTGAAAAAAATATCTTTTTCATAACAATAGTTGTTTTGAACATGGGAAATGTGCCTTTTGACAGTTCCAGGTTAGGAAAACCTGTTTTCCTGCTTTTATAAGCTTTTTTTGTCAAAAAATCCAAAAAAAGTAAGATATGATGGGGAAAAAATCAGGTATGGTAAAAAAAAAATTAGGTAGGGTAAGGTTTTTCTAGGTAGGGGGGGGGGGGGGGGGTAAATCGGAAACACACCTATTTTTTTTTTGCCCCATCATATACATACCTTCAACCCCTCTATTACCAACAAGACAACGACCACACTGTGCATAGACTACAAATGTCAATGATAAATACTTGAAGTATCTGAGTGTATTCTGTATTGTATTCATTCAATAAATCTGTCTGGTTATGTTGAACTGTATTTTGAACCTAAATTTCTTCTTAAATTTGGGTTATTTGAGAGGATTGGTGAAGGTCAATTGTACATTTTCTGGCAACTTGACCCACATTATGCATAGAGGTCAGATTTTCAGAAAATGTACAATTTGCCTTCACCAATTCTCTCAAATAATCCATATTTAAGACAAAAATGAGCTTCAAAATGCAGTTTAACATAACAGAACTGATACTTTAAATCAATGTGATACCAAATATACTCAGATATACCCAGTATTCTTCATTTGTCAGCTAAATTTAGGAGAATTTCCTAAATGTGTACAGCTGCCAATAGTACATTTTCTGAAAATCTGACACGTAGAGTACAAATGCCCTATAGCACAGGGGCACGATGAGGATGATGGAGACGATATACAGCGGCGGTCGTGTAACAAGCATATTATCATATATCACCCACTTGTATATATTCCCCGCAGGCTATCCATCACCCTCTGTTAACTCTATCTATAAGTCAGCCTGGGCCAGATGGACCTGACCAATCAGGAGGGCCATAACAAGGTAACTTTTAACCACTGACCAATCAGAGAAGATGGCACAAACTGTCACTTGATCTATAAACCTGGAGTATTGATGGTCGTGCATCTTTGGGGCTAAATTAATGGATGGCTTGCGGGTGGGCATACTTCACTCAAGTCCATATGTTTCTTTTATTGACCAGTAGGTTCAGAGGCTGGTGTGGCGGGTTTAAAGGAGGTTGGGGAGTGGGAAGGGAGGAGCAGTAGGGAGGAGGGGGGAGGGAAGGGGAGGGGTGTGGGAGGGGAGAGGGAGAGAGATAGAGAAGCAGGGAGAGAGAGAGCCAGCGAGAGAGAGGGAGAGGAAGGGAGAGAGATGGAGAGCGAAAGAGAGAGAGGGAGAGAGAGGGAGAGAGAGGGAGAGAGAGGGAGAGTGAGGAAGAGAAAGGGAGAAAGAAGGAGAGGGAGAGTGAGGGAGAGAGAGGGAGAGAGAGAGAGGAAGAGAGAGGTAGAGAGAGGGAGAGAGAGGGAGAGGGAGGGAGAGGGAGGGAGGGAGAGAGAGGGAGAGGGAGGTAGAGGGAGGGGAAAGAGAGGGAGAGGGAGGGAGAGGGAGGGAGGGAGAGGGAGGGAGAGGGAGGTAGAGGGAGGGGAAAGAGAGGGAGGGAGGGAGAGGGAGGGAGAGGGAGAGGGAGGTAGAGGGAGGGGAAAGAGAGGGAGGGAGGGAGAGGGAGGGAGAGAGAGGGGGAAGGAGAGAGAGGGGACAGATAGAGAGGGGGAGAGAGGGAGAGAGAGGGAGAGGAGGAGAGAGAGCAGAGCGGGAGAGAGAGGAGAACTGGTGCAGAACAAAAAGTTAGTCAAAAGCAGGTATATAGCAATATTATAGCCACATTCCACTCACTGCACAACAACTCACCTCTGCCCCACATCTCGGACAAACCACCTGGTTATTCACCCTGGGTCGTTATGGATAATAAACAGATTGCATCATTGTCTGGTCTGCAGTATGCGTACAGACCTAATCCCCAATGCTGTGTTACATCTCTATAAGTAGTTCTGGCTAGAGTGGTGAAGTAACACACCTAATCGCATCTTCCTGGAAAACAGTTGGTAGATTAGACCAACGTGGAGTAAATATGCTTTATATGCTCCACTAATTATTTCCATCTAAAAGCACACCATAATCCATAACTTACACTAATAATAGTATGAGATATTATGTGATGTGTTTCAGGAAAATGAGTCACAAGTCGCAAAATTGGTGTTTTTCAAAGTCGTTTACTTACAAGATCTCTTGGTTAGAATATTTTCAGTTTTGGAGTGTCTAGTCCTTGTGAATACATCTACCAAATTTCAAGACTGTTTATTAACTATATCAGTGCGTTACTTAGATAATCCTATTGAGTACATTTAGCTACTTTACTGGTAATTATCCACCCAGAAATACTGCAAACGTTTTTTTCAAACATAAAAATATTTAACTAAAAAGATAAAGTACTTATTAGATGTCCTTAATGTTTACATTCATTGGAATCGGGTTGGTCTCATCTTTTCAAATATTGGGATATCTCAAAATCCATATTTTGCGATTTATGACTCATTTTCCTAAAACGGGTCACATATATATGTGATGTGTTCCACGGAAATGAGTAACAAGTCGCAAAAATGATGATTTCTAAATTGATTTATTCACAATATCTCTTTGTATGAATGTTTCCATCTTTGGAGAGTTTAGCGCTGTAACTCATATAAATACATGTATTAAGTTTTAGGACAGGGTATTAAATATATCTTTGCGTTTCAAAGGTCATCATATATGGAGTACATTTAATTGCTTTACTGTTAATTGCCCACCCAGAAATATTGCGAACTTTTTTTCAAAGATAAATATATGAAACATAAAATATAGAAACACGTCTCAGATGTCCTTAATGTTTGCCATCATTAGAATCGGCTTGATCTCATCTTTTCAAAATCTCAAAATCCACTTTTTAAACTGATTTATTTCCCTGAAACAGATCAGATATTGACTTCTGACCTTTTCATGTTTTGGAAATTCTTGAGATTCTGAAGTTAATATTGTAATTCAGTGACATTTGTGAATGGAATACGATTGGAAAAGACATGCAATCTTCTAGATGATAATGCAGATAATTTCAAGCAACTTTACATTCATTAATTCACGTATTAAATGTAATCATATCTGGTTATCAATAATTTCACTTTAATATTCAGTTCAATGGTGAAGAAGCCGAGGAAACTAATGAGAAATTGCTGCACACTGATATGGGTCAGATCGTCAGGAAATGCACAATCTACACTTCTACACTTCTACCAAATTCTGCTAAATTAGAGTAAAAAATGATATAATATCTGAGTATATTCTGTATTATATTCATTTAATAAATCTGTCTGGTTATGTTGAGCTGTATTTTGGACCTGACTTTCGTCTTAAATTTGGCGTAATATATTGTTCATTGATGAATATCATGTATTGACTAAACTGCAAAGAAAAATGTATCGCAAAGAAAAAATGAAAATGTTTTATGCAGGAACTCCACTATGGGAAAAACGGCCAAAAACGGCTGCGACGAATTTTTTGCGACGAAATATCTAATGAAGTTAGATATTTTGCAATTGTTGGCAACAAATAAATGTGTTGCCGACAACCTATTTTACCCCCTCATCCACTAGAATTTGTATTCATGTTGAATTTTCTGAATTTTTAGAAATGTCGGCGACGAATTTTGCCTGTTGGCGCCGTTTTTTACCTAAAGTGGAGTTCCGCTATTAGGTTTGAACCCTGGCGTCGCAGCAACTCCACTTCCTCACCACGCAGTGCTGGTCCTAGAAAACGTTTGCAATATTTATTTTTATTTTTTAAAAAAAAAGCTTTTATTCAGTCTGTCAACAAGTGGCCATCTTCTCTTATGCAGGAACTCCACTATGGGAAAAACGGCTGTGACGAATTTTTTGCGACGAAATATCTAATCAAGTTAGATATTCTGCAATTGTTGGCAACAAATAAATGTGTTGCCGACAACCTATTTTACCCCCTCATCCACTAGAATTTTTAGTCATGTCGAATTTTCCGAATTTTTAGTCATGTCGGCGACGAATTTTGCCTGTTGGCGCCGTTTTTTACCTATAGTGGAGTTCCGCTATTACGGGGTAGATAACACAATTTTACATCTTACCCTCTTCTCATCTGTGTTTGTTTCTGAAGTATAGGTTTTCACCTTTTAGAAGCACATTTAGACGTTTGCAATATTTGTCAATGAACAATATATTACGCCACAATATACTCCATAGGATGACCTTAGAAATGTAAGGGTATATGAGAAAAACGGCAACATTCCTACGAAAAGAACTTTTAATAAAACAGTTTGAAAAATATCAGTTTTCGCGAATTAAGATTTTTTCTGTAACACATTACATTCAAATTATTGAATAACTGTTCTTCTCTGATATTTTATAACTGACTCTCATCATGCTGGTGTTCCCACAGCCCAAACACCCTATTAATCCCAACCTCCAGCCATAGCTGAGGTTAAAGGCTGAAATCGCCAGAAAATGTACAATTTGCCTTCACCAATCCTCTCAAATAATCCGCAGTTAAGACAAAAGTGATGTTCAAAATACGACTCAACATAAACAGACAGATAGTTTGAACCAAGGCAATATCAAATATACTCAGATATCCCTAGTATTGACCATTTTTCAGACTAATTAAGCAGAATTTACTAAATGTGTACAGCGGTCAATTGTCCATTGTCTGGCGATCTGTCCCTTAAAGCGATTTGCATTGATCAAGCCTCGTCACAACACGGACCCAGACAAAGGCTGGAAAACACGACTTCACCCGAGCTGGCTCAGACACATTACCACCATCCTATCAATGTCCTTAATCGGATCATGAAAAATTAATAAAAGGATTATATCACAATCCCATCGGGGTTAAAGTTTGATTTAAAAGCAGAGATCTGGAGGTTATCATCAAGAAGCCACGTTGTGTTTCTTTGCATGGTAATGATCATTTCCCGAGACCGTCCCCGGCTTAAGTATTGCTAAATAGCTTTCGCTATTAATTTAGATAGAAAATGAATCTGAGGGGGATTAATTATAAGGGGTGGGTGGGTGGGTGATTTCCAGGGATGGGTAAAATAGTCATTGTCTGTCTTGGACCGTGTTACTTTTTGTGTAAAGTAATTATTTCCATTGTACACCTCCATGATTAATTTGAGGAAGCCAATATTTATGCTGCATTGAAGCATAAATATTGGCTGCCTATTAATATGCAATATCTCATCACTATTATGTTCACCTCCTTCAGTAGTCAATATCAGTTACATTGAATTGATAAATGAACATTTGGGTCAAATCGTCAGAAAGTGTACAAGTTGCTTTACCAATGCACCTTAAATAACACAAATCTAAGACAAAAATGACGTTTAAAATACAGTTCAACATAACATGTGTGCGTCAGTCTTTAATATACACCGATAAGGTAAAACAATAAAGGGTCTTTCTTTAAAAAGCCTCCCCGAAAACCCCAACAACTTTCCTGATCTAAAGCACACATGGATCACCTCCCGTTCCCGTCAATAAGCATATTATATATATCTTAATTTCACACCAAACAGCAATTTTACTACAAGAAAAAAATACATCCAGTCTCGATTTTTAAACTTGACATCAGAAATCAGAACTTTGGCAGAGGTTCTATTACAATGTATCCTTTCATTCATAGCTCACATCATTACCAGCGGCGCATACAAATCCCCTATTAAACCCTGCCTCTCCTCCACCACCGTTCATCAATAGGGATTTAGCTGGTTAAAGTATCTTGCTAAAGAACCGACAATGAGCAGATTGCAACAAGCTCAGAGCTACTCACTGCATTGATTCCCTTCAGATAAATCACGCCATTGTTAACAAAGCGTTTTGCTCTCTAAAATGCGCTAATTCCCCTCCAGATCGTCCATGGGAGGTCAGAAAATAGCTAGTGCGAGCGCGACAAAAAGCCGCGATATTGTCTAAGCTTCAATACCTTCGGACCAGCGGACATTAATCAGGATGACAAAGACATGAGCTTTTGTCCGTTCCCGCATGGTGGCGCACCGAGACTCCCGTCCTGAACGAGAGAGGGCGTTAGTTGGCGTAAGCGGTCTTTTATGCTTGCTTTTGTTCCCGCTGGGTGGCGGGGCAGGCGCCGGAAGTTTGTTAACATTGCGCATGGCAATTGGCAAGATCAGCCAGGCAGAACAAGCAGATCAGTGACAGTGAGAGAGAGGGAGGGAGGGAGGGGGGGGGGAAGAGATAAGGAGGTGCAGAGTGGGGAGAGAGTGGAGAGAGTTAGGGAAAGAGAGAAACGGAGAAGAGAGGAAGGTATAGAGAGGTATAGCCTACAGAGAGAGAGAAAGAGAGGGGGAGGGGAAGGGAGAGAGAAAGAGGAGAGAATGGGTGGGTAAGTAAAGAGAATGGGTGAGTAAGTAGAGAAGGAAGAGGCGAGAGAGCATGTGGGAAGAAAGACAGAAAGAAAGAGGCACAGGAAGAAATTGAAAAAGAGTGAAAGAGGGAAAAAGAGAGAGGAGAGAAGCAGAAGAGAGAGAGGGGAGAGAGAAGAGAAAGAGGGAGGCAGGGGCAGGAGAGAGAGGAAAGAGAAGACAGAGAAAACCAACTGAAAGAGGGGAAAGAGAGTGAGAGAAAGAGAGAGGCAGGTGAACGGCCACAGAGGAGAGACCCGAGTAGGGGGAGATGCAAAACGACAGCCATAGCAGACAGACAGAGAAAGACTACTTCATGCGTCATCGGAGGTGACGTGCGACGTCACATTTTATGACGTTTTGACGTTGAAAAGAGGTCACAATTTTTGTTGGCTGACAACAGATGGAGTTCTATAGTCAATGCTAGGACACTAGCCTCATGGTTTGTATAGAAATGTGTGAATTGGAGCAGAAGAGATGATGTAGAAAGCCCATGGCCAGGGTCATATGGACGGCCCCCTCTATTATGGGGGAGAATTACCTTTTTGGGTCAGATCTTCAGAAAATGCACAATCTACACTTCTACACATCTATCAAATTCTGCTAAATTAGAGTGAAAATTGATAAATACTAGGTATATCTGAGTGTATTCTGTATTGTATTCATTCAATAAATCTGTCTGGTTATGTTGAGCTGTATTTTGAACCTGATTTTCGTTTTAAATTTGGGTTATTTGAGAGGATTGGTGAAGGCAAATTGTACATTTTTTGAAGATTTGACCTTCTTCGTCAATCCACTTGCAAGTGTTCCTGAATCAAGGCATACTGGTGCAGGCTTCAAAGAGGTTTGTTCTATGTGGAAACCTTCGGGGTCAGATTTTCAGAAAATGCACATTGGCAGATCAATGAATTTAATAAATTCTTCTAAATTAGCCTGAAAAATCGTCAACACTAGATATATCTGAGAATACTAAATTTTAGTATTGTCTGTTTGGTTATGTTGAACTGTATTTTGAACCTGATTTCTGTCTTAAATTGGGGCTATTTGAGAGGATTGGTGAAGGTAAATTGTACATTTTTTGGCGATTTCACCCTTCAACTGTGGCAGGTAAAGTAGATGCCATTTGTAGCCCTTGTTTCAAGCCCATTCACCTTTGTCTCAACTCTTGAATTTTCCCAATAAAAAATATTTGGGCTGTAACATTGTTTTATGTTAAAGAACATCATTAGAACATATTGATCAGGCAAAAAAAAAATAGGTGTGTTTCCGATTTATCTGGCTGAAAACTAGGTTGGGGGGGGTGGTGGTAACTTTTTTTTTTGTTATTTTTTTTTGTTTGGAAACCTCCTCCCAGGAACTGAAAAAAATGTCTTTTTCATAACAATAGTTGTTTTGAACATGGGAAATGTGCCTTTTGACAGTTCCAGGTTAGGAAAACCCGTTTTCCTGCTTTTATAAGCTTTTTTTGTCAAAAAATCCAAAAAAAGTAAGATATGATGGGGAAAAAATCAGGTATGGTAAATTTTTTTTTAGGTAGGGTAAGGTTTTTCTAGGTAGGGGGGGGGGGGGGGGGGATAAATCGGAAACACACCTATTTTTTTTTGGGCCTCAGAGAAAATGAGAACGACGAATATGTTTATATTTAAAGATTTTATTACTCAGCTAACAGTATGCACATTATTCTCAGTTGTACCTATACGTCGAAATATTTAAGAAATACTCTTCGACCATAATGTATTTCAACAGAGTTTCTGCCCTCCCTGCTATGTACTAATCTACCATTGTATTTATAATATTACATGTTTGTAGCCAACAAGTGAATAAAAATAATGATAATAAAATAATGAAAATTAATAAAAAAAAATACCCTCATGATATGTGATCCATTTTAGGAAAATAAGTCATAAGTCGGAAAATATGGATTTTGAGATACCACCATATTTGAAAAGAGGAGATCAAGCTGATTCCAATGATAGTAAACACTGGGACACCTAATATGTATTTCTATATTTTAAGTTTGATATCTTTATTTTTGAAAAAAAAAGTTTGCAATGTTTCTGGGTGGATAATTACCAGTAAAGTAACTAAATATACTCCATACGAATGCCTGCAAAACGCAAAGATATAATTAATACAATGTTCCGAAATTTGTTACATGGATTCATCAGACTATGAATGCTACACTCCCTTAAAATCAGAACATTTCAATAAAGAAATCTTATGAAAAAAACACTTTGAAAAATATCAATTTTGCGACTTATGACTCATTTTCTTGGAACACATCACATATATATATAATAGCTGATTCAGAATGTGTGGTCTGTCTTGTTAAACTGTGTTATAAACCTACCTGACAATGTAAATGAATATTGTCCTAATATATTATATATATTATATATATTATACTATTTCACTGCTAACAATATTGTTGTTACTAACACTACTGCTGTTACGAATATCTAGTACAAGTACATGTACTACTAGCTACACACTCAGACATTCAATTATCATGAAACTTATAACAAGGATGTTATATAACTAAAGATAACAGATAACAGTACTCCATTATACCAACTATCACTCATTTTCTTATATAATAAATATCATCCCATCTCATCCCATTAATCCCATTAGATTACACTAAAAGCAAATAAGATATGTACTGATCAAACATGATATGTGACACTGTGATTATGTTCAAAATGCAATTGTGACTTTCAGGATGCGGCGGAATATAGGGATCCCCTAGCCGTAATAAAATATTCAGCATAGGCAGTTGCCATGCTTTATTTCCTGAATAAAATTCGTGCAAAAAACCCCAAAAAACTCATTTTTATCCTGACCCGTAGAAAACATTGAAGTGAAAATATAATCGTATCAGATACATTTCCACTAAACAGAGTTAACAAGAGATGTCTTAAACTAATAATAAGAGTAATTACTCTAATAAAACCTCATTTCAAATATATGCACAGTGGCTAATACAACACAGCGATATGGGTAAGATTTTCAGAAAATGCACAATCTACCGTTCAATCAAATTCTGCTAAATTAATGTGAAGATTGATGAATACTAGGTATATCTGACTGTATTCAACATTGTATTTACTCAATAAATCTGTCTGGTTATGTTGAACTGTATTTTGAACCTGATTTTCTTCTCAAATTTGGGTTATTTAGGAGGATTCGTGAAGGTCAAGTGTACGTTTTCTGACGGTCTGACCCGTAAAGAGATGCCCTCAATCATAGGCATTCAAAGTTAGTTCAGCTCCAAAGTTATCTTTGAAAAATATTGTCTATTCAAAAGTCATTTCTCTGTTCTAAATGAAACAACCCCACAGCAATAAGCTTCAAGGGTCAGATTTTCAGAAAATGCACAATCTACAGTTCTAGACGTCTCTCAATTTCTGCTAAATTAGAATGAAAGTTGATAAATATTATGTATATCTGAGTGTATTCTGTATTGTATTCATTCAATAAATCTGTCTGGTTATGTTGAACTGTATTTGAACCTGATTTGCCTCTTAAATTTGGGTTATTTGAGAGGATTGTTGAAGAGCGATTGTACATTTTTCTGAAGATTTGATCCTCTAGCGCTAACAATTACCCACACCTGACAGCAAATACTTTCAGTGAATGTTCAAGAAAGGAATATAGTGACAAAGCAAAGCGAGACAGCGGAAATTGGCTAAAGCTCTACTACAAACTTGTTCAACATCTATACTCCAACACCAACATTATTTACAAAGCAACATTGAATGAGAAAATTGCTTTGATGACAAAATTGAAATTAGCACCAGGCTGTGGGTGTCAATCATGTCCTTTCATTGAGGTGTTTGTATTTGTGTACATTCCTCCCGTGTTCATTTCCAACCATTGTCATCATATTACATTACAGATGTTAATTGATAGCAATCAAGCTCATTTGAATCATCTATTTCTCATTAGTTTTTCTTTCTCCCATTTGTTGCAGCTTTTGCCGCCCAGGGCGCAGTGAATCGTAAGCTTATCCATAGGCGAATCGCGCGGCGACAATTCGCTGTAATTGCGATCATCGCGAGATAAATCTAGTTGTTAGTTTAATTCAGTCATCAGGTGTTGGTTTGAGAGGGGGTGAGTGAGTTGTGGAGGTGTGGTGGGAGGAGGAAGAGGGGGGGGGGGAAGGGATTCTCTTCCCCTAAACTATTAATATTTCTACTATTTCTACATTCTGTAACCTTTTGCGCGGATTTACATTCGCGAGGCAAGGAAATCTTTTTCACGCAATAGTTATATCTTTCACGCAGGGTTTATTATCACGTAAAAAGGTGTGTGCGCGAAAATAGCGAAAAAAAATACTGCGCGAACATTAATACGTTTCCATAGGTCACTGTATATTCATTTCTCATTATCATACCATCTGAAATATGTGATGTGTTACAGGAAACTGAGTCGCAATGCGCAAAAAGTGAATTTTGAGATATCATCATATTTGAAAGGATGAGATCAAGCGGATTCTAATGATTGTAAACATTAAGGACATGTAAGTAGTGTTTCTACATTTTATGTTTTGATATATTTATGCTTAAGAAATAGTTTGAAGTATTTCCGGGTGGACAATTACCACAATTTGTTTATTTATTAGAGGCCAATATCATGTATAGATAGGTCAACCTGAAACAAATTAGAAAGTTGTATAGGTTTGCATAAGTTACACGAGGGGTAAAAACAAATAAAACAATAATGTGAAAATAGGTTCCCCCTACCCCCCCCCCCTAGACACCCCCCTTCACCAACCCACCTCCACCCGTCCTAAGAACCTTCTCAATTCACTCACTCTCTCCTTAAGGAGGAGAGAAAGAGTAAGAGTTCTGCCACCTGTCACAGCGGGGAGCCACTGCAGCTGTCAGCGCGCCAATATGTCACGCTACAACTCTCGCGGGATGAGATTTTGCGCGTGAGTCAGCGAGACTCAGTGAAGCGCAACTGGCGGCGTGTAACGCAATTCTTGTACTTGTAGGCGTTGAGGAGGGAGGAGGGGAGAGAGGGGGAAGAGCCATGTTTAAATCACCCGGTTATTATAGCCCAAGGCACAATTGCCAGATCAACAGCCTTTCTTTTTTCATCAAGTCTTTCCGTTTTAAACCCTGCCCACACACAGCCGATTTTGCTCCCGATTGCCCCTTATGCCCCGTCTACACAGGGGCGAATTCAAAAAGTGCTGCGAATCTGGCACTTGCGATCATTCTCATGTGAAATCGTAGAAATCCTGTGCGAATCGGCGGGGATCTTGTGCGATTTCAGAGATAATGCTCTGCGATTTGATTTTTTAACCCCTACACAAGTGCGATTTCAGTTGCAAACTCATGTGAAATCGCAGGTCTAGATTCGCAGCAGATGTGCGATTTGGATCACTTCAAATTATAAGAAAATCCAGGGAGAGAAGACCGAAAATATTTTTTGATGTGTACTTGCGACGATTTAAAAGAAATGTAGAAAAAATCAATTTATAATTACAAAATTTTGACATACTTGAGACGATATATCTGGGCATATTCTGTGAAAAAATCGTTTTGATTCATCAATAATTCGTGATAATACATCTGTTCAAACATACCTGCCATCAGCTGCGAATTTCGGATATATCCGAAATTCGCATGACCTCCTGCGATTAGTCGTGGACAGTAACAGAGGTCTACGAATTGTCGTGGCTAGCCCTACACATATGCGAATGCTTGTAGAAGTATGTGCGATTCCATTTGAAATCGCATCAACATATATTTTTCACATGCGATTTGGATTATTTCACCTGCGATCTGGCATATCTGAAATCGCACATGAATTCGCATGTGTGTGAGGCAATTTTTGCCCCTGCGATTAGTCGTAGGATTCTGCAACTGGTCGCAGCTGTCCCTACATAAGGGCGATTTAGGTAAAAAAATTCTATGCGATTTCGTGTGAGGTCGCACGAGCTGCCGCAAGGTCCAATTCGCCCTCCAATTCGCCCCTGTGTAGACGGGGCATTAGGATTGATCGGGAGACCCAAATCGGGAGGCAAATCGGCTGTGTGTGGGCAGGGTTTTAGACCAAGGGAAAAAGCGGAATACAATATCCCATGTCGATGTAAACTAAAGTTAACTTTCAGGTTACCTGAATGATCAGCGCACAAGGAAAAACCCTCATACAGAGGGAGAGTTCTTTGATTTTCAATACTTGAATAAAAATGTGTTTTAAAAAATGTTCTCCCCGCAAGACCTCCGCATAGATAAATATTCACATTGAATGCGATTAGTGGGCTGACGCCAAATATCTATCTTTCCCTTTAGGACGAACAGAGGAGTGCATCAAGATTTCTTCAGACACTTGCAGGACAAATCTCATCGCAAAAGTACACACATAGGTCTATATGTGATGTGTTACAGGAAAATGAGTCATCAGTCGCAAAAAAAGGATTCTGAGATATCATCATATTTGAACAGATGAGATCATGCAGATTCCAATACCTAATACATATTTCTTAAGTTTGATATTTCTAGTTTTGAATACAAAACTAAAACATAAACTGCAAATTTATACAACTTGTGAATAAGAATACAAAATAGCAATTTTCCATTTTTCATGTAAAACGTACATGCCTATACTAAGGGTTTGAAAGTACATATCATGTCTCATAATAAAAAAAAATAATATCTTTGATTATCGATCTCCAATCTTATACGGGAATTAATCTTTATGTTTTTGGTGAGCATATCTTAAGGCATTAGTGCATATATGCACTCTATACCGAGATGTAAGTAGTATAGTCAATTCTACATTTGTCTCAGGCTCTGATCTTGTGTATTATATATATATAAACTTTTATTTTCCATATTAAGGCCTATTCACATTACAACGGCCGATTGGTAATGGGAATGGGCCTTTAGTATTCCTTAAAAGTGGACATTTTTTATCCTTCTGAAAAACAAGAAACAGAGACAAGAATCTTTTCCAGTTTCAGTTTGGTCACCAAAGTTATATCCAAGAAAGGTAATTCGTACTCTATAGCTAGATGTAAGTAGTATAGTCAAATCTGCATTTGTCTCAGGCACTAAAATTGTACAGACTCTAAAATGATAAAGAAATGAGTTAAGGTATCAACTGGTTCGAGCGGTATTCTCATGTACTATGACAAAATATTCTTATCAAATTTACTCATATGTGATGTGTTTCAGGAAAATGAGTCATAAGTCGCCAAAAATAGATTTTGAGATCATTATATTTGAAAAGATGAGATCAAGCCGATTCCAATGATAGTATACAGTCAAATGATCTAATAAGTATTTCTATATTATAGGTTTGATATTTTAATTTTTGAAAAAAAAGTTTCCAATATTTCTGGTGGTTAATAAACAGTTAAGTAACTAAATGTTGTCCATATGAGGACCTTTAAAACGAAAGGACATATTACATTGATTGTCCTGAAATTTGATACATCGATTGATATAGCTATACGTGATAAACTCCCCAAAAATCAGAACATTCCAATAATGTGATCTTGTGACAAAAACACTTTGAAAAATATTAATTTTGCGACTTATGACTCATTTTCCTGGAACACATCACATATTATGACTGGTAGGACGTACAGTGTTTACATTATTATGCAACTGCTACACGTTTGCGCAAGAATTTGAAGTAAAACAAAAGCCCTCGGGCTAAAGCTTACCCCAAACATCTAAGAGGCACTTTTATTTGTTAAATTATGATCATTTCTAGTGTATAATAAATAGCACTTTGTTCGGGTTCAAACTGATCTCAAACACGATCAGAAAACGTTTTTTATGTGTCTCGATCTGTTTGAACCCTCCATAGTTGCCATTTGCTATGAATAAATAATTGTACACAAACGACCGACCCCTTAAATACAGTATTGGGATAATTAATGAAAACGCCAATGCACCTGAGTGACCTGTCCCTACAGAGCCCCATGTGGTGACGACCCATCCCATCATTAATACATAATGCTCTAAACTGTATCACATGCTTATAAAAGGCCTGCCCAGTCCAGCTAGGTGGGTATGGGTGTGTTAAGGGAGCCATCATATCCTCTTCAGACTATTGGCCAGGCCGGAGATGGTGGTTGTAACATTTTATGACCTGGTGGTTGGTTTATAGGCAATAGTGATAGAGTGCAGGGAGTCCGGGAAGGTGCATACCCACCTGATGCTGGGGGGAGGGGGAGGGGGAGGGGTAGGGGGAGGGGGAGCGAGTGAGGGGAAGAGGGAAGGGGAAAGAGCAGGGGAAGGGGAGGGAGTAGGGGGAGAGGGAAGGGGGAGAGGGAAGGGGGAGAGGGAAGGGGGAGAGGGAAGGGAAGAGGGAAGGGAGAGGGAAGGGAAGAGGGAAGGGAAAGAGGGAAGGGGAAGGGGAGAGGGAAGGGAAAAGGGAAGGGAAGAGGGAAGGGAAGAGAGAAGGGGAGAGAGAAGGGGAGAGAGAAGCGGGAGAGGGACTGAGAGGAGTGGGGTATGGGGAGATGGGGAGGGGGGAGATATGTAAGAGGGGGTAAGGTAAATAGATGGAACCTAGCAAGGGGGAAGTCTGTACACTTGTTATTGACCGAGGGAGCGCGGGAAGTTAGAGGGCGTTAGCCCGAGATCTTCTGTGCTCCCGAGGTCACTAACAAGTGTACAGACTTCACCCGAGCTTTGTTCCATATTTATTACACCCCATTAATAAATAAAAAATATAAATAATTAAAAATAAAAGAAGTAATTTACGTTTTGGGCGGACCTACTTGTTGTATGTCCCCAGGGTGACATAACTCACATGTTATGCACCACTTTGACCAAGTGTGACATACAATGCTGAAGGTATAGGAAGCAACAGCACAGGGGTGTAATAAATACCATGATGAATTACATGTCTTCAGCGTATCAGGGGGAGGGGGAAGGGGGGAGAGGGAGGTAGGGGTTGAAGGGGAGGAGTGAGAGGGAGGGAGGGGGTGAGAGCACGAGCTTTTTTTGTCGGCCGATTAGACTTCAGATTCTTGTATAAACCCAACAGCAAAATACCAATAGTATGTCAAAAAGTGAGTAAATTTGCTAAGTATTTTGTTTTAAAAGAAGAAGCTGAGAATGCAGTATGGCGGTGGTGTGTGTGTGTGGGGGGGGGGCTGCGGGGGCGAGGGCGGGGGCGAGGGCGGGGGCGGGGGCGGGGGCGGGGGCGGGGGCGGGGGCGGGGGCGGGGGCGGGGGCGGGGGCGGGGGCGGGGGCGGGGGCGGGGGCGGGGGATGAGATGGAGTTTGAGTTTGAAAGCATAATTGATATTCTGTCTGTACCGATTCGACTACAAGTTCTTTTACAAATATATATAATAGCAGCACAATATTGGTAACACTTGATTCCTATAGGTCAAATAATGAGTAGATTTGGTAAGATTGTTGATGTCGTAATAACGGAGAATACACTTTATCGCCAACAAACAATATGTAGGCTATTTCATAGCATCCTGGTTGTCGCCTCTACAGATGAAGATTATCTTCTGAAGAAGTCTGAAAAAATCAATAAGTGACCGTGAATACTCCGTGAATATATTGCCTTTCTTTTCCTCCAGTTCTACAAACATGCATACTCCCACCAGAGAAAAAATACCCAGAGAGAAAGTGGGTCAGATTTTCAGAAAATGTTATTCAACTTCGCCAATCTTCTCAAATTATCCAAATTTCAGACGAAAATAAAGTTCAAAATACAGTTCAACCTAACCAAACAGGTGTTGCTAGAATCAATGCGATGCCGAATATACTCGAATTTACCCAGTATTGACCAAATTGCAGCCTAATTTAGGAGAATTTACTAAATGTGTAGAGCTGCGAATTGTACATTTTCTGAAAATCTGACCCTTGTACCTCCTGGTTAACTATCAACGTGATCTAGAAAAGCTTTTACCCATTTACACAGAGAGGTTAGGAGACCTTCCAAGTCAATTTATTATTTTAAATGATCGCCAGACATCTCTTCGTGTTTATATTAGGTTTATTTACCAGAAAAGTCTAGTCTAAATGCCTTTGTTAACAGAGGTAAGCTCTGTATGTGGGTTATTTTCATCAATGTGTGAGTTAAGAAAGTGTGCAAACAGGTCGAAAATAAGAAAATCCGAAAAAAAAACTAAAAAGATTTCATGAAAAACTGAAATAATAACTTGTTTAGTATTGTATGCGCCAAGAAGGCAGGATATGATGAATAAAACTTGTCAAAAAAAAACCCAAAACCCCCCAAAACAAAAAAACATGAATAACTCCTAAAACGACACAAATAATTAATGATTATAATAGTAATATATTTCATTTGTTCTATGAGTTTGCCAAAAGGAGATGATCTTCTGGAATGTAATCCAGATTGTCCAGGCCATATACCTAACACCGACGAACAATTAAAGTTTAAGATATCAATACTATATTACTAATCTTACATGTTTAGCCATTGGTCAAAGTTATTTTTATGAGTATATATAATAAGTTTTGAGTTTCATATATTTTACTTTACCAAGTTGTTAAGTAGTCTCTATGTCTCAGTGAAGAGACCTCCCCTAGACCTTTTCTCTTTTATAAACATTTTTATTTTTAAAATTAATAAAAACCAAAACAAAATATAAGTCCAGTTTTTTAGACCCGAACTTTCAACATAGATATGAAAATGTCTGATGATAGAATGTCTAAAAACAAGATCTATAATTTGTTTCATCTTTTAAAAAGCCTTTTTGATTAAAAAAAGACAAAATATAAGTCCAGTTTTTAGACCCGAACTTTCAAAATAGATATGAAAACTTCTGATGATAGAATGTCTAAAAACAAGATCTATAATTTGTTGCATCTTTTAAAAAGCTTTTTTAATTAAAAAAAAAACGAAATATAAGTCCAGTTTTTAGACCCGAACTTTCAAAATAGATATGAAAACTTCTGATGATAGAATGTCTAAAAACAAGACCTATAACAATTTGTTGCATCTTGGTGGTCGGACAGAGCTATGGATGAAGTGTTTCTCTCGGAGGAACTGGAAGCTATCAAATAATCAATATGGAGGGTTGTTTATGTGCCGTCGCCCTGAGTACAACATTTCCTTTCTCTCCCACTGGCCCTAAGAACATTACATGTGAGTGACAACTATGACCAGTGGGACTAATGCACCCTAACAGCTGGCTCAGATCCCCAGAAAATGGACAATCGGAAACTCTTTACAAATTTAGTAAATTCTGCTATATTCTGCTGGAAAATGATGAATACTAGATATATCTGGGTATATTCTGTATTGTATCCATTCAATAAATCTGTTTGGTTATGTTGAACTGTATTTTGAACCTGATTTTTGTCTTAAATCTGGGTTATGTAAGAGGATTGGTGGTCAATACTGGGTAAATTCGAGTATATGTGGCATTGCATTGATTCAAACAATCTGTTTGGTTATTTTGAATTGAATTCCGAACCTTATTTTTGTATTAGATGTGGGTTATTTGAGAGGATTGGTGAAGGCGAATTGTACAGTTTCGGACGACATGGCCCAGGAGCTATGGAATATGAGGGAGAAAAAAGTATGGGCTAATAATCTGCCCCGGGGTAATTGTCTCTTGACCATTGGTCATTGGTCAGTTTCCTCCATGGTCAGTTCGGACAACCCAATTAGGCTGTTTCCAATAATTGACAGCAGGTTTTGGTCTTACTCCTTGACTGATGTACAATGTACAGGAATGAGACTTTTGTTGTGATTTATATATATGGGTGAGATCGCCAGAAAATGTACAATTGGCCTTCACCAATTCTCGCAACTAACCCAAAATTTAGACAAACATTAAGTTTAAAATACAGTTAATCATAACCAAATTGTTTGAATCAAGGCAATATCAAATATACTGAGATGTAACCTAGTATTGACCATTTTTCAGTCTAATTTGGCAGAATTTACTAATTGTGAGGAGTTGCCAATTGTACATTTTCTGAAGATCGGACCCATATCTATATATGCCTAGGAGTACATAAGGCCTAGGTACATAAGGATCATTGGTAGATGTTCGTTATGGACATATAGACTCTTAATTTTGTATGATCTGCTTCTATAATTGATGTTGCAATTTACGTGTATATCAAGGTAACGTTGTTTCTAAAGATTTGAAAGTTATTTTTGTCTTAAATTTGAGTTATTTAATAGGATTGGTGAAGCCGAATTGTACATTTTCTGGCGATTTCACCCGTGTATGTGTCGGGGGGCTGGGGGTGGCACCTATCCCCATATCCCAATTCATGACAAATTTGTGTCCTTCCACATATAAGGGTAAGTCTGTCTGTAAATAATAGGCGGAAAATATCATACATGTATGAGAGCTTACAATACAAATTAAACAAACAAACAAACAGAATTTTCCATATGTGTAGAGCTGCCGATGGTACAATTGCCGACACCATGACCCATGCATATGCTCAGGATTGTGTATCAGTGATAGCGCCGAGGATAAAGCCACTTTGTCTGAAGAATCTTTCAGTTGATGACAGAGTCATAAAGTTTGCCATGTGGGTCGGACCATCAGAAAATGTACAATTGGCCTTCACCAATCCTCTCAAATAAACCAAATTTAAGACGAAAATTAGGTTCAAAATACAGTTCAACCTAACCAAACAGATTTATTGAATTGATCTGAAAATATGTGATCCGTTTTAGGAAAATAAGTCATAAGTCGGAAAATATGGATTTTGAGATACCACCATATTTGAAAAGAGGAGATCATGCTGATTCCAATGATAGTAAACACTGGGACACCTAATATGTATTTCTATATTTTAAGTTTGATATCTTTATTTTTGAAAAAAAAAGTTTGAAATGTTTCTGGGTGGATAATTACCAGTAAAGTAACTAAATATACTCCATACGAATGCCTGCAAAACGCAAAGATATAATTAATACAATGTTCCGAAATTTGTTACATGAATTCATCAGACTATGAGTGCTACACTCCCTAAAAATCAGAACATTTCAATAAAGAAATCTTATGAAAAAAACACTTTGAAAAATATCAATTTTGCGACTTATGACTCATTTTCTTGGAACACATCACATATATATGTTTATTCAGGAACAACGATACATTTCAGCGACGAACGTTGATAATCTAAATTTGTTTTCTTCCACATGTATCGGTAAGTAAACAAAACTCAGTTGGACTGAACTTGAACTTCATTTCTGTAGATGTGAGTTATTTGAGAAGAATAGTGACGGCGTATTGTACATTTTCACGCCCTGACCCATATCAACCAAGGGCATTGTGTTTATATTGGGAAATGTCAAATGCCAAGCATATATGCTGGACAAATGCAGTGTTTTAATGAGCAGTAAGACTTATGGTAACTCTTCTATCTTATTGGGCTCTTCTTCTATGTCGCATTAGTGTATTATTAGGAGGATATGTTGCTGAGTGGGCGATCTTCACGTATCAGAACTATGGTGGAGAGGGACAAATTTGGAGTCATAAGTCGCAAAAGTGATATTTTTCATTGTTTTTTTTTCACAAGATTTCTTTGTCAGAATGTACTCATCTTTCGGGCTATCTATTGCTTGTTGTATGTGGAATAACATTATGTACCAAATTTTAAGACAGTATATTTCCCATATCCTTGCATTTAAGCTATGGACGTATATTTAGCTATTTTACTAGTAATTGCACTTTTTACAATGTTGGCAATTCCATTAGGCAGTCAAACTTGATTCCATGCCATACTTTTCTTTCTGCCACCCCTCCCCCTTCCACCAATCTTTCTGTAAACTAGAGACCAGATGATTACATAGTACCAAGGGAGAAGTAAGATACAGCAGCAATAGTACGGGTCGACCCAGGCACATGCATATACGACAAGGCTATGTTGGTTCTGACCGCTATCAGTGGACCGACATGGACCTCGTGGTTTTTGACCAGGGCAGATTATGTGTGTCATTACATCCCAGTAGGGGGCGCGACCATATTGACAGAGGATTGCCTGCCTACCGCGCGATGCAGCTGTGGAATACTAATAGAGGTGTATGTTCCGCGTGGTCCAATGTAGCAGTTCTACTGCAGCTATTGCTCTTACCCTTGGCGGGAAGGTTACTTGAGACATTGTTAAGATAAGAGAGACCTGTAAAATGTCTTTGTCATCTGATCAATATAATTATGGAATCCTCTTTTGTAAGTAAAATCAGCACGTCCTGATACTGTTACATAATGTTCTATTGCTGAATAAAAATCTTTAAATACAAATTGTCACACACATTATGTCACACACATTATGTGATGTGTCAAGGAAAATAAGTCGCAAACAATGGATTTTGAGATATCATCATATTTGAAAAGAAGAGATCAAGCTGATTTAAATGGTAGTAAAGAGTGGAACGTCTTATACATGTATTTCTATATTTTAAGTTTGATATTTTTATGTTTTGATAGCAAAATTGCAATATTTCTGGATTGACATTTACTAGCAAAGTAACTAAATATAATCTATAAGATGACCATAGGAATGCATGTCTTGTAATAATTAGTGGAAGACCAGCAATAGGAGCTGTACTAAACTGCCTGCTAAAACATCATACAACAATAGAGGGTAGTATACTACCCCAGGAGAAGACCCGCTACAGAGATGAAATAAACATGGAGCCTGGTAAAACATGATACAGCAATAGATGGTAGTATACAACCCCAGGAGTTATTATTAATTATTATTATTATTATTATTATTATTATTACAAGTTGAACCGCACTAACTGTACACATAATGACAAGAAAACAGAGGGCATGGTCCATATGTATTAAAGCTAGCGTTTCGTTTTTTAAACAGTTTTAGGGCTCATAGGCCTGCATGTAGTCTGCTATATATAAAACTAATATCTCAACGCATGACCCCTTATCTCTCAGGTACCGTAATAATCAACAGACTTATAGGTAATAATCAATAATCTACGCGGGAAAAAGTGTTGCGAAGGACGCGTTGCAAACGTAGCGTAAATTACAGGACGTTACGTCCTAAAATATTGCGTCCTGATCGGCATAGTTGTTGACAAAATTGTCTGGATCAAAGGCCGGGATGAAAGGTAGGCCAGAAAGACTAATGATACGAATTCAGGAACATATTTTATATCAAATGAAAGCTTGGACGATTTCCTGTCCATTTATGTGTACTGTTTGTTGGTCAGTCGTACATCAAGACCTATACAGCGAGCGTAACCGCGGATACAACTGATGCGAAATCTGGATAGAGTTAGACTAGCGCTAACTAATGATGTCCGCTGGGTATAACCGGCTCAATATTTCCAGATTTCGCGTCAGTTTTAGGCCTTAATTTGATTTGAAGCCTTCATTCAGTAGATGTATAAAAATGCCAGCGAAGGATTGGGATGACGTAGGCCAGAGCTGTAGCCTATAGGCCTACATAATATGCATATTATGCAACGGCGGGAAAAACGAGAATCCGAAAGTAGTACTCATATCTATACGCGAGCGTTGTTAGGCAAGAAAGTAGTTCTGTGTTCGAAGCGTAATTAAACAATAAAGACCTATTTTATTCTTGATAAATGTACCTTTGCATTAAACTCAACCTAACAACGATTCACTCCTTCTAAATTAATATGATATTAATCCACTTTATCATGAAAAATGGCATATTAATATTTTTATGATGATTATATATACAGTTAGTAAATTATTATAGTTATAATTAATTATTATTATTATTATTATTATTATTATTATTATTATAAATTGTTATAGTTATTATTATTATAGTTATTATTAATTATTATTATTATTATTATTATTATTATTATTATTATTATTATTATTATAAATTGCAATATTTCTGGATTGACATTTACTAGCAAAGTAACTAAATATAATCTATAAGATGACCATAGGAATGCATGTCTTGTAATAATTAGTGGAAGACCAGCAATAGGAGCTGTACTAAACTGCCTGCTAAAACATCATACAACAATAGAGGGTAGTATACTACCCCAGGAGAAGACCCGCTACAGAGATGAAATAAACATGGAGCCTGGTAAAACATGATACAGCAATAGATGGTAGTATACAACCCCAGGAGTTAGTGGAAGACCAGCTATAGAAGATCAACCTTTCCATTGATTCTGTAGTGGGACATCCCTCCCAGTTGGGGCCTGTTTCGTAACAGATCCTTACTAAATACTGTCCTTACTTATCTACTTTACATTGCTAAGCAGCTGGTAAGTATGGACATTTGAAGGAAAAACAATTTTATGCCATGAAAGGTGTGCGTATCCATAAAAACATGGCCAGATTAGACCATTGCATATGCATGCATAGATTTCACTTGTGGAATCTGCTATTCGATTGCACCCAATTTACTATGCTATTTTCATTGGTTTGGTAAATCTAATTGCACCAATCAATGACGTTGTAGGATTGCGAGATATTAACTAAAGGTAAATCATGATCAAACAATGCTTAAATATATATCATGGTATAAAAATAGAACTAAACTTGAGCTGCATATGAACCTCTTAATAGGGCACAAAAACCACACAAAAAAAAATGTTTGTTGTGATGAAACAAAAGGAAGTATTTTGACTTTCCTCATTTACAGTACTGTTAACTTAGTAAATTGGATACATATATGTCAGCTAAAAATCTAAAACGAAGAAGAATTAATTGACAACTGTGTACTCTCTCTTGTATTTTCTATTATTATTAGCTATGCTAAATTAATGTAGTTATTGTTTGACTGAATGAAACGTATCGCGTAGCGAAATTTTCAGCAAATAAAAATGTTTAAAAAAAAAAGATATGGGACAACGCATTCACAAAACACTCATGACTTTTTGGTGAATGTCTTGAATGTCTTTCACATGTGTCTTCGGCTGCTCTCGTTTAGTTCTATCTTACTATTCACCCATGGCTATATTGTGTTCCCACAGCAGTACCTAAGTACCTAAACAAGGACACATAACTTAGCAAGGAATATTTGAGTAAAGATTTCTTATGCAACAGGGCCACCATCTTATGGCTATAAGCACCTTTGACACAGACTAAAGGGATTAATAAACTGTGGTCTGCGTGTTTGTGTATGTATCTCCGTTACTGCCGAGCCACAGAAGCACCTGGGTCAGATCTTCAGAAAACGTGCAATTGGTCTTAATCAATTCGCTGAAAAAAAAACAAATTTAAGACAAAAATCAGGTTCAAAATACAGTTCAACATAACCAGACAGATTAATTGAATGAATACAATACAGAATATAGTAATATATACCTAGTATTTATCAATCTTCACTCTAATTTAGCAGAATTTGATAGATGTGTAGAGCTGTAGATTGTGCATTTTCTGGAAATCTAACCCACATACTGTTTTCTTGTATTATTTAAATAACTCAGAGTCAGGTTAGAAAGCATTCCTGCATTGGATAAGATTCCCAGCTTTGTGTTGTTGAACCAAAATAACGAAATCTTTCATTCCTGATGCCGGAGAAAGTAGAATTCACATACAAAGAGGCACAGTTGACTTTAAATGGACCTTGCCAAGGATCCTATCTAAAATTGGAATGCTAAGATGCCTCCAAAATCAATAATCCAATTTCGGAGTATAACAATGGGTTGACCAATGTATATTCTAAGGTCATTTATTGAGTTTACCTCATATATATACATCTCTATATATGACAAACGCGTAAATAGGGGTCATTGCACTGGGAGCAGTGCTTAGAAATATTTGGGTCAGATTTTCAGAAAATGTACAATTCACCTTCACCAATCCTCTCAAATAATGCATGTTTAAGACAGAAATGAGCTTCAAAATGCAGTTTGATAACAGATTTAATATAACAGAACTGATACTTTAAATCAATGTGATACCAAATATACTCAGATATACTCGGTATTCATAATTTTTCAGCCTAATTTAGCAGAAATCTTTAAATGTGTAGAGCTGCCAATTGTACATTTTCAGAAAATCTGACCGATTTACCATGCTCTAAAATGATAAAAATTGTGGAATTCCTTTTTTCTATCTGAAATAAGCCCATAACGCAGGCCCTGTAGTATTATTGCATAGATATTTTTTCAATTTCAATATAGAGGCTCGGAGACGCCTTTATTATCTAGTGGTTTAAATCGCATGAATACATGTACCAATAGGGGATTTGCATGTGCCATTGCGCATGTCTGTTAGAGTGCATCACGGGATGGATTATGTTGAAATCTGACATACAAATAGATGGCAACATTTTTATCCAAAATTGTTAGAATACTGTCACCAATATCATAGCTTGTGTAAATGACCTATGCAAACCAAATGCATGATGGGAAAGATGGAGGCTTGTGTTATAAAATCATGTGTAACCCATTTTTTTAAAAAACGTGTTTATTGACACAGAATACATAGATATTGACATTGGAGGAAAGATACATATCCAATGCTATAAATGACATGTTTTTCTAGATGTTACACTGTACCATTAGTCCCATAATTACATGTGAATCAAAACTCAAAATGGCGACTATGCAACTCCCCTATTGTCAAGACTGTATTAAATATATCCTCATCGATCCCAATGAAGTATATCTTGATACTTTACTAGTAATTGTCCATCCCAAAATATTGCAAACTTTTATTTCAAACTTAAACAAATCAAACATAAAACATAGAATACTTTCCTAAATGTTCACATCATTGGAATCCATATAATCTCATCTTTTCAAATCTCATGGTATCTCAAAGTTCATTTTTCTTTTTAACTCATTTTTCTGTGACTTATCACACGAAAAGACTGAAGTTTCATCAGTCTTTGACACATAATCAAATCATTTTTAAATGCAGAATTGATCGTTTCTTTATTGAGTTAAAGGCCAATTCAATATCTAAATATTTCAATTGAAAAACGCATTATTCGTCATGACAAAATCTGACAAGGGTCTCAAAATAAGCTGCAAAATTCAATATTTACCTGCATTCAACCTCAAACATTTTCACATCACCTCTTCTAACTGAAATATATGTCGCCAAAAACAATTAAAAAACCAATAAAAAATGCCTTCCACATTAGATACAAATTCAATTTAATGTTTAACAAGACAGCAAGAGTTGTCCTCCATTTGCCTAACCCTTATATATAGCCGCCATTTAAGCCTGGCGAATACCAATTGTCCCCCTCTTGTCTTAAGGAAATTAGAGTTCATTGATTCCAGACCTAATTAGAGTGCCTATAGGCTTCCAATATCCTATCTGGTAGCAAGGTTTTAACGAAGGCTGGAGCGTCAAGGAATTAGGTGGGGAGTTTGGGGTTGATGTAAAATGCATGTGGTGTAGGGGACATGTAAGTGGACTATATACCAATCTAAGGACCTCTTACCCATCTTCCTGCAGCGTGGGCGAGGTGGGGATGTTCATTTCAATGCCTCATTTTGTCCTTGTCGCTTTTACCACCCACTTGTTCTTGCTGCTCCTTTTCCACCACAACGTTCTAAGTGTCCCTCTTGTACCTCCTCCATCTCCAACTCCCGTTGCTTCTGCTCCACCTCTTCGCCCTTCTTCTGATCCTCCTCTACCGGCTCCTGCTTGTGATCCTGCTCCTGCTCCTGCTCCTGCTCTTGCTCCTGCTCTTGCTCCTGCTCCTGTTCTTGCTCTTGCTCCTGCTCCTGTTCTTGCTCCTGCTCCTGTTCTTGCTCCTGCTCCTGCTCCTGCACCACCACCACTACACCTCCTTCTCCTCTTCCCCCTGCACCTACACCACCTGCTCTTCCTCCTCCTCCTCTTCCTCCTTCTCTTCTCTCTGCACCTACACCACCTGCTCTTCCTCCTCCTCTTCCTCCTCCTCCTCTTCTTCCTTCTCTTCTCCCTGCACCTACACCACCTGCTCTTCCTCCTCCTCTTCTTCCTTCTCTTCTCCCTGCACCTACACCACCTGCTCTTCCTCCTCCTCTTCTTCCTTCTCTTCTCCCTGCACCTACACCACATGCTCTTCCTCCTCCTCTTCTTCCTTCTCTTCTCCCTGCACCTACACCACCTGCTCTTCCTCCTCCTTTTCTTCCTTCTCTTCTCCCTGCACCTACACCACCTGCTCTTCCTCCTCCTCCTGTCCCTCTTCATGCATTTCATTGCTTTTCTTATTTTATTTTACCAGACATGAATACATAATAGTGACTTTTGCCATTATGTTCCTCCCGCACCTCCTCCGTCTCCTTCCCCGCCACATTCCCGTAGATTGTGTCACAATGTGTCTTTTATTGTCACATTTATCTTAAAGAAAAAAGATAAATCGAGTTTGGATTTGTGCAATTTACATTTGTGGAATACCAGCTTTCATTCTGAACAACATTATTAACATTTATAACCTTTTTAAATAATAGCAAACCAGAATTATGAAATCATGAACGACTTTGGGAGTTAGTAGCTCCAACCAGTCAACTCAACTTATATACAAATGATTGTATAAACATATAACAGCAGGAAAATACTGATAAAATATATCAAACTATGAGTAATTCAAATTAAAATTGTCTTACTTTTTTTGAGACTAGTAATAAAATTTAGAATATCCCTGAGCCAGCTGAATTGATATAGGTCTATTTTCATGTTCCCCAGAGTTGTGACCGATACCTTAAATTGGTCTTCTTTTGTGTGTGTGTGTGTGTTGACTCAGACAATTGTTAATTGGTATACTTAGTGACACAGCCCCTGGTTATGGTTTTATTGACTCGTACTATGTTCTTCAGGACGAGGGTTTTCGTCTATTCTTTTTTTATTGTAACTTTACTTGAGCTTTTGTACCATTAAATCAACTTGTACTGTGAAATAGTGTAATTGTTACATACATGTCCAATGCTGAATAAAATGTTTAAAACAAACAAGATTGTGTGTCATAACAATAGCAATAGCATAATTACACCATTAGTGGTGCAATAACGAGGGTACAATGTGCAGGCAGGTGTTGTAGGTGCAGGGAGAGTATATGAAAGAATATGCAGGACAAATTAAATCCACATTATCGTTGAATCGATTTTAAAGCAAATCAAAGTTCCAGGCACTCTTTGGAAGACCTGGTCTCAGGGATATTTTTGTAACCAGACATCAAGTCACCTCTGTAATCAACATCTACAAATAAAGAATCTTTGAATTGAATTGAATTGAATAGCTGAAATGTGCCTTTAACAGCCACTTGTTGAGCCACTTGTTGAGCCACTCATCTCCAGTTTACTACACCAAGGAGCAGCTCCTCCCCTCACACCACCACCCCCACTTGTTGAGCCACTCATCTCCAGTGTACTACACCAAGGAGCAGCTCCTCCCACTCGTCGCCTGTCAGTCTACAGCTGGTACATCCAGAAGTGGGAGAGGGTTGGGGTATAGGGGGCCCAGTGCATAACCAATCCTTACCAAAACCAAAAGGAATACTTGTAGAAGTATTCCTTGCTGTACAGGTGTGGGTCAGCAAGATAGAAGGTTTATTGCTATAACAGCAGTTAGAAAGGTGCAGTTTGGGGGTGCAGTTCGGTTGATCTGAACTGTTCTCGTGAACAGTTCGGGCAAAGATGCAATCTCATTGACGCAGCATAGGCCTGGCCTACAAAGGTGTTACAAATGACGTTGTCCCGACCACGTAACTTAGGCCTTGACCCATCAGAAAACGAGAACTCACCCCTTCGGGGTTCGTCCCGTTTTCTGATGAGTCAAGATTAGTTTGAACCCAAACAGAGTGCCATTTGCTATAAAAATAGGATGCATAGGATTCACAAATTTCTTGGGTTTAAAGACTAATATAACACATTTCCTAAAATTTGAAGTGACAATGTGGGTAAAATGATGGAGAGCTTCTTCTTATACATTTAGGGCCCTGGTATGGAACCCTGGCAAGGAATATTTTATGTAAGGATTTCTTGTGCAACAGGTCCATATAGTTGCCCATGGGTTGGTGTTCTTGAAAGTTAGAAAGACTTTGTTGGATGTATCTACCTGTCTTAAATGAATTATGGAAATTTATGGATTGAAATTCTCCAGGATTCATGTCCCGAACCTGTTTCTGTGTGCACTATAGATATACCTTATTAAGACGATCAGGATGAATAGAAACAAAAGAAAACAATACACAAGTAATTGAATATGTTGTGGTATGTCTACAGTATGTGGTATTGTTTGAAGTTTACTGCAGGCAAGCACATTGGTAGTAGAACAACCAACTTTACCTATTTTTATCTTATTCTTTATAATATTATATCCTTTATCTCCCTTTCTTTCATCAATCCCAAACTACAGTGCGCACTTCTGCCCAGTGCATATAAATAACCCAAACTTTCCATTCTCACCCACACTTCTTCAACTGACCTCTACCTTATGCTTTGACGCCCACCCACCCACACCTTACATTTTTTTCATTAATTCATCAAATAGGGTCCTATTATATATTGACCCAAATTTACAATTTGATATCTTCCTTTATCTTTATTAAAAATATAATTATATGTTATCAATCTTAACTCAAAAACAAAACTCAAAAATGAAAATGTTATTCCAAAAGCTGAATCCGGTGCTGTTTTATTACTAATGCTGTAATTACATCCCCGTTATTGCACCACTAATGGGTCAGATTTTCAGAAAATGTACAATTGGCAGCTCTATACATTTAGGAAATTTTGCTAAATTAGACTGAAAATCGATAAAAATACTGGGTATATCTGAGAATATTTGGTATCGTATTGATTTATAGTATCTGTTTTGATATGTTAAACTACTTTCTGAAGCTAATTTTCTTCTTAAATCTCGGTTATTTGAGAGGATTCTAAATGGTGAATTGCACATTTTCTAAAAATCGGACCCTAAGGCTATGATTGCACCCCGTTATTGCACCTCTCATACAGCATGGGCACATACAATAGGCCTACATATCATAAACCAGAATACCTCTATAGATAATTGTCATGCCTTTAAGTGCTCCTCCAAAGGATCCTCTCCCCCCCCCCTCCCCCACACTCCCCCACTGGTCCCAGCAGGTGTGCCTGCTATGCCGGACCTCACTGACCATTGTCCAGCATAATGGAATGACCACCTCCTATTTCCTGCCTCCTCCAGACCAGCTAAATCAATTACTACCAGAGATCGTACTGTGCCTACTCCTCATACTCTGTGGTAGGTCCTGCTAGAGGACTGACCTGAGGGAGGGGAGGAGGGGGGAGGAGACATGGGGGAGGGGGGAGAGAGGGGGAGACATGGGGGAGGGGGGAGAGAGGGGGAGAGGGGAGGGAGGAGAGAGGGGGAGAGGGGAGGGAGGAGGGAGGGGGAGGGGGTAGGGGGAGGGGGAAGGGGGAGAGGGGGTGGGGGAGAGAGGAAAGGGGGAGAGGGGGACAAGGGGGAGCGGGAGGGAGGGGGAGGGAGAGACATGGGGGAGGGGGAGATCGAAAGAGGGCAAGGGGAGAGAGGGGAAGAAAGGGGGAGGGGAGAAGGGGGAGGGGATAAGGGGGAGGGGAGAAGGGGGAGGGGATAAGGGGGAGGGGATAAGGGGGAGGGGAGAAGGGGGAGGGGAGAAGGGGAGGGGAGAATGGGGAGGGGGAGATGGAGAGAGGGCGCATTCAGGAGAGACATGGGGGAGCTGGAGATTGAGAGAGGGCGCATGGGGAAGAGGGGTAGAAGGGAGATGGGGAGAGGGGGAGAGGGGAGGCGAGCAGGGAGAGAAATTCAGTAGAAAATTAATTTCTAAACTTCTACAAGAATCCCATTCTTTGAATGGAATCTACCATATACATAGTAAATTAAAAGACTTGAAGCTTATAGTCTAACAATAATTTATTTTTAATGAAATATCATATACCCCCAACGATCAGATAATGTATAAAGTGCATTATCAAAATTATTGAAATTGTCAAACATTCTAATGCCCCCATTCTCCTCATGGTGGTTTAGGAGAATGGGGAAATACATTTTGAAGGTCCCTGTGTTCGCTGCCGGCGATTTAATGATTCAAATTAATCATAAAATCAAATCTAATAAATATATCTGCAATCTATTTCTATAATATGCGTATGCATGAGTTCTAGGTCTGCACGCTTCCTGCATCTCACCTTCTCAAATAGAATGGTCTCAATCTCAATCACAAAATCCATTTTTTGCAGACTCATTTCTCTGGAACCCATTCTCATATGGGTCAGATCTTTAGAAAATGTACAATTGGCAGCTCTACACATTTAGGAAATTCTCCTAAATTAGGCTGAAAAATAAAGAATACCGGGTAAATATGAGTATATTTTGTATCGCATTGGTGTAAAGTATCAGTTCTGTTATGTTAAACTGCATTTTGAAGCTCATTTTTGTCTTAAATGTGGGTTATTTGAGAGGATTGGTGAAGGCGAATTGTACATTTTCTGGTGACTTCACCCATATATACACCTCTACCCCAGCCACACTAGGCACCAAATCCAAGCACATCAGAAAACATCCGCCTCTATTCTCCCTCTAAACACCCATGTCTCTGGGGCCCTCTATAGGGATGAATGTCCAGTCTGGTCACTCTAAATAGCCAGCTTTAAGATGGACACAGTGGCCATGTCTCTCCCCACCAGTAGCCACCCCATAGCCTTTGTGTCCTATAAAGCCTGTTCGTGTACCTCTTACATTGGCTTCAACTGCTTTGACAAGCTAATGGATAACCAGCATATGCTCCTACATACACCACAGTGGGGCCTGTTGCATAAGGGTCAGATGTTCTGAAAATGTACAATTCACCACCACCAATTCTCTCAAATAACCCGAATTTAAGACAAAAATCAGGTTCAAAATACTGTTCAACATAACCAAACAGAATGTTTGAATCAAGGTAATACCAAATACACTCATATATACCTAGTGTTGATGATTTTTCAGTCCAATTTAGCAAAATTTACAAACTATGTTGATCTGCTAATTGTATATTTTCTTAAAATCTGACCCAAAAGCTAAGCAAAGGAGAATAGGGGAGTTGTGTAGCCGCCATTTTAAATCTTGATTCGCATAGAATTATGGGACTAATGGTACAGTATAAAATCTAAAGAAAACATGTTATGTTCAGCATGGAATATTGATCAAAGCTGGTATGTCAATATCCAGGTTTTTACATGTTTCGAGGACACAAGTCTCCATATTTCCCATCATGCATTTGGTTTTTATAGCTCATTTACACAAGCTGTGATATTGATGAAAGCATTCTTGCAATTTTTTTTTATAAAAATGTTGCTCAATATTTGTATGTCAGATTTTAACAGAATCCTTCCCAGGATGCACTCCAACAAACAAGTCCCCTATTGTGTGTGTGAATTCCTACACTTCAATTCCTTCATTCGGTGGGTAGGAAAACAATTTTCTAAACCATCATTTTTATTCAGGTTTATACATCAGTTAGATCGGCTTATGCCTGGGTTCCACTGCCACGCTACTTTTCCCGCTACTCCTCCCGTTTCTTTGGTCCCGCTACCGTTGTGCATTGGAAAATCCACCAGTGCATGCAAAAGTGCCACTGACCAGTCACAGAAGTGCAATCCTCTCAAAAAAGCAGTTTTTCACCTGGTTTTGCACCTGATGCAATGTGCATCATCTGATGCTCTTCAAAATGCATATCAAAGTTATGTATCAAAATCAGGTCGGAATGCACATGCTGCATGCAGTTAAATTATTTTAAAACAGGATGAACATCCAAAAAATTGGCATTGTTGGAATCTGCTTGATGTCATCTTTTCAAATAATGTGATATCTAAGATAACATTTTCTTGCGGTTTAAGACTTGTTTTTCTGTGACACATCACATTCTGCCAGCATATTTTCTCCCTTTCTTTTTTGTCTCTCTTCCCTCTCTATTTCCTGTTCTGCCCGTTTTCTCCCTTTCTCCCCCTCTGCTCTCCTCCTCTCATTCTCGTTCGGCCTCTCTACCTAACTATATTATAGTAATATTGATTATCACCCTTTCATTACTCTCTCTGTACAGTCTCTCCTCTCTGCCCCTCTCTTTCCTGTTCTGCCCTGCTCATACATACTCTGTAGTTTCTTCCTTTCTCTCTCTGTCTCACCTGTTTCCCTCTCTGTCTCAAAGATAAGTTTCAAAGTTTATTATAAATCTATTATTTCACCCATTTGTGGCACTTTCTGATGAAACAACTCTCTTCCCTCCCTAATAATTATTAATATTTTCTTTATTATTAACAGGGTTCCTAAGTAAGACTCACCTTTGTTACAATCGTGGCAATTTCTGAATACACTATTAGCTCAGTTTGAGGTTTCACCTTAGCTTTCAAAGGTGTGAAAATGATGCCACACCCCCATGAGTATGGGTGAGCGACATGTGGCATTGCCAAGTATTCATGTGTGACATTGCTGCTATTCAGGATAGTGTATTCATAAAAGCCTGATGTTTGGTATTGGAGATCAACATTCAATCGTTTGCATCTTAAAGTTAACAATTAATTGATTATTGTAAGCCTACCTCCATGTTATATTGATAATTATTTGTAGTACTTTTTACAATCAATGTGTTATGGAGAAAATAAAGGGATTTCTGGGGCTCAGTCAAATTGAATTGTGTATTTGTGAACGAAATGTTCGCAATATGTCTTAATGGCCAATCCCTAGTATATATTTTTTTAAAGAAATTTTATTGAGCTGGTTTCGATGATTTACATGGATATTCTCACAGACTCAAGGGAAAAAGATTCTTATTCGATAATATACATTGGATCGTTTTGCTAGACATTACATAGAGTTTAAGTTTTAATATTAATATGTTTCCATTTACCGACATAGTTCATATAATATTGTCGGGTTTACATACCTTTGGAACTTTTGTTCCTGAATCGAACCATATACAAGTAATTTTTATCAATTTTCATAGATGGGCTCCTCACATCAGTACAAGATAGAGTTCATATTATAATGTAGTACGATTGGTTAAAAGCAACATGGTTTCAGAGATACATAGCTTATTTCATTGAGCATTTCTTCACCTGACAGTAAGATATTCATTTCTCGACCAGATTTTTCTACATCCAATCATTATTATTTTTCAGGAATGTTTTTAAGTTGTTCCAGTTTCCATTTCTGAGTCGATTATTAAGTATATTCCACGAGAGGGGTCCCTAGTAGGGTGGACATTTTTAATTTTTTTCATTCGTTGTTTTTTTTTATCTTTAAAATATAACCAGATTGAAGCCTGGTCTCTTTAGTGTTTTCTCTTTTTTCTACCAGGAGATCCTTCATGCTAGACATAATTCTCAATAGTAGGCTATTATAGTTAAACATATTTCTTTGGATAACCTTAGGATATGCATCAATATACGTTCTTGACATTTGCCACACCTTTCCATGCTGGTAGCAGCACTAAACCCCACAAAATAAAAAGAATCTGATAAAGGGTTCCAAAATCACTTGGAAAATATCATTTTCTGCGACTTGAGACTCATTTTTCTGCGACACATCACATATGTGATAACTAGAGTCTTTTGTAGCAGGGTTTATAATCCCTATAATACCAGCAATCATTCTCAGCACATGTACCATATCAAATTTGTATATTGTACAATATAATATCGGCCTGAATGAAATAGACATAAAAGAAGAAGTTACATCTCCCTATAGAATAAGCATTGCGCCACTTGTTCTCACCAGGTGGTACTTGCAGTACTTTTTTTTCACCAGGTGGCGCAACATGTAACTGGGTTGTATTTACATTTTTCTTAACAACAAATGCGCCGTTAATAAATCTTATGTGGCATTTATTCACTATAAATATTCCTCATCATGTACATAGCAATATTATATGTGATATCCTTCTATAGTTAATTTGTGTAATTTATCTGTTTGATATTGAAAAACTGCTGTCATCAAAACACCCTAATAATTGTACATATAGATTGATCCTATAGTGGCTTGGGTGAGGCAGAGTCAACATACACCTGGAACAATACCATTAGCCCCTGCTAGGCTTACAAACAGAATAGTAGAATTGATGAAAATAAAACGATGCATATAAAAAAGAGAAGGCAACATGCTTTGCCCTAAACTCTCCTGAAATTGTTTGGAAATATCCAAACCCTTCAAACCTCAAAGCAAAATCCTCTCGTACAGAGCAATGGAAGTGCCTCACTGAGTGCATCATAACTGCGATCTTTACACCTGGTCAATAGTGCATCAGTGAGAGTAACGGAACTGGAGTAAACACACATGGTTAATATTGCATTGTTGAGAGCATCAAAAACTGCATTTATAAATCGGGTCAATAGAGCATTGTAAAATCAAGTTTGAGCCTCACAACTGTTTACGATTTCCACTAGTAAAGCACCAGGTCAGAATCAGGTCAAAAGTTCCAGGTTAAAACCAGGTCAGAAATGCAATCATGCACATCGGGTACTTTAGAAGTAACGGGAAGTAGCCGTTTCAAATCAAACATGTTTGAATTGAAGTGGCTACCTCCCGTTACTTGCTCCCGCTTCTAAAGTAGCGGGACCAAAGAAACAGGAGTAGTAGCGGGAGAGGTAGCGGGAGAAGTAGCGGGGCAGTGGAACCCAGGCTTTAGACAGAAATTGGGAGGTAGATCGTGTCTGAGTAGAATGAGAAAGAAAACTAGCATTTTAATACATTAGATTGGTATATAATTCAATTTTATTCCCTAAATTGTAGAAAACAAAAAGAGAGAATTCTCACACTGTGAAAACATACAATAACACTACTGTAGTAGATTAAATTTGACAGTTCGTTTGAAATCATTAAAGTCTCTAGCGATCTCTTCAGGTTATCCCATTCGGAGGTATTATTATAATACATTTTTTTAGATTTAGAAAATATTTTATTCAGGTCAATTACATTTCCACACAAATGAGCATGAATATTCTCAGGACAGCCTGATTTAAATAATAGAAAAAAGGTTTAGATTTTATACATTCACTCGTTTTAAGAAAAATAGAATAGATGTCAGCACATTTACAATAGTAGTAACATAGATACATCTGATATGATTACACTAGTCTACAATATTTAGAAATTTAATCAATTATTATATGAGGATAAAGGCATATACATGAGTAAAATACATTTCACAGTCTCAAGGGACGGGGAGTGTTAAAAACAGTTATTATTTACAAAGTTCTTCAAGAAGAAAACAAAGAAAGAAACAGACGTCGTGCTCTTACAGAGTAACCATTAATAATTGTGGGTTTACTGATTATACTCATAAATCGTTCTGACAAGACTCCATTGTTGATGACATAATGATCACTATACAACATGTCGTTTCAAAGAAAAAAAGCAACCTATAACTACAATATTATACCATCTCAAAAAACACCGTTACACGATTTTCTCACACTTTTTCTATTTTTTTGGCTAGTGTTAAGACACCACTCCAGACCTCCTAAACTCAGTTAGGTACAGATGTTTCACCCTAGATTTTAGGCTTTTTTGATCCATGTCAGTTCGTATGACCTCAGGTAGCCTATTCCATGCATTATTGATGCATTATTGATTACTTAAAATGTTGTTGATGTTGGTAATATTAAATTTAATAGAGGAGCATCTGCTCATCCTGTACCGGTATTGCGGCAACACGCTTTGACAGGTTTTTCACTGATTTTCAAATTGCTTGTCTTTAGTACATTATGTTGGTTATTGTTTATATGTGATGTGTTTCGGGAAAATGAGTCACAAGTCGCAAAAAATGGATTTTTAATATCTTTGTACAGAAACTGAGTGTTTCACATGATGATACTAGAACATGTACGTTTTAACCTTAATCATTCAAGCTTTTAAAGAATAAATAAACACTTTTAACTACTCTCTCTGAATTCAATAAAGCAGTACAATATCAATGTAGTCGTTACTTATAAGTTTCAATTATACATATAGATTATTCCTATGTACAGAAGATCGATTGCTACCACAAGTAAAATATTTCTGCGATTTCTGTAGGTATCTATCTTTTTAGAAAGTGAGGCTTCAGCTAAGGTATAAAAGGAAAGTGTCACCGAGGGGGAAAAGTTTAAGAGGTTTGGAATTATTTATTAGTTCCCGTAAGTCACCAAAGTGATTCCTAGAAATCTTGTCACCAAGGTAACTTAAGCATCTGCCCTGAACGCCGGCGGTCTAGGTCCAGGATATGGGTCAGATTTTCAGAAAATGTACAATTCGCCTTCACCAATCCTCTCAAATAACCCACATTTACGACAGAAATGAGGTTCAAAATAGAGTTCAAGATAACAGAACTGATACTTTAAATCAATGTGATACCAAATATACTCTGATATACCCATTATTCATCATTGTTCAGCCAAATTTAGCAGAATTTCCTAAATGTGTAGAGCTGCCAATTGTACATTTTCTGAAAATCTGACCCATATAATCCTAACTACTATATGGGGCAGATCTTCAGAAAATGTACAATTGGCAGATCTATACAATTAGTAAATTCTGCTAAATTAGACTGAAAAATAGTCAAAACTCGGTATATCTGAGTACATTTGGTATTGCCTTGATTCAACCAATCTGTTTGGTTATGTTGGACATAATTTTGAACCTCATGTTTGTCTTAGATTTTAGTTATTTGAGAGGATTGAGGAAGGCGAATTGTACATCTTCTGGCGGGTTCACCCATGTATTCAGATATATATATGTTTAAGAGTTTCAAGATAAAGCTCTTTTTACAGTTGCATTCTCAGTTAATATCGGCACAAAATTCGAAATTTTCTACTTTCCTTTTTATCCTTCTGAAAGTAATTTGAACACTGTTACGGAGGATTTTGGCGCTTTTTTGTGCAAGGATTCATGAAGTCTACATATATATGTCACGGCGGCTGTTGCAATTTATCCCCTATTATCGCCTATTACCACTGACTCACTGATGCTCGTTTTCACTCGACCGAAATAATCAAAGGATCATATATAGATCAACAGATGGGTCAGATTTTCAGAAAATGCACAATTTGCAGATCAACACATTTAGTAAATTCCTCCAAATTATACTGAAAAATCGTCAACACTAGGTATAACTGAGAATATATAGTAATGCCTTGATTCAAGCAGTCTGTTTGGTTATGTTGAACTATATTTTGAACCTCATTTCTGTCTTACATATGGGTTATTTGTGAGAATTGGTGAAGGTGAATTCTACATTTTCTGGCGATTTCACCCGAATGTACAATAGGCAGCTAAACGCTGCTCTGTTGGACTGGATTTTAAACTTTATTTTTGTCTCAAATTTGGGTTATTTGAGGGTGGGATCGATGAAAGTGAATTTACATTAAAACCATTTTACGAAACATGGGCGTTCAGCAACTTCCATTTATCAACTTATATTTTGCCTGGAGCTCTCATACATTCTCATCCATCTCAATGATCCTCAAACTTGAGAATTTCTTTATTTTCTTTTCAAACTTGAGCATTTTTATCTCGATCTACATGTAAGTTTTTCTAGGGTTTATTGGAGTTTTAGCTTTAATCTTTCATTGCATTTCTCCCTCTTGTTTCTGCCTAAGCTTTGATCAGGGCCTAATGAAGTGAGGGATGAGGATGAATGGGTTTGGGAAATGGAGGAATAAGGCGAGAGATGTGGGAGGAGATGGGGATAGAGAGGGAGGGAGGGGTTAGTGAGTGAGATTGGTTGCTTTAAGCCCTTATCAACACATTGAAGGTTATATCAAGGGCGGGAGAGCTGGGAGGGAGGCAGTTTATGATCATACCCAGGAAATAAAGATAGAGAAGAAGGGAGAGAGAGACAGAGGAAAGAGACAGAAAGGCACTTTATGGTCATACCCAGGACCAGAGAGGGAGGGGTAAATAGATAGAACCTAATGAGAATGTGGTATGAGGGACACTATTGCACCGTCAGAGATGTTTTTTTTATTCATGGCCCACAAGCCGGTTACAAACCGAAAACATCTTGGACAGTGCAATAGTGTCCCGAGTACCACATTCTCATTAGGTTCTAAATTTACTCCCATGTTGCTATGTATAAGTATATAGCTGTGCCTAGTGACTCTCTGTCATTAGCCCCCCCCCCCCGCCCCCCCCCCCTACCCCCACCAGCCACTCACCCCCCGCCCTCCCCCCGCCTCTCACCCACCTCTTCCTTAGCTCTCGCACCTTCCCAACCAACTGCTCTATATTCAACACGTGCATGTCTGATCAACCTATAGGTCTCTATGTCCCAGTAGAGATGAAAATCATCTATTTTTCCATGGCAATGCTTTCGTAAATTTAACTATAAATATTGATTGGTTGTACCCTAAATTATCGATTATTTTTCGTGAAGCAAAACAGTAATTTTGGATACTGTTCGACTTATATCCTGTGGTATATAATTTAAGTGTACTTAAAATTCAGGACACAACGAAACCCACAATTAACCTTCAGATAAATCTAATCTAAAATGTAAAAAAAAAAGTCAAAAAAAAATCTAAAATGTAGTTCTCATTCTGGATATTTTTTCCTCCGATATTCACCTTGCAGCACAACTAAAGCACCAAGATTCTTCACCATGTCCAAAATCCCAAATTCTAAAAAAAAGGGCTATATTTTACCACCCAGCCCTATAGATAGGAGAAGGTCAGCTTGAATTAAAGCAATCACGTTCTGGTGTTAATGCTCAAATTAAGGTGGCGCTGTGATCAGTGTTTTAAGGCCGCCAGGGGTCAGGCTAAGTAGAGGGGGCACTGGAGGAAACCACTGGAGGAGGAACGCGCTGCAAACGCTTCCCTGGTTTGCGCGAGACATCAATTCATTAAGGCCCTGTCAGCCTAGGCAGGACAAACGAGCGATCTGGTCACATTTCATACTTAGCAGCGACATAAACTTGTCGGCGACATCTCTGTTACCTATTCAAACAGATCCTCCGGCTTAGCAATCCAAAGCCGGGGGTGAAGGTTTTTACAACTGGTCTGGCAATATTTTCATCTCAGAGTCTCTCAGTCTGAGCTGGTGGGCCTGAGGGTGAGATTTCCAGAAAAAGTACAATTCGCGTTCAGAAAGTCTCCCAAATAACCCAAATTTAATTCAAAAATCAGGCTCAAAACACAATTCAACATAATCAAACGCATCCTTTGAGTCAAAGCAATACCGAATATACTCAGATATAGCTAGTATTTAACATTTTTCAGTCTAATTTAGCAGAATTCACTAAATGTGTAGAGCTGCCAATTGTACATTTTCAGCAAACTGACTCCTGAACGGGGAGGGAGAATGGAGGCTGTTTGTAGAAGAGATTTAGTTCTGGACCCAGACTTTCCTCCCAAGACTTGTAAAGCTGTAAAAATGATGTATAAAATGCGGATGAATGTCCAGAGGCGGTGACCGAGCATATGCTTAGATGGGTCAGATTTCCAGAAAATGCACAATCTACAGTTCTACACATATTTATCAACTTCTGTCAATTAGAGTGAAAACTGATAAATACTAGGTATATCTGAGTGTATTCTGTATTGTATTCATTTAATAAATCAGTCTGGTTATGTTGAACTGTATTTTGAACCTGATTTTCGTCTTAAATGTGGGTTATTTGAGAGGATTGGTGAAGACCAATTGTACATTTTCTGAACATCTGACCCTAGAATACAAGGGGTGTAGTGAAAGGATTTAACCAACCTCCATCTGTAAACTTCGTTGTTTGTGGGTGGGATGCACACGGAGTTCAAACATTCAATTACTTAATATTGATTAGATTCTAAATTAATGGGTATTTAGGATTTGAAAAGTATTGCGAATTGTAACAGAGCAATTAAATCTAGTGTTCAGTTGTATAACTGTGCCACAGTGCTGCATTATTTGCACAATACAGCCCAAGTATATGCAATGAGAAAAATCAATGTTAAAGCTACATTCTCAGTTAACATCGATTAAGAACTAAACTAAACTACCTTTTGTAGTAAAAAAAATGTTCTCAAATCACAAAAAGAGAGGAAAAGAACAAAATTCTCTTTTCTTCTATGCCTGGAGAGGGACAAGAATTAAAAACAAATAAATATCGTAATAGTTGAGGATAAAGCTTTAAACAAGGGTCAGCTCCCTCCAGCACCCAATCACCCCTCTCCCCCTTCCCCCTTCCTCCCCTTCCCCTCCCCCTCTCCCCTTCCCCCTCTCCATCTCCCCTCCCCCTTCTCCCTTCACCTTCCCCCTCCCCTCTCCATCTCCCCTTCCTTCTTCCTCCTTCTCCCTTCCCCACTCTCCCTCTCCATCTCCCTTCCCCACTCCCCCTTCCCCCTTTCCCTTCCCCCTTCCCCTTCCCCTTCCTCCTTCCCCTTCCCCCTTCCCCTTCCCCCTTCCCCCTTCCCCCTTCCCCTTCCCCGTTCCCCGTTCCCCGTTCCCCCTTCCCCACTCCCCCTTCCCCACTCCCCCTTCCCCTTCCTCCTTCCCCTTTCCCCCTTCCCCCTCCCCCTCTCCATCTCCCTTCCCTTCCCCTTCCCCCCTGCTCCCCCCTCACACACCCCAACTCAAAGAAAATACAGAATCTGGAGTCCTGCCAAATGAGAGCTCATGTCATCATTATACCCCCCATTATTCACATCCACCAAGCACATAAAGATTCATTGCCCCGAGACCTTAAGCCAGACCCAGTCATTAATTGCGACCTTGGGCACATGCTCCTCCTCATGCCATACTGCCATTGTCCATGTTCTCATGAAAGGTAATGGTGGTCACTGGCACTGACCACTGGACTGACCATTGGACTGGTCATTCTGGTTTATGGACAGGGGACTACACAGTCTGGCACCCCGCGTGTGATCCTTATAACGCTGGGTCACGGGGTCCTACGTACAACTGGCTATATATGGGTCAGATTTTCAGAAAATGTACAATTGACCTTCACCAATCCTCTCAAATAACCCGAATTTAAGACGAAAATAAAGTTCAACCTATAACCAAACAGATTGCTAGAATCAATGCAATGCCAAATATACTCGAATTTATCTAGTATTGACCAAATTGCAGTATAATTTAGCAGAATTTACTAAATGTGTACAGCTGCCAATTGTACATTTTCTGAAAATCTGACCCATATATATATGTACAACTGACTTTTAGCAACCCTGCAAATTGTTTCTTTGTTTAATTGTTATTGTAAGCTCTCATACATGTATGCTATTTTCAGCTTATGTCTATCTATTTGTATCTAATTGTAAACATGGTCAGTTGTATGAAATGTATTGGAATAAAAATGTTATATATATCTTTACGAAAACGTTACCTACATAATTAAGAGTCTATATGTCCATAACAAATATCTACCAATGATCCTTATCTAACTTTAGAACAACCACTGGTACACCCTTATCTTACATAAGGACCATATCAATATACAACATGTTCTTCGGGTTTTACATGTAATAAGATAAGAACATGATGACAAATTTGTGACAGGAATTTTTTTTATCAGGTATGGGTGAGGGGTCGTGCGTATAATCGGAGAGACCAAACTCTCAGATATTTCTGATTGCTCTCATATCAAAATTCCAATCAATCAAGGTATTATAATTTATGTACAGTATGGAACAACCTTACCGTTGATATCACTTGATGTCACTTGTATACCGAATAATATTAACCCTAAAAATGATATTTACACCATTTATAAGCTTAATATCAATATTTTATTCATGTCTTTTTGTCAATTTGTCTTTTTTTCTCTGGCTCAGGTCCCAGAGGAAGATCACCATAATTTATGGTGATCTGGGTAGCATTGTTTTTAATTGTTTTAATACTATAGCACGATGTACGAGTTCTATTACCTGAATAACATTGCATTTCGTGCCTATAAAATATTACATACCCCTTTCTGACTCTGTGATGCAATTGAGAAGTATACTCATTGTAAATATGGTCTCTTAACGAAAGTAACAGTCGGAATTAATTATTGTTATTATTATTGTTATCATCCCACATCTTGTTCAATTCAATTTGATTAAAGTATTTGGAAGTATATCCAAAGAAATATCGCAGCCAATGTCCATATCTAAGTACTAAGTACACAGTATCGACACTAATATCTTCAAGTAATTAACTAATAACATCATGGTCTCAGGTAAACATATTGTCTGACAAACCCCTTGGAAGTATATCCAAGTAGAAAACACTGTAAAAGGTTATTATTTGCTAGTAGTAGGTCCATCAGACACTTTGCATTTACTAAATAATGTCATATTATTGTATTATATTCCTCTTCATAGAGCCTGTGTTAGCTATCCGTACATCCAAAAATTGGTACCAATTGTACATTTTCTGAAAATCTGACCCATATGTGAAAAACCCTAGTGCACAATATCCTTTGGACTCGAGGCCACTTTCTTGCAGTCAGATTATTATAGGATTTAACCCCGGGTCGTTGTACAATTTCCATATACTACTCATGTGTTTGAACAAATGGTACAGGTTTAGCTGGTACTGCGGTGTATGTTTGCGCCCAACTCTCTCAAGCTGTTGCGGCTGTTACGGCTGTTGCGGCTGTTGCGGCTGTTGCGGCAGTTGCGACCATCCATTCCCACTATGCATAATAGGGAGATTTAGCAACCATAACGCACCAACACAACACTAACGCATCCACAGATTATTACTACATTATTACCGTTGTGGGGATATCTCGAGAGGCCTGCAATGGAGATGCCCTCGGCCTAGCGCCTCTCGAGATATCCCCACAACAGTAGTAATGTACACATAGTTAGTGGATGCGTTAGTGTTGTGTTGGTGCGTTGTGGTTGCTAAATCTCCCTATTATCTAACTAACGCACCGGCACCCGCACCTCTATAACCGGACCAATATAAACGTACCATTATTACAAGGCTGTACATCGCTACTATAACTATGTCAATAAATGACTAAAAATACTATTTTGACTAAATATCTTTGTAAATTGTTTAAGCCAGGATTCACATGAAACCATCAAAAGGTCACCCAAATTTCTGAAAGTTTAGTTACTAAATGTCTAAAATGAAAAGGAGTGGCCGCAAGGTTTGTGAAAAGATGCAAATAGAAAACTTGCCACTGGTTGAAGATTTTCCACAAACTATACGGGTCAGATTTTGAGAAAATGTACAATTCACCTTCACCATTCCTCTCAAATAACCCAAATTTCAGACGAAAATAAAGTTCAAAATACAGTTCAACCTAACCAAACAGATTGCTAGAATCAATGCAATGCCGAATATTCCCGAATTTACCTAGTATTGACCAAATTGCAGCCTAATTTAGCAGAATTTACTAAATATGTACAGCTGCCAATTGTACATTTTCTGAAAATCTGACCCATACACGGCCGTTACAGAATAGGGAAATAAACTCATTCTCTTCTCTGGTATACGGGTCAAATTTTCAGAAAATGTACAATTGGCAGATCAACATATTTTGTAAATTCTGCTAAATTGGACTGAAAAATCAACACTAGGTATTTATGAGCGTATTTGGTATTGCCTTGATTCAAACACTCTCTTTGGTTATGTTGTGGTATTTTGAGCCTGGTTTTTGTCTTAAATTTTGTTTTTTTGAGAGAATTGGTGAAGGTGAATTGTACATTTTGAGAAAATCTGACCCCATACACATTTTAATCGCACCACTTCACAGCAAGGCAAACATAAAGAAAAAACATCTTTGGGATAAAGAACATTGCTTAGGTGCTTGGTCTTTGTCAAAGCCATTGTGACAAGGCTTGCAATAGTGCAGTTGCCATTGCACCTCAGCATGTGTATGGGGAAAGACTGACTGGGTTTCGTTACAGAACCCATTTTATGCAAACCCACTATAAGGGTATGTCCGCCATTTTGAATCTGGATTCGCATGGAACTATGGTAGGTGTATGTCAGTGTAAAAGTTATATACAACATTTTATGTTCAGCATGGAATATTAACAGTGTATCATCATCATTTTGTCATAACTATTCATAACTTATCTTGATCATTGTATACATGTCACACTGTGTATGCATATACTTGTAGTCATCTAAAATCCATTAGAATAACATAATTAAAGACAACACTTAACGAGAAAGAAATTATGAATATCTGATTCATCAATAATCTACATAAGAACCAAACAAAAGGGACTAGATAATATAATTTGATGTATTATTAACAAAATGTACAAAATAGGTAGTGTCACAGGACACTGAGGAAGACATGGAGAAATCCAGGAGATGTACCTGTATGAAAAGAATAAATAAAAACTTTCCCATCATGCATTTGGTTCCTATAGATCATCTACACAGGATTCAAACGTTAGTGAAAAGGCCCTATAGCATTTTTCAATAAAAATGTTGCTACAAATTTATATGTCAGATTTGAACTGATTCCATCCCAGCATGCTCTGTAATATACACGCAGTGAGACATGCAAATCCCCTATTTTGAATCTTGATTCGCATGGAATTGTGGGACTAATGCTACCGTGTAAAATCTATCGAAAACATGTCACTTTCAGCATAGAATGTTTATCAATCCTGTAATGTCAATATCAATGTGTTATACATGTTTTCAAGACACAAGTCCCCATCTTTCCCATCATGCATTTGGTTTTTATACATCATTTATACAAGCTATGATATTGGTTAAGACATTCTTGCGATTTTCGATAAAAATGCTGCCAAATATTAAATATTTGGCAGCATTTTTATCGAAAATTTTTGTATGTCTGATTTCAACAAAATCTATCCCATGTTTCACTGTGACAGACATGCGCAGTGAGACATACAACTCCCCTATAATTTCGGTCCTTCACCCCCAGTTGGAGGTCTTTCACCTCAGAAAATCGTGGGTCACGAGGTTGTTTGGCCGCAAAGAGTGAGACGAAATCAAATAAAAGGTGGAGAAAGAGGACAATTGATTTTTACCGTGGGTATAAACTCAATGGTATACTGGGGCCGAACTGTTGTTTCTCTCATTATTGGTATATAGGGAGTGAATTTAGGGTTATGTGTGTCCGGAAGGAGGGCGTAGAGAGGGAAGGGGAGGAATAAAAGATAAGAGAGGGAGAGGGCATATAACAATGAAGGAGGAATATTTGGATATAGAAGGAAATACAGATAAAGGGAGAAAGAGGAAATGTGACAAGGTGAAAGAGAAGGAGGGATGGAAAGGTATAGGACATAGGACATAGGACATAGAGAAGCAGATGAAGAGAAAGTGAGAGATTACAGAGGGTATATGTGATGTGTTCCAAGAAAATGAGTCACAAGTCGCAAAATTGATATTTTTCAAAGTGTTTTTTTCATAAGATTTCTTTATTGAAATGTTCTGATTTTAAGGAACATTGTATTAATTATATCTTTGCGTTTTGCAGGCATTCGTATGGAGTATATTTAGTTACTTTACTGGTAATTATCCACCCAGAAACATTGCAAACTTTTTTTTTCAAAAATAAAGATATCAAACTTAAAATATAGAAATACATATTAGGTGTCCCAGTGTTTACTATCATTGGAATCAGCATGATCTCCTCTTTTCAAATATGGTGGTATCTCAAAATCCATATTTTCCGACTTATGACTTATTTTCCTAAAACGGATCACATATCAAAGAGAAACAATCTGTGTCACTGGTGTCTGTCTCACCCTTCGTTTCTGTCGAAGAGAGAGAGAGGGGGGGAGGGAGAAAGAGAGAGGAAAAGAGTGGAAGGGAGAGAGGGGGACAGAGAGAAGGACGGTGAGAGAGCCTGTCTCTCTTTCTGCGTCTGTAAAGATCTCTCCCTCTTTTTCTGTCTCTCTTTCTGCCTCTCTCTCTGTCCCCCTGTCTATATCTCTCTCTATCACCCCTCATTCAGCACATGCTGGGCCTGGCTGTCATAAAATGTACAATCACCAGCTCCACAGATAGAGTAAATTCTGCGAAATAAAGCTGAAAATGTATATATTTAAATATGTATGTCAGTGTAGTATTATAATATGGTATTGGTTGATTCAAAAACTCTTTTCGGTCATGTTCAACTTTATAAACTTTTAATCTCATTTCTGTCTGAAATTTGGAAATTTGATTGAGAGAATTGGTGAAGACGAATTATACACTTTCTAACACACTTCCCCACCTAAGCACCATCGCTATGTGGGTAAGATCGTCAGAAAATGTACAATAACATAACCAGACATATTTATTGAATGAATACAATACAGAATATACTCAGATATATCTAGTATTTATCATTTCTCATTCTAATTTAGCAGAATTTGATAGATGTGTAGAACTGTAGATTGTGTAATTTCTGAAAATCTGACCCTTGTGGAGCCCCATAATTACTGCAATAGGGTCAAGTTTTCAGAAAATGTACAATTCGCTTTCACCAATTCTCTCAAATAACCCGAAATTCAGACAAAATTAAAGTTCAAAATTCAGTTCAACCTAACCAAACAGATTGCTAGAATCAATGCAATGCCGAATATACTCGAATACAGAAAATCCGACCCAATAGCACTACCCCACTACACATGCACACCAGGTGCAGCGGGGAGTGGGCGTGTGGAGGAGGGCGGGTCCTCCAGGGTGAATTGGTGGTTAATGATCAGACCCAGGCCCTGGAGGAGGAGTGGAGGAACGCTGAAGGAACGCCGGTAGCTCCTCCAGTAGGCAGGAGGAGAGGCTACAAGTGGAGTCAGTGAATGGTATAAACCCTTCACGCTTACAGTGCTACACAAACCATCCACTCCTCCAGTACATCCTCCAGTACATCCTCCAGTGCAACAAGTGGTATATGGGTCACATCTTCAGAAAATGTACAATTCACCTTCACCAATCCTCTCAAATAACCCATATTTAAGACGAAAATAAAGCTCAAAATACAGTTCAACCTAACTAAATACATTGGTACAATCAATGCAATGCCGGATATATTTGAATTAACCTAGTATTGACCAAATTGCAGCCTAATTTAGCAGATTTTACTGAATGTGTACAGCTGCCAATTGTACATTTTCTGAAGATCTGACCCATATACTTAAACATGACGAGGACTCCTCAACATGGGTCTGAAACCCTTGAACACTCTTCTTGTTGTGTGTACACTGTTGGAAATACAGGTTAAATAAATAGATGGAACCTAGCAAGGGGGAAGGAAGTCTGTACACTTGTTATTGACCGAGGGAGCGCGGGAAGTTAGAGGGCGTTAGCCCAAGATCTTCTGTGCTCCCAAGGTCACTAACAAGTGTACAGACTTCCCCCGAGCTTTGTTCCATATTTATTACACCCCATTAATAAATAAAAAATATAAATAATTAAAAATAAAAGAAGTAATTTACGTTTTGGGCGGACCTTCTTGTTGTATGTCCCCAGGGTGACATAACTGACATGTTATGCACCACTTTGACCAAGTGTGACATACAATGCTGAAGGTATAGGAAGCAACAGCACAGGGGTTAAATAAAGGATGAGGACGTTCTATGGGCTACAGACGTTAGGGCCCAATGACGCTAGGGCCCAACGATGTTAAGGCCCACTTTCCCTTATTTTCAGACATTAGTGCCCATCCACCTATTTCGGCGGCCCACCGACTTATCCTCTGCAATGATTGTATTTATCATCACTCACTGTCACTTGTAGTTTTGACAAATTCAACTTCAAATTCTTATATTTATACATATACCAGCAGCAAAATAAACTATCAAAATCAAACGGTCTGCAAATATGCTAAGGTTTTTGTTGTGATACTGAAAATGTAGGTTTAATGTAAATGGGTCAGATTTTCAAAAAATGTACAATTTGGCCAATCTTCTCAAATAAACCAAATTTCAGACGAAAATAAAGTTCAAAATAAAGTTCAACCTAGCCAAATTAGATTGTTAGAATCAATGCAATGCCGAATATACTCGAATTTACCTAGTATTGACTAAATTGCAGCCTAATGTTGCAGATTTGACTAAATGTGTACAGCCGCCAATTGTACATTTTCTGAAAATCTGACCCAAATATCAAATGGTAGTTGATATTCAACAATATCAAATCATTTTCAGCAGAACAATTACATTTAAGAGTGTACCTTGAAGGTGCTTGCATAACAACCATTAGCCCAGCAATTAATATTGTTAATCAAATCATGCCATTACATTGGTCCTAACAATGAATGTATATATTTTATAGACATGGCTACCATTAGTTTTATCCTAGTGCATTCTTAATTACAAGGTATTAATTGTAATTAGTGCAGATGTTTAGAAACATCCTGAATATAATTGGCAGAAAGGACCATTAATGAGCAGCACCTGTACCATGAATGGGTTTTATATCAGGTATCTAATTTCTGATTTGGAATGGACATAAAAGTCCAACTGTGATTTGTATTAGGGTCAGATTTTCAGAAAATGTACAATTCAACTTCAGCAATCGTCTCAAATAGCTCCCATTTAAGACAAAAATGAGCTTCCAAATGCAGTTTAACATAACAGAACTGATACTTTAAATCAACTCAATACCAAATATACTCAGATATACCCGGTATTCATAGTTTTTCATCCTAATTTAGCAGAATTTACTAAATTTATGTGTAGAGCTGCCAATTGCACATTTTCTGGAAATCTGACCCATTAGGCTATACAAATCCATAGACGGCCTTGGAGCGGTTAATTATGGTCTGTAACACTATTTGGTTCATTGCAATGGGCTGCTTATTATGTCCATCAACTTTAATGTAAAGATGACTATCTCATATTAATAGACATTGATGTCGATGTGGAACTATTTAAAGGCTTTCTAAAAATATGGTTCATATTCCCTGCATTTAATTGAATGTCCAGGTTAAAATGTTTCATCCATTAGACGTGGTAATGGAGGTGGTCCCTGACTCATGTATACAAGCTCCTAGAGGTGTACAGGAGTGAGTAACTCCCTACATCCCCAATGTACTCATGTATACAAGCTCCTAGAGGTGTACAGAAGTGAGTAACTCCCTATATCCTCAATGTACTCATGTATACTAGCTCCTAGAGGTGTACAGGAGTGAGTAACTCCCTATATCCCCAATGTACTCATGTTTACTAGCTCCTAGAGGTGTACAGGAGTGAGTAACTCCCTACATCTACAATGTACTCATGTAGACTAGCTCCTAGAGGTGTACAGGAGTGAGTAACTCCCTACATCCTCTATGTACTCATGTATACTAGCTCCTAGAGGTGTACAGGAGTGAGTAACTCCCTATATCTCCAATGTACTCATGTATACTAGCTCCTAGAGGTGTACAGGAGTGAGTAACTCCCTATATCCCCAATGTACTCATGTTTACTAGCTCCTAGAGGTGGGCAGGAGTGAGTAACTCCCTACATCCCCAATGTACTCATGTATACAAGCTCCTAGAGGTGTACAGGAGTGAGTAACTCCCTACATCCCCAATGTACTCATGTATACTAGCTCCTAGAGGTGTACAGGAGTAACTCCCTACATGCCCAATGTACTCATGTATACTAGCTCCTAGAGGTGTACATGCAGGAGTGAGTAACTCCCTACATCCCCAATGTACTCTTGTATACTAGCTCCTAGAGGTGTACAGGAGTGAGTAACTCCCTACATCCCCTATGTACTCTTGTATACTAGCTCCTAGAGGTGTACAGGAGTGAGTAACTCCCTACATCCCCAATGTACTCATGTATACTAGCTCCTAGAGGTGTACAGGAGTGACTAACTCCCTACATCCCCAATGTACTCATGTATACTAGCTCCTAGAGGTGTACAGGAGTGAGTAACTCCCTACATCCTCCATATACTCATGTATACTAGCTCCTAGAGGTGTACAGGAGTGAGTAACTCCCTACATCCCCAATGTACTCATGTATACTGGCTCCTAGAGGTGTACAGGAGGGAGTAACTCCCTACATCCCCAATGCACTCATGTATACTAGCTCCTAGAGGTGTACAGGAGTGAGTAACTCCCTACATCCCCAATGTACTCATGTATACTAGCTCCTAGAGGTGTACAGGAGTGAGTAACTCCCTACATCCCCAATGTACTCATGTATACTGGCTCCTAGAGGTGTACAGGAGTGAGTAACTCCCTACATCCCCAATGTACTCATGTATACTAGCTTCTAGAGGTGTACAGGAGTGAGTAACTCCCTACATCCCCAATGTACTCATGTATACTGGCTCCTAGAGGTGTACAGGAGGGAGTAACTCCCTACATCCCCAATGTACTCATGTATACTGGCTCCTAGAGGTGTACAGGAGTGAGTAACTCCCTACATCCCCAATGTACTCATGTATACTGGCTCCTAGAGGTGTACAGGAGGGAGTAACTCCCTACATCCCCAATGTACTCATGTATACTAGCTCCTAGAGGTGTACAGGAGTGACTAACTCCCTACATCCCCAATGTACTCATGTATACTGGCTCCTAGAGGTGTACAGGAGGGAGTAACTCCCTACATCCCCAATGAATATATTAGAAACAACTGCTTAAAGCTGCGATTCCATTGGATCACTCTTTTGGTCTGCTCATGATCCGCTCTTTTATTTTCTTCGAGCGCATAACAAGCAAAGTTTGAGTGAAATAAGAGCAGTTTAACAGAATCGTTTACTGCACTTTATGTACACTCTAAAAAGTTGCTATTTGCACTTCTTTAGAAGGGCGCAGGAAGTTCCGCTAATATCTGACCCTTTTGATTTGAGCGCAACTACACAGCGCTCTTTCTGCCTGTTATTAAGTAGTGGTCCAATAGCGCAATGAGAGCGCAACAATCTTGCCATTAATTTCATAAGGAAACAAGTGAACCAGTGGAATCGCTCTGCACTTCTATTGCGCTAAATATAAAAGTGGATGAAGAGCAAAAGAAATGCACACTATGTAGAAGCAAGCCAATAGTGAAGCATAAGTACAAATACAAGCGACCCAGTGGAATCAAAGCTTTAAGGTGCGATTCCACTGGATCGCTCTTTTGGTTCACTCTTTTATTTTCTTTGAGTGCATAATAAGCAAAGTAAGAGAGAAACCAGAGCTGTCCAATGGAATTGGTTATTGCGATTCCTATACGCTTAGAAAAAATCTTAATTGCGCCTCTTTGGAAGAGCGCAGGACGTTCCGCTAATGTCTGACATATTTGAGTGCAGCAATGTGCCATTCTTTCCACGTCTTTTGGTAGCAGTCTAATAACACAGTGAGAGTGAACCAACGAATTTGCTCTTGATTTCATAGGAAAACAAGCAAACTAGTAGAATCACTCTGTGCCTGTAGTGTGCTAAAAATAAAACCGGATGAAGAGTGACAGAAATGCACACTATGAATAAGCAAAGGATGAGCAGACCATGAGCGCAAACGGGTCAGATTTTCAGAAAATGTACAATTGGCAGCTGTACACATTTAGTAAATTCTGCTAAATTAGGCTGTAATTTGGTCAATACTAGGTAAATTTGAGTATATTTGGCATTGTATTGATTCTAGCAATCTGTTTGGTTAGGGTGAACTGTATTTTGAACTTTATTTTCGTCTGAAATTTGGGTTATTTGAAAGGATTGGCGAAGTTGAATTGTACATTTTCTAAAAATCTGACCCATGTACAAGCGATCCAGTGGAATCACACCTTTAGTCACTTTAAGACATACATGTACTAAATATCACTTACACCCCACACCACCTGGCGGTCAAACCCGCAGTGACAGCAGCTCATCCTGGGACGGAAGCAGAAATGTGTCATTAGTGTAGCTTTTGGCCACCAGGGTGAATCCCCTTGACCGCCACAAGAGGGCACTAGTGCTACGACCCAATTCTGGGACAAGCTTAGTCCGGATGAACACTGGAGCAGGGAAATTACTTCCAGGTAATTGAGGTGTGTTTCCATGGCAACACACTGGGTGCTAAGGAGGGCGAGTTGGACAATTCCTTATTTATCGCCCAGAGGAGGAGGGAAGAGTTGATGGGGAAGAAATGGGTGAACTAAGGTGTGTCTTTGTCTGTTGCTCTGATTCAAGGCTTGGAAATACAAATTGTGTTTGTTTGATTTGAGCTGCCTACATATGTGAGTCATAAGTCGCAAAATTCCTATTCCTAAGTGTTTTATTCACACGATGTCTTTGTGTTAATGTTTTTATTTTTGGGGTGCTTTACGCTGTCTATAGCATGAACACAAATACAAAAATTCAAGACAGTGCATTAAATATATTCATGTATTTCTGTGGTAATCTTATAGAGTACATTTAATTACTTTACTGGTAATTGCCCCCCAGAAATAGTGCAAAGTTTTTTTTCCAAAAACAAAAATATCAAACTTAAAATATAGAAATATTTATAAGATTATTATACTGGGAAGGTTTTTACAATGATTTATAGATAAATATTGTAAGGTTGTATAAAAGAAGACAGTTTAAGTTTAAGTTTAAGATTGTTATGTAACATCGTGAAATGTGTTTTATTGCACACAAGAAGAAACAATTGTAATGTAAGAGTAATGTAAACATGATGGGACGATGGTAAGAGTAGACCCCGGTGATATAGTAAGAAAAAACAAAGAGTTTGACAGTCAATTTGGCCGAAGAAACCATATTTTCGTCGTTTATGTTTTGAAATAGAAGCGTTGTAGAATAATGTTACCGCTTCTCAGTGTTGGCTTTGTTTGTTGTTTTAAGATGTTTATTCAGTAAAAAAGCGAAATTATGTAGTGTGTACACTATTCTCATTCCAAGCTGATATTAGAAAAATGTTACAAGAAATTATTCAGTCGGCACAGCGACAGCTTGACAAATAGAGCCAATTAGGCATGATTATCATGCGAAAATAGCTAAATTATACAAAAGAAAAATAGAAAAATAAAAATAAAAACTATCACCTAGGGCAGCATCCTTTAACAACATTCCTAGGAGCATCGTTTCACCCTCAAATATCAATCAAAATACAAAGGAACAAAGTAAGTTTCAAGAAATAAACTGATATTAGCCATCAAGACTGAAAGGGTGATTTCATACAAGCATAAACCTTCGACGACATACTAATAAATCAACCGGTTTGGGGGCACTAATTTGTAGTCCTTCATATTAAGCCCTCAGGATTTCGAATCTCCCATACATTTTGGGTGTTTGAGAAGGCATTTTTACATATATATTCTTTATTTGATTTTTAAAAAAGGTATGATCATTATCTTTGTCTGCTTCAGAAATAAAGACCCGGCGTAGGGGGAAAAAAGATTATCATACTGTTTACTATCATTGAAATCGTCTTGATCTTATCTTTTCAAATAATTATAATGATATCTCAAAATACATTTTTTGCGACTTGTGAATCATTTTCCTAAAACACATCACATAATTATGATTTATTACTAGGAGATAGAGATTGAAATAAATGCTTATATCTAAATTGCTAATTTATTTGTCTGTTTGTGTCAGTTCTGAAACCAATAGGTATGTATGAGTTTCACCCGTAACCCCAAACGTTCCTGGACTATATGGGTCAGATTTTCAGAAAAGTTCTGGCAAATTAAAGTGAAATATTTCAAATGCTATGCATATCCAAGTATCTTTAGCATGGTTTTGATTAAAAGTATCTCTTTCTTAGTTTTAAACTGCATTTTGAACGTAATTTTTCTGTTATTTGAGAGGATTGGGGAAGGTGAATTGTACGTTTTTAGAAAATTTACAATGCACCATACAGTAAAACATCTTTATAACGGACACCCAAAGGTCTGGGCATAACTGTCCATAATGTCGAAGTGTCCAGATTGAAGAGGTGAGGAAAATGAATAGTAAAGGGACTGAACCTAAGTGTCCTTAATAACGAAGGGTTCGGATTATAGAGGTGTCTGCAAGTAGATGTTCAATTGTATTTACAAGGCGGTCAGCAGCAGTACTACCAGACCGCAAAAGTTATATATCTCTCACATAGCTGTACTGGGTGTGCACTTTCTTGGTATTATATATTATACCGCCTGGAACATAGCACCAAGTACATATACTACTCCCAACAACTTACACATTGGCTAGAACAGTCTAGAACTCGGCGTTTTAATGGGATTTTAATGACATTTTGCGGTCTTAATGGAATTATAATGGTGCTTTGCGGTCTGACGCAAGAGGCTTTGCCTACGTTTGAAGGGACTCTCTCAACTTTGGGCCTAGACTGGATAACCCCTGTATCATGAAGCCCTTGTAATCGTTAACGTGACCCAAGATTCATTATACGAATTAAGAATTCCAGTAGCAGCTAATCGGGAATAAAGTCTGTGGATCATAGTTAAACACGCCCAAGCTCAGAATAGATACACACTTGTGTTAAATAGAAGATATCCACATCTATATATGGGTCAGATTTTCAGAAAATGTACAATTCACCTTCACCAATTCTCTCAAATAACCCACATTTAAGACAAAGATAAGGTTCAAAACACAGTTTAACATAGCAGATCCGATATGAAACCAATACAAAACCATATATACTCAGATATACGCGGTATTCATCATTTTTTAGCAGATTATAGCAGAATTTTCTTAATGTGTAGAGTTGCCAATTGTACAATTTCTGAAAATCTGACCCTTATGGCAATAACATGATTGCCTATATGCTGATCGGCCGGGACATATCACCAAGGAGGTATACTACTGATAACAAATCATTGGTCAGATTTTCAGAAAATGCACAATTTACAGCTCTACACATCTCTCAAATTCTGCTAAATTAGAGTGAAAAATGATAAATATAAGGTATATCTGAGTCTATTCTGTATCATATTCATTCAATAGATCTGTATGGTTATGTTGAACTGTATTTTGAACCTGATTTTCGTCTTAAATTTGGCTTATTTGAGTGGATTGGTGAAGGCCAATTGTACAAATTCTGACAACTTCACCCATGTAAGCTGAGCCAGAACAATGAGAATGGTTATCTGGCTCTCATCAATGCCTCTTAAGGGTCAGATTCTCAGAAAATGCACAATTTACAGATCTACACATCTATCAAACTCTGCTAAATTAGAGTGAAAATTGATAAATACTAGGTTTATCTGAGTGTATTCTGCATTGTATTCATTCAATAAATCTGTCTAGTTATTGTTATTAGGCTGACAAATGATGAATACCGAGTATATCCGAGTATATTTGGTATTGCATTTATTTAAAGTATCAGTTCTGTTATGTTAAACTGCATTTTGACCTAATTTTCCTCTTAAATTTGGATTATTTGAGCGGATTGGTGAACGTGAATTGCACATTGTCTGACGATCTGACCCTTATGACAATAAAATGATTGCCTATGTGCTGATGGCCCGGGACATATCACCCAGGAGGTATACTACTGATAACAAATCACAAATAGGTTTGCCATTAATGCCATTGCCATGGCACCTGTAGAAATGTCAAGTAGAGATGGGTGTGAGAGACTTGCACAATTTGTGACCGGTGTAAGTGATACAAGAGGTACGGAACGCTCCCTGCGTCTCTGTAATAGGGCAGTTTGCATGGGCGCATTTTTTGTTAACGCTGCATTATGAGTTTTTATGGGTAAAAAAAAACCTCTATGCTATTATGTACAAACGATTTTTGTAGCGAATTTACTCATTATTTGAACATGTTTTGCTGCTCTTATGGGTCAGATTTTCAGAAAATGTACAATTGGCAGCTCTACACATTTAGTACATTCTGTTAAATTTGGCTAAAAAATGATGAATACTGGGTATATCTGAGTATATTTGGTATCATCTTGATTTAAAGTATCAGTTATGTTATGTTAAACTGCATTTTGAAGCTCAATATTTTCTTAAATGTGGGTTATTTGAGAGGATTGATGAAGGCGAATTGTACATTTTCCGACGATTTCACCCTTATATGTTTATACAGGGATTTGAGGTTGAATCGGTCAAAAGGAAATGAGTGTCAGTGGGTGATAATATGAGAAAGTACTGCCACAAAGCATTTTGGTGGGTCACCGAAATATAAATTTAGATGAAGTCCTGCATCATAAACAACATGTTAAATTCCTCAACAAATTTGGTCAAATTGACTTTCAAGTGTGTAGGAAAAAGTTGGAACAAGAAGTGGAAATATTTTAAAAAATTTATTGAACTATTATTACTATGACTGAAATTTTAGACTGGGTTCTATGAGAATAGCATGAATTAGTAATTTGACCCAATAAAATTTATTATTGGCTTAACTCTACCTGCTTATACCATTCTTAATTGCTCATGGTCCACACTCTGCGACAGTGATTACCACCATGTTTTTTTTGTTTTTTTTAGAAACGTTTATTAATCGATACACAAAATAATATGACAATAATATACAATCTATTCTTGCAGAGTACAATGACATGTGTATAATTGGTAGGAAATGAGCCTCAGTTTTAACCATTTGAAAGGTTAAATCTGGTTGAGTGGCTATTACCTTTGGGTTCTATAAACTGTGACTTGTTTATGCATGTAACAACACAAATAGAAAGAGACTCGCTAAAAGAAGAAACTAGGAGAGAACTACAATGATAGGATGAGGGGTGAGAGATTTTAAGAGAATATAGGTAACATACATTCAGCCTTGGTTAAGGCTGTGAAGACCTTATAATCATTTATGTTTCTTGTGTCAACATCGAGATTGTTCCATAATAACACAGTTTTTCTTTGGACACTTTGGTCATAAGACACAATGTTTGGCCTATTGGAGAACAGCACTGGTGCCTGCCACTGTCTGGTCTGTCTTACATTTTGGTCAAGAAAGGCTGGTTTTTGGCTTCGTTTAAAGGCAAGGTTTAAGATATGAGCCCTCCTCCTGTCCACTAACATTGGTACTCTGGCTATTCTGTGAATAAGTAGTGTATTTGTTAACTTTGGGAGTTTGAGTGCAACTTTTAGGCATGTTATATGTACCTTACTTTGTATGTCTTTCTGTTTTTGTGCTGGGGATGTTAGAATCAACCCGGAAATCTTCTGGGAAATGATCACCCAGCCTAAATAAAATCTTTAAAAAAAAATAAAAAAAAAATAAAAAAAATGCATATGTTGACTTAGAATGCGGCTTTACAACCCCCCTATTGCATTTATAACTATTGTAAGTGCTAAAAACCAGTGGCGAGGTCGCGTTACAGTGGAGGAGTCTTTTATTACCGGTCGCATATTAGTTGGGTTAAATGCTACCACCTTCACCACTTCCTGACAGCACCAGCAATTTGACATGAGATTGGGTTTCCATGTACTAATTGTGCCTTGTCACATTCCCATAAATTTAATGCCATGTTTTTGCGTTACCTTTGCATTTCATTTCCAACCAAGACGTAGTATGATACAGGGCGATAATGGTGGCTATGAACCCATGCCATTACCTGGGAAGGGGCAACTGGAGTTGCTATTATGGAGGTTGCATGTGGGTGAGATCGCCAGAAAATGTACAATTTGCCTTCACCAATCCTCTCAAATAACCCAGATTTAAGACTAAAATGAGCTTCAAAATGCAGTTAAGCATAACGGAACTGATACTTTAAATCAACACGATACCAAATATACTCAGATATACCCGGTATTTATCTTTTTTCGGTCTGATTTAGCAAGAATTCCTAAATGTTTAGAGTTGCCGATTGTATTTTTCTGAAGATTTGACCCATGTGCTTTGTAAAGCGATCCTTGTTTGCGTGTTTTCATACATGTAACTGAGAGTCTGGTTCCACTAAGTGTAAATACCCATGAATCATTAACATGTTTGGATGTGTTGCAATGTTGTTTTGTAAAAAGGCTCATTTTGTTTTTTAAGCTCGAGGATTCAATTTGTTTTTAAGCCATTTTCATGATCAATATGTTGTGAACTGAATGTAGTGTAGCTTAATGGATTGTTATTCTGTAGATGCATGTGGGTCAGATTTTCAGAAAATGTACAATTGGCAGCTCTACACATTCAGGAAAGTCTCCTAAATTAGGCTAAAAAATGATAAATACCGGGTATATCTGAGTATATTTGGTATCGCATTGATTTAATGTATCAGTTCTGTTTTGTTAAACCGCATTTTGAAGCTTATTTATGTCTTTAATGTGGGTTATTTGAGAGGATTGGTGAAGTTGAATTGTACATTTTCTGGAAATCTGACCCATGTATTGTATTCTGTGATAAGGGCGCAAAGTAACCAATTTCACTCACTAACACATTAGTTTATGTTTTAAGGACTTGGTTGGACGTGTGATTGTCCTGAAAGCGCCACCACAACGGAGGCTCAGGCCTCAGATAGAATGATCTACCTTAACTCACCTGGGCAACGTTTGTCGTTGCTATCTGAGCTTGGTAACACCCGATTGTGACCTCATCCCGGTTGTTGTTGCAACTGGGATGTGATCGCGGCTGAGGAGTGAGGGCTCAAATGACTGCACCGAAGTGTTGTCATATCAGAATTGATGAATTGATGATATTAAATTGGAAATAAAATAAAATAAAATACATCGGGTGGGTGTGATGTGGTTTCGACCTTAATAGGTCTCATCAGGCGCTAGTTTGGCCACGTTGGTTAAAGTATAATTTAACTCTGGGCCCATGTTAGTAAAGTTTAACTACCAGTTAGTTTGATAAGATTTGTATTAGGTTTAGAGGTCTAATGACAAAATGGATAACTAAAAGGTGAGTTTTTTAATTCATAAACAGGTTAGATGTTTTTGCGACTTGTGACTCATATCCCTGGAACACATCACATATTATGTACCCTATTTACTTGTAAAGGCTTGAGCCCAATTCTGTACTTATTTTATCTGAATAAAAATTCTATAATGATAATGAGATATTCCTTGCTAAGCTATTTTTCCTCCATTAGGTGGTAATATTTTTTGAAAAATTTTATTGGACAAAGTTTCACACAGTGATAATTCTCATTCGCCAAGTACAAAACAAAGTCTTATAATTTAATCAGCCTTTACATGTTATTTAATTCTTTTACATTATTCTAACTTACTCTCCACACTTTCATTACTAGTAAATATTTGATATTCCTAACGTTAGCACTTTAAATACATTTAACACATTCATTTATTATTCCTACTGGGAAACTAACAATAGCATACTCCGTACAGCAAATCCTTCCCTAAACATATCAGCTGAAGAAAGGTATAAGTAAAGCATTTAAAGATAAACTTGTAAAGATTTGTTATGCAACAGGTCCTTGGAAGAAAGAAGTACACAGGAATGTCAAACTTATTTAAAATGTTTCTTGCTTAGCTATTTACCTTTTTTTGTTTTTGTAACTGACTTTGTTCAAATACCTGCCATCTGACCATTTACAATTTTAAGACATGGTTTAATAGGCTATAATAAATGGAAAACAATGATAACATGAAAACTTGACCTGTTTCAATTGTGTCAGTATCTTAATTATTTGAAGAATTACCGGTGATGCTCAAGGGAGAAGGTGACTAGGACATTATTGGAAAGAAACATTTTGGTGAATATGACCCTTGGATAGACTATCGACCTTGTGAGTAGGGGCTACGGCGTTCACACATTAAAATTTGAAGAACTTCCCGGATTTTGTGGTGCTATTTGCCTTTGCTTATAGGAAGGGAATTCCTGCTTTAGGAATGAAAACTACCATTGTCAGTAAAGCAAATTTCTTCCCTGAAAGTTCATTACCACCTTCTTGATGAGGAAATCTCTTAAAAAAAAAGATATTCTTTTTTTGAAAGTGGTGAGAGCCTAGAAGATGGATTGACAACATGGGTCGAAGACGATCCCTTTTTCCCACTTTAGAAAGGAAAGTTTTAAGTAAGAATGTGTTGTGCAACAGGCCCGGGGAGGAAGAAGTAGGGAGGAATGTGGAATGTGTGACTTGTTCTGGCAGTACACTCTAAGAAAAAAGGGTTCTTTTGGGTTCTAGATAGAATCCCATGGTTCTACCAAGAACCCTAGGGTTCTTCGACACCTAAAAGGGTTCTTCGGGACCACTGGAGGTTCCATCTAGAACCGTAGGGGTTCTTCAGCGATTTAAGGGTTCTTTGTGCGCTTGAAGGGTTCTTTAACTCAAAGCAGTTCTACAAAGAACCATTCTTAATTCCGAAATGGTTTTTTTTTCATTTTTTTTCCTGCTGCATACATTGGTGCATCATAAAAGCATAATAAAAAAAATTTTTTTTTTTTTTTCATTTTTTTTTCATTTTTTTTTTACAAAACCGATGAAGCATTAATAATGTATAGCTCTGGTAGTACGCTTTAGCGCCGACGGCGCCGCCACCGGGAACACAGGACTTGGCGTGAGGCGAGGCGAGGGTGCAAGCAGGCCCGTGTTAACCCCACCTTGACCTACATACTAGGCTCATGAGCCAGGTACTGCGCGGGCACTGATGTGTGACGGGAGAGAGCCTAGGGTTTGTGGCTTGCATTCACTTACAATCTAACGGCCAGAAGAGAAGCACACTTTTAAATTGACTCACCTGTATGGGAGTCAAGGTAAGTTTATATATTACTAATACGTTTTTTTCTCACATCAGCTCTATAGACTTACTTACTTCTTGTTCATTTCTCTATTGATTTCGTCTACTGTGCAATGTAGAGTATAAATAGGTTGTGTATAAGCTTGTATAACTAGGGTCACTTGCAGTGAATGTTTAATGCATGTATGGAACATAATTCTCCATTGTAGCGCATTCAAACTGCCTGGACATGTGCAGCTGAATTTAAAATCGCAACAGATTCAAAATGTGCCGTGGAAGAGGGTAGTGTTGCTGCAACGTTGCCGCATTTTCCAATGCTCACAGAACAGGAACTGGTAATGTCAGAAACTTTTATTATACCTCAAACGAATCGGGAACATGTCAGGATCATGGAGGAGTGAGATTATCAAAATCTGTTGAGATCTTGCAATGCAGCATTCAATATGGTGTCAGTCAATTTAGTGGCTCTGTTTTCCCTTGACACTTCACAATTGCTCTATTATATCACATATATGATCGCATTATTCAATGGCTTTATACATAATCATGATTGAATTTATATTCTAGGTGACAAGAGGATGTCCTCCCAAACAGACTTGGAGGGAAGAAAGGAATTATCGACTGGAATACTCACTGAAGAATAAAGGAAAATACTATCCATGCCATGAAATGGAATATGTTGAATAATTTGATGAAAAGTGATGTTACTTCAGCAATAAAAACAATAATAAAATCAACCCTGGACATTTTCAGATGGAGGGTTCTTCAAATCAGGGTTCTTCAAATCAGGGGTTCTATGTAGAACCCTACCTATTTTGGCCAGAGGGTTCTTCAAATCCAGGGTTCTATGTAGAACCCTGCCTATTTCCGAAACGGGGGTTCTAATTAGAACCCTCAAAAAAGGGTTCTAACAAGAACCATTAGGGGTTCTGCCATGTCGACAAGCCGAAGAACCCTTAAGGGTTCTTGTTAGAACCCTTTCTTCTTAGAGTGTAGGGTCGGATTTTCAGAAAATGTACCATTGGCAGCTGTACACATTTAGTAAATTCTGCTAAATTAGGCTGCAATTTGGTCAATACTAGGTAAATTCGAGTATATACGGCATTGCATTCATACTAGCAATCTGTTTGGTTAGGTTGAACTGTATTTTGAACTTTATTTTCGTCTGAAATTTGGGTTATTTGAGAAGATTGGTGAAAGAGAACTGTACATTTTCCGAAGACTTGACCCAGTAACTTATGACCCAGGCTGGTAATTATGGGGAGGGAGGGAGGTGTATGGAAGTGACGGGTCGTCCATCAGACACCTCAGGCCTCACAAGCACTGGACTTATTAAAAGCCCTCTTATTTCTCCTCCTCCTCCTTCCCCCACTCAAGCAACCATTAAGAGAAGCTGTAGAAGCGGCTGGATGCCATAACATGGCCTCATGCAACCTGAGCCGTGGGCGGGGGGGGGGGGAGGGGGGAGGAGGGGAGATGGAGAATTGGAGGAGGGGGAAGGAGAATGGAGAGGGAAACGGGGAGAGGGAGGCGGGGAGAGGGAGGCGGGGAGAGGGAGGCGGGGAGAGGGAGGCGGGGAGAGGGAGGCGGGGAGAGGGAGGCGGGGAGAGGGAGGCGGGGAGAGGGAGACGGGGAGGTGGGAGGTGGGAGGAGGTGGGAGAATAGAGGAGGGGGAGGAGAATGGGGAGGGGGAGGACAGAGAATGGGAAAGGAGAAAGGGTAACGCGGAGGGGGAGGACAGATAATGGAGGAGGGGGAAGGGGGAGGAGGGAAAGGAGAATGGGGAGGGGAAGGTAGGAGAATGAAGGGGAGGGGGTAGAAGATGGGAAAGGGGAGGTGGGAGAATGGAGGAGGGGGAAGTAGAATGCGAAGGGAGACAGGCAGAGGGAGGCGAAAGGGAGAGAATGGAAATCGTGAGGGAGAAAGGAGAATGGAGGATGGGGAAGAGGAAGGGGGAGAGGGAGGAGGAGGAAGGAGAATGGGGAAGGAGAAGGAGAAAGGAGGGGAAGGAGGGGAATTGGGAGGAAAATCGGGAGGGAGAAAGGGAGAGTGGAGAAGGAGAATAGGGAAGGAGAACGGAGAGAGGGGCGGAAGGGGGAGTATTAGATGGAAAATGGACAAGGGGGAAGAAGGGGAAAGAGAAGGGGAAGGAGGGGAGAAGGGGGAGGATGGGGAGAAAGGGAAGGGGAGAAGGGACATCATGGAGAAGGGTAGGGGTTGGGAAAAGAGGGCTGGAGAAGCTGGAGAAGGGCGACATAGCTGCATGCCAACAGCATAATCATGGGGAGGGGATGCAATTGGTAGCTTTACACATACATTTATTATTTATCCGACATGTCATAGTCAAAACTTCAAATCTCTCAAATGTCTCAGTCAGTGCCAGCCTGACCGCCCTCTGTTCAGTCTAGGCCCAAAGTTGAGAGAGTCCCTTCAAAGCCTCAAACCACCAAGTGCCATTATAATTCCATTAAGACCGCAAAATATCATTATATTGCCATTAAAACGCCCAGAAAACCGATTAGTGAAGTAGGCTGACATACCATTCTTATCTGATCTGAGGGTTTGGACCTAGAGTGTGTTTCTCCCTCAAGATAATTTCAATGGGCCCCATACATTATATATTCAGTGCTTGCAACACAAATATTAATTATGACATCGTGAAATTCTACCATTGATAACAGTCCTCTAGTAATAATTTCATTAATAGCAATCGATCAATCTGATTACAACGATCATCAAAGTAAGAGTTCATAAATTTAAAACTTGAAACAATTAACGACCCGCTTCATCTAAACTCTTCAGGCCTTTCCATAGCTCAGCCTTTATTCCCTTGAGGAACATATAAACAGTAAAGATCTGGGAGAAAAGTAAATTTTACGATACATTCTCATTTTTCATTCGCCATGCAGGCTGTGCTTGGAAAACACCTGCTTGGACGGAAAGGAGTAAAGGAGAAAGGGAATGATTCATCATAGCGCTCTGGCTTCTGGATGATAATCCCACCCCAGAGTACACTTAGATGCAATTAATCATTTTAAAAACTAATTATATTTGTAAACTGTAAATGTCGTCTGCTCCTTCAATTTGTCGTCAATTTTTTCTCTATCGGGGTGAAATCGCCAGAAAATGTACAATTCACCTTCACCAATTCTCTCAAATAACCCGAATTTAAGATAAAAATCAGGTTCAAAATACTGTTCAACATAACCAAACAGACTGTTTAAATCAAGGCAATACCAAATATACCCATATATGCCTAATGTTGACGATTTCTCAGTCTAATTTTGCAGAATTCACTAAATGTGTTGATCTGCCAATTGTACATTTTCTGAAGATCTGGCCCTTTTTCCGTCTTGTTGTTTGTTACAAGGGTGTGATAAAATTGGTATCTTTCTTTTCATAGCTGCATTCTCAGCTATCTCACCCAAACGATAGTTTTATTGTTTAAACTGAAGCACTGAAGTTATGAGTATGTTGCTGCTGTTATATGTGATGTGTTCCTGTAAAATGAGTCACAAGTCGTAAAATTGAAATTTTTCAAGGTTTATTTTTCCACAAGTTTTTTTTCTGAAATGTTCTGATTTTTAGATGGTTTAGTACTTATAGTCATATGAATCCAGGCAACAAATTTCTGGACATTGTATTGAATATATCCTTGCGTTTTGAAGGCCTTCTTATGAAGTATATTTAGTTACTTTACACGTAATTACCCATCCAGAAACATTGCTAACTTTTTTTTCAAAAATAAAAATATTAAACATGAAATATAGAAACACTTCTTATATTAAATGTCCTTCATGTTTACTACCATTGGAATCAGCTTGATCTCCTCTTTTAAATATGGTGATATCTCGAAATCCATATTTTGGAACTTATGACTCATTTTTGTAAGAAGGGATCACATAATATTATATGTAATATTCTAGGCAAGACTGAAAGGAATAATTTAAAAGTTTAAGGATTCGTAGCACAGATACACAATAGGGGACTTGCATGTGCCACTGCGCATGTCTGTAACAGTGCAGCTGGGATCGATTCTGATGAAATCTGACATACCAATATATTGCAACATTTTTATCTGAAAATTACCAGCATATTTTCACCAAAATCAGAGATTGTAGAAATGATCTATGAAAATCAAAAAGGATGATGGGAAAGAGGGAGGCTTCTGTTATGGCTACATGTATAACACATGGATATTGACATTAGAGCATTGATACGTATTCCATGCTGAACATGGCATGTTTTCCATGGATTTTACACTGTACCATTAATTAGTCCCATAATTCCATGCGAATCAAGGTTCGGCTATGCAAATCCCCTATTACAACCAATACCATCCCAACACATAATATGAAAAAGTACAAAAATACAAGTGTTATTTCATGACTGATGAATATGGCTTAGCTTGAGACGAATGTACATATTCTGGGAACAACAGCAATTTACACATTTACGTCCAAATAAGTCTTGTGGTGTATGTACATGCTGGAATGGGCGATATAAGAGTGGTTACACTGGTCTCAATGCTCATAGGGAAACCGTAAACTTGGCCAAGCATTTCCCATAGTTACATTGCCTTGTCACACAATGAGGTATTGTACACCTGCCTCTCCGGGTGGCCTCACAGCACTTATTCATCCAACCACTCTCCCCCCACCACACACACACCCCCATCACACACACACAAATAGCTTCATAGTCTATGTTGTCTCCTACTGCACAAAACATGTTGTCTCCAACTGCACAAAACAATGCAGAACTGCCAGCTGATTGGGCAGTTTGGCAGTTTCGGAAAAAACTCAAAATCAGTTCTCCGAAAAAAAAAGTATTATATTTCAACATCCCCAAAGAAATAATGAGTAAGAACCTGTTGCCAGTGGAAACATACTAATAAATCAGACACACAATGTCAACTTAGACTGGGAGGCAGATTCAATGTTAAATTTTGAAATACATCTTTTTTTCTCTTTTTGTTCAAGGCTTTTATTCAAACTATCATGCCATCTTTTACACTCCTAAGGCGCGAACAGATGATACATTTATATTTAGTATGTTGGAGGGGGGGGGGGGGGATTCTATTTTCCACAGAATATGACTTTTTAAGCGTGCTAGCTGGGAATGTAGCTTTAAAGTGGCTAAGATAACTATTTTGACTATATTTCATTTAGAAATATGTTTGTAGTATTCGATAACTAGGGACATTTGTGTGGAATACCAGAGTTCTGTATTCCTTAGATTATGTGATATTTGTTGATGTATGTGGCAGTGATTCCAATGGGGAATTTAAATCTGAGAGAGAGATGTAACTTGACAATAGAGTGCTGCCTCTGAGCATGGCGGAGGGGTGTGAAGTAAGAGCGAGTCAGGAGGTACATGGTCACATATCTACCATGTCCCATCCAGGTGGTATCACTCAACTAATTAAGATAAGATACACTCATTTTTGTAAGAAGGGATCACATAATATTATATGTAATATTCTAGACAAGACTGAAAGGAATAATTTAAAAGTTTAAGGATTCGAAGCACAGATACACAATAGGGGACTTGCATGTGCGACTGTGCATGTCTGTAACAGTGCATCCTGGGATCGATTCTGATGAAATCTGGTAGTACTCAACTAATTAAGATAAGATACATACAGGCAGCGGGGAACTCTTCCAACTGCCATGTCTGAGGAACTACATTGAGCCTGCAGTATGGTAGATATTTGGAGTTTTAAACTGTTATATATTACAAATATATGTTTTTCATACACTAATGATCTCGAGTATGGGTTAGTCTGGTATAATGATCTAGCACATTGTCAAAATTCAAAAAGTTTTCGCCAAAACCAGGAACTCAGTGGCAAGTGGCACTTTAAGACAAGGTATAGTTACTCACCCATATATGCACAGGTGAACGCAGGGATGTGTAAAGACTAGTGAGTAGCAATTGGTCATTAGTGACCGGCAATATGGGCACAGGGTGGTGGGGTGAGGTAATGGCATTTACACACAGTACACCAGCTCATGCAGGGGTATGTGGGACAGGACGTCAGTAAAAGTACAATTGACAGCTCTACACATTGAATAAATTCTGCTAAATTAGTCTCTATGGACTGAGCATATCAAGGGTGAAATAATATTTGGTATTGCCGTCATTTAAGAATATTATTCAGTTATGTTGGACTGTATTTTGAACCTTATTTGTGTCTTAAATTTTGATTATTTGAGGGGATTGGTGAAGGCGAATTGTACTCTTAAGAATTGGCAAATTGTACATCTTCACCATCTTCACCTAGACATTCACCCATGATCTGTTTAAAAAAAGTTGTTTCCTCGCCCCGCAACCCTTCTACACTTGGGTCAGATTTTCAGAAAATGTACAATTGGCAGCTGTACACATTTAGTTAATTCTGCTAAATAAGGCTGCAATTTTGTCAATACCTGGTAAATTCAAGTATATTCGGCATTGCATTGATTCTAGCAATCTGTTTGGTTAGGTTGAACAGCACCTTGAACTTTATTTTCGTCTAAAACTAAGGTTATTTGAAAGGATGGTGAAGTTGAATTGTACATTTTCTGACAATCGGACCCACTTACCACGCACACACAATGGCATATAGGCGGAGGAGGTGGGGCTGTCACCTAGTAACCAATATGTCCCCTACAGTTGGACAGTAGCAAGCAATAAACTGGTCACATATGTAGGTATGGGGAATGTGCAATACTCCACCTTCTCATCTCCCATTCCCCACCTTTCTACTGCATGATTGATTGCCCTTGGGCGACTTCACTTGGTTCTATAGGACGAGCTGAATATATTTATTGATTCTTGATTTTTCTTTTAGGTTGTGAAGATCGTATAGGATATTTTGTATTTAAATATTTGTATGTATGATATTTGTACATGTAGACTTTTTCTCAGTTGTCGCTGACTCTTACAAAGTTCAATATTTTATCAAGGACATTTTTTAAAATAATACATATATAAGTGGAAGTATTGACAAAATGGTACAGTACCTTCTGGAATAATTACCAGCTGGTATTTTGAAGTTTTCAGGGGTAGTATTTTCAAATAAGCTTCAATCATCCAATTAACTTTAATGTGAATTGATCGGAAATCGATATAATTATTGATTATTTGATATAAGTTACTTGGGCCAAAGTCTGCTTGCTTGTGTGGATACACATAAGGGAATATTATTGAAATGTGTCCTTTACAACTCTCCTTTAGATACAAACCTACATTGACTGTCATGACTTGAACGATGGTTTTAAGCTATCGGTATTTTTTACTTATTTCATGTCGAATATTTCATTATATGGATGTCATTATATAATGTATTCACTAATTAGTATTTTCACATCAATAGCATTTTCCCCATCAATAGCAGTTTAAATCAATTCAATATTTTTAATAGCAGTTTAAAATATTCTGGCTTCATGCTTTTAAGCTGAAGCAAAATCAGAAAAGCAATAGAGGAGCTCTTTCTAATACATATGTAGGTAGGAGATGTGTAATACTCTCCCTCCTCCTCCTCCCCTCATCTCCCATTCTCTGCACCTATACACCATTGATTCAGTGTCCACGCTTGGCACCTGTGACTGGAGCATTCAATTCCTTCTCCGGGCGATCTGTAATATATGTATTCATAGCTTTATATCTTTCTATTTCATTTAATTGAAGAGGTCTAGTTTCTGCCATGAGCAGTTCAGGAGCACAAAAGGAGAAGTTCAGGAGCACAAACATAGACAAGCCAGATTAAATTATAATTAGTAAAGGTTATACACATATTTTTTTTATTTTATTCAACATTTTTATACAGCAAGACATGACTATTTGTCAAGACCAAAGCTCACAGAATGTATAATGATATTCTGCTTGGTGCTGTGCCTAGGTTGGTTCTAACTATCTAGGTGCATGCCTATATAATGTAACTAAAAATAGGAGCTAATAACATCGAAATGACAGACATTATGATAAGACAATATAAGGAGTATGTCCTAGCCTGGGGCTCACTCAATGAGTATTAATATTAATAATACCACCACACATTTTTCATCAATTTATTCTTCTCACCCCCTAGTATGTTTTCACAAATGTGTTTTCATCCTCTATTATTATTAAATGTAAGAGAGGAACTGGTGACCTGAAAAGAGGTACGACGACCTAGTCTCACCAGAAATTGTCTAATAAAAAAGGCAAATGATAATTATTTACCTACACTTTGATTTGATTAACTTTGATTAAATCTAAATTTACAAATCTAGCCTGAACCCCAGTTTTTTCGGTCTTTTCCATTTGCCACATCGTTAAAATTAGAGGTGTAGTTTCTGGTTAACAGTAAGCCAATAGTTATATTCGTTTTAAATGGGTATAATTAGTCTTCATCTTGGTGTCACCTTTTTCTTATTCAATATTTTTATACAGCAGGACATGACTATTTGTCAAGACCAAAACTCACAGAATTTATAATGATATTCTGCTTGGCCTGTCTAGGGTGGGTTTAACTATCTAGGTGCATGCCTATATAATGTAACTAAAATTAGGAGCTAATAACATCGAAATGATAGTATCTATCAACTTAGCTTTGTTATGCAACGGGCCTCAATGTGTGCTCTAATGCCGAAGGCTCTTGTACCATATCTAAACCGTTTATGGTTGAGCTAATTCCATGACCATGCATACCACTCAGTACAGGAATGTGAGGTCATGACCTGCTTATTGAGGAGCTCACCATACAATACTGAGCACAATACACACAATACCTGCAGGAAATAGCTCCAGACAGCACCTGTAATTACAGTGGGAAAAGTCAAGTCTCAAAGTCACATCTCTAATAAATATACCTAATAGGGGGTTTGCATAGCCGCCATTTTGAATCTTGATTCGCATGGAATTTTGGGAATAATGGTATAGTGTAAAATCTATAGAAAACATACAATGTTCAGCATGGAATATTGATCAATGCTCTAATATCAATATCCATGAGTTATACATGTTTCCATAACACAAGTCCTCATCTTTCCCATCATGCATTTGGGTTTCATAGATCATACAAGCTGTGATATCGTTGAACACATTCTTGCAACTTTTGATAAAAATGTTCCCAAATATTTGTATGACAGATCTCAACAGAATCCATCCCAGGATGCACTGTAACAGATATGCTCAGTGGCACATGCAAATCCCCTATTACACATATCACATTACCTTAACTACTTAAAGATTAATTCATTCACTAAGCAGTATATTTTAATGTCTCAATGCAATATTATCCACTTCCTAAATTCTAATGCCAGAAGAATATCATTCATATTCCAATTTATAAGAATTGAATCTATCACTAAGAATACTTGTGCGATCTAAGGTGTAAATAGTTTAGCTTCCGCATAACAGCAGTAAAGGTATGTAATCCAATCAGATTAGGAATGAGAGGTCATGACCTCTTCACTAGCGCCCCACAGTGGGATGTCAGAACACAATACATGCAATTACCTTACCACTTACACCCGCGCCTCCTGGCCGTCACAAGTGGAACTAGACATTTCCTTTGTATGGGGAATTGGCTGGTCAATGACCTAGCCCAAGATGGCCTGTATTTAGCATACCTGTCCTATAATTAATTACATAAATATTGGAAGTAATTAATGAATGCTTTATCTTTAATTCAAGATTGTGTAACAAGACACTATAGAACCTTGGATGTGGGTCAGATTATCAGAAAAGGTATAATTGGCAGATCAACACATTTAGTAAATTCTGCTAGATTTGGCTGGACAATCGTCAACACTGAACTATATTTTAAACCTGATTTTTGTCTTATCTTGGGGTTATTTAAGAGGATTGGTGTATGTGACCCTTATGTAATAAGGATTGAGTCACTATGGCCTGTTGCATAACAAATCCTCCCATAAAATGTTCCTTGCTACGCTATTTGTCCTTGCTTAGCTAGGAATTCCTACTGTAGGAATAAAGTTTAGCATTGGTTGTATAGTCGATGCCTTCCTCTAAAAGTTCCTTACCAGCTGCTAGCTTAATAAGGAAAAGTAGCCAAGGAGGGAAATAGGGATGACCTACTGTTATACCTCGCTGTGTCATACCAATAATTGTCTATTTATATAGTTAGCTCCTTCCTCTATGAAGGGCTAGCCTACTACTGATTTATCCTGCATTTCCATTGGTCGCAACGCACCTGCCAATTACCATGAAGGGATTACATGAGGCTAATCCATTCAGGTATATCTTCGCACCTTTAAGGTGGTTGCCATTACCGATAACATCAGGTATTTACCATCTTTACATGGAAATAAAATATACGTAAATACCCTTCCAACTCTCCACTCCTTTATGTTACTTCCATTATAACATTTTGGTGGAGAACCCTCTACAACTTTTCTTTAGGCTGACATTAAAACAACTGTGATCATCTTTTTCCTTAGCTACTTGTCTGCTTTACCTAAGGCCAAAAAAAATAGGTGTGTTTCCGATTTACCCCCTACCTAGAAAAACCTTACCCTACCTAAAAAAAGTTTTACCATACCTGATATTTTCCCCATCATATCTTACTTTTTTTAAAAAAATTGACAAAAAAAGCTTATAAAAGCAGGAAAACGGGTTTTCCTAACCCGAAACTGTCAAAAAGCATATTTCCCATGTTCGAAACAACTATTGTTATGAAAAAGACATTTTTTTCAGTTCCTGGGAGGTGGTTTCCAAACAAAAGAAATTAACAACAAAAAAAATTACCACCCCCCTACCTAGTTTTCAGCCAGATAAATCGGAAACACACCTTTTCTTTTTTGGCCTAAGCATCTAGTGAGGAACCTTTAGGGAAGTCTGAGTTTAAGTATTGATAGTATTTTAGACCACCCTGAAGGAGTGATCACCCCGTTCCACAAAACCCTATTTTAGAGGCTTCATAGAATTTTAGAAGATGGGTCAAGTCTCCAGAAAATGTACAATTTACCTTCATTCATCAATCCTTTTAAATAACCAAAATGTAAGACGAAAATCAGGTTCAAAATACAGTTCAACATAAGCAGACAGATTTATTGAATGAATACAATGCAGAATACACTCAGATATACCTAATATTTATTAATTTTTACTCTAATTTAGCAGAATTTGATAGATGTGTAGAACTGTAGATTGTGCATTTTCTGAAAACGAGAAGCTTGTATAATATGCCTTGTCAATCCCTGAACCATCATTTACTGGGCGTTGGAATTTCTTAATTATATAGCTTCCAGTTTATTTTGCTGTAAATCGATTAGGGGCGAATATAACAGTCATATATTGATTGTTCAAAGGCCAAGGGTATACATAGCTCCCCAGTCCGAATTTCACCGTTTTTTAAACAGTGGCCATACATCAAATAGTAAAGCATGTTGTATGTCCAATTTTTATTCATAGCCTTTCTGCTTTTTACATGACCCTTGCAACCTTTGCAATGAATTTCTCTTTTTTTCCTTTCACTCCAGCTTTCTCCCAATGTGCGCTTATAGATGGGATTTCAGAATGATTTATAGTCTTTTTAACCCGGAACCCAATGCAGTGTTTATTTCCATAAGTACTTGCAGGTGTCTGCGGCATTTAAAGAATGCAAAAGAGTATTCAGCGGTCCTGTATATAGGATAGTTTACTAGTTTAACAGCTGTATTCTGAGCTACGACAAAAGAAAAAACAAATTACCAAATTTACTCACTTATTGATCTTTATTGATTGATTGATTTCAATTACATGACTTTCATAGTTGTTATATAGGAAATCGGATAATTGTTCTATACTCAGTTACATTTCTTCCACGAGTTACTCATATTTTTATGTTAAGCCGTTAGGAGTATAAAATACAATACTAATCATGAAGACTGAACTGTCTTTCAACTAGTGAATACACATTGAGAAATACAATACAAATGACAACCATACTTTGAAGTAATACGAGGAAAGATATCAATATTCTGTTGTTTTATATAAACACAAATATTCTGGTGTTTTTAGGTGTTTTTACAAGTATCTGATATTGAACTGGCCGAAGGAAAACGAGCACGAGTGAGTGATAATAAGTGAAACCACTGCAGGACTTCCATGGGCCATGGGTATGTATACAGTATATGGTAGTGGGTCAAGTCCTCAGAAAATGTACGCTACAACCGGTAGTTCTAACAAGTTGAGTCAAATCTGCTAAGTTATGCTGAAAAATCATAAATTCATACTAGAAATATCTGACTACATTTGGTTTTACGTTGATTTAGAAAATCTATTCGGTTATAATAAACTGGATTGTTTTCTTTTTTTTAAAAAAGTACATTTTCTGGCGCCAAAAGGGAGTTCTCCTTGTTCCTTTTCTCAAAAACTGACCCACCTTATCCCGTAAGCGAAACCTTCACAATGTGTTAAGCAGCTCTTTCTACTTGAGCCCTTACAACGGGTCACTCACCTTCCTCCTTGACCTGGCTTGACCAGTGGGTGACCAGTGGGTGACCAACACATTCAGGTAGGTGGTGGAATTATGCTGGGGGCAATATTGGAGGGATGAATGCACCAAGAAACTAATGGCTTGTGAGGTGTGTGTGTGTGGAATGGGGAACTCATCTTCTGGGTCGGATTTTCAGAAAATGTACAATTGGCAGCTGTACACATTTAGTAAATTAGGCTAAATTAGGCTGGAATTTGGTCAATACAATGTAAATTCGAGTATATTCAGCAGTGCATTGATTCTAGCAATCTGTTTGGTTAGGTTGAACTGTATTTTGAGAGTCATTTTTGTCTTAAATTTTCGTTATTTTATAGGATTGATGAAGATGAATAATTTTACATTTTCTGTCGATTTCACCCTTCTAAAATTCTATGGAGCCTCTAAAATAGTGCTGTGGGGAACAGGGTGATAATTTGGTTATTTGAAAGGATTGATGAATGAAGGTAAATTGTACATTTTCTGGAGACTTGACCCATCTTCTAAAATTCTATGAAATAGGGTTTTGTGGAACGGGGTGATCACTCCCTCAGGGTTGTCTAAAATACTATCAATACTTAAACTCTGGCTTCCCTAACGGTTCCTCACTAGATGCTTAGGTAAAGCAGACAAGTAGGAAAAAGATGATCACAGTTTTTTTAATGTCAGCCTAAAGAAAAGTTGTAGAGGGTTCTCTACCAGTATGTTATAATGGAAGTAACATAAAGGAGTGAAGAGTTGGTAGAGTATGAACGTAAATGGGTCAGATCTGTTTGGTTATGTTGTACAGTATTTTGAACCTGATTTTTGTCTTAAATTTGGGTTATTGAGAGAATTGATGAAGGTGAATTGTACATTTTCTGAAAATCTGATCCAGATACGTTTACGTATACGTATAGATTAGGCTTGCTGAACCTCCCTAATCTCTCTCCCTCTCTCTCTATTTTTTTTCATTTAGAACCTGTACACAGAAAATCAATATGTTGAATCATTTCACGAGCAGTCAAGTTCAATGAAGATGTAGACATTTTGCAAATCAGTTTTAACCTTGACATGGGCTCACAGGAATATATTCATTACTGAAATCAGGCAGCCACAGATAACTTTAAAATGATTCATGGTTTTCTGTCCACTGCTGTGTCTAACTACTGTCTCACACTGGTTCTATTTTATCTAATTTAGATCTATATAATATTCATATGTCTCCTCCCTGACTAAATAATTAATTGATGAATTAATTAGCGTTTGGCTGGACATGCTACTCATTAGTGGGAAGGTGTAGGTGGGGACACACACAGGAGAAATCAGATTAAAGACTTATAGGAGAGAAAGGTGTGTAGAATTAATGTCCAATTAGAGGCCAGAAGCTGGCTACTAATTGGCAAGGAGTTGGTGGCAAGGAATGATGGCAGATATGCCCTCTGCAATCATGGAATAAGGTACATCTCTATTATATAGGGAGGGAAGGTATAGGAGAGGAGGATTAGGCTAGATATGGGTCAGATTTTCAGAAAATGCACAATTTACCTTCACCAATACTATCAAATAAGCCACATTCAAGGGAAAACTGACGTTTAAAATGCAGGTTAACACTATAAAAGAGATATGCCAATCAAGACAATGCCAAAGATATTCGGATATACCAAATATTTATAATTGTTCTGTCTAATTTAACAGACGTTACCAAATTTGTAGAGCTACTGATTGTGCATTTTCTGAAAATCTTACCCATATATATACAAACAGTATTTGTATTTAAATGATTTTATTTAGCCAAAACATCATGTGATACACACTATTCTCAGTCGACGCTAATAAATAACAGGGTCAGATCTTCAGAAAAGGTACACTTGGTCTTCAGCAATCCTCCCAAATAACCCAAATTTAAGACGAAAATCAGGTTAAAAATACAGTTCAACATAACCAGACAGATTTATTGAATGAATACAATACAGAATATATTCAGATATACCTACACTCTAGGTCCAAACCTTCAGATCAGATAAGAATGGTATGTCAGCCTACTTCGCTATTCAGTTTCTTCGCCTAGGACTCGGCGTTTTAATGGGAACATAATGACATTTTGCGGTCTTAATGGAATTATAATGACACTTTGCGGTTTGAGGCGAGAGGCTTTCCCTTCGTTTGAAGGGACTCTCTCAAGTTTGGGGCTAGACTGCCTAGTATTTATCAATCTTCACTCTAATAGTTGAGTTTTACCTGCAATAAGATAAACTCTGTCAATAATATTGGTCGTTCGCTGGTTCCCTCATCACCTCCTTCATTGTGTTTATTCATCTCACCCGAATTCACTACATTTGTTGGTATTAAGTTTTATATGTGAATTATTAATTTTGTAACAATCATTTCAAAGATATCAAAGCCTCTTTACCTCTGGGCTTACTTGGCGAATATAATCCACCTCGTACTTGAATCTTGTAATCTCACTATAATACACAAACAGTGCACCAGCAAGCCAGAAATGGAGGTTATTAATCTCTTTAGTATCTGCCTTAGGTTGTTAAAGCCCCTGGACTATTAAAGGGAGTGACTGGTGCTAAATAACCCCCTAGGTAACTATAACCAGAAGGTCTACATATATTACATACTGGGAAGGTATGACAAATAGCATGTCGTATGTTAATGGCCATAAACCCGTCACAATAAGCACTTCCTGATTACATCTTAGCCTTAATTAATTAGTAACCTGACATATGGGCGATAATATATAGAGAGAAGGGAACGAGGTGCTGGTAATTGGATATTTATTGGCCGAGCTACCGAAGGATAAGACCTCATTAAGTATGTGCTCGGAGACTGTTCATTTCATTTCTCAATATTCAATTACTAGTACCCAAGTTCTAATCTCTATTTACAATACATGGGTCAGATTTTTAGAAAATGTACAATTGGCAGCTGTATACATTTGGTAAATTCTGCTAATTCTCCTGCAATTTAGTCAATACCAGGTAAATTCGAGTATATTCGGCATTGCATTGATTCTAGCAATCTGTTTGGTTAGGTTGAACTGTATTTTGAACTTTATTTTCGTTTGAAATTTGGGTTATTGGAGAGGATTGGTGAAGTTGAATTGTACATGTTCTGAAAATCTGACCCACATATATGCACTAAAAAAAGAAGAACGTTGACATCGCATGTATGGGTCAAGTCTCCAGGAAATGTACAATTGACCTTTCACCTAAAGAATTTGACCCGTGTAGGCTATTCCTACCAGCTGGGATTGGCCTGTAGGAAGCAATTCTTGTCCTTCCTAAAGGTGAAATACCCCCAAAATACTCCCAAAATAATACTTCAGTCCTTAGCTTCTTTTCCTTGCTAGGTAACTGGTAAGGAACATTGAGGAAAGGAATCTCTAGATACAGGCAATGCTTTTTTCCACTCCTACAGTAGGACCTTCCTACCTAAGCAAGGAATATATTAAGCAAGGACTCGTTATGAAACAGGCCCTAGCCCGTTTTGAGTGTATATGCTTTTCATGATTGTTCTGGATGTTGGGTTCATGCACCGAAGGACTTTCCCCACAAAGAACCTTTCTTCCTTGAAAGGTGTATTGAGTTAATAGGTCAGATATTCACCAATTCTCTCAAATAACCCGAATTTCAGACGAAAATTAAGTTCAAAATATACAGTCCAACCTAACCGAACAGATTGCTAGAAACACTGCAATGTCAAATATACGCGAATTTACCTAGTATTGACCAAAGTACAGCCTAATTGAGCAGAGTGTACTAAATGTGTACAGCTGCCAATTGTACATTTTCTGAAGATCTGACCAATATATCATTTCAATAAAGCCCCTCTCCTTGCAGGTGGTTGAGTTCCCTGTGATATGTGATGCCTTTCAGGAAAATAAGCCACAAGTCGCAAAATTGACATTTTTCATTTTGTTTTATTCACAAGATATCTTTGTTCGCAGTTGTGGGGAGTCTAACGCATTAGCTCATATAAATACATGTACCAGGACAGTGTATTAAACATATCTATGGATTTTAAAGGTCAGCTTATAGAGTATATTTAGCTACTTAACTACTAAATGTCCACCCAGAAATTTATGTAATTTCCAGAAACAATATGAAATAACCGTTCATCAAACCAGATAAAATCAACCAATTCACCTGAAACCCTTTTTCCACCACCACCTCCCCTGCCGTATGGGTCAGATTTCCAGAAAATGCACAATCTACAGTTATACACATCTATCAAATTCTGCTAAATTAGAGTGAAAATTGATGAATACTAGGTATATCTGAGTATATACTGTATTGTATTCATTCAATACATCTGTCCGGTTATGCTGAACTGAATTTTGAGCCTGATTCCCGTCTTAAACTTAGGTTATTTTAGAGGATTGGTGAGGACAAATTGTACATTTTCTGAAGATCTTACCCTTATATAAAAGCCTGTTTTTCACCACCAGCCCCCCGACCTTATATGGATAAAATCAACCAATTCACCTGAAAGCCCTATTTTACCACCACCACCACCTCCCCTGCCTTATATCAAAGCCTGTGTATAACCAGTGATAGAGGGACAGGAGATGAGTGAGGGACATGTGGGTCAGTGGTGTGTACCTGGGGGAGCTGCTGTCCACGCGTATTAGTCACCCAGTCCATGATAGAGTGGCTCCGAGCAGCACAGGACACCAGCTCCTACATGCACTACATGTATACATGATGTCATGTACCATGTCCCGCTTAACAAGTACTCAATATATGGATATGAAGTCACCAGAAAATGTACAATTCAGCTTCACCAATCCTCTCAAATAACCCACATTTAAGACAAAAATGAGCTTCAAAATGCAGTTTAACATAACAGAACTGATACTTTAAATCAATGCGATACCAAATATACTCAGATATACCCGGTATTCTTCATTTTCAGCCTAATTTAGGAGGATCTCCTAAATATGTAGAGCTAACAATTGTACATTTTCTGGAAATTTGACCCAACAAGTGCTCAATATATATGGGCGAGGGAGGGGGAGACTGGTGAATGTGCATTTCAGCTTAACCAGGGAGGTAGATATACCTTAGATTAATGGCTGGTACTGAGGACAGTAGGATGATGTCTGAGGCCAACCTGAGGGAGTTATCAATATCAGGCCATGGTTGCTCTTTGAAATGTAAGTCATTCATCGGCTTTGCCTATTTAGGGATAATTCTAACCCTCTGTAATCTGTAAAGAATGTGTATGGACCGGGAAACCCTCTTCAAGGGTAAATTATAGCTCTCATGGCACTGGAGTCCTATAGTATCTCTATTAGCACCTCTATTATTGTTGTTGCTCCTGGGTATGACCATAAAGTGCCTTTCTGTCTATTCTTCTCTGTCTCTCTCTCCCTTCTTCTCTATCTCTATTTCCTGGGGGAGACCATCAAGTGCCTTTCTGTCTATTTTTCTCTGTCTCTCTCTCCCTTCTTCTCTGTCTCTATTTCCTGGGTATGATCATAAACTGCCTCCCTCTCAGCTCTCCCGCCCTGATATAACCATATTAAATGTGTTGATAAGGGCGTAAAGCATCCAATCTCACTCACTCACTCCTTCTATTATTGTTGTTTCTGTTTCTGTTGATTTAAACTGCTACTGGAAAATCTGACCCACGTACGTGATAAAACAAAATTATCAAAAAAGAATTTTTATAAAATAAGAATCGATTAATCAACAAAATCATTGAATGGCGGGTCAAATACCCATTATGGACACCATCTTCAACTCAAAAACTAACTAACAACTGAAAGATTCCTATCAAATTCTAAAGCTTTTGTCTGGGTTATCATGTTCTGGTTCCAAATAAAGACAACCTCCAAGGTCCGCATGTCTAGCATGCAGGTTCAAAGGAAGTGGCCTTGAATATTTTGTTATATTTGAGTACATTCGTCTTAAACAGTTTGAGGAATTGATAAACGGGTCAGATTTTCTACATATCTACCAAATTCTGCTAAATAAGAGTGAAAATTAATAAATATTAAGTATATATCTGAGTATATTCTGTATTGTATTCATTTAATAAATCTGTCTGCTTATGTTGAACTGTATTTTGAACCTGGATTTTCTCTGAAATTTGGGTTATTTGAGTAGATTGGTGAAGGCCAATTGTACATTTTCTGAAGATCTGACCCATTAACAGATTTCTATTTCCAAGTCACATTTACAGTAAGGTTTATAAAGTGTAATTTTGAATTAGAATGAATCATGGAAATAGGAGTGGTCTCTGTGAAGCTCACAGCTATTCCGAGCTCCCTTTTATTCTTTCTGTATTCCTAACCACCGAAGTTCTGATAATATTAGCCCAGGTCGCACAATAGAAGATAAAATGTTCATAGACTGTAGCCATCATCCCCCATCTCATATCATTATTTTGTAACACGACTAATATCACCAAACCTATCACTTGAGTAACCAAATATGTTCTTTGTGAAAAAACTGAATTTAATGTTTTCTTGATATGTTGATATAATTCATGACTGATTTACATTACACTACATAAAAGTTGTCCATATGTTCTCCCTCCACTGCGAATTGCAATAACATTATAGGCATCAGGGCAGAACGAAAATCACATGAATTTGTGAGACTGTTTCTCTGATGTTTCTGAATAAATCATTTTCAAACCCGTGGAAAAAAGTTAAGGGGGAAAGTGTATGAATTCATACACACAATTTCCCTTTCCTCAGCTTGTACAACAGGCCCCTGCCACTAGACATACCTTCTACACAACATCCCCATAAAACCTTACATCTCCACTACCGCATTATACCATTAATCTTACTCCAAGGCCAGTGACATTGAAGGCCGGCCATTATGCCCTTTATTCCTCTCTCTATCCTCCCACATCCTATTGCCTTAACTTGGAATATGTGCATAAAACGAGAGGTCTATAGTGGGGAGACCCGCCTATGAGTGAATGCATTGGGACCATATAGTTATCCCCTATGGCTCGTATGATCCTTATCTTTTGATTTGTAAAACGCAGCCTTATATACTCCTTATATGGGTAAGATTTTCAGATAATGTACAATTAGCAACTGTACACATTTAGGAAATTCTGCTAAGTTAGGCTGAAAAATGATGAATACCGGGTATATCTGATTATATTTGGTATCGCATTGATTTATAGTATCAGTTCAGTTATGTTAAATTTCATTTTTAAGCTCATTTTTGTTTTAAATGTGGGGTATTTGAGAGGATCGGTGATGACGAATTGTACATTTTCTAAAAATCTGACCCATATACTAGTTCATAAATAGACAAAGGGAGGAGAGGTTCTACCTAGCATAGAACGTGTATTAGAGTGTATTAGGGTCAGACTTTCAGAAAATATACAATTGGCAGCTGTACACATTTAGTAAATTCTGCTAAATTAGGTTGCAATCTAGTCAATACTAGGTAAATTCGAGTATATTCGGCATTGCGTTGATTCTAGCAATCTGTTTGGTTAGGTTGAACTGAATTTTGAACTGTATTTTCGTCTGAAATTTTGATTATTTGAGAAGATTGGCAAAGTTGAATTGTATATTTTCTCATTAAGGGTCGGGTTGGGGGGAAATGTACAATTTTCCTTTATCAATCCCCTCAAATAACCCGAATAAATGACGGAAATCAGATTAAAAATGCAGTTCAGAATAAAGGAATATATTGTTATTGTAAATGCAATACCAAATCTATTCAAATATATCTAGTTTTTATCATATATGTCAGCCTATAATTTAGCTGAATTTACTAAATGTATAGAGCTGCCAATTGTACATTAATTTTATGACGACCCGACCCATAATCTGCAATTGACAGCACAAAGTATAGCACTATATATTTTGTATTGTATTTTGTAAACCGATGGGGCAAACTGTTTATGCGACAATTTATGCTAGATATGTTTGTTTAATTGTATTTGTGCATTAAAGATACGTTGAACACAATATACAATTCAAACAGATGGAATTAAATTGAGACTCACTCGTTGCCCAAGATTTAAACAACGATGATAGAATTGTATAAACTAGCTTGAAATATGGCTAAATAAATACCAATAACTTAAGATTAACACTGTAAGATTTTTTTGAAGCTCATATAGATGGGCGGACCAGGAAGATCTGATCGCAGAGGCCCCTGTCCATTTGATGTAACTGTACTGATCAACTTGAATAAAAATCTTTATATAATTATGCTGATATAAAATATAAAATTCTATTCAAAACTGAGATAGAAGACAACGAATCTCCGAAACATTTATGGTTGTGAATAAATAAACAACAACAAAAAAACTTTATCTCTCAGTGTCTTATTGGGTATTGTGTCAATCTTATACCATCCTCATTCTATTCAAATATCAATTTAGAATCTATAGATGTGCTCATGGAGGTGGGCTGGCGAATATATGAACAGGAGAGAACACATTTATCAGCAATTCTCTGATAAATATTATCTAAATAAATGGCTTCAGGACTGGCAGAGGGAGGTCCTTATCGTGGAACAGAACAGATAGGATCACTAGGAGGTTCAACTCGATAATAAATATCAACTTTTACTATACCGTTTTCAAGGGAAAAAATATTGATATTGACTATGCTATGGGTGGAGGGAACGTTCTGCTTGAGGGGTGAACGCATGGGGTCTTTTTTGTATGAAATCTTTATATTAGGCTAATTAAAATGTGATCCGTTTTAGAAAAATGAGTCACAAGTCGCAAAATATGGATTTTGAGATATCACTATATTTGAAAAGAAGTCATCAAGCTGATTCCAATGATAGTAAACACTAGTAAAGTACACAAAGTGTTTCTATGTTTTGAGTTTGATATTTTTTATTTTTGAAAAAAAAAGTTTGTTATGTTTCAGGATGGGTAATTACCAGTAAAGAAACTAAATATACTCCATACGAAGGCCTTTAAAACGCAAGCATATATTTAATACAATGTCCTGAATTTTGTACCTGGATTTACATGACTAAAAGTGCTAAACCCTCTAAAAACCAGAACATTTCAATGAAGAGTTCTTGTGGAAAAAACACTTTGGAAAATATCAATTTTGCGACTTGTGATTCATTTTACTGGAACACATCACAACTGTTCCTTGCTTGGCAGCTATTAAGGAGATAAGGGAGGGATATTAATATAAATGTGTATTCCTGGAATCCCTTGCATAAGAAATCCTCAAATAAAATTAAAAACAATTAATTAAGGCATACCATAGTATTCACTGCACGAAATCATGCTAAACACCAGGCAAATTGTGATGTGACATCGGTTTGTTGCATGAGAGATCCTTACTTACAATGTTCCTTGTCGAGCTATTCAAGTAAGAAACTCCTATAATTCTTTGTAAAATTAGAAGTTCCTAAGGGACATATTCCTGTTTAAGTGCTGCACATCCCTTTAGCTTACTGTGCGGAGGAATTTATGTAAATCTTCGTTCACTCATCTTTCACTATTTACTATTTTCTTATTTCCCTTCCATATAACCTCTCAAAAGTAGTTGGTGTCGAATTGAGATACTGTTGAAAAAGACTATACACATGCTAGTTATATCTTGGATATCATTCTGTTAATGAAGACATAAAGGAGTTCATCGACTCCACTGCAAAAATGTGAAAACCAGAAAGACCTCAGTGAAATCTGACAGGCACATCAAAGCAGACTGCAGGGGTGTGAAGGGTCTCCTCCCAGGGTAATTCCTGGGGCCAGACCACTGACACACCAGACACCTTCTCCACGTTATATCACTCCCCAAACAATGATAAGGTGGGGGTGGGTCAGGATGTGAGAAAATGTACCATTGGTAGCGCAACGCATTTAGTAAACTGTTAAATTTGGACATTATAAATACTAGGTTTATCTGAGTATATTTGGCATTGACTTGTTTTAAAAATATGTTCGGTTGTGCTAACTAAAGAAAACTATTATTTTAAGCATATTTTTGTCTTAAATGTAAAATGCACAAGTTCATGAACCAACCCTCATAGCATAAAGCTGCCTAGTCGTGAATTCATGATGATGTTTAGAGGACTTTAAGACATGATCGTATTTTATATGTATCAGATCGCCAGAAAATGTAGAATTGACCTTCACAAATCCTCTCACATAACCCAAATTTAAGACGAAAATCAGGTTCAAAATACAGTTCAACATAACCAGACAGATTTATTGAATGAATACAATACACTCAGATATACTCAGTATTTATCATTTTTTACTCTAATTTAGCAGAGGTTGAGAGATGTGTAGATTTGTAGATTGTGCATTTTCTGAAAATCCGACCCATATAGTGCAACTGGCTTAATGATTGACAGCCTACACACAAACGTTACGTTTATACAAGACTTTCCAGTCAAGACGAGCTATGTTGAGCGATAATAAGGGAAACCACTACTGAATCTCAGTGATTATCAAAATAATAAAGTAGACTTTTCTTCAGCCCAGCAGCAAAGCCAACAACAATATAAATTCCACAAAAACTTTACTCAAAAGACTAACAGCAAGGGCAAGAGCAGAACAAAAGTTAGGCGTTTTTGATCGATGTTAGCTAAAGATGTACCTTTAACCCTTGTCCTAAGGGATTTCCCGAGGCCAACAACTGCCACCAAGCATACACCTTCACATTACCACTGGCCCCACCCAATAACAAGGTGTTCTGTACATCCCTATACAAACGCAGCGTAAGACCTTATTAAGCCCGCCACCGGGGACTGCCTGTGCATTTCATTTTTCATGCCACCCTGACTGGCTGTGCCCCATGAGATATGATCTGACCGGGAAACCATAGGCTTTATGACAGGCAGATACAATTATCTGAATAATATGTTTCAAATTTACCTGCCTCCGAGACGACAGGAGAAATACCGTATGCCTTGAAAAGAAACCACAGGAAAGGGACCATATCTACTGAAAAAGGACCATAATTAAAGGTTTGAGGGCCATATAGGTTTTGTTGTGATAGGAATTCTGTTGATGAAAAAAAAATCTTAATGGTTAATTATTGCCGGTCATGACCTAACAATGTGGAAGATTTTAAAATATAAGAACATTGGCCGATTGCACTATATACAATAGAATCATGTTTTATAGGCATCTTAACACTATCATAAATAGGACTGCGAGGGCTTGATGATACGAGGGTTGTTGCATAAATCCATTTAAGGGAGTTTTCTCGAAATTAAGGAGATAGACCTCAGGATCCGGGTCTAAATATCTATAAGCTTATGATATTGAGTATAAACTGGGTGTGAATACAAGCTGGAGTGTGATTACAAGCCTGTTCTGAATAGAAATTAGCCTGAGTAGAAGCTTAGTCCAGATTGAAACTTAGTCTGAATAGAAACTTAGTCCGAATGTAACTTAGTCCGAATAGAAACTTAGTCCGAATGTAACTTAGTCTGAATAGAAACTTAGTCCGAATGTAACTTAGTCCGAATAGAAACTTAGTCCGAATGTAACTTAGTCTGAATAGAAACTTAGTCCGAATAGAAACTTAGTCTGAATAGAAACTTAGTCCAAATAGAAACTTAGTCCAAATAGAAACTTAGTCCAAATAGAAACTTAGTCCAAATAGAAACTTAGCAAACTTTGGTAAGAGACATACCCCAGGCTTCTTATAGAGGGCATACGGTAGCCCCATCTCTGCCATCAGCCCAGGAGGCGTATTCTAAGAAAGTTGCCCGGCACACGACGAGCATATGGGGATGTCATGACATGGAGTAATTCCCCCATGGCTCTGGGAGGATCATAAATTTGTGATATGACATAAGGTGACTTGCTTGTGTGATGAATAATTGATTTAGAGAGCGCAGTGGCTGAACTTATCTACATGCTTCATTTTCTCATTCTGGTAAAGCATATTTCATATATGTCAATAAATGACAATTATATATATATATCAGTTTATTTGCTTTATTGACATATTTGTGATATGACATAATGTGACTGCTTGTGCGATGAATAATAGATTTAGAGAGTGCAGTCGTTGAACTTATATGTTTCATGCTCTGCTTCTGTTAGCGTATATAAGATATTTGACATATGTAAATAAATGAGAAATCTATCTATTAGATAAACTCACTATTGGCATATTTAAGACATGATCTTATCGTGTATAAGGACTGTTACAATATCTTATACAGATTATAACAAATAATACTTAAGGACTGTTCCAAACAATCACAATGTCTTATACATTATAACAAACAATACTTAAGAACTGTTACAAACAATCACAATGTCTGATACACATTATAACAAACAGTACTTAAGGACTGTTACAAACAATACTTAAGAAATGTTACAAACAATACAATGTCTTATACATTATAACAAACAATACTTAAGGACTGTTACAAACAATACTTAAGAAATGTTACAAACAATACTTAAGGACTGTTACAAACAATACAATGTCTTATACATTATGACAAACAGTACTTAAGGACTGTTACAAACAATACAATGTCTTATACATTATAACAAACAGTACTTAAGGACTGTTACAAACAATACAATGTCTTATACATTATAACAATATATGCCGCGGTGACATTTGAAATGTTTTGACATGTTGGGAGACTAGTTGGGAGAGCGTGGGACTCTCTCTCAGCAATGACGCCCTGCGAGCAGGAGGTCTGGGGTTCAATCCCAGGCCGGTGCCGAGTAGAGTGAGTTTTCATCCTGGGTCCCTCCCAAAGGTTTCTCACTTGAAAGGCATTCAGAAAATGTTCGAAATTCCAAATTCCAAATTCATGGTCCCCGACGTAAAGCTGCCTATGGCCTATATCCACGAATAGTGGTGTGCCAGCGTCGTTAAACAAATGCCTTCCAGGCCATATATATATATTATTATATATATATTATAACAAACAATACTTAAGAACTGTTACAAACAATACTTAAGGACTGTTACAAACAATACAATGTCTTATACATTATAAAAAATAATACTTAAGGACTGTTACAAACAATACAATGTCTTATACATTATAACAAACAATACTTAAGGACTGTTACAAACAATCATAATGTCTTATACACATTATAACAAACAATACTTAAGGACTGTAACAAACGATAACAAGCACATGAATCGGTATCAATGTTTTCCATAACATTTCAAATGTCAAGAGCAGTAGCTATCAGTTATATATACAAGCTCCTTGAATGCATTAGCTAGCTACATAAAAAGTGACATACAAATTGGAGTAACTCGAGAACATAGGCCGTCCTTCAGCGAAGGACAATGAGAATGGAGATGTGGAGAAATAGGGACAATCAGCTAAAAGCAACATTTGATATCTTTCTTAAGGAGGCAACCTACAGTTATGGAAATCAAGAAAATACAGTGAAACTTTAATGTAAGGATACCTCACAAGTCTGGTTTTCTCATACTATGAACGGTTAGTCGTTGCCAAATAATTTTTTTTTTAAATTTTAGAATTTTTTAGAATTTTAGAATGTTTTCTATTCATATCGTTAACAGCATATATAGTAAAACAGTTATCTAGCTTGTTGGTTTCAGTCGCTTATAATATTGCCCTCGTTGCTATGCAACTCGTGCAATATTCACACTCCTTTAACCAACATGTTAGTTAACCTGTATTTAATATCAATTGACACATATTTAGTCGAGATATTCTCACCTGTCCAGCTAAAATGATGGGTTAATGAAAGAAGAAAGGTAAGTGTAGTACAATTCCACAACGTGTAAGAACTACTTGTTTTATAGATGCAATTTTATGTAGAATAAATTAGTGAAAATCCTATAAGAACAGTGACTTGTGTTGTGTTTTCGGCTAGTGCTGGTCTCAGACACCCACTGCCCCGGCCACAGGGCTGTAGTACTGGAGGTCCCACAGACTGTCGTCATGTAGAGGCATCTTGTTCGTTATTGTTTTTTCTCATCGGTTAGGCTTCAGACAGTTTAATTGAATTCATCTAGGCCCAAAATCATGAATTCTGTATAGGCCTATATCTAAGTATATTTCGCAGTGCTTCGATTTAAAAAATCTGTTCGGTTATGTTGAAATGTTTTTCGAACCTCATTTTCGTTTAAAATGTGGGCTATTTTAGGGGATAGACGAAAACTTTGCTATTGAGGAAATTTGGAGCTACTGTCATGGGTGTCCATTCTAGACAGACTTTACTGTATATGCTAAGGTTGTGGTTGTGGGCTTGTTTCTAATTTAGTAGGTCAACTTCCGTGGGCTCAATACACAGGTTTATTATTCAGCAAACATATTCAGGTCAGAATTATATTTAGCTCTTCAATTTCAGAAAAACTCTGCTAATAATGTAAGCTTGGTTAATCTTGGTCAATAAGTTATTTCTATTTGATTTTGTGGTCTTATCATTCCTAACCTATCCAAAAAGTAATCATGATAGAATATGAAAAAAATATATATAAAAGTAACGGCGAAATAAATACAAAAAACCAGCGGACTACGCGGGAAATCTGTATCGTCGCTTGGCTTCAGTATCCAACCGCGTGGTTGGATTTAACCTTCGCTGCCAACATCCTCCGCACCATGGTCATTTTTGTCTTTGTTGTAATAGCTGAGAATGCAGCTTTAACCAACCGATTTCACCATGTTTCCATGATGTAATGTAATCAGTAAACTAGAGAAAACTTACATTGGCCATAATAGCAGAGAATGCAGCCTTAAGGGATATCCATTATAAGGATAGATCCAGCCCTGGATGAGGAGGAAATAGTAGAAATTATTTGTGGTAGCAGCTGGCTAATGCTAGCTTTATAACAGATGTAAGATGTAATATTTACTGACATGACGACTCGAGGGAAGCAAACAACTTCTAATTACTCATGGCTTCTCGCTGCATCCACCTTATATATTATGTATAGGTATTACCCAGCAATGCTTCTACGAGTATAATTCATTTGACAGAGAAAACATAGAGCATTAGGCATATATGTGTATGGCTGTACTATAATATGCTTCTTATCATACTAATTATATGGGTCAGATCTTTAGAAAATGTACAATTAGCCTTCACTAATTCTCTCAAATAACCCACATTTAAGACAAAAATGAGCTTCAAAATGCAGTTTAACATAACAGAAGTGATAGTCAATCAATGCGATACCAAATGTACTCAGATATTCCCTGTATTCATCATTTTTCAGCCTAATTTAGGAAAATTTCCTAAATGTGTAGAGCTGCCAATTGTACATTTTCTGACGATCTGACCCATATATATGTGACTGTACGCTTCTTATCATACTAATTATATGGGCCAGATCTTCACTAAATGTTCAATCAGCAGGTCTACACATTTAGTAAATGATGCTAAATGGGACTCAAAAATGGTCAGAACTAGGTGTATCTGAGAATATTTGGTATTGCCTTGGCTCAAAGAATATGTTTGGTTATGTTGAACTGTATTTTGATCCTAATTTTTGTCTTAAATATTGGTTGATTGAGAGGATTGGTGAAGGGGAATTGTACATTTTCTGGCTATTTCACCCATATACGTTTGCAGATATTGATTTGCATGAAGCTGTTCTTATAATTAGTCATGTCTTCTCACTGTTTATAACATATCTATTATATATGGGCATTGCCGCGCTCTGAGCCAACATGTATAATTTATTTGACAGAACAAAGACTGAGAACAAACCATACAAGTATACAATGTGAATGTACTAATATTTGTGTGCATATATTCGTATTATTACACAATGAGCAGTTAGAAAAGGTGCAGTTCGGAGGTACAGTTTGGTTGAAGCCTCCTTGAGCTAGCTATACTATAGGCTAAACAAGTTAAATTTACTTTTTAATATGCAAATAGAGTGTGTAATAAATAGAGAATTGCACTCTGTTCAGGTTCAAACTGATCTCGACACCATCAGAAAAAGGGAACTTACCCCTTTGGGGTTCGTCCCGTTTTCTGATGGGTCTTGATCAGTTTGAACCCTCCATCGTGCCATTTGCTATAACACTGGCATACATAGGTAATTACAATCTTATGTCTGTGTACATAAATATAGATACAACATATATTTTGGTCAATTTTCCGGCATATACATGTATAGTTTAATGCATCATACTTAGGCCCTGTTACACTACAATCATGTCTCAAAGGCCTCTTAGAACCATTGGAAATTTACGATTATGAGGGTTTTATGATACGAGGGTTGTTGCACAAACCCATGAATTCAATGAATAGAGGGTAAGAAGCTCTCAGACTAGTCTGAGACCAGAATTGTGTATAGAACAATGCAAGTTAGGTTATGAGGCCTCTAAGGCCTATATTTTGAACCCGGAATTCCAGCATGGATAAAATATTAAGGCCTTTCTATACCATTGCATCTTGCCTCATGGCATATATCATCCTCTGCTCTACCTACTTCCTCGTCCATATATGGGTAATGGCGCCCAGATGTGTACAATTACCCCACCCCACCAAATCAAACTTCAGAACCTCTTTAAATTCTGAAAAATAGACAGATATATATTGTGAATGTTGGATTATATTTGGAATAACAAGAAAGGTGAGAACAGAAACCTCAGTTTTCCTAATTTCCCTCTCATGATATGAGGAGTTATATAACTCCTAATGTGATGTATTACAGAACACTGAGTTTATCAACATAGATCAGGTGGACTCTTTAGGTGGAAACTTTAGGATATTTTATTAGTGTTTTTATATATAATTTACGTTTGAAAATGTTGTTGATATAATAATAAGATTTTTACTTCCATATCACATGTATAACCAATGTCATACAATATAGAATTAAAAGAGAGAAATGGAAAGAGGAATATTTGAAAAATAGTTAACCATGAGATTCCATGTGTCCATATTGCGTGATGCGTAGTGCGTAATGCATGAAAATCAAAAGTAAAGAAATTAACAGGACTGAACCCATGTATGCGTACTGCGTGATGCGTAGTGCACACTGCATATTCCAATCGCTCCCTGAGGCGATTGAATACGCATTCTGCTGTGTGAACATATAGAAATGTACTTGCAGGATTTTTATGACGTCAACACAGTGACGTCATCAGGGTGCAATTGTAGTTACTTTGTACGCACCATTACAAGATTTTCATGGACACATGTAAACACAGTATGCATCACGTAATACACATCATGCAGTGCGCATCACGCACTACGGACACATGGAAACATAGCTTTATATATATAAGTGTTTTTATTTCCAAATCGTCATACAATTACATAGCTTTATAAATATGTTCCCTTCATATGATGTCCTTTGAAATGTTTATATATTTATTCAGTAGACAAACTTGAAATTTGGGACAACCAAAGATGAAAACATTCCGTTGAGGAAATCTTGTGAATAAAACACTTTGAAAAATATCAATTCTGCAACTTATAACTGCTTTTTTCATAACTCATCACAAATGTACATGTTTTGGCGTCATGACCCATGTATAATATGCATTTATTCCTACCAATGGCCTGATATAATTCATAAGTATATTACACCGATATTACACCGATGATATAATTCATAAGTATATTACACCGATATTACACCGATGATATAATTCATAAGTATATTACACCGATGATATAATTCATAAGTATATTACACCGATGATATAATTCATAAGTATATTACACCGATGATATAATTCATAAGTATATTACACCGATGATATATTTCATAAGTACATTACACCTATGATATAATTCATACGTATATTACACCGATATTACACCAATGATATAATTCATAAGTATATTACACCGATGATATAATTCATAAGTATATTACACCGATGATATAATTCATAAGTATATTACATCAATGATATAATTCATAAGTATATTACACCGATGATATAATTCATAAGTATATTACACCGATGATATAATTCATAAGTATATTACACCGATGATATAATTCATAAGTATATTACACCGATGATATGCGTATCAAGCCATAAACATGTACTGCTGCTATACAGTGTGGTGAGTATATGGTAGGGCTGGAGATGTAGTATGGACATTCCAGTAGACATTACACACACTGCCCTAGCGACGCTCTCTGCCCACTCTATCTCATAAAAACCTATAGCCCTCCTCCCTACAATGGGGCAGGAAAATATGAATTAAAGCTGCTTTCTCAGATGCACTCTCGGTTTTATTATACATGCATTGCTCTGAAAACAACATATCTAAAGTGATTTACGCATAGTGCTTATTTCACTAGTGCTTTAAGTGGAGTTGTCATGGCAACCAATCTGTTTTTTATACTAAGATTACCGGTAAAATTTAAAATTCATGACTGGATTTGTTTCTATTTTCATGATTGAAAGCATGTATAATGAATTTATTAACTAACTCGTTGGTTTCAGTCGCTTAGAATATATGCTCGAATATTGCACTCATTGCTACACAACTCGTGCAATATTCAAGCTCCTCCAACCTACTCGTTAGCTAACCTGTATAGCCACAAACAATCTTATCAAATTTACTCATTGTTTGACTTATAGCGCTGAAGTCATCACTATTATAGGCTGCTGTGGGTAGGAAAATAACATTATCAACATAAAATTTTCGATGAAATTGCATTCATTATCGCTCACATGTCCTTTCCACGATTCAACCTCAAATTCCTGTTTAAACATAAAATCAACAACATATTGACACCTTCAGTCATACAGGTAAAACGGTGATTTTTTGTCCTGCATGTTCTGGGAATCTGATGTCCCCAGCTGTTTTTCTGCTCTGTACAGGTTCATTGACCCTGTCCGGAGGACATTATATGTGTTTTGTGAAGGTATCTGGGGTGAAAATGTGATCTCCACTCTCTATTAATAGCCTGGGAAAGCCCCTGTTGGGAACTTGAAGAGATTAACATCACGCCTCTATGTCCCACCTTGCGGTTATGTAAGATTGCCTAGCAATGCATACTGCGAGTGTCCCTAGCAATGTGGAGCGAGATCAGAGGGGAAGTAATGAAAAGAGGCTGAGGGGGAGGGGAAAGCGAAGAAGTAGAGGGAGAGGGTGGGAGGAACCAGATGGGAAGAGGGAGAAGAAGAGAGAGAGAACAAGGGGAGAGAGAGTAGGACAGGGGAGAGGAGAAGGAGGGTAGGGACAGGGAGGGAGAGAGGGGGAGAGGCAGCGAGAGACGAGGAGGGGAGAGAGAGTGAGATGAAGAGGCTAACCGTCCATAACTAGCAAATAGGATGGGTACTTTGCTAGTTATACATAGAATGACTACACAAGAGGCCATAATAAAATATACACTGCACGAAATCATGCTAAACAGCATGCAAATTGTGACATAGCATCAGGTCACAATCCAAACCCCTATCATTATGTAGGTCCTTGACAATGGAATCATGTATTTGCAGGCCTGAGGATCATATAGAGAAGATGCTGCGAGATGGGTCAGTGACTACCTTAGATAGTCGCTGACTACAAACTGTAACTGTGTAACAATATCTGAGTGTATTGTGTAAATCATAGTTGTTGTTTTTTAAACAATTTTATTGGCAGATATTCACAACTGTGATACGTCTCATCCCCAAGTGAAAAAGACATTTAACTATCAATACAAAAATCATTATCCATTTAAACAATTAATACATGTATGTTAATTCTTCAAGTGTCTGAGCTTATGTGACATTACATCGATATTACAACGACTTCTCGATTAGTTATAGCTAAGTACATAAATTTTTTTTGTATTTTTTCCCTCGAAAACGAATAAAACAAGAACATACTTGTTCGCCATATGTAAAAACAAATATTTCATCTGGCAACCCCGATTTTTGGCCGATAAGACAGCCATTCTAGCCTCATGTTATTTACTATTGGTCCAGTACGATTTACTAGACATAATCCCTTCCAGTCACAATTATTACTGACTCACCTCACTTCTTTTAAGTGCTGTTTTAATTTGGGCCATGACAACAATTTCAAATGTGGTGCTTTCAATAGTCGGGCGCTACATTGGAAAAGACAATTTGGATCCGAGCATCAGAACATCTACGATTGGCAGCTGTACTCATTGTGTAAACTTGACTAAATTGAAGAAAAACATGATAAACAATTGGTATATCAGTGAATATTATGTACTGCGTTTTAATTAAGATTTAAACGATGTTTTAAGTTATGTTAAACTGTAGGGACGGTTGGAAGACCTGCTTATAGTAGAAACTGTAAACCTATTTCTTAGGAAAGAGAAATTATATTTTTTTAACCAATTTTGTGTCTAAAATCGGGATTATTTGAGAAGATTGGTGAAGGCGGATTGTACTTTTTCTTAGGAAAAGGTAGAATTCGTCTTCAATAGTCATTCTTATGAAAATATCTGAATTGTAACTGAGCCAAATAAATCAAAATGTATTAAAGTGTAAAGCATTTGATTCCTAATTTTCTGGTGAAGTTACATTCAATTCAATTAAATTCAAGAATTCTTTTATTTATTTTTATTCATCGTATTACAATGCGGTTATTCAATATTCTAGATAGACAGTTGCCTAAATAGTTCATCCGTTGCGTGCCTGGATCTTGATTTGTACGTGAATTAGTTACAGCATTTCAACATGAAGATTATACATCTCTCGACGGTTCTTCTCTATGTGGTAAAAGCCTTCCCTGTCATAACATAACTAGCACCAAAATATCCTCTCTACCGCGTTGTATCATACAGGCCTATAGTCCGGTCAAGGTACTAAATGACCAAGAGTGACTCAAGCATTAACTCAGTGGTCAGTAGCGGTCGTTTGACTACCTAGAAGTGACCACAGGTGGGTGGCAGGTCCTTTTAGTCTTGACCCGCCTCAGGGACCTTAAATCTTTTACTTGAAAAGCACTGAGGGCCAAATATCCACCGCCTTCTTTTATTATTCCCGCCTTTTATGTCAGTGTTTAAATGATATATTCTTCGTGATTTCAAAAGTTTGGCAATTTTTCTCGGTAATTAATGAGCGTGTAAATCAGGTGGTAGTAGTGTAGGCTGCATTGTCCACACTTGTAAAACTGATGATACAAAGTTTGGGCGATAATAAGCAGAGGCCAGAGGCTGTGCTATTTTAAAGCTGTGTTCTTAGTTAAAGGTGCAGAGTGAGTGAGATTGGTTGCTTTACGCCCTTATCAACACATTTAATATGGTTATATCAAGGGCGGGAGAGCTGAGAGGGAGGCAGTTTACGATCATACACAGGAAATAGAGATAGAGAAGAAGGGAGAGAGACAGAAAAGAGACAGAAAGGCACTTTATGGTCTTACCCAGGACCAAAGTTAAAGGTGCATTCTCAGCTATTATGACAAAGCAAATCTTACCATTTTTACCCATATTAAGACTTATAGGACTGTCTTCATCAATATTCTGCCGTTGTTATATGTTTTATACAAGAATTAGAAGTAGATTCAGTCAATCAAAGACAGCCGACGATGAGCGATAAAAGGGGAAGTCATCATAGGAAGGGATTCGGGCGGTTGCTCCAAATACAAATAAGGACTTTTTAAAGCCCTGAAGTAGGGACAGCCAGACATAATCCTCCAAAATTTCGGTCAAATGACTTTTAGATGTGTTACAAAAGAATGGAAGAAAATGTAGAAAATACTTTGTTATTAACTGAGAGTGCAGCTTTAACATCAATAAAATCCTTTTTTTTTCATTATTATTTCTTTACGGCCAAGACAATTAATAATGTTCAAATGTAAATACACTTCATCCACCATGGATATCCTAGTGTTGCCTACTTATTGAGTTGTTGCCTACTAAAGTATTTTCTACTTATTGTTCTGTTCTTTTCCTTCCCATTTGAAAGTCATTTGATCCAAATTGTGTGAAGAATTTTCCCTGTTGCCTTTGCTGCACGGCTACAAACCTCCACTTTATATCATAGCGCCCCGCCAAAATCCTTTCCTGCAGTAGTTTCACTTATTATCGCTCACAGATGTTCATTTTCTCTCAGCCGATTCGACTTCACATTCTTGTATAAACATATTTATAAAAGCATCGGAATATTAATAACTTCAGTCCTATAGGGACAAACAATTTCGTAAGACGTATTTTTGGGGATAATTCTGGAAGTACAGCTTTAATTATTCTAAGAACTACATACCTCACCAGAAGCATACCTTAAAGTAATACAGGATTTGATGCAGAAGTGTAGAAAGGGATAACATAAACTTCTGAAGAGATTTCTCAGTTTCATCTGAAATTATACTCGTGGAACCTCTCTAAGTATGCATAATTATCAAGTTGTTGGAGCCAGAATATATTTAATCATAAAATAGTGATATCTTGTAATAGAACAGAAGTGTAAAAACTAATTTAGTATTACAACCTTATAATACAACCACATCACATCTACTCGCAAGTACTAATCTTAAGGCCTTAATATACTTTGCCCAGAAGGCATCAAGGCATCCACCTTGTATGGTGATTGTACCTTAACACATGCCCTTTGATTTTCTGTTAGCCTTTTCCTTTGATCAGCGACCAGCCCCCTCTTCCCAACAAGTTCTGAATTAACATTAATCACTCATTTAATTTGATCTCATTTATATGGCAGTGCCTTGAAAGCCTATGGAAGTGAATATTAACTTTGTGGAGGTCACAATCAAGGTCAAAATGTCAGATGACCAGCCTTTGAAGGTCTCACCTCCCTCTCTCACCCATATAATTACTTTGTCTCTCCCCCACTCTTTATTCCAGAATAATGTCTTGGGATTATTTTGTGAGATCTCTGAAGGTAATTCTGTCCTTGTAAAAGGGCAAGGTGGCCAGAATCAGCTTTTATGCTATAGTAAATTGTTGTAAAATATCTTTCAAGGACGATTACTCTTAGAAGACTCTTTCCAAAGGTTTTAATTTAAATTTAAATACAGGGTGAATCTACTCTATTGCCCTATATTATAAGAACATAACTATTCCTTTGGTATTTTTGTGACCTGTTGTACTGAACCGAATCCTTAGGAATTTATTCAGTTTAATTCAATATAATTCTAATTTTATTTGTTTCTAAATATGACCTATGTTATCGGAACATTGTGAAAATGTAGTCTTAATATGACTGAAGTCTAGTAGTAACTATTAATGTTGTCTGTAGCCATTTCTAAGAGTAGTAAAGGATGGTTTTTTTCTAAAGTGCGTTTTTTTTCTAAAAATTGCTTAAATATTGTATATTGGCCCGAAATGAAATAAAAAAAAACTTCCCTGAGGGATAGTGCGTTTTTTTCTAAAAATTGTTTAAATTTGTTTATTGGCCCGAGATGAAATATAAAAAAAGACAACAAAAAACCCAGATTATTATCTTTTTCCCTCAGGCTCAGGCCCGAGAGGAGGACCACCATCTCAGTGATCTGGGAAATCTTTGGTAAAATCTGAAAATTATTAATCAGATACATACATGTACAAAGCTCGAAATTTGAATGAAAATGATGTTTTTAAATCTCTGAATTTAGAAGAAGTGTACTTTCCTACCTCATGTCAATCAAGGACTGTTTGTAAAAGATTAAAGACCTAGTTGTGGTGTTTCTGAGATATCCTGAATTATGTCTTCCCATTTTCGTAGATTTGCATTAGAACTTACAAGGTATTGCAAAAACACATATTTAAATTTGCAATACCAACTAATATTAGGATAGTACTGCCTAGACAGTAATGTTAAGAGTCCATCTAATCGCACTATTAAGGGATATTGTCCTTATAAAGAAACAAAATACATTCAAATCATCTATGCTACAATGCTAAATATCAAACAAATGTTTAATCGATTAAGATGATAATATACATTTAAGGGCATCTGACTGGGATATATGACAACATGATAATATTATGAGCTAATAAATTTGATAAAATATGCGCAATTGAAAACTAATATTTACTAATTTACTAATGTTTGTAAAATCAAGGACTTTTGTACCTTCTTAAAAAGCGCTTAAACTCAGGATACATCACATGTCAAAGCTGAGATTCCACTGTACCTCAGGTTCGCTTCTACATAGTGTGATTTTCATTTCAAATCAAAGACATCCCATTTGTGATGTGTTTTAGGAAAATGAGTCATAAGTCGCAAAAAATGGATTTTGAGATATCATCATATTTGAATAGAGGAGATCAAGTCGATTCCAATGGTAGTAAACATTGAGGACATCAGATAAGTATTTCTATATTTTAAGTTTGATGTTTTTATTTCTAAAATAAAAAGTTTTCAATATTTTTGGATGAACAACTACTTGTAGAGTAGGTAAATGTACTTCATAGGATGGTCTTAGAAATGCATGAGTATATTCAATACACTATCCTGAAATTTGGTCCATGTATTTACAAAAACCTATCTGACTAGATACCCCAAAAATCAAAACATTCGAAAAAGCAGATCTTGTGAAAAAAACACTTTGAAGAATATGAATATGGCGACTTGGAACTCAGTTTCCTGAAACACATCACATTTGATTTTTAGTGCAATCTCCTGAGGGCTCCCAAAGAAGCGCAAGTATTGAATTTTAACAGCAGGTACAAAGCACATTAAGCAATTCCTCTGGCTTCGTTCTATATGTTTGTTCCTTATGTGCTCTGACCAAATGAAACAGAGCAAACGATTAGTGTACATAAAGAGTGGACCCGTGGAATCACAGCTTTATAATATTTAATTGACACGAAACTGATGCTCTTGTATTTTGGTACTTTTTTTCAAAAGGAGTTAATGTATCGCAGCACAAAAAAGTAAATTAAATTTCATGTCTGATAAATGTATCCTTAAATTTGATTAATTGGTTGATTGATTAAGCTCTGTCTTACAGGTAAATTTAGAATAAAATGTCCAATTATGTGGGTCAAATTTTCTGAGAATGTACAATTCACAATCCCCAATCCTCTCAAATAATGCAAATCTAACAGAAATATTACGTTCAAAATGCAGTTCAAAACTAAAAAAGAAGATACTTTTAATCAACACAATGCCAAAGATACTTGGATATGTATAGCATTTGAAATAGTCCACTTTAATTTGCCAGAAATTACCACATTTGTAGAGCTGACAAATGTACAATTTTCTCTAAATCTGACCCATGTAGGCCTATACATAGCATCTCATCCTTGTCGCCTCACTCCCATACAAATAACATGATACAGCCAAGCTCTACTCCCTAAGTTAATATGCATAATGTTTCCCTAGCAATAAGAGGGGTCGTTTACATCATTATTAGGCGGAAAGCTGATACTTCACTTGGTGTAGTCTGGCCTGAATTAATGTCACACTTTCTAGAAGCTTTTATGATGAGTCATTCCTCCTTGGCCGCCATCTTGGGCATGCGCCGCAGGGTTCAATAACGAGGGATTGGAACTCTTGGCGGGTGGAGGGCTGAAATGAAGGTGTGTGTCATCTGCGTAATCTCTTCCTTCTGTTACAGGTGGGGTGTGACAGGGGGGAGGGTGTGACAGGGGGAGGGTGTGACAGGGGGGAGGGTGTGACAGGGGGGAGGGTGTGACAGGGGGGGGGGGGGAGGAGGAAGGGGGGTGGTGGACGGGAGGGGGAGGGAAATATTGCCGAGGGGGTTATTGGAGGAGGGGGGAAGACGAGGAGGTCAATAATTTCTTGAGGGATGGAGGTTATCATGATTAATAATGATAAAGGATTCTTTATGTTGCACAAAAATAAGGGGAAAAAAGGAGTGGTCTGACCATTTTCTCTTTCTAGTATTTCTGGATTATATATTTTCATCGATTTCTTTTGAATTGTTTGTATCATTCAAGCTTATATAAAGAAGCTATATTACTATGGTGACATATATTATCAGTAACTATTAAGAAATTTCAAGCTCGTAATGAAAATAATTTAGTGATCACTTCTACGTTCCTTAATGAGGCTCACAAGTTCGGCAGTACTGTTGTATAATGATGCACACGTTCATGCTACCGTAAATAACATAACAAAAATTATAACTTACTTATACATGTACATCGTGATATTTGCCTGTACTTAATGAGTCAGATTCTCAGAAAATGTACAATTCACCTTCACAAATTCTCTCAAATAACCCAAATTTAAGACAAAAATTAGGTTCAAAATACTGTTCAACATAACCAGACAGACTGTTTGAATCAAGGCAATACTAAATACACCCATATACACCTAGTGTTGATGATTCTTCAGTCTGATTTAGCAGAATTTACTAAATATGGCGATCTGGAAATTGTACATTTTCGGAAAATCTGACCCTAATACGTTTCTAGTAATCAATGATTTTGTGTATGTATACAGTAAAACAGGATTTCTCTGAGAATAGCATCCTCGATGTAATGTATTTCCTGAATAAATACATTCTAAACTCTAAATATCCAAGAAGGTACAAACTAATAAAGTCGAATTTTCTGTTGATATTAAAGCTTTCCTGGAATTCAGAGAGTCAAGTTATAAGAGAATAGAAAATAAACACATCATCAGGCTCGTATAAAACCAGTCATCAATCAAAATGCATTATGGGGAATTAAATTTCTTTTAGCCTTTAAAGTAAGGTTCTTAAAGTATTTTCCTTGATTTTAGCTACCCTTCCAGGTGCCCTAAACCTCCCTCTTCCCCTCCTCCCCTCCTCCCTCCTCCCCTCCTCTTCTCCCCTCCTCCTCCCCTCCTCCCCCTTCCCCCTCCTCCCCCTTCCCCCTCCTCCCCACCTCCCCTCCTCCCTCCCACTTCCCTCAGGCATTGCCCCTCCCTTCCTCCTCTCCCTCTCCCCTCCCTTCCTCCCCTTCCCCTTCCCCTTCCCCCCTCCCCCTCTCCCTCCCCTCCTCCCACAGAAATTCCCCACTCTTGCTAAAACATTCCAGGATCCTCTTGAATATCTAAGAGCGACCGCCTCCCCCCGGAGTCCCCTTGACGGCCAGCAGCCTTACAAGCTCCGTGAAGCCATAGCACTCCCTCCCGCCCTCCCGTCTCAAGTGTCAGCCAAGAGAGGAGCTGTCCCAACCAACACTTTTACACCACCATTTTTTTACCTTTAGCTGAGAGCAATTAAAAATGAATCTGAACATCGTCTTAACATCAGTAGGCACGCGGTCCATTAAAGCAGTGATCATTCCTAATGAGGGAAAGCTCTTAGTTCATATACTTGGGTCAAATCTTCAGAAAATGTACAATTCACCTTCACCTATCCTCACAAATAACTCAAATTTAATACGGAAATCAGGTTCAAAATACAGTCTAACATAGCAGAACAGATATATTAAACCAACACAAAAACAAATATACTCAGATATACTCGGTATTCATCTTTGTTTAGCCTAATTTAGCAGAACTTACTAAATGTATAGAGTTGCCAATTGTACATTTTCTAAAATTCTGACCCATAGTTGGGTCAAATCTTCAGAAAATGTACAATTGATCTTCACCAATTCTCCAAAATAACCCAAATTTAAGATGGCAATCAGGCAATCAGGTTCAAAATACAGTTCAACAAAACCAGACAGATTTATTGAATGAATACAATACAGAATACACTCAGATATACTCAGTATTTATCACTTTTCACTCAAATTAGCAGAACTTGAGAGACGTGCAGTAGAAATGTAGATTGTGCATTTTCTGAAAATTTGACCCAGTTGCAATGAGATGTTTCTGATGTCTTCTGATGAGGTGTCTTCTGATATAATATTATGTCCTTAGATCTGAACAATCTGATCATGGACTAAATATGATGAACATCTATAAAGAGCCAGACTGTTGGCAGACATGCCGGGGTATATGGGTCATCATAAACCCCCCACCTAGCATACTTAGATTTTAAAAAAGCATTCGATACAGTGAATCATAAGATCCTGCTTCAGAAGATGGCCAAATTTGGCATCAATGACAGAGCACTCGAGTGGTTTGTAGATTACTTAGACAACAGGAAACAGAGGGTGGTGGCAAATGGGTGTATATCAGGAGTGAGAAAGGTTACTTGTGGGGTGCCCCAGGGGACCACATTGGGACCACTGCTTTTTATAATGTACATAAATGACATACATAGAGTGGTGCAAAAGTGTAGAGTTCAACATTTTGCGGATGATACAGTGGTGTATACATCAGACTCAAATAGGGATTTAGCTGAAGAACACCTTCAGAAAGACCTAGCAGGAATAGATTTATGGTGCAAGCAAAACAAAATCTCCTTAAATGTGGGGAAAAGTAAGATTATGACATTGATGACAGCCAGGAACAAAAAAAGTCTAGAAGGGGCAAAAATCTTTATAGGAAAGAACGAAATAGAACGAACAGAAAATTACACATACTTAGGTGTAAATATTGATCATCAGCTAACTTTCAAAGATCACCTTCAGGAAAAAATTAATAGGGCCAAAAACAAAATCTATTACCTGTCAAAATTAAAAAGGATAGCTTCACCAGAAACTATTAGAATGCTGTACAAGGTCACCATAAGTCCCATTCTTGAATACGGAGACACCATATACAATGCTGCTCCAAAGAACTTACTAGACAAGCTGCAGATCATACAGAACACAGCTTTGAGGATATCTGAGGGTTTGGATAAAAAAACTAATGTTCAAAATTTACACCGAACACTAAAATTACCATTACTCCATAAAAAGAGAGAGGCACATTTATTGGAATATGCTTTTAAACTAAGTCAAAATGAGGAAAATATCGATGACAGGAAAATTAACCTTAGGAGCCTTGATTCGGGAAAAACCTTATTAGTACCAAATCCGAAAACAGAGAAAATCAAAAGATCCCTCATTTATCAAGGACCCACCCTTTGGAACAGCATACCAACCAATCCAAAACTCTATAACTTAAAGGAATTCAAAACTTATCTTAAGGACTATATGCTGAAGGAATAATAGTGGGCAGGGGGGAAGGTACTTCCTGGGTCGCCTCCCACTCCTGGCTGCAGGAGTTTGTTGTTTTAATCTGTAAATTGTATAATCATGATTTGTATTCCAATCATGAGGTGGCATGTAAATTGCCGACACAACATTTTGTAAGCTTGTAAGACTTACACCCTCTTTAAAATTGTTTAAAACCTACTGCAAGGCTACATAGCCCCCACAATAGATGTGGTAAGATGATATGTTAATTTAGATTTATTTTATATGTATTTCTCTTGTATGTATTATAGAAACACTTATGTTCTTGTAGTGAATTAGAGGGTTCTATCGGAAGAACTGTCAAGGCAGAGATATGTGACCCATTTTTCCGAGTAGTCCATATGTAAAAAAAGAATTTGGAAAAATAAAGTTTCAATAATAATGGGTCAGATTTTCAGAAAATGTACAATTCGTCTTCACCAATCCTCTCAAATAACCCGCATTTAGGCAAAAAAACCAGCTTCAAAATGTAGTTTAACATAACAGAACAGATACTTTAAATCAATGCGATCCCAATTATGCTCAGATAAACCAGGTATTGATCATTTTTCAGCCAAATTGAGCAGAATTTCCCTAAATGTTTGGAGCTGCCAATTGTACATTTTCTGTAAATCTGACCCATATGTGTGTGGAAATAGGGGATTTGTGGGGATGCCAGTGCCATTCTTGTATGAAAGTATGTCTCTGGCAAGTTAGTTGTTCTTTCAGGGCATTATTGGGCGATTAGATCGTGAGGTTGTATTGCTTCGCCTGGTCTGTTGGTCCAGGAACAAGTGTGAGGGCTCTTGTTGGCTTTAGTCTAATGGTTTAGTCGCCATTTGTCGGATTGTTACTGTCATTAACAACAAAATAAAATGATTTCGAGGCAAAATGAACCAGTGGAAAGCCATGATCTTGCAGTTTTGAGCAGTAAATATTGTTTTTTTATTTTCATTGATGTAAGCAGTTGGCCCGAAAGCGGATGTCCAACACTAGTAGGCATGGTCTGTAGGCCTACAACTGCCCCCGCTATGTCAACAAATGGCGACTAATGCTCTATAAAGTCTGACTTCAGGGAGCAATAGGGGATTTGTATGTGCCACTGCGCATGTCGGTTACAGTGCATCCTGGGATAGATTCTGATAAAATCAGACATACAGATATTTGGCAATATCTTTTATCGAAAATTGCAAGAATATTTTCACCAATATCATAGCTTGTGTAAATTGATCTAAGAAAACCAAATGAATCATGGGAAAGATGGGGACTCGTGTTATAGACACATGTAAAACACATGGATATTGACAGTAGAGCATTGATAAATATCCCATGCTGAACATGACATATTTTCTATAGATTTTAGCCTGTACCATAAGTCCTTTAATGCCATGCGAATCACGATTCAAAATGGCGGCTATGAAAATCCCCTATTATAGTCCAAAGATAAACAGGTAGACATACTCTGTGGCAAATGCAAACTAACTATTGAAGAAGAGAAGCGAAACGCTAGGGTAATGTGTCCAATAGGGAAAGTTTCTAGTAAAGTTTGATCAATAGGGGTTTTGCATGTGCCACTGCGCATGTCTGTCACTGTGCATCATGGAATATATTTTGTTGAAATCTGACATACAAATATTTTGCAGCTTTTTTTATCGAAAATTGCAAGAATGTTTTCACTAAATCATAGCTTGTATAAATGATCTATAAAAACCAAAAGCATGATGGGAAAGATGGGGACTTGTGTTATGGAAACATTTATAATACATGGATTGACATTAGAGCATGGAAAAATATTCCATGCTGAACATGACATGTTTTCATAAAGTTTCATAAGTCCCATAATGCCATGCGAATCACAATTCAAAATGGCGGCTATGAAAATCCCCTATTATTTCCCAAAGTTAAACAGGCAAACTAACTATTGAAGGATAGAAGCGAAACGCTAGGGCAATGTGTCCAATTATATTTCCTTAAACTAGACAGTGAAAAATACCTTTGCACAACCTTCCTGCAGACAACGAGCTCAGGTGCGAATAATTCATAATAAAGCTTCACTTTAAATCTAGACCTAACTGTGTTTCTGCTTCCGGTTGCGTGCGCATGACAGTAAAGCTCGGGAGCAGGCAATAGCTTATTAATGAGTATAGTAATTATGTGTCATCTTCCTAAATGTCATTATTGTAATTTGACGTTGCAGCGTTGTATTTCGTGCTGTTTGCTAGTTAGAACTTTATGAGCTGTAGTTCATATTCTAGCTGTGATTCTGTGTATGGGTCAAGTCACCAGAAAATGTACAATTCACTTCTACCAATCCTTCCAAATAACCCAAATTTTCATACGAAAATAAAGTTCAAAATGCTGTTTAACCTAACGAAACAGATTGGTAGAATCAATGTGATGCCAAATATACTCGAATTTACCTAGTATTGACCAAATTGCAGCTTAATCTAGCAGAATTTACTAAATGCGTACAGCTGCCAATTGTACATTTTCTGAAAATCTGTCCCGTATGTGTTGTATTTTAGTTAAAGTGGCTAAGATCACTATTATTGACAGTACATCATAAATTTGGAAATGTTGTCCAAGGGTTTGCATAAGTAGAGACATATTATGTGTCCAATACCATAGGTGTATGTCTTTAATTTAATTTAATTTTAGAAATGAAAATGATTTTCAGTTTACAAAATGAAAAAATAATCACTTTCCATGCATGAGCACTCTCGCCTTGCGTATTACTTGAGCCCTATTCCTGTCTTGAATTAAGGTGATTTTAGAAGATGGTTAAAGGCGAATTGTACATTTTTGGACGATCTGACCCTAGTATTAAGCCACTCTAGGTCCAAACCCTCAGATCAGATAAGAATGATATATCCGCCTACTTCTCTAATCGGTTTCCTGGTCTAGAACTTGGCCTTTCAATGTGAATATAATGACATTTTGCAGTCTTAATGGAATTACAATGGCACTTTGCGGTTTGAGGCGAGAGGCTTCACCTTCGTTTGAAGGGACTCTTTCAACTTTGGGCCTAGACTGTTCAAGCCTTGATAATTGTGCCCTTATATGATTAGATTCATCCCCAAACCTGATAATGTAGCCAATAAATGCTATAATCATAACTGCTTAACTCAACTGGGAGAATTAAATTTGAGCTAAAACTACCATTTCGCGTTTAAATATTGACATGGAAAGACTGACATGATAGAGAGTGGGTTCTCTTCCCTCTGTGACCCCAGTCAGGGAATCCAAGGTCAAAAGTCACGTGGTTTCATATAACATCACGTGATACGCATCCCATGATGCACCTGTGGCTGTTCCGGCGGAAGAGATTATTGTCAGGAGGCTACTGATAACTCTGAGATCCAAATTTATTGTTATCTTAAGTTATCTGAATGTCTTGGGAACACCTTGCGCAGAGCGTGATTGGCATTGAATATCCGAACACAACCGCCCCTTATCTTCTCCCTTATTAATATGTGATGTGTTATAAAAAATGAGTCATAAGTCGCAGAATTGGTGTTTTTCAAAGAGTTTTATTGATAAGATTCCTTTGTGCAAATGTTCTCATTTTTGGGGCATGTAGCGCTTCTAGGCATATGAATGCATGTACTAAATTTCAAGACAGTGCATTAAATAGATTCTTGGTTCAGATTTTCAGAAAATGTACAATCCACCTTCACCGTCAAATAACCAAAATTTAAAACAAAAATCATGTTCAAAATACAGTTCAACATAACCAAACAGATTGTTTAAATCAAGGCAATACCAAATATAACCATATATACCTAGTGTTGATGATTTTTAAGTCCAATTTAGCAGAATTTACAATATATGTTGACCTGCACATTGGTGCCAATTTTCTGAAAATCTGACCCCCTTGTGTTTCCAAGGTCATCCTAGCTAGAACACCCAGAAATAATAGTAAACACTTTTGTCAAACAAACATATATCATAAGCAATGATATAAGCATAATTAGCGAATTTTAGAAATACTATATTAAAACCCAATTACTAATAATTGCAAATTAACAGTATTATGATTAGGTTGACCAATATTACTCAATGTTACACAACATCTATAAAATCTGTATCTTCTAGGGTTGTAATAGACTATAGCAAAAGGGAAATCTTCTTAAAGCCTGTTTTACCCATTTAATACACACCTCCCGGATCATAGCCTTAACTCTCTTAAACCACTCAAGACCAGAGCTGTTGATAACAAAGGCATTCTGAACTATGTTGATTATCCCAAAGCCCCGAGTAGAGATAATATTTGAACATAGCGACAGTCTCTGTCACCTTTTTATACAATCTTTGCACATTCTTGCCATTTTTACACTCACTTAAGGGATAAAAGACGATAAAATACAAATGATGGATAACTCTCATATCCTCATTCCTCGCCTGAACTACGTGGGTACGTTTTAAGTTTGCTTTTTTCTGATCCCACCTTTTTATCACTGCCTCGAGACATCCTCCGATGTCGCCCGACTTGGTCCGATTTGTCTGTTCTTTTTGTCCCCGTACCTCTTTAAGGTACAACAAGTGGGGGGAGGGATCGTTAGTTTGATCAACAGGCTAGCCTGAATATTTAATGTTAATCATCATTACTCTGATAAGCAACAGGAAGGCTCCCTCTAGCCCAGAGATCCGTTTCTATGGCAACTCGCATGACCCAACTACAGATCCCACCTTCGGCCTTGACCCCATTCCATTGACATTAGAGTGACCTCCATAGTCGGGTTCATTACCATGTACCCAGGCCTGGGAGGTGGGTATAGGTCGTAGTCTTAGAATATGGCAAAAGGTCGTAAATAATCATAAAATTGTTTTTTTTAAGCTTTTATTTTACATGGGTTCCAGACATCTCGGGGCTCTAGGGGGCCATATATAATACAAAAATTGAAGTTCATTCGTAAATAAAGGATTAATTAATTAATTTAATAGGGCTTTTAAATCCTAATTTCAGAATTAAAAGATAATAATGGAGGTGGCAGATTATATACGGGTCAGATTACCCGAAAATGCACAATCTACAGTTGTACATTTTCTAAAGATCTGACCCATATACATAAAACAAATCATATATATATCTGCCTACGAGAGGTGGGAAGGAATTATGACAGGTCTCAATCTTAAAATATGACAAAATGTAACTAGTTCCAAAGGCCTCTAAAGGGTCCCTTTTCACTGAGGAGATCTATAGGACCTCCTGGGTGATGATCAAAGGGACACTGTGTTAAAGTGCCACTGCCCTTTTCCTCCAGCTAGTGACAGTTAATGCACATAACCACACACATGCACTAGACAAGGGAATTACCTTCTCCATGCTTACAGCCCCTATGCATCTAGATTACTACTAACCATTCTCTCTTTTCCTTCATTCTTCTTTTAAAGTTTCATTTAAACAGAGAGCCTCCATATATTTTAAGACATTATGGTGGTATTTGTATTTAAAGAGTTTTATTCAGCCAACAATCCTCATGTAACATTTACAATAGCTTCAGACGATGCTGTTATAATTCTAAATAATAATTCAAGTTTTAGGCGTACAAATATACAAGAACCGCGCATTTAGGCAGTGGAAAGAAATTCATGGGTAAGACATATATATTTTGGTAAGGATGGTGTTTTTCTTTTAGTTTTTAGTTGGTTGCCTACATGTTGGAAGACTGCGAATATTGTATTTTCAGAAACCTTTGACCATTTTGAAAAGTCTCAAATAAAGAAATGTTTGAAATAACCAAGCAAAGACCCGCTATTCGGGTGGAGTCGCCAGAAAATGTACAAACAGCAGCTCTACACATTAAGTACATTCTGCTTAATTTCTTTCTTCTTTAAAAAAAAGAAGATTTTATTTAGACTTGCTATACAGATCCCCATTCATCCCACGTATTGATTATGTACAGAAAGAATTGAATTGATACAAAGGTGTCTGATTATATGGGTCAGACTTTCAGAAAATGTACAATTCACCTTCGCTAACCCAAGTTTAAGAGAGAAATTAGGTTCAAAATACTGTTCAACATAACCAAACAGATTGTTTGAATCAAGGCAATACAGAATATACCAATATATACCTAATGATGATTTTTCAGTCAAATATAGCAGAATTTACAAAACATGTTGATCTTGCAAATGTACATTTTCTGAAAGTCTGACCCATATAATACATTAGATACATAAGTGTAAGGTATTATGGGAGTAAGACTACTCATTCGGAAATTGCCTTGATTCAAAGACCCTGCTCGGGTATGTTCAACTGTATGCTGAACCTCAATATGTTTAAGAGATAGTATTAGTGAAGGTACATTCTCCCTTTTCTGATGAGTTACGGAACCATAAGATGCACTGTTCTCCTACAAGGACCTTCATGCTTACCCAAAGCTTTAATGATGCCCTCAATCATACATGGGTCAGATATTCAGAAAATGTACAATTGGCAGCTCTACACATTTACTAAATTCTGCTAAAACAGGCTGCAATTTGGTCAATACTAGATAAATTCGAGTATATTCGGCATTGCATTGATTCTACCAATCCATTTGGTTAGGTTGAACTGTATTTTGAACCTTATTTCTGTCTAAAATTCGGGTTATTTGAGAGAATTATTGAAGCAGAATTGTACACTTTCCAGTGACTTCACCCCTAATGTATTTGAGTGTAAACATAGCTATATCTCTCCCACACTGGAGGAGGAGGTAAGTGCTGGCATGATGTATGTCAATGGGGCTGGAGGTAGACATATTACCTGGTGACATGACAGGCCCCTGAGGTGCATACATGTTAGCCCTATCAATCATGTACCTCATCTATATTACATGCTATAAGCATGGAGTCATTAGTTGCACCTAAATGACTCAAGGTTCCTCTATGGGTTTCATCTTATATCGCCCATACAGATATGGGGACAGAGGTTTATTTGTATTTAAAGATTTGTTTTCACCTACAAACCTTATAGGGTGACTCCACTAGAGAGAAAAACGGCACCGACAAATTATGTTGTTGCAACAAGTCCCCATACAGAAACAACAGTTCCCAGAGAATGTGGCAACACATCTGACACTCCTCCATTTGCGTGTTCATTGCAAACATGAAATGAACTGATGTTAGTGGGCAACAACAAAATTTGTCGCCGCCATTTTTCCTCTAGTGGAGTTCCGCTATTATGTAACATCCACTCTATATTAATTGTGGATTTACGACATTCAAGGCTCTGCACAAAGTTATAAAAGGCTTTTTACTGGCTGCATGTACAAGGCTCTAACTTTCAAGATGGCTTACACAGATCTCAAGTGATGTTACCTGGGTATTGTTTTTCCCCCAAAATATTTTTTTTCAATGAAGTGATTTTGAACCTATTTCAATGCTATTTAATTTGATAGAGTGCACATGCTTCGACCCACTTACGGCAGCTGGGCTTTACTGGGCTGATGCAATGTCACCCCGGGCCAACCAGTGGTAGGGTCGGGAGGAGAATTAGAATTGTCATGCCCATGATATTTGTGATTGGCATATTCCACCCTCCATGCACTACATTACTTTAATTTTGAAATTGTTTGAAATCGTATAATTTCGAAAATCCAATATTATATTTTCATTTTTAAAAAATGAGATAGTAGGACACAAGGCAGCAAGTAGGGCCATTATTATGAAGGCTTTCGTTACTATCAGTTTACTGCATGACCACATCTTCCACTTCATTCACTATATTACTTTTATAATTTTGAAATTGTATAATTTCGGAATAGAATCTTATATTTCTTTTTGAAAAAATGACTTTAGGTGGACACAAGGCAGCAAGTAGGGCTGTTATTATTTTTTGTATTATTCATTTAGGGGAAAACATTTACAATTACATCAAAACTTAAAAAAAACGCCATATCCACCATGGATGTGTTTCAGACGGTGCCACATTTAAAATAACAGGATGATTACATTGATCATGATAAAAAGCCCTAAAATTATCATAAGTAATATCAAGGTTTAACATAATCATTGAAACCATTACCAAGATTTGACAGAAACCATACCGTCGAAAGCCTTATGTAAGTTACTAATTTATTATCTGGCGATTTCTTCGGTTTACATACATTATACAGAATCAAAAGCAAGGTAATACCTAAACATCAGAAGACTTCACCCTACACATTATGAATGCTTTCGTTACCATCGGTTTACTGACCACTTCTCGCTAGCTGTTGCTGGTAGTACATGGCAGGAATGACTCAGCAAGGTGCTTATACTAGTCCAGTATCACTGACCACCCTCCAGTACCTTAGACTGACCGCAGGTAGAGGGATATTGGTGCTGGTCACGCAGGGAGTAGAGGGGTTGGAGATGTCACCCCAGCCCCAGTTCGTGACAACTACATATTGATTAACTAGGGGCCAGTTATTGCTGACAACGATACCCATGGGGGGTGGGGGTGGGGAGGGGGCTGGGTGGCGGGGGGAGGGGGTACGAAGGGAGGGCGTTGGGGGGGGGGGGGGGTGCTATTAATCATAACACTCTAGGCCCACAGTTGAGAAAACCCCTTCAGATGAAGGGAAAGTCTCGCCTGAAAACGTAAAGTGCCATTATTGATTGATAAACTTTTATTTCGATCATATGGATCGCTATGGGCCGTTGTAGCAGATAACAATATCCCTTCCGTCAATGACTGGAAGAGACAAATGATGACAGTGATAAATGGAAGTCTTGAGTCAAAAGGTAACTGTCCCTGCATCCTATATACTGGCAATTCTAAGCGAGTGATTGTTACACTAGGAGGGAGTTACGTGGCCTCTAATAGTGGTTAATCATACAGGCATATTACTCATATTGCAATGGGATAACTTAGTAGTATTATGGACATGGGTGAATTCGCAAAAAAATGTACAATTCCCCTCACCAATCTTCTCAAATAACCTAAATTTCAGACGGAAATAAAATCCAAATATAGTTCAACCTAACCAAACAGATTGCTAGAATCAATGCAATGCTGAATATACTCGAATTTACCTAGTATTGACCAAATTGCAGCCTGCTTTAGCAGAATTTACTAAATGTGTTCAGCTGCCAATTGTTCATTTTTTGAAACTCTGACCCACATAGTCAGAAGGTGGTAGGGCGAGGACGTAAGGAGGGACTGGGGCTGCTAATAGTCATATCTGGAAGTAGTGAGTCAAATACTGAACTACCATTTATTACTTGCTAAGCAGCTGGTAAAGAACTTTTTGGAAGGAATTTGTTAAACAGATATAGCCAATATTTATTCCTACAACAGGAATTTCCTACCTGGTCAAGGACAAATAGGTTAACAACGAACATGTTAAGTAAGGATGTCATACGCAACAGAACCCCCGATGGTACATCACAATTTGCATGGTGTTTAGCATGATTACGTGCAGTGCATGCTATAGTCTAGCCTCTTATACAGTCATTGTATGGATAGATCAGTTAGCATGCAGTCTCCTCACTCTTTTTCTCTCTCTCAAAGACCCACTAAATGTGTAGAGCTACTTATTGTATATTTACGGAAGATCTAACAATTAAAGTAATAAAGGACTTTCCTCAGACTGGGAGTGAGTTATATATGGATCAGATGTTCCGAAAATGTACAATTCACCTTCACCAATTCTCTCAAATAACCCAAATAACGAAAATAAAGTTCAAAATAGAGTTCAACCTAACCAAAGAGATTGCTAGAATCAATCGAATGTTGAATATACTCTAGTATTGGACAAATTGAAGCCTGATTTAGCCAAATGTGCTAAATGTGTACAGCTGCCAATTGTACATTTTCTGAGAATCTCACCCATATAAGTTCCAACCAAGTGCAGGTGCACTCTTACGATCTGTAACATTTCAGGACCAATAACTGTAAACTCGTAAAACTCAAATATCTATCATGTGTCAGCTATTTTCTATGGGTTTTCTCTAAATTTCCTATGCGAAGGGAAAATTGTTATTATTATAACATAAATTTGTATTCTAATACTTTTCATACATATGAAGCAGATCTTACATTGTCATGAATGTAAATATCGTATCAAAACAGGGTAAAGCATCCTCTACAAGCAGTTCCTCCTGATGACTCTTAATGAATTTAATAAATAAATAAATAAAATCAAACAATGTCTATTCATTCCTTTGTCAGTCTTATGAGTGTCCTTCAGACATTCATGTAGGTGGTTTCAGTCTCTCTATTTAGTGTCTATCATTTCGAAAAAGTTCGATGGCATCACTGAAGTTCTTGAAGGAATAAGTCCTTGGTTTCCATTCAAATTTAGTATGATTTACTAGAGTTAATTGGATGTGCAAATTAATCACTTTTGATGTTCCCAAGCATAAGATAGAAGCACTATATTTATAATAGAGCATACACATAATAAGCCAGCAGTAGCAAAGACAAGAATGGAAACAAAAAACACATTGGTCCATTCCACCTGTCGGTTTTACTGATTTGCCATTTCAGTAGGGTTTAGTAGGGTGTATATCAAGTGAGATATAAACCCTTCAATCTTTGTTATGGATATCCTCCCAGTTTATGGTTACAACCAGAAGATCTACTATCAGGGTAAGATTTTCAGAAAATGTACAATTGGCAGATCAACATATTTTGTAAATTCTGCTAAATTGAACTGGAACATCATCAACCCTAGGTATATATGGGTATATTTGGTATTGCCTTGATTCAAACAGTCTGTTTGGTTGTGTTGAACTGTATTTTGAACCGGATTTTTGTCTTAAATTTGGGTTATTTGAGAGAATTGGTGAAGGTAAATTGTACATTTTCTGAAAATCTGACCCATCAGTAGAAGTTGTCAATCATCACCATACCGGTATTCCTTCATGGAAATAAAGAAATATGAAATTAAAATCAAATTAATTACCTACTAAAATATTTGTGAATTGCACCATACGCAACCTCATTCCGTATGCAGGGTGGCAAGGCATTCCGAAGCTTAGAAAAAGTCCCCGAGCATAACATATTATAATAGAGCATAGAAAGATATGCCATGTACGAGTCGCAAAGAATAGAATCGAAACAAAGAGCACATGTGGCTATGAAATACATGCATTATATATCCTATACAACTCACATCACATTCGATTAATTTATGATCTTAAATTGTTTTACACCCAACATAAATTCACAATTTATTGCTCAATTACCCATGAACTCACACATGCGGAATAATACGGAAAAGACACACTGAAAAAAGCTTGTGGGTCAGATTCTCAGAAAATGTACAATTGGCAGCTCTACACATTTAGGGAATTCTCCTAAATTAGGCTGAAAAATGAAGAATACCGGGAATATCTGAGTATATTCGGTATCGCATTGATTTAAAGTATCAGTTCTGTTATGTTAAACTGCATTTCGAATCTCATTTCTGTCTTAAATGTGGGTTATTTGAGACGATTGATGAAGGCGAATTGTACATTTTCTGAAAATCTGACCCTGATAATCATGACACAATATGAACGTGCAGGTGCGACACAACGCAGGGCTAAATTAAATTCCTTGGAGCATTTGGCCAAGACAAATGGACGATCCATAGAGGCTAAATGGCAATTATATCAATCTTCCCCTGCCAGTTATTAATATTTGTCTTGGAAGAAATGGCGTTTCAATTTCGCAATCAACCTTCTTCTTAATTCATTCTCACAACATTAATCTTCATCGTTCCTTTGCAAAGGTCACACGCGTGGCGCCTATGAAGAAATTACCTTAGGACAATCACATTTCAAATGACTGGGGGAAAGGGTTTTTTCTACACTTCCTCAGCTCCCAGTCATCCTTTTATATAATAAATGATTAATATCTCTCACAGTTTCCCTTCTTCTAACACTATTAAGGAGCTTTTTCATCAAGGCGTGTAGATGTGGAGGGATGATTGAAACCCATCAATATATGGGTAAGATTTTCAGAAAATGTACAATTGGCACCTGTACACATTTAGTAAATTCTTCTAAGTTAGGCTGCAATTTGGTCAATACTAGGTAAATTCGAGTATATTTGGTATTGCATTGATTCTAGCAGTCTGCTTGGTTAGGTTGAACTGAATTTTGAACTTTATTTTCGTCTGAAATTTGGGTTATATGAGAGAATTGGTGAAGGTGAATTGTACATTTTCTGTAAATCTGACCCATAACTCTCGGGTTTTTGTTGGTTCTCCTGTCGGTTGTTTACAAGGGTAAATTGGACACTCCTCGCAGAAGCTTCTAGAAGGTTCTAGAAGAATCCAAGGAGGCGGTGATGAGGAAATTATAAGAGAATTGAACAGGTCGCCTTTTGTTATCGCGCCCGTATCGCGCTCGGTTGACAAAGAGTTATGCGACGAAAGCAGCTGCTGTCGTGTCCGTAGCGAAATATAAAGACGAGTGCGCACCCCTGCTGCGCATTACCAATGATCTATCATGGCGGCATTTCCGGTCATGCGCGTTAATCACCTGTGCCAGCATCTTGATCTACTTCCTCCTATAATCACCCGGTCGTTAATCAGGCCGCGAAATGACAAATTAACTCCTAATACGGAGTAGTTTTACCTTACTTCGTCTGGCAATGATAAACATGAAGGAAAATAAGCAACTAGTAGCATAGCAGGGGCACTAAGGAAGGGGGTGCTTTAGAGGGGCTTGTTTTATCATTATTTGTCATAAGAAAACCTTCGTCAATGTAGGATTTACTTGATATTAATTGCAGAGTTTTAGCTTAGTAGCCTATACATATAGAAGTATTGGGTGAGGTCACCAGAAAATTACAATTCGCCCTCAGCAATCCTCTCAAATAACCCAGATTTAAGACTAAAATGAGCTTCAAATCATAGTTTAAAATAGCAAAACAGATACTTTAAATCAATACGATACCAAATATACCCCGATATACCCAGTATTCATCATTTCTCAGTCTAATTTAGCAAAATTTCCTAAATGTGTAGAGCTGCCAATTGTACATTTTCTGAAAATCTGACCCATTTAAAATATGGGTGGTTTAGTTTAGTCAGGTTCAGTCAATAACATTACATCAATTTCACGATGTTATTTTCAGTTATTCTTGCTAAACTAATATAGGTTACATCTAGATAAATCCCATTATTATTTACTATTATTTGTTCTCAAATTAGAGTACAATATTTTGAACAATTTATACGCGATTTTTGAACACGTAAAAGGTGAGCCTAGGCATGGGTAGAACTACTAAAAGAGACATTTTGAACACAGGTATTCTTTTTTACTTTTTTTTTTATATGAATAATATATTCATATATGGGTCAGATTTTCAGAAAATGTACAATTCAACTTTGCCAATCTTCTCAAATAACCCAAGTTTCAGACGAAAATAAACTTCAAAATACAGTTTAACATAACCAAACAGATTGCTAGAATCAATGCAATGCCGAATATTCTCGAATTTACCTAGTATTGACCAAATTGCAGCCTAATATAGCCGAATTTACTAAATGTGTACAGATGCCAATTGTACATTTTCTGAAAATCTGACCCATATGATGCATAGATGACGGATTATATTGATATATTTCAGTAGGAATTTAAAATCCTATGATATAGATTATGTTGCTTTATTAGTAAGATAGATATATCAGCTTAGGCAATTTCCGTGCCATTAACTTCCTAAACGACATTCCCGGACCCCAAACAAACCCTTGCCCACCCTCAGTCTAGGCCCTTCATTGGATGAGCACATTATGTGGGCTAATGTAGCACAAATACATTTAGCTGCTAGCTGTGCCTATTAGTGGCTAATAGTAAATAGTATAGAGATAAAGACCCAACCTCACCGTCTGCCTACACTGTTAATTATCACATATAGACTCATTCCCGTCTAACCATGTGCTGATAAAGTGTCCTTTCGCTCTCCTGTTTTTATTAAATGTAAATAGATATTTTATTGTCCTCATTTCATTTAAGTCCAATAATAATGATTTAAATACATTGATGAAAAAAACCCGATGTTTTCCAATGTTGCTCGTTATATTTAACGAAAAAAAATATATCCTCTTTTAAGGCATTTCATTAATCATAACTTATGCCTGGATATGGGTCAAATTTTCTGAAAATGTACAATTAACTTTCCTCAATCCTCTTAAATAATCCAAATCTAACAGAAAAATGCAACGTTCAAAATGCTAACGTTCAAAATGCAATTTAAAACTAAGAAAGATATAGGCCCTACGTTTAATCAACTCAATGCCAAAGATACTTGAATTTGCATAGAATTTAAAGTATTCCACTTTATCTTGCCAGAAGTTACTAAATTTGTAGAACTGACGATTGTACATTTTCTGAAAATCTGACCCATATACTGGATAAGACATGAACACTGAAGACAGATGGCTTAGAACTACTATCGGTCATCCAAATACAAACGAGAACGTATTATACAATAATAATCAAATTTCTATTCAGTTTACATTTACGCTACCATAACAAACCCACACTGACCCAAGGGCATGCTGCATCTTCAAGCTGTCCAAAATTCAACTGAAACAAATCCAACTAACTAACCATACTTTCTATCTTTGATTGTACCTTTCTCACCTTTCTTGATTTAATGTTTGTTCAACTTAACTTGATCTCGAGTAGTTTTGTTACATAATGTGTAGTCTAACTAGACACAGCAGTGGGCGGAAAACCATGGTTTTTCTGATTTGAAATATCACCCGTGAGTCCATTATCCTCATACGTACATGACATCCTTGTTCATAACATTTTTTTGTACACTGTGCATGCCCGATTATGTTCAACTGTTATTTTACTGAAGATTGGCTGTATAAAAATTCTAAATAATAAAAAAAAAAATTTACATTTCTGGTCATGCAGTGGTGAATAGGACGGGAACTTCTACACGTAGGTCTTCCAGGACGTCCTTAAAGAAATATAATATAAGGCAGTTGTAACAGGGTGGGTAACAGTAATAATGGGTATAAGTACATTACAAGAATAATGAGATCATGGATTTGGCTTCCGACAGTTAATTACTCAACATCTTTGATTAGAAGCCCTTTTGGACCCAACCCTTTAAAATGTCGGTCAAATCACTTTGAAATTGGTTGGAAAAGAATGGAAAAATAAGTAGAAAATGTTCAGTTTTTGACCGACGTTAGCTGAAAGAGCAGCTTTAAATGCAGCGAGTCCAACATTCCTGTAGACGGGTCAGATTTTCAGAAAATGTACAATTCACAATCACAAATTCTCTTAAATAACCCTAATGTAAGACAAAAATCCGGTTAAAAATACTGTCCCACATAACCAAACAGATTGTTTGAATCAAGGCAATACCAAATATACCCATATATACCTAGTGTTGATGATTTTTCAGTCAAATTTAGCAGAATTTACAAAATATGTTGATCTGCCAATTGTACATTTTCTGAAAATCTGACCCACACAGAAGGAGTAGCTCGGCTGGTAGGACACAGGTGTGCACAATAGTAATGGTGGAGGTAATCCCACGAGCAAATCAAATCACTGACGAATATTCTATCAGTATTTGCGACGAGGAGGAGCCGGACGCAGACATGGGTCAGATTTTCAGAAAATATACAATTGGCAGCTCTACACATATAGTAAATTCTGCTAAATTAGGCTGCAATTTAGTCAATACTAGCTAAATTCGAGTATATTCGGCATTGCATTGATTCAGGCAATCTGTTTGGTTAGGTTGAACTGTATTTTGAACTTTATTGTCGTCTGAAATTCGGGTAATTTGAGAGAATTGGTGAAGGTGAATTGTACATTTTCTGACAACTTGACCCACAACATGAGTGACTCGACTGTTCTACAGCTCCAATAGAGAGAGTAGCTCCCCCAGGATTAACCAGCTACATTGTCAGCTTACTAGTAATTACATTTATTAGATAAGTCTTTGCCTTATATATATATATATATATATATATATATATATATATATATATATATATAACTTTTATTCACAATTACACATACAATCACATTGGTCAGATTTTCAGAAAATGAACAATTAGCAGCTGTACATATTTTGTAAATTCTGCTAGATTAGGCTACAATTTGGTCAATACTATGTAAATTCGAAAATATTCGGTATTGCATTGATTCTAGCAATCCGTTTGGCTAGGTTGAACTGTATTTTGAATTCTATTTTCGTCTGAAATTTGAGTTATTTGAGAGGCTTGGCGAAGTTGAATTATACATTTTCTGATATTCTGACCCATATATAATCAGGAGAAGGACAAAATCCTCCCAATAGTGATCTTCCTGGTGGCCCTTTAAAATAAAATTTCTTGACAATTCAATTTAAGTAGTAAATAAGTCTTATAATAACATCCAATAATAATTGATGATGAGTATGTTAATCGAAAACAATTTAGTAAAATAGTTTGTTCAGAGTGAGAAGGGCCTTGCAATGTTTTTATTTTTGTTCGATTTTCAGTATTCCTAACTGTTAAGCCTTTGCCTTAGTGATGGGATGAATAATTAACTAGAATATACGATATCAGTGAACGATTTACAGATGAAAACATGCTTTTTGTTCTAATTCTCGACATCTGTTTGTTGGACTAGCCGATAGATATGGTATTCAGTAAGAGTGTTATGAAATGATGAGGTGAAAAGGAAGGCTGATATTACAGCTAAGAGATATAAGGTTATGCTGTCTGAAGTTAGATTAATGTCGCAACATATCTATAGGTTATTAAAACACTATTAGAGACCCGTTGCATAACACATCCTTATTTTAACTTAACTTTACTTATTTCTTTTTTTCCTTGCTACGCAGCTGGTAAGGAAATTATATGGAAGGAATTTACTATACAAACTGTGAAAACTTGCATTCCTTCAGTAGAGATCTCTTACCTAATCAAGGATAACTTCCTTATAGTAAGGAACATTCTGTGGAAAGATTTGGGCAGATACATGCTGGGATGGGTTCACAATGTTGTTACCAATATCATAGCTTGTGTAAATGATCTGTAAAAGCCAAATGCATGATGGGAATGATGGAGGTTTGTGTGTAGAACATAAGCACCAATAAATACAGTCTAGGCCCAAAGTTGAGAGAGTCCCTTCCATCAAAGGGAAAGCCTCTGGCCTCAAACCGGAAATTGCCATTATAATTCCATTAAGACCGCAAAATGTCATTATATTTCCATTGAAACGCCGAGTTATAGGCAGGGATACTGATAAGCGAAGTAGGCTGACATACCATTCTTATCTGATCTGAGGGTTTGGACCTAGAGTGAATATTCCATGCTGAACATGGATGTTTTCATGAATTTTACACTGACATGCAACTCCCATAATACCATGCAAATCAATATCCAAGATGGCGGACATGCAAGTCCCCTATTGTATAGTTCTAGTTGACTTGACACATGTAATACAATTAGCAGGGTATACAGCTTTAATAGAATAGAATAGAAACCCTTTAAGGGTCAGCTTTTCAGAAAATGCACAATCGACAGTCCTGTACATCTATCAAATTCTGCTGAATTAGAGTGAAAAATGATAAACACTGGGTATATCTGAATGTATTCTGTATTGTATCCATTCAATAAATCTGTCTGGTTATGTTGAACTGTATTTTGAACCTGATTTTCGTTTTAAATTTGCGTTATTTGAGAGTATTGGTGAAGACCAATTGTAAATTTTCTGAAAATCTGACCCATAAGCAGTTGTGCCCCCTGGTGCTAGCCTCTTCTTACCTTCCTTCCTGAGGGAAATCCCTTGCTGGACTTTATCTTGGCAGGAAATCAGAGAGATCAGGCCTCCCTTCTGGAAGCCTTTCCCTCCCACTTACCAGCATACCAAAGGCTTCTTGTCCCCATCTTGCCTCCTTCCCCGGTCCTGACACTTTCTGTATTTATCTATATTTCTATGGCTGTCCCCATCTCAGCTGTTCAAGGATGTAGTTATTGTGTAGTTATCTATTTTCATGTAAATATATCCTTTCCGAATGTTCTGCCAAACAGATGTTTGTCGCGCTGGAGTTATTCGTACTCGAGTTATTCTCCCTCAACTTTTCTTGTTACCCTGTCTGTGGTATTGGTGTTTTTGCATACTGCTTAAGTTGTTTCCTCTCTTTTCTCCTTCTCTCTTTCTCTTTCTCTCTCCTTCCTTCTTTCCTTCCTAGCCTCCCACTGCCCATTATCCCAATCATATCCCTCAATCGCTGTGGGAGCTTCAAGTTCTTCTTTTATTTATTTTCCATTACTCTGACGTTGCTGAAATCAGTTGCCTCCCCGATATCCATCCTCAGCATCCTGACGTTCCTCTATCCAAAACCTTTCTGACAATCCAAGTCTCTCCCCACCGTATGTCTGCCATTTTGTTGTACAAAATGAGTCACAAGTGGCAGAATATGGATTTTGAGATATCATCATAGACTACTTGAAAAGATGATATCAGGCCGATTCTAATGATGGTAAACAATAGGACATCTAAGAAGCATTTCTATATTTTATGTCTGATATATAAATTTATGTTTGAAATAGTTCTGGGTGGGCAATTACCAGTAAAGTAATTGCATTTACTCCAAACACATCAGAAATTGTCAAACTGCACCTGCGCTGCAGTATTCAAACTGCTTGTAAGTCTTTGCTGAAATTATTTAAAGAAACTTTGAATATCTGAATAAATAAATCTCAATAAATAGTTGATCGTCAATAGTTAACATCGATTCAAAGCCCAATAGTTTCTATTTTTTCTCAGTTAATTTCCTACCCATATGAATGTAATTTGGACCCCTGTTGTTTTTACTATAGGGCTTAAAAATCCAGACTGATGCTAACCAAACTTTGGCTCACCAAACTTCTTCATTGTAATGATGTCCCTGATTATCACTCGACGGCCTTCGTTTTCTTTCGGCGATTCGACTTCAATTTTTTAATATAAACATAGTCCTATAAGTCAAATAATGAGAAATTTCGTAAGACCACTTTCCACCAGCTGCGATACCTGAACTGCGGAGAATACAGGTTTTAGATTAATACTGAAAATGAGATCCTCTTTCGGCCCCCTCCCTTCCTCAAATAATCTCGCATCATATTCTCCCCTTTCTTTTAATACTTCACAATAACTCTCACTTGCCCACAATTCATATATTGGTCAAATTTTCAGAAAATGTACAATTAGCAACTCTACACATTTAGGAAATTCTCCTAAATTAGGCTGAAAAATAATGAATACCAGGAATATCTGAGTATATTTAGTATCGCATTGATTTAAATATCAGTTCTGTTATGTTAAACTGCACGGTGAAACTCATTTTTGTCTTAAATGTAGGTTATTTGAGAGGATTGCTGAAATTGAACTGTACATTTTCTGAAAATCTGATCCATATACTCCCCTCCCCTCCCCCCCTCCCCTCCCCCCTCCCCCCTCCCCCAGCCCCACTACCAGCTGGGGCTGATTGGAGAGTTAAAGATGAATGATCGCCTTACCAGCCCAGCATTGTGTGCCTTGCCTACGCATTCTCGAATTACCCAACCTCCAGAGATCCAGGGACCTGTTGCATAACAAATCAATACTCAAAAAATTCCTTGCTAAGCCATCTTTTGGTGAGTGAGTGAGATTGGTTGCTTTACGCCCTTATAAACACATTTAATATGGTTATATCAAGGGCGGGAGAGCTGAGAGGGAGGCAGTTTGTGATCTTTCCCATGAAGTAGAGATAGAGAGAAGGGAGAGAGAGAGAAAAGAGAGAGAAAGGCACTTTATGGTCATACCCAGGACCGGCCCTCTTTTGGTGATTGCATTGGAAATTGCTAGTTTAGAAATAAAAAAAAACAAAAAAACATTGATGCCTGTATACATAGCAAATTCCTTCCCTAAAGATTCCTTACCAGCTGCTTAGCAAGGAAAAGTAGCTTAGGAAGGAAAATATGAAGGAATGGTTTGTTATGCAACGTGCTCCACTACGCAGGAACGATTGCCTCCGTAGGGTTTACCTTTCACAATATGAGTAGTTGCGGCAGCAGGAGTGGGCAAGATTGGAAAGCAATTCGCTGCATTAATTCACAACTCTTACACTGGAGATAGAAGGTGGGCAAACCTTGCACTGTCTTATCCTCATCTCTTGAGGGGAACCATGAAGTAACTAATAATGGGAAATGGGTCAGATTTCCAGAAAATGTACAATGTACAGTTCTACAATTCTCCCACATTCTGCTAAATTAGAGTGAAAATTGATAGATATTAGGTACCTGCAAAGTATACCCGTCCTCCAGCAGGTCACCCTCGTCCTCTCACTGTCTCTCCCCTCCTCTTTAACTGCCTCTCCTCCTTTTCTCCCCCTGCCTCTCCCCTCTCTCGCTCCCTGTCCCTACTCACCTTCTCCTCTCCCCTGCCCTATTCTCTCTCCCCCTCTTCTCGCTCTATCCTCTTGTCCCTCACCATGTCCCTTCACTTCTTTCATTCTCTCCTTCCCTCTCACTCCCTCTTCTTCCCATCTTTCTCTCCCCGTTCCCCCTCTTCTCCCTATTCTATTCTCTCTCTTCTTTCTCTTCTTTCTCCCACCCTCGCCCTCTCCTTCTTTGCCCCCCCCCCCTCTCCCTCTGATCTCCCCCTCTCTGCTGGCTGCATTCGAAGAGTGGATTTTGCTAGTGGAATCTATGCATGCATATATGCCATGGGCTAATCTGGCCCAACACTACAGCCCTGTCAATAAATAGGGAGGTTCAGCAAATCTAACCTATACGTAAACGTAAACGTATCCGCATCTCTGATATACAAAAATATGTTAAAAGGAAAAAAGAGGTTCAGCAAAACATGGCTAGAAAAAGGTAACGTAACATATCAAGCAAAATGTTTCATCTCACAATTTATTTTGTATACATCAAAATGCAACGTAATTCACAAAAAAAGATATGTAAACGGTTACGTAATTGAGAACCACCCTTTTACAAGCAAGCACAGGCTTCATCTCGTCAGTATTGATATTCCCTATTAACGCCCACCCAGGCCCTATCAGCTTTATTAATTAAGGCGACATAAAAGCTGCAATTGTCCATTGTGTAAGCAGAGGGAGTAGAATTTCATTAATCATTGGAGTGAACTTTGTCAACTTTGTCTCTTTGTTTGTCTCCTGGCTGGAGTTTGTAATAGGGTGAAGTCACCAGAAAATGTACAATTCAACTTTGCCAATCTTCTCAAATAACCCAAATTTCAGACGAAAATAAAGTTCAAAATACAGTTCAACCTAACCAACCAGATTGCTAGAATCAATGCAATGCCAAATATACTCGAATTAACCCAGTATTGGCCAAATTACAGCCGAATTCACCAGATGTTACTAAATGTGTGCAGCTGCCAATTGTAGATTTTCTGAAAATCTGGCCCAATAATGGAGTCCGTTAGGTCCAAGTGCAATGAATGATGGGAGATCTGTAATTGTAACGGTAACTTGTATTAGGGTAGGGTCGTGAGGGGGAGGCCAGTAATTAGGAGAGTTGCAACATTTCATTTTTCAAAATTAGGAACTCCTGTGGACTTGCTTATTAAAGCAGCATGCTCAGCTATTACGACAAACACAATCTCATATTGTCACTATATAGGACTGAATGTATCAATATTCTGCTGCCGTTATATGTTTATACAAGAATCTGAAGTTGAATTGGTCCAGTGAAAACAGCCCCCAATGAGTGATAATAAGGAGATGACTGTTAGATTGGTTGGAAAAGAATGGGAAAAAAGTGGAAAAGCTTCGGGTTTTGTCCAATGTTAACTGAGACTGCAGCTTTAAAGAAGGGAGTCCTTATAGCAGTAGCTTCTTTGGTATTATCTTCACTTCTCATTAAGGAAAAAAAATAGGTATATATATATAGGTGCGGGGGGAGGGGGAAATACACCTATTAAGTACACCTGTCTAGTATACCTAGAAAAAACTTCCCCTACCTAAAGATTTTTTTTACCATTACATTACTTTTTTTTTTTTACTTTTTGCCAAAAAATCTAATAAAAGCAGGAAAACAATGAAATTTTTTTTTAAAAAAGAAGAAAAGTTACCACTCCTCCTTCCTAGTTTTCAGCCAGATAAGTCGGAAACACACCTATATTGTTTTGCCTAATAAATGGCATGCATACTTCTACATATAGTAGCATAGAGTAATTTTTCGTTGTATAAATTCAATACATGACACCTAGCAAAGAAACCGTAACTGTAAATTGTTACAATCAGGGGGTGGCGGGAGATAGGGACTTGCCCTAGTCACTACAATGTTTTATAGGCATATGCCTTTATTTCTTCCTGAATAAAGAAATGTGTAAAAAAAAAAAAAAAATACTTTAACAATTTTTCGGATCTTATTTATCAGGATAATGTTTTTATCTATTAATTTACCCCTTGTTTCTAGGGCGTTCATGTCCCATTTTTAAATTTCGTCTTATTTCAACATGCGAAATTCTCGAAATGTCACATTTATTTAAGGAAGACCCTGTGTACCATTTTATAATTGCTATGTTTGGCTACCACTGTAATATGTAAAGAAGTAATACATTAACCCCTCTAATAATATAACAAATATTAGCATAATGAGATTGAACAACGATAGTACTAGTTAGATGAAGTAGTGTGTTTATGGAGGAGACAAAACAAGGAGTGAGTGGGATTGGTTGCTTTACGCCCTTATCAACACATTGAAGGTTATATCAAGGGCGGGAGAGCTGAGAGGGAGGCAGTTTACGATCATACCCAGGAAATAGAGATAGAGAAGAAGGGAGAGAGAGACAAGAGAAAAGAGACAGAAAGGCACTTCATGGTCTTACCCGGGAAATAGAGATAGAGAAGAAGGGAGAGAGAGACAGTCAGAGAACAAGAAACAGAAAGGCACTTCATGGTCATACCCAGGACCGTGACAAAACAAGTTCTCTAAAGAAGATTAAAATGATTAAACAGGCTGCATGATAAGTTTTGAAAGGGTTATTTTTAGCAAGTGAAATGTCGTCTGCTGACAGTTTGTATTGTCCTGGCCCGCAGTGCTAAGATGACAAAGTGTAGTGTTAGTGCGTCTCACCAGTCTCCCAACAAACAACTCCCTCTAGGAGCGAGCGAGTAAACTCTGTCTGGTTTACACATGATATCACATGATTAGCATGTGATTATGGAAAGCCATATAAACATGTCACTCCCATATTTGCATGCTTTCTGATTCCCCAGTCGAGCAGCAATGAACGCCATTCTCCATCGCGCTGCCTCGCGTCACCGGAAATGGGTCAAGTGCGCATGTCAAAGGTGGCGGTATTTCCGCTGCCGGTGACGGTGGTGTATGGCCCTGTTGTGGAATGATGGCGGGCTATTCAGTACAGGCGGTGGTGAATTAGGGCAAATTCCATCACTTTATCTGTGACTTCCTTAGTTTCAAGGCGTTTGTATAAACACTTTCAGGGCATTGACCTTACAACGACCATTTTCATGGCATTGATGGTAGAATGTAGTACTTTGCGCTTGGGTAAACTAGAAGGGAATTGTATTTGCTAGTTACTGATATTTCTTTTTTTAATAAATTGTATTGACACAGTTTCAAAATGTGATATAAATCATTTGTTATGGCAAATTCCATCGGTCTATCTGTCTAAGACTGTTGAATTATACAAATATGCAGACATCTACAAAGGATTTAAGCTGTGATTATGCTTGGTCTAATTATTGGTATTGTGAATTATATTCTAGGGTGTTTGTATGAATATTTCCTTGGCATATTCGAAAGTCTTTTTCCAAGAAATTGGCCAGGGGCAGCTGCATGAGAAAGTCTCGCTGTTCCTGGCTTTGTCCTTGTTTATATATCTATAGGAAATTTCTACTGCATAAGATTGGGAACTAGGGGTCACATTTTCTGAAAATGTACAATTCACCTTCCCAAATCCTCTCAAATAATCTAAATCTAACATAAAAATTACGTTCAAAATGCAGTTTAAAACCATGAAAGAGATACTTTTAATCAATACAATGTCAAAGATACTTCGATATGCATAGCATTTGAAATATTCCACTAATGCTTAATACCAATTTAGAAAATATAGAGGTGCAGTAGATAGCATGGTCTAGCCTGCATAAACACAATAGTTTTTGATGTGTAAAGAATTAATCTGAATCCTGGAAATATCCTGGAAGAACTGAACATTATCATCTGGTCTTAGATTAGATTGATGATCTACAGCCTACTGCTCCCCCTACTGAGATTTACGGATCAGAACACTTTCAGGAGCCTCTAGAAATAGCATGGTCTGTATGCTTCACCTGAGTAGGGTGGGAGGGGGTGCTCATATGAGGAGGGGGGGTGGTAGGGGCGGTGAGAGGGGGGGCGGGGGAGCTGCACGCCCAATCCTAGATGTTGTAACTGTATAACATGTCCCTAGATGTTGCAACCATATAACATATCGGAAAGGGATAATAGGGAGATTTAGCAACCCGTGCACCAACACAACACTAACGCATCCACTAACTATTTGTACATTACTACCACTGTGGGGATATCTCGAGAGGCGCAAGGCAGAGGGCCTAGATCTGCATTGCAGGCCTCTCAAGATATGCCCACAACGGTGGTAATGTACAAATAGTTAGTGGATGCGTTAGTGTTGTGTCAGTGCGTTGTGGTTGCTAAATTTCCCTATTGCCATCTGCCTCCATTGCTTTCTCTTTTCTCCCAACCCCCTTTCATGTCTTCTAGCTCTGCCTCTTCCTACACCGTCTCCTTATACTCCTCCTTACACCCCCTTCTCCTGTTCTTCCTTCTCCAACTGTTCGGGGCCCCTCCTCCTCTTCCTCCTTCTCTTTCTCCTTCCCTTCCTCCTACTCTTATTCCTTCTCTATCTCCTCCTTTTTCTCCTCTTCCTCCTCCTTCTTGTCCTGTACCTTCTTCGCCTTCTCATCCTCTTCGTCCTCTTCGTCCCCCTCCTTCTCCTCCCGCTCTCCTCTTCCTCCTCCTTCTCCTCCTCCTGCCCTTCTCCTCTTCCTCGTCCTCTTCCTCCTCCTTCTCCTTCTCCTCCTCCTCCCCCTTCTCCTCTTCCCCCTCCTTCTACTCCTCCTTCCCTTCTCCTCTTCCCCTTCTACTCCTGCTCCCCTTCTCCTCTTCCTCCCCCTTTTCGTCTTTTCCTCCTCCTTCTCCCTCCTCGTCTTCCTCTTCTTTCTCGTCATCCTTGTTTTCCCCGACTTCCTCCTCCTATTGCCCCTCCTCCACCCCCACTTTCCCCCCACCTTCTCCTTCGGCTCGTTCTCACCCACTGACCCAATAGATCAAGCCATGGTCACTTTATCAGGCCTCTAGCACTAGCCCAGAAGCGGTCACCATTTGACGCTGGCCAACGATCCGTAGCCTCAACCCCTACAGGCAACGCCATCTCACGGAAATATAATGAATGACATTGTGACGTGCACACTATGCAACACGTCAGCGCGACGTCACAGGTCAGTGGAACTCTTCTGAAAAGGAGTGGTGAAACCTGTAGCGGAAGATGGACTGATTTGCATATGACTTTGGAGCCCAGAGGTCAAAGCTGATGGATCGATGATAGAGGGCGTTGCGCATGCGTCCTGGATTATAAAACAGGGCAGAAATAAAGGCAGGGCGTTGTGGATCTGATCTTCAGAAAATGTACAATTTGTCTTCGCAAATTTTCTCAAATAACCCAAATTTAAGCCGAAGATCAGGTTCAAAATACAGTTCAACATAACCAGACAGATTTATTGAATGAATACATAACAGAATATATTCAAATATACCTAGTATCAATTTTCACTCTAACTTAGTAGAATTTGATAGATGTGTAGAAGTGTAGATTGTGCATTTTCTGAAAATCTGACTCATCTAGCTTTCTTTAGCTGCCTTGGCGTCTTCCTCTTGTCATGGAAGAAATGAACATCTTGGGCACTTCTTCCCCTCCTGAATATCGGCTAGAAATTCTTCGAATATTTGCTGGGAATTTTTAGATTTCTTTTATTTTGTGAGCTTTTATGTTACAAGCACACATGCTGTTATAATACAGTGGAACCTCACATATAGACCACCTCTCTATAGAGACCACCCCTTTATTAAGACCAGTTTCTCTCAGTCCCGAATTGCTTTCCTCTTATTAGATTAGCACCTCAAAAGAGACCACCTCGCAATTTAAAAAATGTCATTAACGTTTACTATCGTTAGAATCGGTTTGATCTCATCTTTTCAAATATGATGATGTCTCAAAATCCATTTTTTCGCGACATGTGACTCATTTTCCTGAAACACATCACATTTGTGCAAAGTAACTGATCGTGGTGACATTTGTGGGACCAGAGAATATGGTTAATTTCCATATACTACTAACGGATTAGTTAGGCTAAAAGGGCAGCTTTGGAGAGCTGCGAAGGTGACTTAGGAGGTGGGAGACGGTCCTGACGGCAGTATACAATGGGGTTGGACCAAAACTCACTGGTATACCTCTGCACTTTTTAAACTCATCGAATAATATTTGTATTGCCAAAACATGGACATTCAGGGGGTACTTCGCTATTAGGGTCAGATTTCCAGAAAATGTACAATTCACCTTCACCAATCCTCTCAAATAACCCAAATTTAAGACAAAAATCAGGTTCAAAATACAGTTCAACATAACCAAACAGATTGTTTGAATCAAGGTCATTGATTTAACCAAAAAGAATCCAATTCTTTACACAATACCAAATATACTCAGATATAGTGTTGATGATGTTTCAGTCCAATTTGCAGAATTTACTAAATAAAGTAATCTGCACATTGTACAAATCTGACACATTAACAATATTAATATTCATGAGGTTTACAAGCCCTCCTGTTATAATATGATATACTTGCTGCTATCGTCGATGACACCTGCAGTCCCTGCATGGTCCTTACAATATTTATATTGTAAATTATAAGTTATACAATTATTCATATGGCAATCAGTTCTTTTCTTGAAATTAATCTCAAACTTTTAAAATTGTCTGTTTAAACTTAAGGCAAAGTGCCAATAGAACTAAAATGTGTATTTCTTATTCCTTTATTCCCAAGAATAAGAAAGCCTGAAAACCTACCATGTGATGGGGGGATGCTTTTTATAATGGGTCAGATTTTCAGAAAATGTACAATTGCCACCTTTTCACATTTAGGAAGTTCTGCTAAATTTGGCTGAAAAATGATAAATACCGGGTATATCTGAGTATATTTGGTATCGCATTGATTTAAAGTATAAGTTCTGTTATGTTAAACTGCATTTTGAAGCTCATTTTTGTCTTAAATCTGGGTTATTCGAGAGGATTAGTGAAGGTGAATTGTACATTTTCTGAAAATCTGACCCCTTAGATGTTAAATGTGCTTGGCCATAAATGTAATAAAAAGAAATCTTCGATCACAGCTGTGACCAAATAGTACTAGAGGTGTGACCAAAGTGTGTTGGAGGTGTAATCAAACCTAAACAACACCTCAACAACCACTCACAACGGCAATCTACAACCGTCCTGCAACAATGCTGCGACTGCTGTTTTATTTTTTATTAAACAAGGGCATCTAACAATAGACATAAGACTTGATATTAGTGGAAATAACCTTCATTTTTGTATATCTCGTTTATTACTTTATTTTAGCCAGAAGGTAGTACATCATCATGGTGTTTGCCATCATGAAATTCGCAAGATACATTTATCAATTCAAGCACTAAAAAACCATGACACATTTTGATAAACACCAACTAGTTTCAACTACTCAAAAGCTCAAGTCCCCGGCATACAATTATTCACCAAATTACAGCACAAAAACAAGTGTTTCTGAAGCATTAGGGAGCTGTTGCATGAGCTGCTCCACTATGGACCACTTGCTCAGCTTTTCAGAAAATGTACAATTGACAGCTTTACACATTTAGGAAATTCTGCTAAATTAGGCTGAAAAATGATGAATCCCGGGTATATCTGAGTATATTCGGCACCGCATTGATTTAAAGTATCACTTCTGTTATGTTAAACTGCATTTTGAAGCTCATTTTTGTCTCTAATGTGGGTTATTTGAGAGGATTGGTTAAGGTGAATTGTACATTTTCTAAAAATCTGACCCACTTGCTCAGCGTGACTAGGGAGTGACTCAGAGGCCCTCTCATGCTAGGGAGCCTGCTCTATCTTCATACAAGCCCTCCACGGGGGAACCACCTTACGTGTTGTTCACTGTGCCTCAAGTCTTTATGTTCTGACTCAGGGCAAAAAATAGTTCATGAGGTATGAGGAGGTAGTTTGCTGAAGTTTGTAAACTTGAGAAGGAATTGAAAATGCATTGAAATATTGGGAGGATTTCAGTTCATAACAGGTAGACGAGGAAAGCATGAGACTCCGTGACACTGAGAAACCCGTGAAACATCCTGAATAATAAAAATAATTGGATAAAAGCCCAAATGATCTCAAATATATGGACAAGGTTAAGCTTTTCCAGGCCAGAAATAGAGTGTCTACTGCAAATGTACAAATTCCCTTTGCCTGACTCACAAATTATATTCAAAGAAAAAGAATACATTCACAGAAATGGCGCCACTACCACTGATAGCATGGAATTCTAGCCATTACGCCCAAGGTGCCCGTTCAGGGACGGAGCATTCACCTCAAATATGACTTGCAAATTAGTCTCTGCTACCTCCCCTCCCCAAGGTCACCTCCGTGTCACCATGGCAACTTACTACCTACCCACTACTCTACAGGCCACCTACTACTTACCTCTTGAAATTGACATGCATGCCTTGGAAATGTGCATATTCTAATATCTGGCACTTGCGTCTATGCCGGCCTGTGCCTAGAGGTTGTGGCCCACCCAGGGGATATATGGGTCAGATTTTCACAAAATGTACAATTCAACTTCGCCAATCTTCTGAAATACCCAAATTTCAGACGAAAATAAAGTTCAAAATACAGTTCAATCTAACCAAACAGCTTACTGCTGCCAGTGGAGACCACCTTTTATAATGGACATGATTTAAACACAATTCCATACGATTTCATCCCACGATCAGTCATGAACACCGAAATCGTGAGAACATCTGGGATCTTGAATGTGTGCATCGGCCTTATAGCTGTTATAGCTGGTTATGATACTTTTGTATAACCAATTCAATTTAATTCAATGAATGAAACCACAAGCCAAGGCCAAGCAGGAAGTATAGGTTTTCTTATCTTTTATTTAACTCAGCGTCTGTCATAATCGACCTTCTTCTGGAGTAACCTATTTTGTTACTTAACAAATTGTCACGTTTGTACCTGAGATCGTGATATATCAACTAATATAATTCAATAGGGTGTAGAGTAATAGGGGATTTGTATGTCTCACTGCGCATGTCTACTACAGTGCATTCTGGGATGGATTCGTTGAAATCTGACATACAAATATTTGGCATTTTTTTTTATCGAAAATTGCAAGAATGTTTTCATCAATAGGCTATAAGAGCTTGTATACATGATCTATGAAAACCAAATGCATGATGGGAAAGATGGGGACTCGTGTCGTGGAAGCATGTATAACACATGGCTATTTACATTAGAGTATTGATAATATTCCATGCTGAACATGGCGTATTTCCTATAGATTCTAGACTGTACCATTGGTCTCATAATTCCATGCGAATCAGGATTCAAAATCGCCGCTATGCAAATCTACAATTAACACACACAATTTGTCTATTTCTGTACGAGTTTCACTATATTATATATAGATGGAACCTAGCAAGGGGGAAGTCTGTACACTTGTTATTGACCGAGGGAGCGCGGGAAGTTAGAGGGCGTTAGCCCAAGATCTTCTGTGCTCCCGAGGTCAATAACAAGTGTACAGACTTCACCCGAGCTTTGTTCCATATTTATTACACCCCATTAATAAATACAAAATATAAATAATTAAAAATAAAAGAAGTAATTTACGTTTTGGGCGGACCTACTTGTTGTATGTCCCCAGGGTGACATAACTCACATGTTATGCACCACTTTGACCAAGTGTGACATACAATGCTGAAGGTATAGGAAGCAACAGCACAGGGGTGTAATAAAAGGGTTACATATGTGATGTGTTATTCAGGAAAATGAGTCACAAGTCGCCAAAAATGGATCTTCACATATTCTCATCTTTGAAAAGATGAGATCAGGCCGATTCTAATGATGGGTGGTAAACGCTAGGACTAAAAATAAGTTCTTCTATAGTTATGTATGCATGATAAAATGTTAGTGATATTCCTTAATAGTCACTCACTATAGTAGGTAAATTTAGTTAAACATACTCCTCATGGTAACTTCACATAATTATACATGGATATATTTAGTACACAGTCTTCAAAGTTGGTACATGTATTATTGCTGCTAGAAGTGCTAAGCACCCCCAAGAAAGAAGACATTCTGAGCACGGGATCTTATGTATAGAACACTTTGACAAATATCAATTGTGCGACTTGTGACTCATTTTCCTGTAACACATCACATATTACAAATCATGTTGCTGCTGGTTAACATCGAGCAGGATATATTTATAATTGTAAATCGTTAATATATCCTTCCGTGTTCTCTTTGCTGTCTTAATGGAATAATAATGGCACTTTGCGATTTTGAGCGAGAGGCTTTCCCTCAGTTTGAAGAGACTCTCTCAACTTTGGGCCTAGACTGTTTAGTCTTCTCCATAGTTTATTTTAAACCCATTTTGCTGGTTTGATCTTGTCACTGTCCACTCCTCCAACATTGCATTCAAAATATTTTATTTGAGATTTTTATTTCAGGAATGACATTGTGAGAATGCAATGGCAATTTGCCCAGAGATTCAGTGTTCTATGTATAAAATGATGAAGTCAGAGAAGTCGGATGATAGTAGTCTTCGGCCAGGCAGCAAGGTGTCTAAAGCATACCATGGCTTTGGCTTGGCCTTTATTTATAGTCAAACATGTTAACCAATTCATCAGTAACAATGGGTCCTAGCAATGCTTTCTCTGGCGTGTACCCTCATGATTGGCTGAGAGGGATCCCTCCACCCCATGAACTTGACCTCCCAGCTCTCTCCCATGCCAAGGCCATGCACTGTTCACATGATAGTTGGTCCCCTTGCTCTCAGCCCCCCCTCCCCTCCCATTACCCTTGACCCAAGCATGAAGCGTCCCCTCCCTCCCCCAGTCCCTTCCCCCCACCCACTAATGAGTTAACACAGAGAACACTAGGTAATTCTATTTCTGGTTGCTAGACAATCAAGCATGTATACACACAACAACAGGTGTCCAGCATTACCTCCCTCCCCCTCTCCACCCAGGTCATGCATGGCGGCCAAGGCCCAGGCAGAGGGGAGGGGGGGGAGAGGGAGGGGGCAGGGACGGCCATTTAGCTGGTAAAACTAACCCAAAAGAATTCCAATTCTTTACAACATACTTGCAGAATACTCATTTTCAAGTTGTCTGCCATGAACAATTTGTAAACATATCTATCTATCACACTGTCACACTGTCACACTGTCACACTGTCACACTGTCACACTGTCACACTGTCACACTGTCACACTGTCACACTGTCACACTGTCACACTGTCACACTGTCACACTGTCACACTGTCACACTGTCACACTGTCACACTGTCACACTGTCACACTGTCACACTGTCACACTGTCACACTGTCACACTGTCACACTGTCACACTGTCACACTGTCACACTGTCACACTGTCACACTGTCACACTGTCACACTGTCACACTGTCACACTGTCACACTGTCACACTGTCACACTGTCACACTGTCACACTGTCACACTGTCACACTGTCACACTGTCACACTGTCACACTGTCACACTGTCACACTGTCACACTGTCACACTGTCACACTGTCACACTGTCACACTGTCACACTGTCACACTGTCACACTGTCACACTGTCACACTGTCACACTGTCACACTGTCACACTGTCACCGGATAATTTCTGGCGGTAAACAAAGGCCTTTGTCTGTTCAATAGGGGAGTTGCATGTATGTATCAATGATCTATCAAAACCAAATGTATGATGGGAAAGATGAAGTCATGCTTTATGGGGACATGTAAAACATATGGCTAATTACATGACGTCACTGTTAAATATTGTTATATCTCAATTATAAGAAGCAATAAATAGAGACCGGAGGCTTTGAATCACGAGATCCGACTGAAGACTTTATTGTTGACAACCGATCCATTGGATCCACGTGAGTGCTATTATACTTGACTTATCGAATAGGGCGTACGGTGATGTAAATCTCGTGGGCAGTGTTGATGAAACAGAAATAAGAGGCCTTATAAAGGATCTGAATGATAGCAAATCATCTGGTTTTGAGGAAATTAACAATAATACTCTGAAGAGTTCCCTTGAAGCGGCAATTGTCCCCTTTACCAAATTAATAAATCGAATTCTACAAAGTAGTCAATTTCCGAAGCAATGGAAAATATCCCCGATTGTTTTACTGCCTAAAGGAGGTAACAACCGAATAATAGATAATATAAGAGCAATTACTTTGGTTACATCTACAAGCAAAATTGTGGAGAGAATTCTGTACACTAGGCTGAACGACTACCTAGAAACCGAAAACATATTTTATAAATACCAATTCGGATTTAGGGGGGGTCTATCAACAAACGATGCCATTTACCATTTACTTTCTGAATTGTACACCAAAACAAATACTGGACATAAGATGAGTGTTGTGTATTTTGATGTACGAAAAGCATTTAATTCGGTCAACCATCAATTGCTTGTTGAGAAGTTACATAACCTTGGTCTGAACGAAGGGTCTCTGCTATTGTTGAATGATTTCCTTACCGACCGCAGTCAATATGTAAGATCGAAATGCGGACTTAGTAATAGGAGAGAAGTGTTTGCTGGTGTTCCCCAAGGAAGCATCCTTGGGCCACTTATGTTTTTAATTTTTATAAATGATTTAAAAAATGTCTTTTTCCATGGCAAATTGCTCATATATGCAGACGATGTAGCCTTGATATCTGACGACAGAAGCGAAATAGATTTAACTAAGAAATGTCAGATCGACATAGACACATATGTAAAGTGGTGTAAGAAGAACTTCCTGGAGATAAATGAGAGGAAAACAAAAATGCAATACTTCGGTTTCAACAACAAAAGAGTTTTGAGTGATTGTCTGCATGTGAACTGTAATGGTGTCAAAATCAGTAGAGTATTTACGTTTAAGTATCTTGGATGTGTAATAGATGAGAAGCTAACATTAAATCAACATGTGTCTAGCATTCTACGAACCGTATACTGGAAGCTGGGTGAATTACAGAAAAGGAGAAAATATATGAATCCAAGATTATGTATGCTCATATTTAAGACCTATATTCTGCCTATATGTGAATATGCCTCCCCATTTTTCGGTCCAACAAACATAAGCCTATGCAACAAGTTAGATCGCTCGTATAAATACGCTCTACGAATTGCTTTTGGTCAAAGTGAAAGGTTTGACTACAATGTCAAGATGCGGGAAATCAATCTATTACCACTTGAGCTTCGAAGGAAAGCAAGTACAATTAGTCTGGTACATAGATATAGGATAGAAATGAACCTAACAAACCATGAAAGAGTATTACGAAGAGATATGGTCCCCAACTTGGAGTTAATACTTCCAAAATCGGAGAGATATAAGAGATCCATCATGTATAAAGGTATATCCAATTGGAACGAGTTACCAGCAAATATCAAAGCAATCAGTGATCATAGGCAACTGAAAATTGTTCTGTTAAATAGGTATAGAGAAGTGTTGAATGATGCATAATTACTATTGTTGTTTTTATTTGGCCTCCTGTTTTTATCCTGCGACGATATCGACCTAAACTAATGACCATTGACTGGAAGAGTCCAATTGAATTGAATTGATCAGCTGGGCAGTGTGTGACTGGGAAATGTACATGTCGACTAGAATAGGGTATCGTGTTAGTATGTTTATGTAATGTAATGATCACTAAGAGTATCGAGAACAGATCGTAATGTTTCTCCATGGAGATTGAATGTATCCGTGGTGGTTAGAACATCCATTTAAATCTTATAAATACTTGATTTTGTAATGTCTAATGAGATGATTTTTGTGAGTAAATTGAAACTTGTTAAATAATAATGTAGTAACGACAGGGCAACGCACGAAATATAACAGCTGTGTTTGTTATGCGTAATTTCGAGGTGAATTTGAATTAATAAAAATGTAATGTAATGTGGCCAATAAAAATATTTAAAAAAAAAAAATACATGTCCCTCACCCATTGGTTAACCTTTTATCCTTACATGTCCTCTGCTGTTACCCGATCCTCTCCAGTAGACTTGCATACTACAAATTAAAGGCAAACGCTACTATTCACTACCACGCCCCCCTTTTCCATATACCAAATATACGGCCATTTTACATACTATTCCTTTAGCATTGCAGTCTATGAGGAAACAGCCCATTTTTTCACATTTTTAGAATAAAACAAACAATTAATGGCTACTCCTACTGTCCCAAAATTTTCTACACATATAGTTCCGGTTATATACTACAGATAAAAAGGAAAAAAAATATATGTCATCGAGTTAAAAAAAAAGTTGTAGCTGTTTGAAATAGACATGTTTGGGAAACACAGCTAGCTGTGGGTACTCTCAGTTGTACCCATTTACTATGCAAGTCTATTGGGAAATGCTGCATTTTTCTTTCACAGTTTTGGGAATAAAACAAAAACGGAAACTCCTATTGTCCCAAAATTTTCTACACATATATATATAGTGCAGGTAATATTCTAAATATATAAAGGAAAAAAAATGTATGTCATCACGTTAAAAAAATAATTGTAGCTGTCTGAAATAGACATGTTTAGGAAATATAGAACACTTTGAAAGCAGCAGATTTTTGGGTTGTCAGCCATGTTTCAAAGCTCCGTAAGTCAGAAACTAGCACGGCGACCCATTATTTTTTTCCAGTTTTATGAACACACATATTTCAAGAATCATATACTAAAGTATCCAAAAAATGACATTTAATTTCGATGGGGAGAAAAAAAAATTGTTTTTTTATCAAAATAGTGAAAAATAGTGCATTTTTTCGAGTTTTTAATTTAAAATTTGCATCAGGTATTTGTTGTTTTCAGAATAGAAAAAACAATTCACTCTATGAAAAAGAGGCATAGAATTATTGGCCAAATAATACTCTCTCCAAAACTGTTAACTATACTTAAATTGAGTGAATATAAATAGCAAATATGAACTATCAAGTCGAGGTACTGCAAAATGAGCCCCCTTTTGGTCCTCATTGGTTCTTTTGAGATACCAAATTCTGAAGCACTGTAATTCAAGAATGAGCACGGCGACCCATTGATTTTTTTCCATCTTTATGACCAGAAACACTTCAAGAATCAAATACCAAAGTTTCAGAAAAATTACATTTATTTTCATTTTCCACTAGATAGTAGCGTTTGCCTTTAATTATTTGTATAGGGGGTTATTAATATTATTATAGATCCGAGCTACTTAGCTCATTAATTATAATGGGGTTAATCACTATTACATCATTGTTACGTAATATGATATAACAATATTTCATGCTGAACATGACATGTTTCCCATAACTTTTTCACTGTACCATTAGTCCCATAATTCCATGCGAATCTAGGTTCCAAATGGCGGCTATGCAAGTCCCCTATTGACAACCCTTCTCGTATTAATATCCACACATTTAAAGTATTCTAAATTATTACTTCATTGTTTCTGCATGTGCATTATTTGTCGCTAGATGTAAGCGTTGCACAAGATGTTTTTCCTTTTTAGCAGTAAACATGTTGAGGGTTATTTTAAAGAAAAACAACTTCACTATCACGACGGAAATCCCATTGAGCATATCAAAGTTGTAATGCAGATAGACTTAGACTTAGAAAGTTTTACTAGTCATGCAATTGGCTGTGAAATAAGAAAAAAAGTGTATTGGGGTCAGATTTTCAGAAATTGCACAATCTACAGCTCTACACATCTATCAAATTCTGCTAAATTAGAGTAAGAATTGATAAATATTAGGTACATTTGAATGTATTCTGTATTGTATTCATTCAATAAATCTGTCTGGTTGTGTTAAACTGCACTTTGAACCCGATTTTCGTTTTAAATTTGAAGGGATTGGCTGAGGCTAATTGTACGTTTTCTGAAGATTTGACCCATATGGGAAGATGTTATGTACTGTCTAGATGAATGTGAAAGTAAAGATGAAAAAATAGAGAATATTAATCAATATCAGAAGTAATTGACTGATGTTGAGGGAATCGGATGTCAAGTTAAATTATATCTGTGTAACTCTATCTAAATTTCTCTATATTATAGTTTAATTTTTCGAAATGACAACGCATGAAAACATACCTTTAAATAAGGTAATGGATATATTTTGTAACTGATATGTTTGAAATTGTGTGCAATGCAATGAGGGTCAGATTTTCAGAAAATGCACAATCTACAGCTCTATACATCTATCAAATTCTGCTGAATTAAACTAAAAATTGATAAATACTGAGTATATCTGAGTGTGTTCTGTATTGTACTCATTCAATACATCTGTCTGGTTATGTTGAACTGTATTTCGAACGTAACTTTAATCTTAAATTTGGGTTATTTGAGAGGATTAGTGAAGGTCAGTTGTCCATGTTCTAAAAATCTGACCCATATGTTATTCATTCGCATACGATTAATGAGGTACAACAAGAAAGCACTATGTACCAAGGTGCGCCGAGTAATACAATCTCATTTCCCCGGGTAGTAAAATGATACATCCATGCACTAGAATTAGAAATGAAAAAACAAAATAATTATAATCCAATTTAAAATATAAGATGAGTGCAACCATTGTCTCCAGGAATCAACAAGGAAATGATCACCTCTTATTACATGAAAATGACTGAAGATGGATGTCAGCTATTAAACAAATCAAGTCCTAAAATTAAAAAAAGAAAGTGTCTCTCCCAGTGTTGAGTACACACACGAAGAACAGGGGCCTTTTTCATAACAAATTCTCACTTGAGATTGTCCTAGTTAAGCTGTATTTTTCCTCTCTAAGCAGCTGGAATTAGGACATTTAAGGGAAGGAATTTGGGATACAGACAATGTTTTATTTGTATAGCTACAGTAGGAATTTCATACATAAGCAAGGAAAAATAGCTTAGCACGGAACTTTTCAAGTACAAGGATCTGTTATGAAACAGGCCTCATGGCACGAGACAAGGCCAAGTTGTCTTAACAATTAGGATAAACACCCCGTGCATTAGTCCCGCCTAATTACGGTCATTATACAATATTTAATTGCCATGAGAGACTGACACTGTTTTGAGTGCCTTTCTTGCACGAACGTCTATTGATTGGGGAACCATAGGGGGTGTTCAATGGGGGCAATAGGGGATTTGCATGGCCGCTATTTTGAATCTTGATCCGCATGGTGTTATGGGACTAATCGTACAGTCCAAAGTCTATAGAAAACACGTCATGCTCAGCATGGGCTATTTATCTGTTTTATCTGATTGAGGAACAATAGGGGATGTTCAATGGGGGCAATAGGGGATTTGCATAGCCGTCATTTTGAATCTTGATTCGCATGGTATTATGGGACTAATCGTGTAGTCTAAAATCTATAGAAAACATGTCATGCTCAGCATGGGCTATTTATCTGTTCTCCAATGTCATATGTCCAATGTTTCCACAACACAAGTCTCCTTCTTTCCCATCTTCCATTTGGTTTTCATAGCTCATTTAATCAAACTCGAAACACATTTCAACATAATCCATCCCATGATGCACTTTACCAGACATGCACAGTGAGGTATACAAATCCCCCATAGCGGGTGTTGCTTTTGCTGCAGGGATTCTATTTCGGTGTGCCACCGAAATCCACTGCTGCAGTGGTTGCACTTATCATTGCTCGTTTAATTCCTGTCAATTCGAATTTGGATTTGTGTATTTATAAACATAAAACAGCTGCGAAATATTGATAACTTCAGTCCTGTATGTCAAACAATGAGTAGATTTGGTAGGATTTGTTTTGTCTTAATAGCTGAAGAAACACCTTCATTTGGGTCAGATTTTCAGAAAATGTACAATTCACCTTCACCAATCCTCTCAAATAACCTAGATTTAAGACAAAAATTAGGTTCAAAACACAGTTTAACATAGCAGAACAGATATATTAAATCAACAAAAAAACAAATATACTCAGATGCACCCGGTATTCATCTTTTTTTTAGCAGAATTTAGCAGAATTTACTAAATGTATAGAGCTACCAATTGTACATTTTCTGACGATCTGACCCATGTCTTCTAACAAAGAAAATCAGATTACAAGCGAATAGAATGGCAAAGGCCTACCCTATACACCATTTCAGTTGTTCATACATTGGTAATCAATTCTTGTATTTCCACGGCGCCGGGGATGAAATCTTTGTAACAATAATAACAAATCAGTAATATAATTTCATGTCAAAATGAGAAGAATAGAATACAGGTCAGCAACATGTATCTGCCAGATATTTTAAAATTTGTCTACAAACTAAAACGAGTATGTGTATGGAAATTAACTGGTTGAAAATGACTATTAATTTTCATGAATTTTGTATTGTTGGTAAATACAATAATAGATAAATTCAATCCCAAAATAATGGGGAATGAAGATTCAACATATAGATTGCACCCACAAAACTCCCCTATGTTTCCCTATCCAAACGCCCCCCCCCCGAGGGACCTGCTGCTGCCTTGCCCAACAAAAGCCATTGTTTCAGAAGCGACTTCTTTCTGATATTAAACAAAAAGCAGCCTGTCGGTGAGGAGGAGGGAAAATACAGTGGATTTAATCGTGGCTATGATTCTCAGACCCACACTGAGTGAATCACCTATCAAGTGACTACCCAGCCTGGGCTAGGCACCAACATGCACAACCAATGGATCCCTACCCTATATCATGGTTTGACCATTTAAAAAAACTTCAAATTAAGGAATTAGCTCTGAAGAGAAACGAACTAGTACCTATCAGGAGTACCTCGTCCTTGAGGTCCCATAAATACATGTACCAAATTTCAGGACAGTGTATTAAACATATTCATGCATTACGAAGGTCATCTCTTAGACTATATTTAGATACTTTACTAGTAAATATCCACCGAATAATATTGCAACCTTTTTTTTTCAAAAATAAAAATATCAAACTTAAAGAATAGAAATACTTATTAAATCTCCTATTGTTTACTATCATTAGAATCGTCTTGATGTCATCTTTTCAAATATGAGGATGTCTCAAAATCCACTTTTTGCGACTAATTGTGACTCATTCTCCTGGAACACATATCAGAAGATACTGTTATATATTCGCCCTACTTGGGTGTTTCAGTCTGTAGGTATTCGTACTTGGCCATTGTGTGAGGAGGCGATCGGGACATGGCATGTTTTTGTGAGCTAACAAGGTATTTTAAGAGCAGCTCCTTAGCTGAGTAAATGTGATACGAGCACCCTAATTATGCTCTATTTGTATTTCTGCCTTCCAAGGTAAAAAGGAATTGCCCCTTAGCACAGAACATCTAGAAACCGAAATTCCCTGGTGTCATGAGAGAGTTGATTAGGCAGAGATGGGGAACAAGGGAAAACAACAGGAGGGGGTGGGGAGAAGGGGGAGGGGGATAAGGAGTGGGAGAAGGGGGAGAAGAAAAAGAGAAGGAAACAGAAAGAAAGCAGGAGAACGTATGGGAGAAACAGGAGATGGAGGAAAGAGGAAGGGGAGCAGAGAGAGGGCACAAGGGAAAACAACAGGAGGGGGTTAGCTGGAGGTTGTGGGGAGAAGGGGGAGGGGTATAAGGAGAAGGAGAAGGGGGAGAAGAAAAACAAAAAGAAAGAAGCAGGAGAAGGTGTGGGAGAAACAGGAGATGGAGGAAAGAGGAAGAGGAGCAGAGAGAGGTGGAGCAGAGGAAGAGGAGGAGGTGGAAGAAGAGGTGCACAGAGAGAGGTGGAGCGGGAGGAAGAGGAGGAGGTGGAGCGGGAGGAAGTGGAGGAGGTGGAGCAGGAGGAAGAGTGTTATATCATATTACGTAACATGACGTAATAGTGATTAACCACATGATAATTAATGACCTAATTAGATATGACCTATAATATGGATAATGACCCTCCTATATAAATAATTAATTGCAGTAGTATGCAAGTCTAGTAGAGAGGACTGGGTACCAGCAGGGGACAGGTAAAGGATGTAAGGTCAACCAATGAGAAAGGAACATATATAATATCAGTCATGTGAATCCAATGGATCGAGTGTGTACAATAAAATCTTCAGTCGGATCTCGTAATCCAAAGCCTCTGGACTCTATTTATTTCTTCTACTAAACTAGCTTCCCAATAGATATGTGGAGGGAAAAAAGCAGGAGGAGGAACAGAAGGTGGAGCAGGAGGAACAAGAGGAGGTGGAGCAGGAGCAGTAGAAGGGGGAGTAAATAATATAAGTCCGATGGGGAAATTTTGTTATTTTGAATGGAAGAAGAGTACGAGAAAGGTCTTGATTTTTACCAAGGAGGAATGGTAAAAGTCGATACCTTTCACAAACTGCCAGAATAAAATAATGTAATGATGATAATAATGTTGCATCAACCAGGCCCAAAATGGGGTTTATAACATGGATCATAATTACATATGGAAAACACACATACACATGCCTGTAAATTGCTTTGCATTTCATATACGTTTTCTCTTCTCAGACTAGTCTGAGAGACTCTTACAAGCTCATTCTTATTCTTAAGAATGAGCTCTTGGTGGTGGGGATATTGAGGTGGTGGAGGGGTAGGGGGTGGGGGGGAAATGTGGTGTTGGCGGGTGGTGTTGGGTGGTGGTGGTGGAGGCGGGGGGTGATGACAGAGGAGAGGAAAGGAAGAAGAAGAAAAAGAAAAAGGAGAGGGAGGACAAGAAAAAGAAGAAGAAGAAGAAGAAGAAGTACAAATATATTAATTATAGAATAGAATAGAATAGAATAATTTTGTATTTGTCCAAGTGGTACATGATTGAGGTATAGACAAACAGGTCGACAAGCCTCTGGGAGAGTCCCAGCTCTTCCAGCCGTTAACTTTACTTATAGGATAGTTTTCTACGTAGACATCTAGTACATGGTCAGAGGGGTATAAGTAATATCATTCTCATTCTTATGTAAGACTCTTACAAACTCTTATCTTCCTCAAATGCATGAATTAATGTACCAACCCTCATATCATGAAATCCTCATAGACATGTTCCTTTTCTGTTATATCTTTCTATATATATATATATATATATATAACATTTATTTGTTCTATTTAGTATATAACTAAGGCGACGTCTGCGAACATCCATGATGGAAAGCACGTTTTTTGTATCATGAATCATTGATTCGTCGTTTGTTAAATGTACTTGGCTTTTCAAACGTAATAAAAAAAATGGTGTTAATTAAGAGGCCTTCAAGGCAGAATTGTAACAGACCAAAAGAGTAAACGTTATTTTTCTATTTTCTTTCTTTCTTTTCGAATTCATTTTTATTCAGGTATAAGCTAACATACACTATTGGTAAACAATATTCACACAGCAGCTCCTCAGGTCACCATTGCGATGGTCATCCCCTGAATCCTGAGCCGGCGAAGAGGTATAATTATATATAATCAAGACTATATTATCAAGACTATTATTTTATCTGCCATATTTCATAAACAACTGGTAAAGGTAAAGGCTAAAATAAAGATTCAATGTTAAAATTAAGAACTCAAACTCAAATCACAGTTAGACACAAATTACATCACTCCACCCCCACACAGACAACAACAACTGATCGAAGAAAAAGAAAAGACATCATTAGATCTGATCCAGATCGGATATTGCAATGCAATCAGGGATTTAACAGTAAACTTTATATTATTGTGAAGTTTTAATTGGAACAAACTCATTTCCCCCTTGACACCGCATCGACTCTCATGATAGATGCTCTATTTTATAGCTAGACAGTGCTCTGTATGGCGATATTATATCAATTCAAGGAAGTTGTTAGTTTTTTTGGGTTTTTTTTGCAGTTTAAGCATTTATTTTACTTTCTTGGGAGTTGGAAATACTTTCCCCCAGACATTTAATCTTAAATGGTAGATCGGTGTCTGTGTATTGTAGTATAAAGTACAGTGACACCTCTCTAAAACACTTGATAACAATAACGATCAAATTGAAGAGGACTGCATTTAAATGGAAGAGGTCTGGCTTTAAATGGAAGAGGTCTGGCTTTAAATGGAAGAGGACTGGCTTTGATTATAGAACTTACCTAAAGAATCAGTATATGTTTGGGGTGGACCCATAATACTCTTTATTATATGCGCATGCTATATGAGAGGTGCTATAAGTGGGGTGCTATAAAAATATTCATATAGGACGCGTCCTCTAAAAATGTAGTTGTCTAAAATATATGCTTCGCTGAGCTTTGCGGAGCATTGGCTCTCCGCGATGCATGTAAACAAATGCCCGTGATCGGTAATCCACCCGTGATTCTGGTACTAGGATTATAGAAATACATAATAAAAACCATATCATTAAATAGAGTATTAAATTCTCTATCAAATGATATGAGTTTTATTAATGTAGCTCAAGAAATGGCCACAATATGAACGTTTTAATTCAACAATATAAGTAGGCCTACTAATGAGGCTGTCAGTGGGGCCGTCAGCGGAGCAGCGGGGCTCTCTGTGCTTCTTTAATATTTTTTCAGTGATATCTGATAACATATGATCAAATTTTATGTACATGTAATAAATATAGAATGGAACTCGCGGGCAATAATTGAAAATTTATTGGACTTGATTTGTCCACATAAGCACTCTGCCTAACGCATCATGCTAATGTGGACGAATCTCGTCCAATAAATTTTCGATTATTGCCGGCTCATCCCATTCTCCCTATGTACATTGTCTTATAATGCTGTAAAGATACCTCCAAAATGTACGAAACCTGATTGTAGACTAATGCTATAATGCAACTTAACAAGTTATCTTAATCAATAGAGATCTTATTCAAGCTTGTAAGTCATGGAAGAGATGGTAATACCATCATAATATAACGTCTTATTAACACTTAATGTTAATATTGATAAAATGATCCTTATTACTTCAAAGTATGGTTGTCATTTGTATTGTATTTCTCAATGTGTATTCACTAGTTGAAAGGCATTTCAGTCTTCATGATTTTCATTGTATTCTATACTCCTAAAGACTTACCAAAAGAGCGTGAGTAATTCTTGATGGACCGCAAGGAAGAAATGTAACTGAACATAGAACGATTATCCAATTTCCTTCAAGTATGAAAGTCATGAAAATAAAATTTAAATCAAGCAATCAAAAATTCAAATGTGGGAGGTGCAGTGGCGGAGCAGTAAGTGCCTTTAGTCCCTGCCTTGAAGGGTCCTGGGTGTACAACCAACTTAGTCAGAATCTAAACTGATTATTAACCTGCATCATCAATACATGGACAATAGAGAGGTTCTGCAAACAAACCTATCTCAATAACGTAACCGCATCCGTATCTTTTCTGTGACTTAGGTCGTATTTATATGTATAAAAAATGAATTGTGAGATGAATCATTTTGCTTGATATGTTATGTTACGTTTTTCCCGCCATCTTTTGCTGAACCTCTTTCTTTGTTTTCACGTATGTTTGTATATCAGAGATACGAATACGTTCACGTATATGTTAGTCTTGCTGAACCTCCCTAGTATTTTGTCAACAGTGGCCAGACCCCTTTAAGATCCATCCACCGGCCATACAAGGGTGAAATCGCCAGAAAATGTACAATTCATCTTCACCAATCTTATAAAGTAATGCCAATTTAAGACAAAAATGATTTTCAAAATACAGTTTAACCTAACCAAACAGTTTGCTAGTATCAAGGCAATGCGAAATATGGTCGAATTTACCAAAATTTCCAAATTTTCCAAAAATCTGACCCACAACCGATTTACTATGGAGTATCAATAATGTTACCCTATAGGAACTAGGCCCAAGAGAATTTAAATCTATGGTAAAAATTCCGTTTTATTGAACTATCCCTATTATGAGGTTCCTGCAAGGAGAGGTTTTACAGTGTTTCCTCTTTTTCAATTTGCACATTTCTAGTTTCTTTACCCTCTGGATTAATTAATTTCCCTATACATCAGTTTGAATGAGTAACCGCAGCCTGCCAATTGTGAATATAATACCATAGGTAGTCTTTATTTTAATGTTTGTTTAATTCTTTTGGTGATTATTAGAGTTTCAGGCTATACAGGTAGTATGGGTCAGAATTTCAGAAAATGTGCAATTGGCAGCTGTACACGATTAGCGAATTCCGCTAAATCAAGCTGCAATTTGGCCAATACTAGGTAAATTCGAGTATATTCCGCATTGTATTGATTCTAGCAATCTCTTTGGTTAGGTCGAACTGTATTTTGAAATTATTTTTCGTCTGAAATTTGGGTTATTTCCCATCAATCATTTCAAGTGAAGATCAAGACAGTTTATTAATCATATCCTTGCCTTTCAAAGGTCATCCTATGGAGTATATTTTGTTACTGTATACTATAGTAAGTGTCCACCCATAAATATTGCAAACTCTTTTCTTAAAAAATAAAAAATATTAAACTGAAAACATAGAAAAAACTTTTCATCTGTCCTAATGTTTACCATCATTGAAATCGGCTTGATCTCATCTTTTCAAATATGATGATATCTCAAAATCCATTCTTTGCGACTCATTTTCCTGTAACACATCACATATAAAATAAATTTCCTTTCATATAAATACTGACGCAATATAGGCCAGAATATTACAAGTCCTTTGTGTTATCTGACATTAAAATAACCCTCACTATGTAAAATAATGTCAATATAGTATATATATTCTGAGTTTTCATCAAATTCTTTTTGTCATCTGATATTTTAAAAAATGGACTACATGATATTCAAGTCTTATTTGCAATTTTGATGAACGAAATACTATACCAACATAATTTAATAAACTCTAAATCTAGTCTAAAGGGACAATTTAGAAGTTTGGCCTACGCAAAACGCACTTTCTGAAACGAATTCGCTGAGAACGCAGCTTTTACCATTTAGTGTAAAACAGTTTGTGTAATAAAAATCTGAATAAACGATTGATTTTTTTTTATTTTCTACGGCGAGGTGTCTATTTCTGTTTAATCAAAGCTTCCAAAATAGATGCCCAAAAAAGAAAACGACATTAAAACAACAAATGTTAAAAGACACATATCCGATCAGTTAAAAGTTTACTTTGATTTTCCCAATTTTACACAGTGAAGGAATAGTTAAGATGACTTGCTCTGAGGTTCAAGTTCCAATATATGCATCAAATTAATACATATTTTTTTAAAAACAAATTCTATTCTTCGCAAATTCCTTCGTCTCATTGCGTATGTATACATATTCTGGGCTATACATATGTGGTGTGTTTCAGGAAAATGAGTCACAAGTAGCAAAATTGGTGTTTTTCAAAGTCGTTTACTTACAAGAACTCTTTGTTGGAATATGTTCATTTTTGAAGTGTCTAGTCCTTGTGGTTCTATTAATACATCTACTAAATTTCAAGACAGTTTATTAATCTTATCAGTGCGTTTCTTAGCTCATCCCATTGAGTATATTTAGCTACTTTACTTGTAATTGTCCATCCAGAAATATTGCAAACGTTTTTTTTTTAAATACAAATATCTAACTAAAAAGATAAAAGTATTTATTATATGTCCTTAATGTTTACATTCATTGGAATCGGGTTGGTCGCATCTTTTCAAATATGCTGATATCTCAAAATCCATATTTTGCGACTTATGACTCATTTTCCTAAAACGGATCATATGTGATACATACATATTCTGGGCTATACATATTCTGAGCTATATTGCTCCAGTATTTACATGACATCTTGCTTCATATAAAGACACAAAGATTAGATAAACCAAGAGGACAGTGAGAAAGCAGGTAACACCAATTCCACTAATGGTTCAAGCCATGCTCTCTCTACTGCCTAAGCGTATCGACCAGGAAATTATAGGCCCCTTCGGCCCATCGATGTGAAACCAGAATGATGGGTTTCTTACTTTGAAGCTGAAGATGGATGGCTAGATGAAGTACTGAGTAGGGCGGGCAAGACCTTGGCAGGGTTAAGGGTAACAGCCACTTCAGCCATTTTACTCTGTTTCTAAAGAATTATGTTTATGTTTTAGTCGTATTCTTTAGATTAGTCTCCCATAGTTGTTACTATTCTCACATGTCAAAATTATCGGTGACTTAGTACAAAGTTACCCATAAATTGAACATTTTTACTGAAAACATTGCATGCAATTTATGTAAATGTATGCTACTTATGCCTAATATGCACTATTTACTCTTATCTTATCTATGTACCATAACCCCAGTAGCATTGCATGGCATGTACTGGAAGACTAGATTGTGTATAACTAATGTGGTAACCTGTAGTTATGCAACATAGAAACGTTGGCAATAATATTACATTGAAGTGAATAATTCCTTCTTTTGTCAGTTATCACAAGTAGTAAGACCATAAAGTGCCTTTCTATCTCTTTTCTCTGTCTCTCTCTCCCTTCTTCTCTATCTCTATTTCCTGGGTATGATCATAAACTGCCTCCCTCTCAGCTCTCCCGCCCTTGATATAACACTTCAAAGTGTTGATAAGGGCGTAAAGCAACCAATCTCACTCACTCACTCACTCACTCACTCACAAGTAGTTCTTGCAGTTGCTACTTTATCTAACACAGCGGCCATGTCAGTGAGTCTACACTCCCTGGGTTTCCAAGTCCTACTGTTCACATCAGGTAGTCTATACTTCGTCTTAGATTTTGGTTATTTGAGAGGATTGGTGAAGTCATTTTTTTAGAAGATCTGACCCACCTATTGAACCAAGAAGTATCTCATGCCCCAGGAACAGGGTGAAAAACAGGCAAATTGCCTGAACCCTATAACTAGAGATGACAAAGACCACTCAGTCTAGGGTCAGAGTTGAGAGAGTCCCTCCAAACTGAGGGAAAGCATCTAGCGCACTCCAAAACACAAAATCAGAATGTCATCAGAATCCCATTAGACGTCTACTCCTGGGCCAGGAGAGCCATTAGCGCAGTAGGCATCTAATCGCTGTTACACCATTTTATCTGTTCTTAAAGGCTGTGAGTCCAGACTGCACTCTTTTGTTAAACCTGGTTAAAAAGTAATAAAAATGGAGAAAAGAAATCCATATTTATTATTATTATTATTATTAGATTTTATTTCCATTTCACATAATCATACAATCGTTGTCATACATATTAAGTTGACCTACAAAGAAATAAAGAATGGAAAAGAAATATTGTCTGTGACTGTCACAGCTCTTCTGAATACCCCATAAATTTTGATAGAAAAGAACTTAGCAGATGATGCAAGTTGACTAGTAAACTAGAGTAAAAATTATCAGATACAGAATACAAAAATACAAAATAAAATACAAGATACAAAGAATGTGTACAAAAGTGTACATCTATATACAGTTGGGTGTGCAAGCACCCGGCCCGACTATTGTCGGGATCTCTAGTTATAGCTACAGGTACCCATGCAATAATTATTATTATTTTTTTTTTATTCAGCAGAGTGAAATTATGCAGTTACACACTATTCTCATTCGAGGCTGATGGTTATGAAAAAAGTTAACATATAGGTTCATTACATCAAAGAAGAGAATTTGAGTTTACATATCATTTGGACGAATAAAGGCCAGTAAATTTTACAAGTGAAAAACACACCTAAAAAACCACCACCCGGGCATCATCCTTTTTCTACAGTCCAAAGAGATTCATATTACGTTGTTATTGACATATACAAATCTATAGATTTCTGGAGCTTTAGCATCACTCGCTAGAAGGTGTTTGTACAGTTTACAAACTGTAAAATTTGCATGTATTAGTGATATTAAACATGGTGATATAGGCTAAAATATACCACCCTCCACGCCCCTGATCCCCAATACATGCACTTATTTGACTCACTGCACCGGATCAAAGGGAAGTAGATGAATTACATTACCTACCCCAGCTATTTGACCTTGTCCTTTTAACCCCTCATTGGGGGTTGGCATGGTAATAGTGGCGTGTAAATAGGATGGTTACAAGTATACATGCAATTACCTGTCCTCCTGTTTATGGGACCAGATCAATGCTATAGCCTTGTATTGCCCCTATAGCTTCACTATAGGCCGCAACTCTATAGTACGGAAGCCCAACTATTTCTTTTGTTTTTTTGTTTCTTTGTTTATCCAGGTGTTGTTATAAATTAGGTAAGGTATGTGCCTGCCGATTTATTGTTTGGGACTAAGTTATTTGCCTGAGTTAGACCCCCAACACTGGCATTTTACATGCACTGGGTATACTCAGATATTAGTTTTGGGGATGAGTTTTTATGGATGTGGAATGATATGAGATGAGATGGGAGTAACAAATATGAGTAAAAAAAATGATGAAAAACATTCTGTGAACACAACATAATATTATTATAATTATTATAATTATTATAATTATTATAATCAGTACAAGTGTTTACAATGTTTTCCTAATTTGTAAAAGAAATAATAGGAACAAATGACAAATATGACAAAATATATTTTCAATAAAGAAAAGAAAACCGAATATATGTGAAGAAGTAAGTGTATGAATCAGACTTAAACTATAGACGAGATCTCACAAGAACTGACGCCTATGGGTGCCGCCAGCTTGGATTCCTTCCTTAAGTGGTTTAGTTGCATAAGCTTTTAGCATAAGCTAATATGCAATAATGATGCTATGAATATGGGGATATCAGCTATTCAGAAATGTTTTCTTGATTTAGATATGTTAAGGAGAAATTAAAATATGAACAAAAACATTTTGACCACTGCTCACCGAGTTCTGTTAGTTCAGAATTCACATCGGAAAGTATCAAAACTCAAAATATAATATTTTGAATAAGGAATCCATACTTAATTGTTGCTTGCTAAGCTAATGTCCCTCGTGTATGTAGGACATTTCTACAGTAGGAATAAAATTAGTATATTGTCTGTGTACAAATAACCGCCCCATACATGTCTCTTACCAGCTGCTTAGCAAGGACAAGGAACCAGGCACAAAAACCTTAACGCAGCACTCTAAGTTGACGTCAGTCAAAAACTAAAGAGTTTCTATTTTTTGTTATATTTTAGAGGGAAGGGGGCTCGCTGTATATCGGGGAGGCTGGCTTAAATAGTTGATGTAATTGATGAAAGAGCATAATAAACTTGATTGTTGTTTTATTTGGTTTCTCGAGCTTTCGGGCGACTTGCCCTTCTTCAGGAGTTGATGATTTGTTATATTTTGTTTAAAACTAACGAGTTGGTTGAAGGAGCGTGAATATTGCACGAGTTGTGTAGCAACGGGTGCCATATTCTATGCAACTGAAACCAACGAGATTTATTACACATACTTTCAATCTTGAAAATAGAAACAAATCGAGTCATGAATTTGAATTTTACCGGTTATCATAGTAAAAAATACAGATTGGTTTCCATGACAACCCCACGTAAATCACTAGTGAAATATGTACCATGCGTAAATCACTCTAGATACGTTGTTTCCGGAGCAATGTATGTATAATTGGTGAGATGTGTTTGCCTTAATAGCTGAGAATACAGCTTTAAGAAAGGATGATTCATGCAATGGGTCCCAGGTATATTCTCTTGAAATATTTAGTTCCCAACTATAGCTCTAGATAGCTTCAGATATACACAGACCTAATGGTAAAAGATCCTTCAACGTTTTGGTTAAATGACATATAGGTGGGTTGGAAAAACGCAACAAAAAATAGAAATTAGTTACTGAAACTCTTTAGTTTTTGAGCTTTTTTTTTTGTCTTTGAGCAATGTTAACTGAGCGTGCAGACAGCAGTCCAATACCTCTCCAGCAGGACATAACAGAAGACAGCGACCTATAGAGTGACAATTGTAATGGCGGGGCTAAGCCTACTATTGACATTTTATTGATGGAGAAATTGTCCTCTTCCTCCCCCTGCGTCTCCTCTTCCTTGTCTTGCCAGCCTGGAGTGGTCCGCCTTGGGGGTATGGCATGGTAGTATAAGGGTTAGATCGTCAGAAAATGTACAATTGGCAACTCTATACATTTAGTAAATTCTGCTAAAAAAAATGAATACCGAGTATATCTGAGTACAATTGGTTTTGTGTTGGTTTAATATATCTGTTCTGCTATGTTAAACTGTGTTTTGAACCTTATTCTTGCCTTAAATCTAGGTTATTTGAGAGGATTGGTGAAGGGAAATTGTACATTTTCTGGTGACTTCACCCATAAGTAATTCCCTAACCTTGCCCCATTTCCCATCCACAGAGATCAAGGCAGTCTGATCACATCTCACTACACCAGTGACAGCGCTTGTTGTGGCATTGAAGCATTTATTTGCTAGTTATTTATGTGTTTCAGGAAAATGAGTCACAAGTCGGAAAAAACTGATATTTTCCAAGGAACCCTTGCTTAGAATGTTTTCATTTCTGGAGTTCTTGGAGATGCTAGTAGCATAAATACAGGTATCAAGTTTCAAGAATTTGTATCAAATATATTCATGCATTTCTAAGGTTATCCCATCGAGTATATTTAGCATCCTTACTAGCGGCCTTACTAGTTACTACTCCACCCTGAGATATTGCATACTTTTTTCTCAAAAATAAAGATATTAAACTTAAAATATAGAAATACTTATTAGATGTCCTAATGTTTACTATCATTTGAATACCCTTGATCTCGTCTTTACGATTATAATGATATCTCAAAATTCATTTTTGCGACTCATTTGAGAAAAATGATTAGATATTACAATAAAAAGAAAACCCATCTGTCCCTATGTATTTATATGAGTGATTTTCAGGCAAAGATATACAATTTAAGATGTGTATTTGTATTAGGGTTGATGTAAAATCATGAAGTCCTGTCAATGTTATTGTATGAACACATCTGACGTAGCTTGAATATTTGAATTATATACACTGGGGGTACCGTAAACCCAGGTTAAAGAAAATAATAAAAAAAAAAGTGTAATCTATTTTTAATCACTGCCTTGAAAATGGCGCCATAACGATCTGTAGGATGTAGAGAAATAAAATTACAATGAGAACTGTTAAAAAATAAAATAATACAAATTTTGAACTAAAAACAAAAGGCAGAGATTGAATAGATTAATATACTCCATTTCGGAACTGCTGCATGGTGGACGGTTTGTGCATAATCCCGAGGTGAAGCTGAGCAGCAACCTACCTCCCCCCCCTCCCCCTCCCAATGTCGGCCATTATTCCCATAAAGACTCCTCATAAAATTAGAAAATGTTTGGCCAACCGACTGATTTATTAGTATAGGGCTATTCTGGAAGACCTGTTTTCAGAAGTTTAACTTCCTACTCATGTATTATTAATATGTCAGCATGTGAATAAAAGTCTTTATATATACATACATATATATATTCCCCCTAAATCCTTCGGTCAGACGCTAAGTGTGTCTCGTGGCCCCAGGACTTTATATGTCCTCTACTTCCCTAGTCTACGGGCACAGAATGTCAGCTAAAATGACACAGAGAGTAGTTTGAGTGCAACCACCAGACCCTATGACTGTATTATTCCAAGCGCATTCGTGCATCAACCGCTGCGTATAAATCTCTGTTGTAATTCATACCCACACCAACAACTCACCCAGTACACGAACACACCCAGTTATGAACGCCAACCAAATGAACGCCACTTCGCCTTCACAGCCTCCTGGGGGCGTGGCCAAACCGTCACGTGACTACCATTTCCGGTGGTCATGTGACGTTTTGATTTCAGACTGGCTCGCTAGAGGTCCTCAGAGTGGTAATCAAACAAGGCGCCCTCTCTCTATCTTTGTCAAAACTAGGCTATATTTTAGGGCACTCCCTTCAATTAGGACATCAAGCTAGGGCCTGGGAAGAAGGCCATGGTCAAGTTTTTAAGAGGGGAAAGATAATACCGGAGTGAGGCTTGTTTTACATCAATTTTTACTTAACCCTGACCTAAGGTACATGCTCTCTAGAAAAGGATCTAAGGGTGGGAAATGATAATTAAAGGATTTCCTTAAAAGTGGGTGGTTTCGTGTGAAAGGAGGGAAGGCTTTTGTTTTCCAAGATGGCGACTGGACGAGGTAAACATAGCGTTACAATACATATGTCCATACTAAGTATGGTGTTAACTTGTTGTTGCTTATATAGATGTTATTTCCTTAGCAATTGTTTACTAAAAAGGTATTATTACTTTCTGTTTTAGAAACAGGTCTTCCAAATATACCTTACAAAGTAAGAATAACATGACGCAATATGATATGAATATATATGAATAATATCTTATTAATCTCGTTTGAATTATTACGATTTGGTCAATTGAATAGGAAAGATGAAGTTTTCTCCGTAAAAAAATAACTCCCGTTGATTCCTTTATGCTGATATTTATTAGCTAGTAGAGAATGACTTATCCCTATGCGTTTCGACCGTAGCACAGGTGGTCTTCTTCAGGGGAATGATCATGATAATAATAATAAAATTAAATAATATCTTATGGTTTTCTTCAGTGATATACTTACAATTGCTCTTTTGAGAAGGTCAAACCAAGTCAGCATAAATATATAGGAGGAGTATTGAAAACTTACCGTTTTTCATGCGTTGTCAGCATTGATAAATAGAAAGAACCTGATGAGAATTTGGTACAAGGGACACTATTGCACTGTCCGAGATGTTTGTTTTTTCGTTTTTTTATGATTCTACATTTACTCCCACGTTGCTATGCTTACCTTATATGGCTATGTTTACTGGGGACAGGAAGTCATACCGCACGCATTGAGCTGGTGCAAATTACCACACTACTCCTGCCCATACAAATAGCATGTGGTACATACATCAACATGGAGTAATGATTCAAATGTATACATACCAATAGTACATTGCTTCCTGCAAAACTCAACGTTACATCTCTTCCTTGTGTTACATGATAACAAAGCAGTAGGTATTAATATTACTCATATTATGACTTATAGGACTGAATGTATCAATATTCTGCTGCTGCTGTTATATGTTTATACAAGAATCCAATGCAAAGTTGAATAGGGCTGGACATAACGCCTGCAATAAGTGAAGCCAACGACGTCACAATCTTCGCAACTGAAGCGTATGTCACACCCATTTTATGCTCACCTATTACCTCATTTGGGTTACGTAACATTACGTAACATTACCAACACTAATTATCATAATTATTAATATTCATAAACTATATTATATATCCATAACCATGTTCCACATATGTGCCATATACATGTTATGTAATACAGGCGACATGTTAGTTCATAACATGCTCGCCAGGTCAACAGGTCAGGCACGGCTATCACGTGACCTACCTGACGCTCATTGGCTAATGAGCCCTGCATATATAATGTTAACCATGCTGCGGCCTGATTGGCCCACATTGTCATGTGACCGTAATGTAACCTTACCTGCTTTATACCTACTGAATAAAGGATCAGTTCTTAATGAACAGTTGTACTGACAACTCCTCTTGCTGTTCTCATTAGTAGGCTAATGACCTACCTAATTACTTATATTCAAGAATCAACCACCTTCGTTCCCCTGAACTAGCTCTACCATCGATTCTATATATCCAGAGTAATCACTGTATATCACGTAGCACTGCCTTGCATGTTTCGAAAGTCTTCAGACAATGGCCCTCTGTTCGGTTTCAAATCGATCTCGACGTCGGGTCAAATCAGTTTTGGGGGAGCTTTCCCTCAGTTTGGAGGGACTCTTAACTCAGGGCCGACACTGTGTAAAGCCTACGCTTGAGTGGAGGCATAGTTCCATTTCTAACTTGAATCTAAATCTTATAATAATAAATAATAAGATTCTCATCAATCCACTGTATTCTCACAATCATTTCTCATGGTACATACACAAGACATCCTCCCTAGGCAGGCCCTATACTCCGCAACCAGTTTCTACCTACTAGTATGGAGTACCTCATTGCGGAATAGAGGGCCTGCCTAGGGAGGATGACACAGGACCAACTTTTAATAGTCTCCGACAGACTGCTAATATCGGCACAGGTCCATGCAGGGGCGTCCCATGAGTCACGTGATCAATAAAGGGCATGTAAAGGAGCCGTATAAAGGTGGTCAGACACCGGACACTGACCACAACAAGCATGTAGGTACCGGTAGTGGACAGTGGTCATCTGTTGGTCTTTATTTGGCCGCCTCATCTATCCTCATCCAAGCTGTAAGGTGACAGGGGAGACGGGGAGGAGGTGTAAGCAGGGGATGAAGTGTAAACCAGACCATAAACTAATGGGTCAGATCTTCGGAAAACGTACAATTGGTCCTCACCAATCCTCTCAAATAATCCAAATTTAAGAAGAAAATCAGGTTCAAAATACAGTTCAATATAACCTGATAGATTTATTGAATGAATACAGTACAGAATATACTCAGATATACCTAGTATTTATCAATTTTTGCCCTAATTTAGCAGAATTTGATAGATGTGTAGAACTGTAGATTGAGCATTTTCTGAGAATCTGACCCAGTGGGGAGGTGTAACCCGGGGATGGACTGTAAATCAGACCATAAATTAATCCTGTATTCACACATCCTGGGATTGGGGATGGGATTTCTAAACTAAGGGGGCGGGAAATGGAGGAGGAAGGGGACGAGTTGGAGGGAGAGGGTGATTGGTGGGGTGATGGGAGGGGGATTGGTTGCTTACGCTTATATCAACACATTTAATATGGTTATATCAAGGGTGGGAGAGCTGAGAGGGAGGCAGTTTATGATCATACCCAGGAAATAGAGATAGAGAAGAAGGGAGAGAAAGACAAGAGAAAAAGAAAGAAGGGAGAGAAAGACAAGAAAAAAAAGAGACAGAAAGGTGTATATGGATGGATGTGTATATTTGCTATCAAATAATTTCCCCTTCTTTTCTGTGCTACGAAAAAAGAAATCAATTTTGAAATATAACACAATTATGAATAGTTTTATAGCATTCCCTTTAATGGACGTCATATATAACATGGACGTTTATCAAAGTATTTACTTAGTTTTAATGTTTGACAGTGATATAAAGGGAGACTCCCCATCTCCTCCCCAATTTGTATTATTTGACTCAATCTTTGTCTCTTTTTCCGTACTTTTTTAATAAAATGTAGATGTACAATTTGGAAAAAAAACTATTAAATACATGTCTGGACCATCTACAGGGACACCTCCATGTGGTAATGAGACTGACGATGTTGTTTTTTTTATTATTTGACGGTAATATAAAGCTGGAAGTATGAAATTGTATAGCAGAGGTATTTTTTTAGGGAAAGGACGCGTATGAAGAAAATGTATGTTTTGAAGATATAGGGTATGGGGATTGTTTTATTATATCGGTATTTTGTTTATAATGACCGAAAAGTGAATGAGGTCTTTTTGATTTATGGTAAGTCTAAATTCCGAAAATTTGTGTATAGATATGTCTTTTACAATAGTTTTTTTAATCAGATTTATGTAAACAGGCAACACTCGAAGGTATCCATGGTGGACAAAGTTCATTTACATTCGAACTTTATTAAATGTCTTGGTCATAAAAGAATAAAATAAAGAGAAAAAGAGGTGGGATCCCTCCCCTCTTCCTCCCCCAGTCCATGCCTGGGCCATCTACTTGGACACCCCAATGTGGTAATAGAACTGACGGTGTTTGTTTTAATTTTTAACAGTAATATATGGGTCAGATTTTCAGAAAATGTACAATTCACCTTCACCAATTCTGTCAAATAACCCAAATTTAAGACAAAAATAAGGTTCAAAATACAGTTCAACCTAACCAAACAGATTGCTAGAATCAATGCAATGCTGAATATACTCGAATTTACCTAGTATTGACCAAATTACTGCCTAATTTAGCAGAAATTACTAAATGTGTAGAGCTGCCAATTGTACATTTTCTGAAAATCTGACCCTAATATAAAGTGTTTGGTGGGGGCCCGGGATCTCTCCCCTCTCCCTCTCCCAGTCCATGCCTGGCCCATCTACAGGGACACCTCAATGTGGTAAGACTGACAATGTGTCGCACATCAGCGTCCAATAAATGGCTGTAGGAAAGCCCCTGCGATCTGCCCTCTGAGGACGCTAGTCAGAAAAGGCGGGAACATGGGGAAAATGTCGTCTGCTATAGATTCTCTCACCGAAATCTGGCTGAAGAAGGCAGATTTGATGTGTAAAAACTCCAAAGGAAAGCATCAATCTTTTCATTTTACTTCATGTTAAGATTCATGTGAAGCACTCATACCTGATCTGCGTTACGAATTAGTAGTGAATAGAAAAATTAAATAAAAGAAAATTCGGTGGATAATATTCGCCTCGTAAAGAGGCCTACGACCTCTTTGCTTCTTGGCGTACTCGGTGAATATAATCCACCTTGTACTTGACACTATTGTAATCTAACTATATTATTCGCCATAAGATGGTTCAGACAAAAAGGTTTCTATTCCATGTCTTTCTTGTTTTTTTCTTTTCTAGGTTACATGTTATTTATTCTACCTAAATTATGTACAGAACCGTCTGTCTATGTAAATTACACCGTATGCATCTGCAATGAACGTAAACAGGAATAAATATAATAGTTTTGGTTATAGACTTTAATTAGATACTACCTAAAATTTAATCTAAGCTAATCTCTCTTTATTTATTTATTTATTTATTTATTTATTTATTTATTTATTTATTTATTCATTTATTTATTTATTTATTTATTTATTTATTTATTTATTTATTTATTTATTTATTTATTTATTTATTTATTTACTTATTTATTTATTTATTTATTTATTTATTTATTTATTTATTTATTTATTCATTCATTTATTTATTTATTTATTTATTTTACTTTTTTTATTTTTTTTATTTTATTTTTAATCTAACCTAATCTTATCCAGCAGGCAATGCAATCATCATCTTGCCAGAGAAACAGTTGGTTCTCCATTTAGTACGCACTAAAATATTGAATAAAGTTTTGCCCAAAAGTCACTGCATATTTGAGACGCATCTATCAAAGTCTACAGTATTTACTATACTCTGTCCCAAACCTATACGATACAAAGTTCCTTTAAGAGCGGTGGAAAATAAAGAGCAGTCACATTGATCCGGACAGTGTATCATATATCTAAAATGTCTTCTCACAAAAGACCTGGTCATATATGGATGGTCTCCACTGCCTGCGGTAAGCTCTGCAGTAAGCTCTGCGGTGATCTCTGCGGTGATCTCTGCGGTGATCTCTGGGGTAAGCTCTGCGGTAAGCCTTGCGATGGTGCTGTGATGGTGAGGAGTGGCGAGGTCCTCCCTACATCGCCAGTGAACCATGTAGGCAGGACCTCGTCATTCCTCTCCACCTACAGAACCAGCACAACATCATCGCAAGGTTTACCGCAGAGCTTACCGCAGCCAGTGGGGACTACCATTTAAACTGTGCAAGTATTAACGCTTAAATCATGTGTAATAGAATGAAATATGACCCTCTTTTAACTTCACTTAAAGGAACTTGGTATCATCTAGGTTTGAAACATAGTATGTCTAGTTGTACAGCATATATATACTAAAATAATGTATAAAGGGTGGTCTCCACTGGCTGCGGTAAGCTCTGTGGTAAGCTCTGCGGTAAGCCTTGCAATAGTGCTGTGATGGTGAGGAGTGGCGAGGTCCTCCCTACATCGCCAGTGAACCATGTAGGCAGGACCTCGTCATTCCTCTCCACCTACAGAACCAGCACAACATCATCGCAAGGTTTACCGCAGAGCTTACCGCAGCCAGTGGAGACTACCATTTAAACTGTGCAAGTATTAACGCTTAAATCATGTGTAATAGAATGAAATATGACCCTCTTTTAACTTCACTTAAAGGAACTTGGTATCATCTAGGTTTGAAACATAGTATGTCTAGTTGTACAGCATATATATACTAAAATAATGTATAAAGGGTGGTCTCCACTGGCTGCGGTAAGCTCTGTGGTAAGCTCTGCGGTAAGCCTTGCAATAGTGCTGTGATGGTGAGGAGTGGCGAGGTCCTCCCTACATCGCCAGTGAACCATGTAGGCAGGACCTCGTCATTCCTCTCCACCTACAGAACCAGCACAACATCATCGCAAGGTTTACCGCAGAGCTTACCGCAGCCAGTGGAGACTACCATTTAAACTGTGCAAGTATTAACGCTTAAATCTTGTGTAATAGAATGAAATATGACCCTCTTTTAACTTCACTTAAAGGAACTTGGTATCATCTAGGTTTGAAACATAGTATGTCTAGTTGTACAGCATATATATACTAAAATAATGTATAAAGGGTGGTCTCCACTGGCTGTGGTAAGCTCTGTGGTAAGCCTTGCGATGGTGCTGTGTTGGTGTGGAGTGTTGAGGACCTGCCTACATGGCTCACTGACCATGTAGGCAAGGATCTCGTTATTCCTCTCCTACAGAACCAGCACAAAACATCGCAAGGCTTAGCACAGAGCTTAGCGCAGCCAGTAGAGACCACCCTTAAAATTCCAAAACAAACTCTGAGGCAAGACGTATTTACCATACATGTACTCTCTATAAACTTAAAAAAATGAAAATGAGCTATGATGTAGTTTAGCGATCTATACATTTAGGAGTGGACAGGTAGCATGGGGTGTGTGATAAATGTCTCCTGAGGGGACCAGGACTCACTATGGCCATCTATAGCAGTGTGGCATCTGACAGCTTGATGAATGAGGAGCAGGTCGCGCAAACTGGACCGTGGAGAGTCACTCCTCTGAGACTGGGAGCAACTCCCTCTAAGGGCCCCTTTTGTATCTCCTTACCTCTCTCTTTGTCTCCCCTTTTATATAAGGGCCCCTTTTGTATCTCCTTACCTTTCTCTTTGTCTCCCCTTTTATATAAGGGCCCCTTTTGTATCTCCTTACCTTTATCTTTGTCTCCCCTTTTATATAAGGGCCTCTTTTGTATCTCCTTACCTCTCTCTTTGTCTCCCCTTTTATATAAGGGCCCCTTTTGTATCTCCTTACCTCTCTCTTTGTCTCCCCTTTTATATAAGGGCCCCTTTTGTATCTCCTTACCTCTCTCTTTGTCTCCCCTTTTATATAAGGGCCCCTTTTGTATCTCCTTACCTCTCTCTTTGTTCTCCCTTTTATATAAGGGCCCCTTTTGTATCCTCTTACCTCTCTCTTTGTCCCCCCTTTTATATAAGGGCCCCTTTTGTATCTCCTTACCTCTCTCTTTGTCTCCCCTTTTATATAAGGGCCCCTTTTGTATCTCCTTACCTCTCTCTTTGTCTCCCCTTTTATATAAGGGCCTCTTTTGTATCTCCTTACCTCTCTCTTTGTCCCCCCTTTTTTATAAGGGCCCTTTTGTATCTCCTTACTTCTTTCTTTGTCTCCCCTTTTATATAAGGGCCCTTTTGTATCTCCTTACCTCTCTCTTTGTCTCCCCCTTTTATATAAAGGCCCCTTTTGTATCTCCTTACCTCTCTCTTTGTCTCCCCTTTTATATAAGGGCCCCTTTTGTATCTCCTTACCTCTCTCTTTGTCTCCGCTTTTATATATGTGATGTCTTTCAGGAAAATGAGTCACAAGTCGCAAAAAATGGATTTTGAGATATCATTAAATTTGTAAAGATGACCAAGCTGATTCCAATGATAGTAAACAGTCTAACAATCTAATAAGTTTCCAGATTTTATTTTTGAAAAAACAAAGTTTGCAAAATTTCTTGGGGCAAAAACCAGTAAAGTGTCTAAATATATTCGATATAATGACCTTTAAAACGAAAGGATATATTTAATACATTGTCCTGAAATTTGATATCCTTTTTACGACTTATGTTATGACTCATTCTCCTGGAACTCATCACATATATGTATGTGGGTTCCTCCATCATCCTTCGATTTTTTATATTTCTGCTTCACTCTTCATTCATCCATTGACTGCTCTCCTGTCTAGGCCCAAAGATGAGAGAGTCCCTTCAAACGAAGGGAAGGCCTCTTGCCGCAAACCGCAGAGTGAAATTATAATTCCATTAAGGCAAAATGTCATTATATTCACATTAAAATACCGAGTCCTAGGCCAGGAAACGGATTAGGGAAGTAGGCTGACATACCATTCTTCCAGACGGTACGACGGGCGTGCCTCCGCCTGCTCCACAGGTTGCTCTATTAGCAGACGACAATTGGACGACTCCAAGGTCTCCACACCTCGTAGCCTGTACCGTGAGCTCCTACTATTGGAGTCGCAGTAAGTAGTATATGTAACAGTCCCGTAGGCTCTGGCACCTGGCCATGGAAGGCTTGAAAGGGCATAGATGAAGTGGTTCTATATTAAGCCGTAACGAAGTACTCAGCAAGAAAGCATTAAGGTTTGTTATGAATGATAGACATGCTTACATTAATATTATCTTACAACCATTATAGAAAAACAATATTTTCTTATCAAGACGCTTATGATTTATGACAGGGATTAAGATTTTCCACTTTTTTTTCTTTTTTTAAAGGAATTTTATTCAGTTTGATAAGCGTGACGCTGGTCACAAATTAATGCGGCTCGGATAAACCCAGTTTTCCACCGCACCCTGAATTATCAATACATCTAGAAACTTGTGTGTTATCGTCGAGGGGGTATCAACCTGAAAACAATGATGTCATTTCTGCTGTAAATAAAGCAGTAGTAGTTTAATTTGAGCAGTGTGAATGAACCTATATTTAGTTTTACTAAATTCAATTTCTGATCCGCATTTCTGATCTGCGATCTGCGATCTGCTAAATTTCAGCGACTCGTCGAAATCCATTCCTGCGATGACTTCAGTAATTATCGCTCACTGGTGGCCTGTTTCTCTCGGCCGATTTGACTTCAAATTCTTTTACTATAAACATCCAACAGCGGTAGCAAATTAATAAAATCAGTACATTATAAATTATTGTTTGGATTTTTGTTGGATTGCCTGAGACAGTCTAGGTCCAAACACTCACATCAGATAAGAATGGTATGTCAGTGATTAGAGACCTACTTTGCTAATCGGTTTCCTGGCCTAGGACTCGACCTTCTAATGGGATTATAACGACATTTTGCGGCCTTAATGGAATTATAATGGCACTTTGCAGTTTGAGGCGAGAGGCTTTCCCTCCGTTTGAAGGGACTCTCTCAACTTTGGGCCTAGACTGGGGATCGAATACAGCTTGATATACAATCGTCCACACCTTCATGACCTGTCCCATATTCACGTTTATTCTAGAGTGGAGCCAGTTTATTTACCACTGCCTGTATCACCATTACCCCATCCATCACCCTAATACCCATCTGTTTGGGTAGTCCCTTATAAAAGCTCCGGCTCAGACCCCAAGGCCTCTCCTCCCAATAAACACAAACAGTCCCCTTCTCTTTGAGCCCGGTCACAAAATTTTACAAGTCTGTTTTTGTGTCCCTGAGAGCAGCGTAACTTCTCATTTACCTAACCCGCCCGCTCCCAAAAGAACGATTGCGCACCCGTAAAAATTACTCAAAATCCATCGCGCGCTACTTGTCCGACTGCCTCGGAGCGCAATCCCACCAGCCAATCAGAATCACCCTTAGTTGACCCTGGCGCCGCGCTGCGGCCGTCAAATGAATCATAGATGAAGATGGCGGCGAGCGAGGGGTGACGGCGATGGCGCTATCACTTTCACATGCTCGATAAATCTGTATAAGGCTTCAGCGCTCACTGCTAACACCATTTGGTGTCTGTCGCTTCCCCAGGGATGTGACTTTATCTATTGCCTGGTCCCGACACTATATCATTTAGCTTAGGCCCCCCTCTTATTCATCAATGCTCGATATCAAGTGATACTTAACAAGGGGTGGGGTGGGAGGTGTGGGGGGATGGGGGGGGGGGGTACTGGCAGGAAAAGAGGCATTCTGACTCTTTCATTTACATTTTGATTGATTGATCCCCTTAAAGTAACCGCCCCCCCTCCCCCATATAGAACGAATATGATGGTCAGAATATATTATATAAAACCAAATATATCTGTTGGATAAATGATTAATCTGAAAGTTTTGGTGTTCTAGTTTGGTGCTGAAGAATTAAAAGTGATGAGGTATCCATTCTAAGGTTTAAAACACTCATTAAAAGCATCAATTTTCTCCGTGGGAATATCAGAAAAAACGACACGATGAACATATATTAATATTGTCCTTCTTTAGCTCCTTTTCCTTGCTAAGTAGCTGGTAAGAAACCTTTAGGGAGAGAGACGTTTGCTATACAGACAATGCTAATTTGTATTCCTACTCTTATACATAAGAAGGACTTCTTATGCACAATGCTCCTGAACATTTACATCCATACTTTACACCCGTGTATGGTTGATATGCCTCCTTTCCCCATAACCAATTTCTGGCACCAACCCTGCACTGCAAACTAGAGTGTCAGCTGGACACTTTTGGAGAGAGAGAGAGAGAGAGAGAGGAGAGAGGAGAGAGAGAGAAGAGAGAAGAGAGAAGAGAGAGAGGAGAGAGAGGAGAGATAGGAGAGATAGAGAGAGAGGAGAGAGAGGAGAGAGAGAGGAGAGAAAGAGGAGAGAGAAAGAGAGAGAGGAGAGAGAAAGGAGAGAGAGGAGAGAGAGGAGAGAGAGAGGAGAGAGGGGAGAGAGAGGAGAGAGAGGAGAGAGAGAGGAGAGAGAGGCAGAGAGAGAGGCGAGAAAGAGAGAGAAGAAAGAGAGGAGAGAGAGGGGAGAGACAAAGAGAGAGTAGAGAGAGGGAGAGGGGAGAGACAAAGAGAGAGAAAGAGAGGAGAGAGGAGAGAGGAGAGAGGAGAGAGGAGAGAGGAGAGAGAGGAGAGAGAGAGAGGAGAGAGAGAGAGGAGAGAGAGAGGGGGGAGAGACAGGAGAAAGAGGAGAGACGGAGAGGAGAGAGAAGAGAGAGAGAGGAGAGACAGGAGACAGAGAGGAGAGACAGGAGAAGAAGAGATATACATGGTCCATCCCACCAACAGGTGACTGACACAACAACTCTAGCTGGGTGAAGCCAGCCTGTAGGCAGTACCCCGTACATGGCTGCCCTTATATCGGCCCATTGCTGCAATACACAGTCCTTCCATGGCACCTGGGCTTCCTTACATACGACACCATTACTTAACATTTCCCTTCCTAACATGCTAACAAATTCCTTCCCTGAAAGTTGCTTACCAGCTGCTCAACTAGGACGGCTACCTGGATTCGAACCCTCAATATGTTCACACTCTGCTGAATTTACTAAATCTGTGGAGCTACCAATTGTACATTTTCTGACGATCTGATATCTATAAAAGTGATAAAGACCAAATAATGTTTTGTAAATGTCCTTCAAATGAGCAAGGTGGATTGGAAATGTCCCATTTATAGAAGTTTTGTCTCAAAACCTTTCAATTACTCAATAAATAAACAAACAATTCAATTCTGCAGAAAGTACAAGAACATGCACTCTAAGCCAAGAACACTTCAGGGTCAGTCCTCAGAAAATGCACAATCGGCAGATCTACACATTTAATAAATTCTGCTAAATTAGACTGAAAAATTGCCAGTACTAGGTTCATCCGAGTATATTTGGTATTACATCGATTCAAACAATGCCTATGGTTATGTTGAACTGCTTTTCTAACCTTATTCTTGTCGTAAATTCGGATAATTTGAAAATATTTGTGGAGGCGAATTGTTATGACCCAATGTACACCGTTATATGGACAAGACCATTGTGAAAGGTATGTTACAACACCTGTTATATCCACATACCGGACATAGAATGGACAGCTGGTAACAGGCTGGACACACACTTTGCAATGTACACCTTCTATTCAGTTACATTAAACACTTGCCAAATAGCAGCCTTGCAGTTCACATCTTATATTCTCAGCTACCAAGATTCTCATTTAATATAGAGTAGATATTATTCTTTAGGGAATAGTACATTTATTTATGTGTATCATACACACCATGATATCACACTGGTGGGAACCCGATATAAGATCAATTGGTGCAGAAATATATTCAAAATTATATTTGTAACAAGGAGCTGAGGGCAGGATCCTAATAACAACAGAAGTTGTACATTTCCTGACGATTTGACCCATGAGCAACAACTCCCATCGCAGTCGGCAAGTCTGGCCTCTCCTTTTTATCAATTCTCTCATTGACTATCAAACATTCACTCTAACTATAGGAGACTATAATGGCATTCAAAAAGCGCACATGTGCCTCGCAGTCTGCCATTTATTTAGCCAGTGAAATAATGCCCAGGGAGGCATAATAGGGGGCTGAAGGCTAATTTATTGAACCATTACTTTAACTAGGAATAGCAATAAACGTTGTAAATCAATAAAACTTGTTACAGAGGGTTCTGATGACTAGACACATGGAATAGGTAATGGTTGTGGAGTCATCGTGCTGCCTTATAACACGGTCTTGGCAAGCATATTTGTCCACAATTATTTGTGATATGCTACAGGAAAATGAGTCACAAGTCGCAAACATGATATTTTTCAAAGTGTTTAATCACAAGACCTCTTTGTATGAATGTTCTTATTTTCGGTTTGTCTAATGCAGGAACTCCACTATGGGAAAAACGGCCAAAAACGGCTGCGACGAATTTTTTGCGACGAAATATCTAATCAAGTTAGATATTTTGCAATTGTTGGCAACAAATAAATGTGTTGCCGACAACCTATTTTACCCCCCTAGAATGTTTAGTCATGTCAAATTTTCCGAATTTTTAGAAATGTCGGCGACGAATTTTGCCTGTTGGCGCCGTTTTTTACCTATAGTGGAGTTCCGCTATAACGCTGGACGATGTATGAGTACATGTACTAAATTTCAGACATTGTATTACATATATCTATGCATTTCTAAGCTCACAATATAGAGTATCTTTAAGCTACTTTACTAGTAAATGCTCACCCAGAAATATTGCAAACATTTGTTTTAAAAAATAAATACATCAAACTTAAAATGTAAAGCTACTTATTCAATGTGCTACTGTTGACTATCATTAGAATCGGCTTGATCTAATCTTTTTGAATATAATGATATCTCAAAGTCCATCTTCTGCGACTTGTGACATATTTTACTAAAACACATCACATTTCTGGGGACAAACATTTTTTTCATGTATACCCAATAATACAAAAGTACCTATAAGATGTGATTATGTTTACCATCTTTGGAATGCACTTGATCTCATCTTTTCAAGTATGATGATATCTCAAAATCCAATTTTTGTGACTTGTGACTAATTCTTCTGTAAAACATCACATACATGTACAAAGGACCAAGAACACACCACCGTTTAGCAAGAAACCAAAGCAAGATCCATCATAAAGCAGTGAAGGGACAAACAATCCCTCTAAATAACACCTACATACAACATATAGCTGCCATACATACAAATAGATTCTAAATTGCTGATGGGACTTATACAATGGGAAGGAGAGCCTGCAATTGATATATAGTTGTAAACTATGATGGAATACTCTCATAAAATACGGATTCATTGTGATGCAGATGGAACCAGGTGCGAGGAGGGGTGCAAGGGGGGGGGGGGTTGTTTATAACAAACCGGAGCATATAGATCTATGTATTTTGCAAAACAATTAACTATTTGTTTCTTTCCTTCCCATGTGCATTTGTCCAAATTTAGGGAGTTCAGCTTTTTGCTTGGGCTGAAATGGTGCTTCAGAAAATCCACATTGATTCACTGCTGTCGGTTCGCCTATTATCACTCACATAGTCCCCCTTCCTGACCCGACCGATAGGGGAAGTGCATGTCTCACTGCGCATGTGTATTACAATGCATGCTGGGATGAATTCAGTTGAAATCTAACATTACAAATATTGTGCAAGATTTCACAAGTATCATGGCATGTGTAAATGATCTATGAAAACCAAATGCATGATGGGAAAGATTGGGACTTGTGTTATGGAAACATGTACTACACATGGGTATTGATATTAGAGCATTGATAAATATTCCATGCTGAACATAACATGTTTTCTATAGACTTTAGACTGTACCATTAGTCCCATAATTCCATGTGAATCGAGATTCGAAATGGCGTCTATGGAAATCCCTTATTGGACTTCCTAAAATTCCAATCTAAACTCATAGCAGCAGCAAAATATTTATACCTCCAATCCTACAGGCCAAACAATAACGATAACGAAATTTAGTAAAATAATTCTTTGCTGTACAATGCTGAGAACGACGCTTTAAGATTTGCCGTTTTGAAACAAAATGAATTGCCTTTCACTCCCTCCCTCCTCCCTACCCACCTGGGTCAAGTCACCAGAAAATGTACAATTGGCCTTCACAAATCCTCTCAAATAACCAAAATTTAAGACGAAAATCAAGTTCAAAATACAGTTCAACATAACCAGACAGATTTACTGAATGAATACAATACAGAATACACTCAGACATACCCAGTATTTATGAATTTTCACTGGAATTTAGCAGAATTATATAGATGTGTAGAACTGTAGATTTTGCATTTTCTGAAAATCTGACCCGCCTTGTCTCCTCCAGCTGCCTCTGCCAGCCCCTCCCCTTCACTCCCCCCCCCCGCCTCCCCTTCCCCCCCTCCCCTCCCCCCTAGTAAAATGATTGATAATTCCCAGAGCGTTGTTTCTTGTTGCGCTGTTAGCACTACAACAGACATGGCTGTCGTATTCGCAGACCATCCATTACTACTCTATATCCAAGCTGAGACAGGCTCACTACTATCCGTCAACACTAACATAGCATCAAATACATATTTACTGCCACTTCTCACCAGGCCAACTTGTGAAATACCTATACACTTGCCTCCGCTTTTATTTGTAGCGAAATCCTGGGGATTTTTGCTGCATATTTTGGGGTCAATTTTGTTTCCTTTGTTTTGCTCGAGAATGTGTACACGTTGGAAAACCTGGAAACATTTGTGACTTTTTTAAAGAAAATGAGTCACAAGTCGCAAAAAATGGATTTTGAGATATCATCATATATGGAATGATGAGAGCAAGCGGATTCTAATGAATATAAACATTAAGGGCATCTAATAAGTACTTCTATCTTTTCAGTTTTTATTTTGAAAAAAAGAAGAAGTTTGCAATGTTTTTGGGTCGGTAATTACCAGTAAAGTAACTAAATATACTCCGTACGAAGGCCTTCAAAACGCAAGGATATATTTAATACAATCTCCCGAAATTTGTTACATGGATTCAAACCACTATAAGTACTTAACCCTCTAACAATCAGAAGATTTCAATAAGGAGGTCTTGTGAAAAAACATTTCGAAAAATATCCATTTTACGACTTGTGACTCATTTTACTGGAACACATTGATATAACCAGGCATAACTTTTTTAACTGTTGCATGAAGGCGTTTCCTAATAGGTATTTGATAGCAAGAGGTGGTTAATCATTTAACTGATTATTGTTGTTGCAATACAAAAGTCCAGACCTAAAAGACTTCTCATACTCCTTTTCCTCAATGTCCACATATCGTAAGTCATAATGGATTATTAAGCTTCTCATACTGTAGCATGGGTGGTGTAAAAGGTAAATACCAGCGTTGTCAGCACTGCAGCAGGCGGGAATTCAAGGAACTAATGCATGAAACAATAGAAGTCAATATAATTTGTTCAAACTTTGTCTTGAGAAAGAACATGGTTGGGGGAATACAAAATGCCAAAGAATCTGGATGTTATCAGATTATTTTGTATTTTAGGGATGAGTGAGGTTTACTTCCATTCACTATTGATTTCAATGGAGGAAACTCATTGTGATACAAGTTTAGCTTAATAACTTTTTTTTAGTTCAATGACCCCTTATTTTTTTAGATTGAGAGGGTAGAATAACATATCAGTAATGTATATGCAGATTTTAAAGAAAATCGTATGATTCAATCATATGCTATTGGGGAAAATGCAGAAAATACCCGTTTTCCCATAGACTTCTATAGTGAACAGTAGTAAATTTCAGTGGTCCCTGAAATAAAAACTAATCCAATGACATATGTTTTTTTGGACTTTTTGGGTTCCCCCAACCATGTTCTTTCTAAATCCAAAGGTTAAAGAAAATTCCATGATTCATTCATTTTTGTATTAAACACTGGTATTTACCTTTAAATTTATAATAGGGAGATTTAGCAACTACAACGCACCAACACAACACTAACGCATTAACTAACTATGTGTACATTATTACCGTTGTGGAGGTATCTCGAGAGGCTGAGGGCATCTGCATCTACATCCTTTAAACTCTTAATAATAAATGTGGTAAGATATTTCTTGTTGTAAAAGCTGATCAATAATACAGTCTAGGCCCAAAGTTAAGAGAGTGCCTTCAAACCGAGGGAAAGCATTTCGCCTCAAACCGCAAAGTGCCATTATAATTCCATTAAGACTGCAAAATGTCATTATAATCCTATTAAAACGCTGAGCCCTAGGCAAGGAAACCGATTAGCGTAGTAGGCAATTTATACACTATTTTAATCTCCTACTGCACAAAACAATGCAGAACTGCCAGCTAATTATGCAGTTTTGCAGATTCGGAAACAACTCAAAATCAGTTCTCCGAAAAAATAAATAGAAAATAAAAAATATTATATTTCAACATCCCCAAAGAAATAATGAGTTAGAACCTGTTGCCACCAGTGCAAACATACTAATAAATACCATTCTTATCTGATCTGAGGGTTTGGAAGTAGACTGAATACGCCTTAAACGTGTATGAAATCGCCAGAAAATGTATAATTCGCCTTCACCAATCCTCTCAAATAACCCAAATTTAAGACAGAAATCAGGTTCAAAATACTGTTCAACATAACCAAACAGACTGCTTGAATCTAGGCAATAACAAATATACCCATATATACCTAGTGTTGTTGATTTTTCAGTCCAATTTAGCAGAATTTACAAAATATGTTGATTTTCAGAAAATGCACCATCTACAGGTCTGCACATCAATCTAACTCTACTAAATCAGAGAGAAAATTGATAAATACTGAGTATATCTGAATATATTCTGTATTGTATTCATTCAATAAATCTGTCTGGTTATGTTGAACTTTATTTTGAACCTGATTTTCATCTTAAATGTGGGTCATTTGACAGGATTGGTGAAGGCAAATTGTACATTTTCTAAAGATCTGACCCTTATAAGCCTACAGCTTTAAATGTGTACAAGTACAGCGGTACCACACAACCAACAACAACGAACACAACTAGTAGAGAGACAAGCTTTTTTCACCGTTGCATGATGGAGGAACATTTTCCCCGCTCCTGCTCGCTCTCAGGGAGAGTTATGGATGGCCATTATAAACTGTGAGTTACTCCATACACCACCCATGAGCAGGTGGTGCTGCTAGAGCATGAATCTGTCATGTAAAGTTGTTGAGTTTAATAAATTGTGAGCTAATCCATTATAAACTGGGACAACAGAGCTGTTGCTATAGTCTGTGATCTATACACTTCAGGTGGGGATATATATGGCTCAGACTTTCAGAAAATGCACAATTGGCAGCTGTACACATTTAGTAAATTAGGCTAAATTAGGCTGCAATTTGGTCAATACTAGGTACATTCGGATATATTCGGCATTGCATTGATTCTAGCAATCTGTTTGGTTAGGTTGAACTGCATTTTGAACTGAAATTTCTCTGAAATTTGGGTTATTTGAGAGGATTGGTGAAGGTGAATTGTACATTTTCTGACAATTTCACCCAGATATGTAATAGGGGGGGGGGGGGGTGCAATGCAAAGAGGGGGAGGGGGTGAGCTATAATGGATTAAACAGGTGGAAGTGGACAATTATTATTGATATCTTTCAATTTCGTTTTTGAAAATCGGGATGACTGTTTCTGCCTAGAGGCAATGCAAGCTGGGGTATAGGGGAGGAGGTAGGATCTCTTTTAAGACAGATTTAAAGCCGCGTTCTAAGATAACACATCTTACCAAATTACTCACTATGTCACTAACTTATTACTGCCGGTAATTTCCATTTCTTTTAGTATGTGTGCTACATATATAACGGTTCAGTTATTGAACCGCTATTATTCATCATACTGTTATTTTCCGTATTAAACCTCGGACGGATTGGAAACCCAAATGTCATGTTATCATTCTGAACATTTTTTATATGAAAAAAACTCAAGAACATAAGAACTCATATACAAGCAGAAAAGGCAATCATATTGCTTCCCCCACACTGACACTCGATCCACCTCCAACCTTGTATGACGGTATGAAGGTCAGATCTTCAGAAAATGCACAATCGGCAGATCTACACATTTTGTAAATTCTGTTAATTTAGACGCACAAATGGTCAATACTAGGTATATCTGAGTATATTTGATATTGCCTTGATTCAAACTATCTGTCTGGTTATGTTGAACTAATTTTTTAACCTCATTTTTGTCTTAAATGTGGGTTATTTGAGAGGATCGATGAAGGCGAATTGTACACTTTCTGACAGTTTCACCCATATCAATACCTTGAAAGAAACTTCAATATTGCATATAGAAAGTACAGGGAGTCGTTGTCAGTAGCTTAACAAGGCTATCACGAAGGTGCAGCTTAATTTGCCTTTATTTTTCTCCCTATATACTCGTGCTTTGTTCCGTTGAGCTCTATTCTTGTCCTCAATGTTATGTTGTACAGTAGTGATTGGATATTTTATTGCAGGAGGTCTTTCTCTTGCCTGCACGCAGCTTCAGACTATGGTAGTATGGTGCTTGCAGGGGGAGCTAGAAGGGCTCTATAGCTCCCTTAATGCTGCATTCTCACTGTTCTGGGCTAGATTATCGAGTAACGGAATTTCTACTTCCTTTTCTAGTATATGGTGCACCATATCCTACCTAACTAACTCCCGTGGATATCAAAACTATTAAATTCATATTATATCAGATATTTGGTGGAAATAGGGAGCAAAATCGTTTTTACACTCCATGCAGAAATTTCAAAGTGGCCGTTTGGTTTGGCATCTGGAGATACATAATGCCATGCTCGACCAAATGTTGTCCATAGACTCCTGGGTTAATGTCATTTATATATCTGACCACTTGGATCCTGTGGCAGCACTGATTCGTGGCTTCACCATTTTCTCATGGATTTGAAATGAATAGAGGCTTCTGACCCAGTCATTACACATATTCACTAATCAGTGAATGAAAACGCAATGCTGGTATGCAAAACTTCAGATATTGCTATATCTATCATATATGATTACACTGACAAAGTTTCACGAAATTTCAAGACTACTCATTTGAACTGTCTTAGCCACTTAAAAGCTGCATTCTCAGCTATTAGGACTAACAAAATCTTACTAAATGTGATGTGTTTCAGGGAAATGAGTCACAAGTCGCAAAATTGATATTTTCCAAAGTCATTTATTCACAAGATCCCTTCATTGGAATGTTCTAATCTTTGGAGGGTTTAGCCCTGTCAGTCATATAAATATATGTACCAAATTTCAGGACGTTGTATCAAAGAAATCCCAGAGTTTCCCCTATGTGCACAAGCCAGTGGTTAGCTTACCAAAGGAGGCTTACTGTAGCCTACCACGGCCGTCTTCCACCCTGGCCAAACGTAACCAGTTGCGCAGCTACAGGTGTGTTCCTGTAGCCGCCAATGGACGGCTACATAGATGTCCATGGGCGGCTACAGTAACTCACCTGTAGGTGTGTTACTGTAGCCGTCCATGGGACGCTACATGTAGCCGTCCATGGACGCTACTTGTAGACGTCCATGGGTGCTGTGTATAGGTCGTTCTTGGAACACTCAGTATGGCTTGGGGTATTTATGGCTAGCGTTATTGAGGTTTAGGGGGATAAGAACTAGATATTTTGCCTTTCTCTGCCTTTTACTGTCAATAAAAATATTTAACGAATTGTGCCGTCATGGAAATAATATGATGAAGAAAGTAGATAATACAGGGAATGTTTTGTATTTCTCTTTATTTTATTTTATATCAATATACATATAAATCCTCAGTAAACACTTAAGGAATCGAAGGAGCATAATGGATGTAATAGATACAATTCAATAGCAAAATAGACCAAAAGTATTCATAGAAAATAACAGAATAACTCTGACAAAAATATGTTCATAATGTAGGCATTTAACTGCTATTCATTCTCCATTGTTCTGCTATGTTGCCGACCTCCTGGCATTGACTCAGATCACTGCAATATAATGATAAAACATATTTGATTATAATACAATGTCATGTATATTATCCAGTCACACACAAGCAAATACCTTGGCTGATGGGGTTCATTTTCTTTTTTCTTTTGATATGTTATAGACATCACAAATAATATAGCCACTTCATAATTATGTTGACATATATCTCTTTGCGAATCCACTATTAACAGCTCTATTGTATATTTCACACCTATTGACACTTTCGCTCAGCTATTGAGCTAACCATGCCAAAGGATAGGGGTGAGGCAGGAGGTGGGGTGGTATCTTTTTGACACCTTAAAAACATAGCTATTTCTAGTATTCATTCTGTGCATATCGTGACATCGTGAGGGTGGTTGCATATTCTTGCCATAATGTGGAATGGTTTACAATAGGTTTCCTTAGAGGAAATATAAGAGGAGTCAGTCCACCCTACATTATTATGAGCTCTGAGTAGTAAGGGTTTTACGCATGGAATGAGTATGACTATTCTGGATTGAATTGAATTGAATTGATTTGTTCATTACCCTATGTGGAGGTAGTTTTCGGATTACTCTGTGGATAATAGGATACTGGGCTATCAATGGATGTGATTAGAAAGTAAATTATTTCAAACAAAGCTGAAGAAAGTGGGCTATTAAGTTTACTAATGGATACATGACATATCCCACAGTTTACATAAAGTAGTGCGGGATCTTAGGGCTAATAACCCCATTTACAGGTAGGTTTCTTAGCATTATTTTACATTGATACTCAATTGATTACAATAATGTCTCCAATCCACCTCATGTGTATATATAATTACACACACATTTGGAGTGTCTATGTGCGCATAATATTCCACTGCACATTCTAATAACAATATAAACAATGTGTTGTCTATGCAGGTATGGTGTGATAGCCCATTAGGCCGGCCATTAGGCCATTTTGGGTCATATTTGAACGTGTAATTCGCATACAACAAGACGGACGTTTGTGAAGTGTCTATACCATAAAACATGTACATTTTTCGCTCATTCATTCCCCACATCTTTTAGCAAACTAATTACTTAGACATATTTGCGCACATATAGGGAGGTTACAGTGTTGCAGCAGGGGTAACACCAGCAACCTCTCCCGTCTCTCCCCCTTCAGGGGCGGCAGGGGTAGCACCAGGGGTAAACAGTAAACAGGCTGTCAGTGGGTATTCGTGCGACATTTCTTCCACATTAATATTGATACAAAAGAATTCATGAATTCTTGTTTGTGATAATTCATAGTAGAATCACAGAAAGCAGGATTAGGTAAGGGGGGAGATGGGATGGGGAAGATGATATATTTTCAGTGGCATCTGAACCCGTAATTTACACACAGCAAGACAGGCGATTGTGAAGTGTCTATGGCATAGAACATGTTAATTTTTAGCTCATTCATTCACCATATCTCTTACAAAACTAATTACCTAGACATAAGGATGATACTCACCATATATTAATAGAAGATTCCCTGATTATGTACAGTCTTGTGCATCCTCAATAGGTTCCATTTTCACGTTGATGTTTGAAAATATACGTTAGGTCACATGATTCATTATTTCCGGTGCCAATTATGTGTACAGTTAGCTTGAATTAGCAGGCTTTGTGAAGCCTGTAAAGGAACGCTTCATGTAACCACTGTTATCCCAGGATTTGTTTCTAATCATTCATATACAAATATATAATAAAATCATTGTCATAGTAGCCTCAGATACTGCAAATATACATAAGTGATTTTAAGCGATGTCAATACAGTGTATATTCTGGGTTACAATGTTTTTTTTCTCCAACAAAAATAGGTGGCTACATGAAGCGTCCAGTGGACAACATAGCTTGTCCATTCTCAAGGGGTTACAAGAGTGTCCATAGGTGTGGACGCGCGGCTACCTGTAGCTGGAGCCTACTTATCCACACCCACGGAACACCCCTGGAACACCTTAGACGCCATCTGTGCACATAGGGTCTAAGTCCACCCTATGGAGTATATTTAGTTATTTTACTGGTAATTGCCCACCCAGAAATATTGCAAATCTTTTTTCAAACATAACGGCCAATATATCAAACATAACATTTTAATATACTTACTAGATATTTTGATAGTTACCAAAGATGTACAAGGGGACTAGTGCGTATATTTCATGATTTTCCGCCAGGGGCTGTTTTAGTGCAGTATTATAGCGGAACTCCACTATAGGTAAAAAACGGCGCCAACAGGCAAAATTCGTCGCCGACATTTCTAAAAATTGGGAAAATTTGACATGACTAAAAATTCTAGTGGATGAGGGGGTAAAATAGGTTGTTGGCAACACATTTATTTGTTGCCAACAATTGCAAAATATCTAACTTGATTAGATATTTCGTCACAAAAAATTCGTCGCAGCCGTTTTTGCCTGTTGGCGCCGTTTTTTACCTATAGTGGAGTTCCGCTATTAAGGTTGAAAAGAGAAAGGACTGGTGCAAAAGTGACAGATGTTAGTTTTTTTTTTTAAAACATATTTTATTTCGATAAACAATTCGACACAAATGGTACGTTTCAAGCTTTCGAAAATAATATGTGACGAGAAAAAAATAAATATAAAATATAAATGAAAATAATATAAAATATAAATGAAAATAATATAAAATATAAATGAAAATAGCATACAGTTTCTTTGAAGTACTCTAAATTAAATTACTTACTTAATCAGACTTATGCATAAATAACAAGTCGATCGAGATGTAGTATCAATGAAGACTGGTTCCTTTCCAATTACTTTATACAAGGTGAGGGGGAACCACAATGCACTACTCTTATATTTACAACAAGGTAACTTTTTTTGTATTTTCTCAGCCAATTAAAAACAAATACAACTTTTATCAGCATAAGAATAAAACAACGAGGTTTTCAAGCAGTTAACCAGTTGGTTTTTGACAGGTCAGGTTAGATATAGTGTCTTCGTTCTAACATCTGTGGGATAAATGTTAACACATACAACGTAGCATGTTAGAACTGACTCACAGCAGTACTTTTAAGTAGCTACTTATCTCAGTTATAAGAGTAAAGTTGATAGAAAGTTGTACTTAAACTAGATTAGATAATCGGATCAGTTGTTCTGTCCGTACATCCGTAGCATTATTGTTGGTCTCAATGGGGCCTGTTGTTACGGCTACCAGATTATGCCAATTGTTGTTATTAATCTATAAATGGAGAATCTGCAAACGGTAATGTGAAACTAGCTAATTTAACCTAAACAATGATTTTAAAATATGAAACCTCACTGTCCTTATAAATTACATTGTCATTATTACAGCATATTATTTAAAAGGGATACCAGGAAGACCTCATTGTATGTGATACATTGGGAGGGATCATTCCTTTTCGATACTCCATTAATGCAGAAATGTATGTTTATTGAATAACATTTGTATACCGGGTATATATAATTTGCAAGTGGTTGTCAGTCGTGGGCAGTTCCTAGCGTCATGGAGTGTCCAGTTCTATCTGTGGGTTTCCCTGGGGTAAAGCCATGTAAGATTTAGTTTTTAGATTTAAGTGTTTATCCGATTCTGTGTTAATGATAATTGTTATTCCTACATTTAACACTAAGATTAGCTTGGCAAGGGACACTTTTAAGTATAAGGATATATTACGCAACAGACCCCAGGGATCAATATTGCCAGGAAACCAGGTTAAACATGATTAAGTACTGTAAATGTATTAATGTTCGCGCAGTATTTATTTTCGCGCACCCACATTTGTGCATGAAAATAAATCCTGTGCGAAAGGTATAATTATTGTATAAACAAGGTCTGAGGCTTCCTTGCTGCGCGAATTTAAATCCGCGCATCCGCGCAAAAAGGTGTCAAAGTACTCTACATTGTTTCCATATACTACTCATACCGAATTACCACACACCTGTCTCACCTGTACCACCAGAGGGAGCCATACTTTATGTACCATTATAATTACCATTTCTATGTCATCTCACCATTGTACTTCTTCACACACCACTTGTCCTTTATAACCCATATAATGTATACTGTACAACGCTTCATTAAATCAGAGAAATAATATTAAGACATAATCTTCTTCACTCTACACACCTCTATGTATTTTGTAAATATGTCCATATTCTCAGGGTACAACGAAAATCACCCAAGGGCGAGATAGCTGTAATCTTGTTAATCTCCTGAATAAATAATTTGTCCCAAAAAAAAACTGTTGTTATTTATTCTCCTCCTCAAATGATACCGGTTCACTACATATGTGGGTCAGATTTTCAGAAAATGCACAATTTAACTTCACCAATCCTCTCAAATAACCCACATTTAAGACATAAATGAGCTTCAAAATGCAGTTTAACATAACAGAACTGATACTTTAAATCAATGCGATCCCAAATATACTCAGATATACCCGATATTCATCATTTTTCAGTCTAATTCAGCACAATTTCCTAAATGTGTAGAGCTGCCAATTGTACATTTTAAGAAAGTCTGACCCATGTATATTACTAACCACTCCTATACTATTACAACTCACAACTCACAAAATGAATTAGGAAACAAAGTCAGAACAAGACGAATAAAACACGAGGAAAGACTTAATCAATAGGAACAATAATTATATAAAGCCTAATGCCTAGTTTTATAGTGAACAAAAACAGACAACACAATCTGATTAGACACAACCGTCCTAATTGGACTCCAGCCTTGATTGGGAGATTACTTGGGTTTCCTAATACATCCGCAATCTAATAAGAGATTTTTATATCTGGTGCTTTATTGACGTAATCAAGATCACCAACCCTCATCAGTTGCCTTGTATTTTATTATCCGTTTGATTGAAACCCTTCAGCTGTTGTTTTTAACTCTTTGACTACAAGAGATGGATAGTTTGAAATACGATTTGGATGGGATGGTTTTGTATGTGGGAAAGTGCTTGATTCTACAATAAAATTATTGTTTCCATCAACAACTATGGGTCAGATTTTCAGAAAATGTACAATCGTTAGCTCTACAAATTTAGTAACTTCTGGCAAATCAAAATTGAATATTTCAAATTCAATGCATATTTAAGTATCTTTGGCATTGTGTTGATTAAAAGTATCTCTTTCTTATATATATATATATAGTTTTAAACTGCATTTTTGAACGTAATTAGTCTGTTATATTTGGATTATTTGAGAGGATTTGGGAAGGTGAATTGTACATTTTCAGAAAATTTGACCCAAATATGGGTGAGGTTTTCAGAAAATGTACAATTGGCAGATCAACATATTTTGTAAATTCTGCTAAATTGGACTGAAAAATCCTCAACATTAGGTATATATGAGTGTATTTGGTATTGGCTCGATTCAAACAATCTGTTTGTTTATGTTGAACAGAATTTTGAACCTGATTCTTGCCTTAAATTTGGGTTATTTGAGAGAATTACTGAAGGTGATTTGTACATTTTCTGGCAATTTAACCGATAGATAGTGTACTAACCCTGAAAAAGGGTGTCGGAACCCAAGAATAGATAAAATCCTAGATAAAAACAACTAATCGATTCTGGTTTCGGTCGGTATTCAGTTTCTCAACTTACTTCAACTACAATGTATTCATTCTAATCAATAATTATTAATAAGATTTAATAAGTGTTGTTATTTCCCATATTAACATATATCGCATTTACCGTACTACAAATCTCCTTCTCACTCAAAGGACCGGCTTCATACATCCCTTGGTAGAACCAGCAACCTAGTCCTGAAAAATAAAATCTTAGAATGACTACTACTAAAATCCAGGAATATCCATTCCTATCCAGACTCTTGAAGAGTTGAGATATGGACATCTGAATGCAAATGTCTTCTACAAATGCTATAAAGGCGGTCTAAAAGCTGGCCGTTCAGGAGGAAATCCTCTTGATTCCACAAGCGAGTTGCATGTCTCCGCGTACAAACTCACATACTCTCTCAAAGCATGCAATCCATCGCCAATACTCAATGCTTCTCACTAGGGTCAGATTTTCAGAAAATGTACAATTTAACTTCGCCAATCCTCTCAAATAACCCAAATTTCAGACGAAAAAAAAAATGCAAAATTCAGTTAAATCTAACCAAACAGATTGCTAGAATCAATGCAAAGTCGATGATACTCGAATTTACCTAGTATTGACCGCATAGCAGCTAATTTTAGCAAATTTTACTAAATGTATACAGCTGCCAATTGTACATTTTCTGAAAATCTTACCCACATGCAATCCGTCGCCAATAGGAAGCACACTCAATGCTTCTTACTGGCATGGACGGGTGGGTGGATGGATGGATGAGGGATGTGGGGGAAACAAGATGGTATTATTATTGATGGTAGTCTTTATTTTATCGATAGATGGTACATGGTTCTTGCATTAAACTGTTTTGTAAGACACAGAATCAAAACTACACATTTATATATGGGTGAAATCGCCAGAAAATGTACAATGTACCAATTCTCTCAAATAACCCAAATTTCAGACGGAAATAAAGTTTAAAATACAGTTCAACCTAACCAAACAGATTACTAGAATCAATGCAATGCCGAATATACTCGAATTTACCTAGTATTGACCAAATTGCAGCTTAATTTAGCAGAATTTACTAAATGTGTACAGCTGCCAATTGTACATTTTCTGAAGATCTGACCCATGTATGTGTAATGACGCTAGTATAGGTAGCATTGAGGAGGAGAAGAAATAACATAGACACAGGTCTACTATTATTACTGTTTATTTAACACATCGAGGAGAAGCCTTGAGTTCAAGTAGTCAGTACACATTGCTGGATGTGAGCATAAAGGGCCTAATCCACTCAGCCGATCCTCATGTGATTCTCACAAAATTTAGTGCAAAAGAGTCCTCTGCGGCGCAAAATTGCATGAGAATTGGCTTAGTAGTATACTATGTAGAAACGCATTTGATGCTTTTGTAGCAATTTTGATGCGCTTTTGTAGCAATTTTGGTGCGATTTGGTAGCAATTTTGGTCCGATTTGGTAGCAATTTTGGTGTTGCGGCAGATGGCGGGCTGCCGGATTGTGCACCAAAAGTGCTTAAGTAGCTTCAAATGGGTTTCTACATACTACTCCTAGTGGACTAGGCCCTTAAGTATGAAGTAAATAGATAGTATCTAATGAGAATGTGGTACTCGGGACACTTTTACACAATGTTTGTTTTTTGTGGCCCAAGAGCCGATAGGCGAGTGGGTTACAAAAAAAACAAACATCGAGGCCAGTGTAAAAGTGTCCCGAGTACCACATTCAAATTTAGGTACTATATTTTCTCCCACGTTGCTATGTTCAAGTATATTAAAGAATAACTAAGGCATTTTACTTACAAAAACAAATACAGCCATTGATCATGACTTGACTTACGTTTGGACCAGCCGCCCAAAACCCAGGAGAAAGCTGTGATCTGGTTGGTTGATAAAAAGATATGATCAGGTGACTGTATCAACCAATGGGAACCCTTGTTACTACCCCCATCCTTCACGCGTGAATTTTTCGCGATAGATTACCACACTCACTCCCGCCCATACAAACAGCGTGTGGTACATACACCAACGTGGAGTAAAGATAATTAATGCAATTTACGCTTTCTCTTTTGTCAAATGCTAAATCAGGATCAGCAGAGAACGAACATCATCTATGTGATGTAAATATATGTGAGTCACAAGTTGCAAAAAATGAATTTTGAGATATCATCATATTTGAAAAGAATAGACCAAGGGGATTGCAATGAATGTAAACATTAAGGGCAATTAATATAAGTACTTTTATCTTTTCAGTTCGATATTTTTATTTTTGAAAAAAAAGTTTGCAACATTTCTTAGTAGACAATTACTAGTAAAGTAGCCAAATATACTCCATGGGATGACCTTAGAAACGCAAGGATATATTTAATACACTGTCTTGAAACTTGGTACATGTATGTATACACTCTCAAAGAGTAGACACCTTTAAAATGAAAACATTCTAACAAAGATATCTTGTGAATAAATCACTTCGAAAAATGCCAATTTTGCACTTGTGACTCATTTTCCTGGAACACATCTCCAACGCTTCTTTCTGATTAACACGAAGTTACACGAAACTAAACTAAAACTTCCAGCAAGGACTTGTAGACGTTTAATACTGTGTGGTACAATCTGCTACAAAATGAGCCAACATTGCAGTATTTCAGAGAAATTTTCATGACCTCATGCTCTGAGCTCTTATCAAATATGGATTTGATGATCGTAGGTAAATAGCGCATCACGTGACCGGAAGTTGAAGAATAACCGATAGAGCATGCGCAGAAAAGCCAGTTTGAGCAGAATGTATTGGTCTTAAGAGAGCTGTCGATGGCAATTGGTTCATACATGACTTCTGCACATTAGCTTCACAATTCTCTATCACTCCCTTTGACTGACTCCGGCCACTTAGATGTGTACCAAAATAGGCTTTACACAATTCTGTGTATTTTTGTAGAATGAGTGGCAAAATCGGTGGCAGAAATACTGTGAGCTAGTAGTACACAACCACCTAGAGCCTGTTGCATAAGCTGAGGAAAAGAGTTTTTTTGTGGAAACCAATTCCGTCCTATGGGGAATTCCCAGCTGGTAGGAATATCCTATAGAGTGTACACACAATGGTGGGTAGGAATTAGTATTGCTACCCACCGAAGGAAGGTGGGAAAAGATTCACACAAATACTTATTTTCGTGGGTACGTAGGGAGGGAAACAGTAGGGAGATTTAGCAAGCACAACACACCAACACAACACTAACGCATCCACTAACTATTAGTACATTATTACCGATGTGGGGATATCTCGAGAGGCCTGCAATGCAGATGCCCTCGGCCTAGCGTTGTTACACAATCTTGAAGTCTACCATCCTGTAAAAATGGCATCTCCTCTTGAAGTTATTCAAGATAGGAGGGTCAGATTTTCAGAAAATGCACAATTCACCTTCACCAATCCTCTTAAATAATCCAAATCAAAGACAAAAATTGGGTTCAAAATACAGTTCAACATAACCAAATACATTGCTTGGATCATTGGAATACCAAATATACTCATGTAGTGGTCGTGTATTTTACGGGTTCCGAAATAGTACAGTCCGGGAGTCCGAGACTGTCCGCTGGTTGATTCCAGTCCTTTCGGACTGACGCCAGGGGGCAGTTGAGGGCTCTCGGATCTATCCGAAGCGCAGACCCTGGAAAAGTGGTCTGTGGCTTATTACTATTATTTGTATTTATCTCTTTATATTGTGTCTTCTCCTTGTATATTGCCATTTTATACTATTCAAATGTTCCTTTATGTGTTCTTACCCGATCTCTGGTTTTACTTATTGTTAACTTTGCTCTTATGAGAATATGTGATATGTGAATATTCTCCACACCCTGTTTTATACTGTTTTACAGCGTTTCCTTTGTGACTGGTCCACAAAGGTTGGTCTGTTAGGGTTGTGTGGCAATAAAACCAGAGTACGAGAGTAATCCTTGTTCCGTTTTATTCCTAAGCTAAGAGTCCCGAACCGAGTTCACTACACTCACATATTACTTATCATTTTTTATTTTTTGAATTTACTAAATGTAATGTGTATAGCTGTAGATTGTACATTTTTGACGATCTGACGATCTGACCCAAGAGTATAACTTACGGTTTACATTTACAATTACAGCAAATTATAGGCAATATACGCAACGCAACGCAACGCAACGCAACGCAACGCAACGCAACGCAACGCAACGCTGCTACCTGAACCACCGCAACTACGTTCGAGAAAACCCAAATGGCTTTACAATTCTCTATTTTAAATCTCTAAACGCATGCAATAAACCAGTTTACTAACTCATTGTTATCAGTCGCTTAAAATATCACCAAAGCCCTTCTATATTTTGAGTTTTCTAAGCGGAACGTAGACCTTTAGTACAACAATAGCTTCCAAAAGATTCCGGCCTCTACAAATTTAATTAGAAATAAATTGTTCCTATTTTCTGTAGTCAAGGAGCTTATTAGAAGACCTGGAATTTATTTAAAAAGTGTGGCTCCTCTTTATAATTCTGTTTTCTGTTTCTGTAGGCTCGAAGGTAAGTATGAATAAATCATATTTCGAAGAGAATTGAATTGAATGCTGAGGCTGAATGCCCCAATTACCGCTCAATGATTCAAATTTGTTTATTTTGGTTCGAGATATTTGTGCGTATTTCCCTTACCTTCCTGCTGTATGAACAAAACAACTTACCCCCCCCCCCCGCCCCCCGCCCCAAACCCCTACTTTCTCTTCTCGATTATTATTTATTAATTTATTTCATTATCTCATTATGTTTTACATAATCTCGTCTGTAGTGAATATAACATGATTATCAACAATTATAGCAAAGTTTAATTTGTGATTAAAATATATTCTAAGTACGTAAAGAGACTAAATACTTACAGACACCAGAGTCTGTCAGTTGTATTTATATGTTTTGCAGTTGGTATTACCTCAAAAAGAATACACTGAAAACATATATCAAAATGTGTATAAGCCCATGGGTTAGTATCTAATTAATCCTAGTATTCAAACTCCTTTTGTCGATTTTTGCTCACTTGTAAATCTTTACTAGTATTGTTTTTTCTCATTAGCTTTGACTGAGAACATTGTGTATCACATAGCACTTGGCTAAATAAAATCCTTTAAATACAAATACTCTGTTCCTGGTTCCACAATTAGTATTTGAAATTCGCAAAGGCATGTTGTACATATCAACGTGTCCCGACTCGTAGGCAGATACATGTATTTGATATCACGCAATGGTGTAGAAAGGAGCCGGTCGTGACACAAAAGTGCTCTATTCACAGAGCCTTGCGTCCATATGCGCGCGCAAACCACACGTTTTTACACCGGAATAGTGCGCAGGTCAGAACATGCGAACTTCCGGTTCCGCCCTGAGAGGCCTTTTGAACCGTTAGTTCTATGTTTGTGATTGCAGGTGGCGCTGCTGTTGATAATAGGCTGGTGGCGGGAGCGGAGAGGATCATGGGATACGCCATTAAATATGTACTTGTATTGCTTCATGTACTTGTGTAGTACTCACTGTAGCCAATACCCTCTGAAGGTTTCGTATCGATGTTTACCTTGGGAAAAGTCTGACTATGTCTGTTATACAATTTCTGTCTTGATTATATAGTATCTAATGTGTTACAGGGTTATAACTTGAATATATATTGTAGAGCTATTGTAGAAGGAGAAATGAATAGAGACCGGAGGCTTTGATTCCCGGGATCTGACTGACATATTGTATTATTACCAAATTGATACACATGAGTTGTAGAATGGTCATGATTGGCGGATACATTTCTATAATATGAACTCTGATGTTACCTGATCCTTTTACTAAACTTGCAGATTAATTATTAATTAATTATTAAGTCGTAGCAATATTTTGGTTTTTGGTCAATCAGTATGTCTCGAATTTCAAGATTGTATATAATTATGTAATGTCTCTGCGTTTTTGAGGTCATCCTTACTTTAATAGTGATTGTCCTCATGAAATATCAGGGCTATATTTTCAAATATATAAAGATATAAAAGTAATTTTCAGATGTGCTATAGGTTAACACAATTAAAATCTGCCTAATCCTATATTTTCAAATATTATGAGATTATGTCAAAATCGATGTTTTGTGTTTTAAGACTCATTTTCTTGTTATGTATCACATAATTATAAGTTTTCATCTAGAAAATTAAAGGAAATCAACGTTCAAGGCGATGTAATATTACAGTTGAAAGTGTCCTGGATGTTAGCTATCTCACAGTGACCTGAACGGTGTCAGGTGAATTGCCACCCGGTAAAAAACACCCGGAAAAACGCCACCCAGTAAAGAACCATTCGGTAAAAAGCCACCCGGTAAAAAGCCACCCGGTAAAAAGCCACCAAGTAAAGGGCGACCCTAGGCAAAACCCATCTACGCATTTTTTTTTTAATAAATTTTATTGGAACCATTGTCACAAGTGATAATTTCATGGGAATCCAAGTAAAAAGGGTCGAAACATCTAGGATAAATAATAATTTTCTTTTGTTTAACGTAGTCTAGGATAGATTGAAATACAAAAACTAGCATAGCAAAGCTAGAGGTTTTACATACAAACATGTGAAATAATATACAGTAGCGACATCATCATATTTTTTTGGGTTTTTTTCCTCAACAAGAAAGATAATATCTACTAGATAAGTAAGAAACACATCGTACGTTAGGCAGTATATACATTTTCATTACAATATATGCACCTCATAAAGATTATGACAGGACAGGACTAAATATTCTGTGTTAGTGTCTGTACCAGGTGTTATCATTCTTTAGATAAGACTTTATATTTGGCCGTGTTTGCATTCGAATGGGCGCTGGCAACCCATTCCATAGACTCAGACCGATGAAATAAACCATAAACCCACCCACTGTCGCAACATCCTTGGGTGGAGCGGGTAATAAATTTGTATTTTTTTTAATACATTTTATTGAGTCCATTTTCATATAATGATAATCTCATTATTCCAGGAACGTTTCTGGGAGCGCTGGGAACGTTCCTGGGAGAAGGTAAAAACTTTTTACCGGGGTGGCTATTGGGAGGAGGAAGGTTTATAGATGAAGCCATTCATCTATGATAATGAGCAGTTCTGATTGGAATCTGTTTCCACCCGTTAACAATACATAACTAGCTTTTGCACCTCATGAATATGAATATTGTCAATTAATTGCTTTCTACAGACCTGGGCACAGAGAGAGAGGTTGGAGGTGAAGGAGTCGGGGTAAAGAGTGGGGTTGAGGGGGGACACGAGGGAGACAGAAGGAATGAGAGACTGAAGGAAGAAAGGAAAAGAGGGAGGGAGTTGTGAAGAGAGGGTGAGAGAGAGGGAGAAAGAAAGGAAAGGGAGGAAAGACAGGGTGAGAGAAAGGGGGAAGGGAGTGGGGGTAAGGAGTTGGATGGAGGGGGGACATGAGGGAGAAATGAGAAACGGGAGACAGAAGGGATGAGAGACTGAAGGAAGAAAGGGAAAGAGGGAGGATGTTATGGAGAGAGGGAATTAGGGCATAATGAAAGAGATACTATGTAGAATCTGTCGCCCCTGTCCTTGTATTTTTTAACTTGGAATAGAAGTTGTATACATATGGAGAGAGGGTGAGAGAGAGGGAGAATGAAAGGAAAGGGAGATATGACAGGGTGAGAGAAAAGGAGAGGGAGGGGAGGCGACAAGAGATGGGAACAGAGAGTCAAGGAAAGATCGAGGGATAGAGAAGAGAGGAAGAAAAGCAGTTGAAGGTCAGGGGGAGGAAGGGGTGGGGGGAAGGGGCACAATGAAACTCAGGGGGACAAGGGGAAGAGAAGGGAGGAGAGACAGGGAGGAAGAAAGGGAAAGAGGGAGACAGAGTAGGCCTACTTATGTGAGGGTAACAGGAGAGGGAGAGAAGACGAAATTAAGAGAGTGGAGAACAATGAGAATGAGGAAAATCGAAAAAGAAAGGCAACAAGGAAGACAGTGAGAGGAGAGAAAGGAGAGACAGGATGGAGAGGAGAGAGGGGAGAAAGAGGAGAGAGAGAGGAGAGAGGAGAGATTATTATCAACTCATTGTATACCCATACACCACTCCAGACTTCAAAGACCATTCCTACATTGTAAACAAATCGGTACTTCTGCTTAAAATAGCAACAATTTTAATGATGTCAGGGACTAAACCCCCTTGAGCCCCCACTCAAATACAAACTCTCCTCCAGAGAAACACAGACGTTATATGTGACGACTGGAAATGATGCTAATAATTCAGTACCTGATTCGCCTCATAGGGGGCGCCTCTGTCGTTCTGTCTGCGCATTAAAATGCGTCAGTGATTGGCGTCCCACTCATCCCAGTCTTACTCATCTCATTGCCCTGCAAGACGGACTTTTTGGAGGAAATGGAGGAGAGCGAAAACAGAAGTAATGTTTCTTATACATGGGTCTAAACGTCGGAAAATGTACAATTGGCAGCTCTAGACATGGCTATGGTCGTCAGGTTGTCTGAAAATGTACAATTTGCCTTCTTCCAACCTCTCAAATAATCTAAACTAACGACAATGATAAGGTTCAAAGTTCAACATTACCGTTTAAATCACCGCAATACCAAATAATACTCAGATATATATCCTAGTATTTATCATTTTTCAGCATTCATTTTCAGCTTGGTGCACACACAAGGTACACACCCTGGTGCACATGTGTGGGTCAGAATTTCAGAAAATGTACAATTCGCCTTCCCCAATCCTCTCAAATAACCCACATTTAAGACAAAAATGAGCTTCAAAATGCAGTTTAACATAACAGAACTGATACTTTAAATCAATGCTATACCAAATATACTCAGATATACCCAGTATTGTTCATTTTTCAGCCTAATCTAGGAGAATTTCCTAAATGTGTAGAGTTGCTAATTGTACATTTGCTGAAAATCTGACCCGTATGCACCCTATACCAGGTGTAAGTAGTATAGTACAATAATATATTGTCTAAGGCATCACACATGGTTTAGAGGAGTGTGAGTACATTTAGCTGCACGGTGGTATGCTAGTGGGCCATACAGAGGGTACAACAGTGTTATCTCGACAGGACAACATATATATTAGTCAACTTACAGCTTGTATAAATGAAACACCTCTTTTGTATTTTCATTCTTAACTAACTTTGTCTTACATCCTCTTTTTCTTCCTTCTTATACAGGTATGTTTTACAATTACATTTACAATAGGGGATTTGCATAGCCGCCATTTTAAATCTAGATTCGCATGGAATTATGGGACTAATGGTACAGTATAAAATCTATAGAAAATATGTCATGTTGAGCATGGAATATTTATCGGTGCTTTAATGTCAATATCCATGTGTTATACATGTTTCCATGACACAAGTCCCAATCTTCCCCATCATCTGTATGCTTTGCACAGTTGTGGTCAAGAGTTTTTATAGATCATTTACACTAGCTATGATATTGGTGAAAAAATTCTTGCAATTTTCGATAAAAATCTTGCCGAATATTTGTATGTTAGATTTGAACAGAATCCATCCCATGATGCACTGTAACAGACATGCGCAGTGGCATATGCAACTCCCCTATTGTATCCTACACAAAATACCCAAAAGGAGCCCCCGCCCTAATCGGCTTCCAATTATTGTATCTTGTAACAGCAGAACATTGATAACTTCAGTCATACAGGTCAAACACTAAATAAATATAATACGCTATCCTTGGTCACAGTCACTGCGAAATCAACCGTATATATGTGATGTGTTTGAAGAAAATTAGTCACAAGTCGCAAAATTGATATTTATCAAAGTTTCAAGTTTTCACTTTTTTGAAAGATTCCTTTATTGAAATGTTCTGATTTCTCGGGGGTCTAGCACACTTAGTCATATAAATCTACGTATACCAAATTTCAAGACATTCTATTTGATATATCCTTTATTTTTCAAAATAAAAATATCAAACTTAAAATATAGAAATACATATTAAGTGTCCCAGTGTTTACTATCATTAGAATCGGCTTGATCTCATCTTTTGAACTATGGTGATATCTCAAAATCCATTCCTATAACACATCACATATAAGGGTCAGATTCTCAGAAAATGTACAATTTGCAGATCACCATATTTAGCAAATTCTGCTAAATTGGACTGAAGAATCATCAACACTAGACCTGTATATATGGGTATATTTGGTATTGCCTTGATTCAAACAGTCTGTTTAGTTATGTTGAACTATATTTCGAACTTGATTTTTGTCTTAAATTTGACCCATAAATAAGGAGACGATGTATCAACCTCCACAAAACCTCTCATTCAACGAAGGTTCTTGACCACAACTGCGCCAAGCATACAGATAACTCAACCCCACACTCTAATCCATTTCTCCCTTTTCAATATTTCAGACATAGAGGGCAGCAGTGTTGCCAGGCTGATCACGTGGTCGCGAGTGGCGGTAAGTGGGTAGTGTATTAACAAGTCAATCATTTCAATTATTTAGAGTGGCCTAGCTTCGATTTCTCTCCCTCCAACTCAGACTCACAGATATAGATTAGCATTCTCTCTGGCTATGTCTTCTTTTAGTTTTGTTTGTGAAAACTGCAGCGATTTATCATTTATATAAGGGTCAGATTTTCAGAAAATACACAATCTACGGTTCTACACGACTCTCAAATTCTGCTAAATTAGAGTGAAAATTGATAAATACTAGGTATATCTGAGTGTATTATGTATTGTATTCATTCAATAAATCTGTCTGGTTATGTTGAACTGTATTTTTAACCTTATTTTCGTCTCAAATATGGGTTGTTTGAGGGGATTGGTGAAGGTCAATTGTACGTTTTCTGAAGACTTGACCCATATGCTGTCCACAGCGCTTTGCAGCTTGTTTAAAATAAATTTCGTAAGTTTAAAAATCAAGTATGATGGATCAGGCCGTCAGTAAATGTACAATTGGCTGCTTTTTAAATTCTGCTAAATTAAGCTGAATAGGGATAAATATGAATATATTTGGTATTGCCTTGATTATTTAAAAGAAACTGGGAGAGAGCACGACATTAAGGGAGTAGAGATCAATGAGAATGAGGGAAAATGAGGGAAAGGCAACAAGGAAGACAGAGATCAGAGAGATCAGAGAGAGAGAAGAGAGAGGAGAGATCAGAGAGAGAGGAGAGAGAGGAGAGAGAGGAGAGAGGGAGGAGAGAGAGAGGAGAGAGGAGAGAGGAGAGAGAGAACGGAGAGAGAGCAGAGAGAGCAGAGAGAGAGCAGAGAGAGCAGAGAGGGAGCAGAGAGAGCAGAGAGAGAGCAGAGAGAGAGAAGGGAGAGAGAGCAGAGAGAGCAGAGAGAGCAGAGAAATCAGAGAGAGAGAGATCAGAGAGGAGAGAGATCAGAGAGAGCGACGAGAGCGACGAGAGAGAGGAGAGAGAGGAGAGAGAGGAGAGAGAGGAGAGAGAGGAGAGAGAGGAGAGAGAGGAGAGAGAGGAGTGAGAGGAGGGTGAGGAGAGTGAGGAGAGTAAGGAGAGAGAGCAGAGAGAAGAAAGATCAAAGAGCGAGGAGAGAGAGGAGAGTGAGGAGAGTGAGGGAGAGGAGAGACTCCTAACTGTATTTTGGATTTCATATATTCATATATTTTGGAGGATTAGTGAATACGAGAATGCTTTTAGTATACTTGTACAGTATACTTGTTGACATATGTTTGGATGCTATTGCATAATGTCATCTATTTGTGTTCAATAAGGCTTACTGACATACTGGCAACTGACAGCTTTTGGCACATTCTTTTATTTGGGATCTAATTAGCAATGGCCAGGGAAATGGACGCAGCGTTTCAAATCAAAATACCACGTTTATTTCCTGGTCACCTACTTATTAATTAATTTACCTTTCCTAGTACCCATTTTAGACTCTCTAACTTGAACTCTAACTTGAACATCCATTACCTCCTCCCACCAAACATTGGCTATGTGTAAGTAGTAAAGAAACATGTTAATTCTCCTCAGGCATATAATAGTGCAATATCAACACTAACAAAACGCCTCTAAGTGCTTAATATAGTTAGCTACAATGCCCAACACACGTAATACACCCAAATACCCCAGCATTGTGTAGTGGAGGTATGGACCTCCCAAACGTTAGTCCACCTATCTCATATCGACTACACATGGTATTCCTATTGACCACACCGGGTATTAACCTTTACCCGTGCTCCTAAACCCCCAGTAAGTCTTCAATAGAGCAGTTGACACTCTCACTGCACATGTCTAATACAGTGCATGCTGGGATGGATTCAGTTCCAATCTGACCTGCAAATATTTAGCATCATTTTTATTGAAGGATGCATGGATGTTTTCACCCATATCAGATTTTCCGAAAATGTACAAGTGTCAGTTCTACAGATTTGGTAACTTCTGCTGAATTCGACTGTTAGATAATAAATGCTATTTATTATACACACATTGCTCTGAAAACAACGTATCTAGAGTGATTTATGCATAGTGCATATTTCACTAGTGATTTACGTGGGGCTGTCGTGGCAACCAATCTGGTTTTTGTTTAATAAAGTCGTATAAGGGTCAGATTTTCAGAAAATGTACAATTGGCAGCTGTACACATTTAGTAAATTCTGCTAAATCATACTGCAATTTGTCTCAATACTAGGTAAATTCGGGTATATTCGGCATTGCATTGATAGTAGCAATCTGTTTGGTTAGGTTGAACTGTATTTTGAACTTTATTTTCGTCTGAAATTCGGTTTTTTTTTAGAAGATTGGTGAAGGTGAATTGTACATTTTCTGAAAATCTGACCCATAAGTCACTAAATGAATACATTTGGTAAGATTTTCAGCCGTCATAGCTGAAAAGACAGCTTTAACAGCAAACAATAACAAGAAGGTGATAATGTGTAGAATGCTTAGATGGGTTAGATTTTCAGAAAATGTACAATTGGCAGCTCTACACATTTAGTGAATTCTCCTAAATTAGGCTGCAATTTGGTCAATACTTGGTAAATTCGTGTATATTAGGCATTGCATTGATTAAAGCAATCTGTTTGGTTATGTTGAACTGTATTTTGAACTTTATTTTCGTCTGAAATTCGGGTTATTTGAGAGGATTGGTGAAGGTGAATTGTACATTTTCTGAAAATCTGACCCATAAGTCACTAAATGAATACATTTGGTAAGATTTTCAGCCGTAATAGATGAGAATACATCTTTAAAAGCAAACAAAAACAAGAAGGTGATAATGTGTAGAATAGTTGGATGTAGTTAGACACAATAACAGCACATAAAAAGCAGCCAAGTGCTCCAGCATTGTGTGTGGAGGTTAAGTTATCTGGTTATCAGGCCTATGGACCTCCCAAACGTTAATCCCCCATCCCCCCATCCCCCCATCCACCCATGGAGGATCCCCTGTATTAACCATCACCAGGGCTTATCCCTAAACCACCAGGATAGGGCCAGATCTGGACTTAATAAATGATGAATATTGGATTCCCCTGTCAGAGTGGATTAACGCCACCCAAGGGCATGTTGTGACAGGAGCCCCCCCCCCCCCCCCACCCCTCGTTTACTAACCTCACACTAGCCCACCCCTCTTTGATTGAGAATGCTATCAGTGGCGGATTCATAGCAGGAAGGGTAGGATAAGAATAAAGTGGAGGGGGGGGGGGGGGTTATAGACCCCGAAACTTGAAAAATGTGATGTCTTAAAGAATAGATATATGGGTCAGATTTCCAGAAAATGCACAATCTAGAGTTCTACTCATCTATCAAATTCTGCTAAATTAGAGTGAAAATTGATAAATACTAGGTATAACTGAGTATATTCTGTATTGTATTCATTCAATAAATCTGGTTATGTTGAACTGTATTTTGAACCTAATTTTTGCCTGGGTAGTTTATTTAGGTTAGTTGAGAGGATTGGTGAAGGCCAATTGTACGTTTTCCAAAGACTTAACCCATATAGCGGGGAGAATAGGTTGCAAAGAATCTATTCGAGTATCTTATGAAGTTGCTAGAACACCCAAACTAGATCCTTAAGAGTTTTAATGATGTTGTTTATTATCATTCGGTTGTTGATGTTATGATTCCAACGTTTCGGTTTCATAACTTAAGTCCAACCTGATTCGAGTATATCTTGTCTGACATATTAATCATTTCAGCCCGGAGAATACCGAAAATAATGCAGCTTTAATCAAGAGATATATCAAGTGTTTGAGAAAAGACAAATGCCCCCTACCCTCCTCCACCCCATTGTGCCCACCCCCCTAATCCTGACTGCGGGGGTGGAGTATCTAGTAGCAGCAATTGACAGAGCCCCGGGCAGCCTCTTAACTACTAAAGTGACCGGGGGAGGCGCTGCCCACCTCCACTTAAGTGATAGCTCCCCATTGGCCAGTTACTGGACACCTGCTCGCGCATGCGCAAACTGTCCCAAGCTCTGTTCTACCCCTTCTACCCCCTCTACCCCCTCTACCCTCTCTACCCCCCCCACCCCTCCTTCTCCAACTGCTGCCTAATCATATGCACCCAGGAGTTAATGGCAATGAGATCAGGGAAATAATTTATTTAGTTCCTATTTATCTAGCTTAGCTCATTATATTGGATTTCCAGTAAAGATCTGAAAATTGTCATGTCCCCAAATGAACTAATAGCACATTAACAATATACTAATAACTTTCTATGGTAGAATAATTGTAGAAAACTGTAAAAATCATGCTACCGGTATGGTCAGCGTGGAAATTTGAATTTGAATTCATCTTTTAATACCATCATGTATTAAGTTTGTATAGGCCTACACCATTTACGCAAGCTATCACATTGGTTAAACGGTCCTTGCATTTTTTATACAAACGTTGCTAAATATATGTTGGTTAGATTTGATCTAATTCTATTCCAGCATTCACTGTAACATACATGTAAGTCCCCTGTTGGATTGCTATTTCATAATTCAGAAAGTTTCTTCCAACGCGGTACAGTGATCCAATTTGTGTTCAGATTTTCAAAAAAAGTACAATATGCAGCTGTACACATTTAGTAAATTCTGCTAAGTTAGGCTGTAACTTGGGCAACACTAGGTAAATTCGAGTATATTCGGCATTGCATTGATTCAAGCAATCTGTTTGGTTAGGTTGAACTGTATTTTAAACTGTATTTTCGTCTGAAATGTCGGTTATTTGAGAAGATTGGCGAAAGTGAATTGTTTATTTTCCGGCGACTTCACCCTAATGCTATTGAAAAATTGTACGGCATATCCCCATGTCTTACCACAGTTTGGACAAAAGACCTTTTTTTTGAATTACACAATAGTTTTCAAAAAGCAATAAGGGTAGTAGTACTGAAAATACAATAGAATTTTCCTTTTACATGATTCAATCCTTTGTTGTAGGTTCTTTTTACAGGACAACTCATCAGGAAAATTAGTTAAATGTCATTGAAATTAACTTAACATAAAATTGCAAAGCCCTGCTGATGAGGGTTTGAGAGTGATTAATGTCAAAAGGCTACATAGAAAAATTGGGTTGGATTTGTTAGGGATATTTAGTGGGCTTTGGCATTGAGCACTCTGTCAAGGGAAAAATAATGATCCTAAAGTTCTATGGGTTTCATCCATTAATTGGGCTATGAGGAGCGAGGGTTTTCTGGTTCTATCCAGGTTTTGAACAAACCTCTGAGAGGGATTCTATCAGAGTGTGCAATAAACCTCGATATTTGGGTCAGATTTTCAGAAAATAAGCCGCATTTAAGACAGAAATGAGTTTCAAAATGCAGTTTAACATAACAGAACTGATACAATAAATCAATACGATCCCAGATATACTCGGATATACTGAGTATTCACTATTTTTCAGCCAAGTTTATGAGAATTTCCTAAATGCGTAGAGCTGCCAATTGTTCATTTTCTGAAAATCTGACCCATTTATGAAAATCGTAATAAAGCCCAGATAGTGGGGGGGGGGGGGGGGGGGCGGTCATAAAACCATTGTATACTTTATATAAAAGTGTTGTATGTGGGTTAACGATGTCGTAAATATTAACGAGAAATTATATTTAATACTGTCCTTAAGAAGTATCTTATCGGCTCTGGAACCGTTTGGCAGCAAACATGGAAGAATACATTCTTCTGCTTTTAAAAGGTCTAGTTTTTCGAGATATTTTATTCGGCTCTGTATTAGAGTGTATATCTTCTAGATAATCATGCTGTTTGTCACGTTTGTGCTCGCGTTTGTACACATGTGTAATGGAAATAAAGGTATTTGAAAAAACAAAAAGAAAACTGAAAAAAAAGTATCTTACTATTTTCTTTCTTTCTTAGTTTATTTTTATTATATTTTTTTGTCTTTATTCCACCACCTCTCTCTCTCTCTTTCTCTCTCTCTCACTCTCTATTCTTAGAAATATTTAATGCTGCATGGTTAATTAAAAATAATCATTTTGGAGCTTTCTTTTGTCTACACGCTTTTTATCTCTCTGTGTACGTCTGTCTGTCTGTTTCTCTCTCTCTCTCTCCCTCCCTCTCTCTCTCTCTCCTCTCTCTCTCTGTTTCTCTCTCTCAGTTTCGAAATATTCCATGTTAAATCGTTGAAACATTCATATTTAGACCTTCTTTCTTTTGTCTTCATGCTCTCTCTCTCTCCCTCTCTCTCTCCCCCTTTCTCTCAATGGTTGATATTAATGCATGCTGACCAATTACTTGTATCTGCTTAGTAGGTTAGTGACCACACATCTTCCCAATGACACAGACCCACAGACCGAGAGGCAGTGAGATAATTATCCCACATTATTCCACTGTTTGTGTTCCGTGACAAATGTGTGGAAATGTTAATCTATGATATCAAGTTTAGAAGCACTCACTTCCGAGGGCAACACTGGCCAAGTGATGACAAGGTCCTGACCTTTTCCCGCTCTTTCTCATGTTTCTCACGTCGACTTCTTATCTGCATTCTAATCTCCAAGGAAACAAATCAGATACGTCATTTCCATCCTATGATTCATTTGAATGCTCTCCAATTAGCATAGGAGTGTTCATTACAATCGAATCGCTGTCATCGCGCGACCGCGGGCCGATGCGATATGTCTGTTTCAACACAGTCAGCTCAAGCGGATCGGTTTCCATGGGAGCCGCATTTTTCCACGCGGTTATGACGTTTTATTAACCGCAAAATCATCTTTAAAACATTACTTATCATCATTAGATGACTCATCAGCGAGTCCTAATTGGACATCGACTCGGTAATTGGGACTCTCTAGCCCAGTAGCATGGCGACGATCTAGATCCCCGCTCAGCACCTTGGTTACGCGTCACAACGAGGTTGCGCGCGCTTTTGTAGATGAGCAGACGACATTTTGCGGACGAACCTGTCGTACGTTTCCTGTCAGCCATTTGCGCCCCTGACTCATAGCGCCCACAGAGATTTCTGGCCCACCATTAACCATCTGCTCGTTGACCTCCTCATATCGCGGCATGATTTCAACATTATGGAAAGCTTTTTTACCTCACGCGATCTAGTAATGACGAAGCGGCCATACCTTCACATGCACGGGTACCCCCACGTGCATGCTTACCTTCCCCCGCATCTGGGTCTGATCTTCTAAAAACGCACAATTGTCCCTCACCAATCCTCTCAAATAATCCAAATTTAAGACGATAATCAGGTTCAAAATATAGTTCAACATAACCAGACAGGTGTATTGAATGAATACAATACAGAATACACTCAGATATACCTAGTACTTATCACTTTTCACTCTAATTTAGCAGAATTTGATAGATGTGTAGAACTGTCGATTGTGCATTTTCTGAAGATCTGACCCATCTAGTCAACGAGAACTGTGTCGATCTGCTGTGCTGTGCTAATTTAAATGGTAATTTGGGAACAAAGTGAATCTCAAGCGCATGCATTAGATTTGTTGAATGGGGTCAGGAGAAACAATGGTAGAAAGATTATTTAAAGGACATATTACCAGTGAATGGAAATTTAGATAAAACGTATGTGATGTGTTTCAGGAAAATGAGTCATAAGTTGCAAACTTCCTCTTTTTCAATGTGTTTTATTCACAAGATGTCTTTGTATGAATGTTTTTGGGGTGCTTAACGCTGTCTATGGCATGAACACATGTACCAAAATTCAAGACAGTGTATTAAATATATTCATGCATTTCTATGGTAAACTTATAGAGTACATTTAATTACTTTACTGGTTATTGCTCCCAAGAAATAGTGCAAAGTTCTTTTTCCAAAAACAGAAATATCAAACTTAGAATATAGAAATACTTAGATTATATTAGATTATTAGACTGTTTACTATGATTGGAATCGTCTTGATCTCATCTTTTCTAATATAATGATATCTCAAAATCAATTTTTTGCGACTTGTGACTCATTTTCCTAAAACAGATCTCATATGAGGTCTTGAAAGTACTTAGTTGGAACTAGATACATCGTGTTAATCTAATATATAATCATGGAATTCGTGGATCCTTGCTAATTTATTTCTTTTTCAATTCCATAAATAACAAAGGGAATTTGTTATCAACGTATTCATATTCAAAGTCTTTTTATGTTAATACATATATTTATCTGAGCAGATATTAGATTACTTATATGGGTTAAGTCATAAGAAAATGTACAATTCACCTTCACCAATTCACTAAAATTACCCAAGTTAGTTCAAAATACAGTGCAATATGAATTTCTGAGCTGATACCTTTACCAACGCAATACCAAATACACCCAGATGTAGCCTACACAATATTAATCATTGTTTAGCCCAATTTACTAGAATTTACTAAATGTGTAGAGCTACCGATTAAACACTTCTTGATAATCTGACCGATATTAACTTTCACTGCCGCAAATGTTGCAGTTGTTGCAGTGAAGTAAAATAATCTGAAATACACTGCAGCACTGTAAAAGTTTAAATGGTTTGGGTCTCAAAGATTGGATAAACCCCATCTCAAATTAATAACAGATATTTAAATGATATCGAGAATAAAATAAAAACTAATGTTAGAGTGTGTCATATATGTGTTCCTGTCACACAACATAAAATTTTGTCCAAAAAAAATGATTTTATTTCCGAATTTTAAACAAAAGTTCTGCAAGACATTCAACTGCAATACAGCCAACCCCACATTGTCTTATAAACCAGCTAAGGGCAAATCGGTGGTTCACCTGACTATTAAATCAACAGCAACCTGATCCTCCATAAATCCTGGTTAGTTATTGATTATATTCCTTTTTTTAATTACATTTCAGGTCAAATAATTACAGTGTTACAAAAGATGCATGTCAACATAGTTAACGTATTATCGCGCTGCCTCAACAAATCTACATAACACGAATAATTAGAAAATTTCTACTCAATTGTTAACCTCTCTCTTAAGTTATATTAACTACATTTCTAATACTAGTTGGATTCTATCAACACTCTACTACTTCACATTTAGTTCTTCTAACTACAACTCACATAGTAAGCTGGTATCTCCATCAATTACAGATTTACATTTGCCATACATATATTCATTTCGACCCCCACTCGGTGTCATATCGGTATTATATTTTCAATGTGTATTTTACCCCCTCGAATTAATAGTAAACTTAAAATATTACACTGGTATTTCTAATTAGATTTCGCGAATGTGGTCCCAACATTTTAAGTTTATTTCCCAAAAGTTATTCATAAATGCTACTGAATTTGCAAGAACCTCATCTGTACATGGGTCAGATTTTCATAAAATTTACAATTCGCCTTCACCAATCTTCTCAAATAACCCACATTTCAGACGAAAATTAGGTTCAAAATACAGTTCAACATAACCTGACAGATTTATTGAATGAATGCAATACAGAATACATTCAGATATACTCAGTATTTATCATTTTTCACTCCAATTTAGCAGAATTTGATAGATGTGTAAAAATGTAGATTGTGCATTTTCTGAAAATCTGACCCACAAAGCTTCACAAACCTGACTCTTTCCCAAACCAGCTGAGGCCAAATTGGGTGGAGCTTTTTTCACTTAAACTAATGCATCACAAACAACCTGATACGCCATCGATCTCGGCATTATTTTTTAGACTCACGCTGCTATTAGATATGCCAGTTATGTCATAAATTACAATAAACCAGGCAATCAGGTTGTCAACTAGGCCATCATTGAATAAATACCATCCTGGGATGATCATATTGATTATGTAAGGCAGGAGGTAGGTTTAGTGTAATGTACACTTTCACTCGAGGGGAGATAACGATAGATGGGTTGTTATTTCAGCTCACTTGTAATATTTCATTGACATTTCACCAATTTATATAGGGGTCAGATTTTCAGAAAATGTACAATTTGCAGATCACCATATTTAGTAAATTCTGCTAAATTGGACTGAAGAATCATCAACACTAGTTATATATTGGTATATTTGGTATTGCCTTGATTCAAACAGTCTGTTTGTTTATGTTGAACTGTATTTTGAACCAGATTTTTTCTTAAGATTGGTGAAGGTGAATTGTACATTTTCTGAAAATCCTACCCTTATGTGGGTGAAGTTGTTAGAAAATGCAAATATTTGCTTTCAGGAACTTCTCTCAAATTACCCAAGTTTAAAACTGAAGTCAGGTTCAGAATATACGTACATACGGTTCAATATATCAATCATAATTCATAAAATAATAATAATTATATTGCACAAAATTTTCTCTATACGTACGTGTGTGCATTGTTTGAATCAAGGCAATACCAACTTATGGGTCAGATTTTCAGAAAATGTACAATTGGCAGCTTTACACATTTAGGAACTTCTGAAAAATGAGGCTGCAATTTAGTCAACACTAGGTAAATTCGAGAATATTCGGCATTGCATTGATTCTAGCAGTCTGTTTGGTTAGGTTGAACTGTATTTTGAAATTTATTTTCGTCTGAAATTTGGGTTATTTGAGAAGATTGCTGAAGACGAATTGTACATTCTCTGGCGATTTCACCCTTATATACTCAGATTGTGTTTATTATTGATAAGCTTAATGCTTCAGAATGTACTAAATGTGTAGAGCTGCCGATTGTACATTATCTGACAATCTGACCGGTATAACAACATATGGATTATATTGTGTATATTTTTACATTTGACGTAGTGATGAAATATTGCCCTACGCATATATTTATCGTATATCACTATCAGTTTATTGATAGAACTTATATTTTATCAATATATCGGACTTTTGACACACATTCTGTACATATATGCGAATGACTTTCTGAATAAAAGTTATTTAAATTAGAAATAAATAATGCAAATTGAGTTTAACCTATCCTCGATAAATGGGGTAAAGATTATCTAAATACAGGTTCATTGTATTACAGATTTGTTGTATCAAAAAACTTCAAAATTTTAAGTTTAAATAAAAATCTACTTCAGGGAAACACAAGCGCAGTTGAAATGCGATTCAATATTAAAAGCCATCAATTTTAAAGAAAAAGAAAAACATTTCCTCTCAAAATTGCAAAGTCGACTCACATTAACAAACCTGACTGGCACTTGCTGGCACCTGTCCAAGAAATTAGCGCAGTTTAGGTGTCACATGACACACAAAATGGCGGCTAGATTAGCATATAGACGACAAGTCTGGCCAGATTAACCCAATACTCCCAACATGCAGGATATATTTCCTCTTGCTTAATTTCTCACTTTGTGTCCACTTCTTCAATGACCAAAATGACCACTGGTCATCTTGCTGGTCACGTAGAGGACCTAGATCCAGTGGTCATTGCCACATTTTTCTTTTCTTTATTCAATTAGACGCCAATACATATTTAAACAGTTCAATTGAAAAAACGGTATAGCCAGCATGGATTATTTCAAGTGTCGCCTTTATAAAATTACTCATTTAATTATACAATTCACTTGAACATTCAGTGTTGAATTATGAAGGTGAAACTTTGAGATATTTTGGTTTTCCTTCTTTTTTTTTATATATAAATGTTATTCAGGTCACATGTTATACAGGTATAGATGTACTATTATCATAAGCCCTGATTCAATAGTACTTTTTATCATTAATACTTTAAATATTCCTTCATTAAATGTTTCCAATGACAACCGTTAATGGGTCAGATTTTCAGAAAATGCACAATCTACAGTTCGACACATCTATCAGATTCTGCTAAATTAGAGTGAATATTGATAAATGCTCGGTATATCTGAGTACATTCCGTATTGTATTCATTCCATAAACCTGTCTGGTTATGTTGAACTGTATTTTGAACCTGATTTGCTCTTAAATTTCGGTTATTTGAGAGGATTGGTGAAGGCCAGTACTTTTTCAGAAGAATTGACCCTTGTAAGATACACAGAGAGGGGGGGGGGGGCTGACAAATACATTAAGACTATAATAAATAACTGAACTATATCTATAATGATATTTCTTAAATGATAGCATTGTAACCTAATGAAGAATGAATTCGTCAGGACAGAAGTTAGCTCGGGACATGGAAGCATAAATGACTGGAGGAATGAAAGCAGTTCTCTTTTGTTCTGTTTTGTGTCCTTTCCTAATACCGTGAACGTATATCACCAACTGTCAGCTAAACTTGCTTTAAGAGATGTGTAGAAATGTAGATTGTGCTTTTTCTGAAAATCTGATAAGTCTAATAACATGGACATCGACATATCAGGGAGATTTAGCAACCACAGCGCATCACTTAACAAAACGCTTACGCCTCCACTAACTATTAGTGGGGATATCTCGAGAGGTGCTATAGGCCGAAGGTATCTGTTTGTGATATGAATGCCAATACTGTAGCCCATGTCATTCCATAACACCTACTAGACAGGTATAATAAATATCTTCAACTTGAAAATATTTTCAGTAGATGGTAGAAGGAATGTCTAAATAAATACAACTACGGGGGAAGTTTTGGTCGCTTTCGTCATTATACTTACATGATATTGTGTTAAATAATTTCATGATAATTACAATTCATTTCAATGCTATGAGTATTTGACTATGGCCTACCTATGTCTGTATACACCCTGCCTATACTATATGGCCTACCTATGTCTGTATACACCCTGCCTATACTATATGGCCTACCTATGTCTGTATACACCCTGCCTATACTATATGGCCTACCTATGTCTGTATACACCCTGCCTATACTATATGGCCTACCTATGTCTGTATACACCCTGCCTATACTATATGGCCTACCTATGTCTGTATACACCCTGCCTATACTATATGGCCTACCTATGTCTGTATACACCCTGCCTATACTATAGAGGCCTACCTATGTCTGTATACACCCTGCCTATACTATAGAGGCCTACCTATGTCTGTATACACCCTGCCTATACTATATGGCCTACCTATGTCTGTATACACCCTGCCTATACTATATGGCCTACCTATGTCTGTATACACCCTGCCTATACTATATGGCCTACCTATGTCTGTATACACCCTGCCTATACTATAGAGGCCTACCTATGTCTGTATACACCCTGCCTATACTATATGGCCTACCTATGTCTGTATACACCCTGCCTATACTATATGGCCTACCTATGTCTGTATACACCCTGCCTATACTATATGGCCTACCTATGTCTGTATACACCCTGCCTATACTATATGGCCTACCTATGTCTGTATACACCCTGCCTATACTATAGAGGCGGAGAAGGTAATCTGTACAAGTGAAGACCTCTGGGCAGGTAAGGTAGGGCGGCCCCGGTGGTGAATTATTAAACCCCTGAGGTTGCAATCGGAGGAAGTTGAGCATGCGATGGGAGGACAATATGTACTTTGTTATTAATGATGCAGGCTCTGTCTGTATGGATGAGGGGGAGGGTGGGAGGAAGGGGAGGGGTAGTGGGGGAGGTGGGGAGGAAGGGGAGGGGGAGGGGGGAGGTGGGGGAGGAAGGGGAGGGGTAGTGGGGGAGGGTGGGGAGGAAGGGGAGGGGTAGTGGGGGAGGTGGGGGAGGGTGGGGAGGGGTAGTGGGGGAGGGTGGGGAGGAAGGGGAGGGCTATTGGGGGAGGTGGGGGAGGAAGGGGAGGGGTAGTGTGGGAGGGTGGGGAGGAAGGGGAGGGCTATTGGGGGAGGTGGGGAGGAAGGGGAGGGCTATTGGGGGAGGGGGGAGGAAGGGGAGGGCTATTGGGGGAGGTGGGGGAGGAAGGGGAGGGGTAGTGGGGGAGGTGGGGGAGGAAGGGGAGGGGTAGTGGGGGAGGGTGGGGAGGATGGGTAGTGGTACTGGGGGAGGTGGGTGACGAGGGGGAGGGTGGGGAGGAAGGGGAGGGGTACTGGGGGAGGTAGGGGAGGAAGGGGAGGGCTATTGGGGGAGGTGGGGGAGAGGAGGGGGAGGTGGGGGAGGTGGGGGAGGTGGGGGAGGGGTAGTGGGGGAGGGTGGGGAGGAGGATTGGGAAAGGGGGAGGAAGCGAATGGGGTGGATAGGAATGGCGGAGAAAGGAGGAGGAAGAGACGGGAGAGGGAGCGGAAGACGAAGTAGGGAGAAGATTGAGGATGAAGCGAGAGGAAGAGGGGAGATGAAGAAGGAGAGGAAGTGGGTGAGGAAGAGAAGAGAGGAAATCGGAGAAGAAGAGGGGAGAGCAAGAGAAGAAAGAGAGGAATAATGCTGGAGAAAGTGGGAGGACAAGGGAGAGGAAGAAGGGGGGAAGAGAGCAGAGGAAGAGGGAGAGGAAGAAGGGAGAGGAAGAGAGGAGAGGAAGAAGGATAGGAGAAGAAGAGGGGAGGGTAAGAGAGGAGAGGAAGGGGGAAGAGAAAGAGGGGAGAGGAAGAGGGGCGGGAGAAGTGGGAGGAGGAGGGAGAGGAAGAAGTAGATGAAGAAGGGAGAGTAAGAGGCATGAGAAAGTGGGTGGTTGAGAGAGGAGGAGAAATAGGAGGACGGGAGAGGGCGAGGTGGGAGCTTGAGAGGAGGGGAGGAGAAGAGAAAAAGGAGAACGTGAGAGGAGGAAGAGAAGAAAGGAGAGAAAGGGGGTGATAATAATACCACGTCTAAATATATAGCTTCCCCATAAAACATTATAGGACCCACATCCCTATTGCATTTCCAATAGCATTGAGGGGATGCCAAGCCCCATACCCCCCTTACCCATATATCCACCATTCTGTGTGTGAGGTGGGGGGCGGGCGGGGGTAGGGGTAGGTAGATGCAATAGTGGCTTAGTTTCTTACCAAGGCCATACACACATCATTAGTTCATTCCACACGATTTCATTGATTGTTGTTCTCTTGGCATGCGATCACTCCCCACAAGCTATGGATGGCTGTAGTGTAGAGAGAACAGTCTGTCTAGTCGATACTTAGTCTCAGATGTGTGCAAACTAGAGCTTATATAATATATAGTATGAATTGTGATACATGTATGATGGATTTAATTATATATCATGATTGCTATATTATGGATTCAATTGTATATTATGATTGATATATTATGGTTTCAATTATATAATTATTATGATTGATATATTATGGTTTCAATTATATATTATGAATAATTTGTGATTGATATATTATTAATTTAATTATATATTATGAAATATTATTGATATATCATGAATTTAATCATATATTATGAATTATGATTGATATATTATGGATTTCATTATATATTATGAATAATTTGTGATTGATATATTATGGATTTAATTATATATTATGAATTATTATTGATATATCATGAATTTAATCATATATTATGAATTATGATTGATATATTATGGATTTAATTATATATTATGGATCATGATTGATATATTATGGATTTAATTATATATTATGAATTATGACTGATATATTATGGATTTAATTATATATTATGAATTATGACTGATATATTATGGATTTAATTATATATTATGAATTATGACTGATATATTATGGATTTAATTATATATTATGAATTATGACTGATATATTATAGATTTAATTATATGGTTAATACATATGGTTATATATGTTTATATCACGAAGAGTGGTGAGACCTGAACTGAACTGAACTGGTTGCCGGTTGCTAGGGACGCGCTCCCCACCGGTCACACGAATGCTGACCACTACAGTGGACAGAGATGTCTTGCTGTCCGAGATTGTAATGTTTTGGATTGTGGGGATATCTTGAGAGGTGCTAGGCCGAGGGCATCTCCATTGCAGGCCTCTCAAGATATCCCCACAACTGTAATAATGTACTAATAGTTAGTGAATGCGTTAGTGTTGTGTTGGTGTGTTGTGGTTACTAAATCTCCCTATTAAGCAACCAACCCTCACTCATTCCTCAGCTTCCTATACATGCAACGCTAATTCTTAGTCCTACATTATATACAGTAACCTTTAGGGCAGAAACTTGCCACACAGACAATCCTAATAGGGGATTTGCATAGCCGCCATTTTGAATCATGATTTGCATGGAATTATGAGACTTTCAGAAAATGCACAATCTAAACCTATACACATCTATCAAACTCTGCTAAATTAGAGCAAAAATTGATAAATACTAAGTATATTTGAGTATATTCTGTATTGTATTCATTCAATAAATCTGTCTGGTTATGTTGAAGTGTATTTTAAACCTGATTTTCGTCTTAAATGTGGATTATTTGAGAGAGAATTGGTTAAGACCAATTGTACGTTTTCTGAAGATGTGACCCAGTTAGTGTCTGCACCTCAGCCTTAACTCTATCCATTATTGGCACTACTACAATCATGACATCTCATACCCATCCTATGATATCAGCTTTCCCAGGCCCAAGTAATAATTATTCTATCTCTTCTCCTGCCTCCCTTTGCCCTCGCTCCCTCTCCCTGTCTTTTCTCTCCCCTCTCCCTCCTCCTTTCCTTTATAATCTCTCTCCTCTCCCTCTTGCATCTCCTCTCTTATCTTTCCCCTCTCCCTCTCTCTTCTCCTCTCCTCTGTTAACTCTCCCTAATCTCCCTCTACCACACTCCTCTCTTATCTCCCCCTCCCCCTCTCTCTCTCCCCCTCTCCTGTCCTATCTCTCTCCTTTTCTACTCTCTTATCTCTCTCTGTCTCCTCCATCTATCTCTCTCCTTTGCTTCGCTCCTCTCTATTCCTTCCACTTCTCTCCCCACCATCTCTTTCCTATCTTAATCTCTATCTCTCTCTTCTCTCTCCTCTCCCCTCTCTCCTCTCTCCTCTCTCCTCTCTCCTCTCTCCTCTCTCCTCTCTCCTCTCTCCTCTCTCCCGTCTATCACTCTTCTTTCTCTCCCTCTCTTCTCTCTCTCCTCTCTCACAAAGCAGCTTTAAACTTGCAACTTGCACCCAGTAAAACAACTATACAATAACAACACATACACGTCAACATTTGAAAACTTCAAAATTGCACTCAAAAACAACAAGAGACATAAAGGATAAATGTGGGTCTCACTGAAACTTCCCGCTGACCCATGAATGTCAGAACTGCACTCACAACCACCTACAGTCACTTAGAGCAAACCCAGCCCATGCAGAAACTTCCTGCTGGACTGTGAACGCTTAAAATGCACTACCAAAAATGCACTCTAAAACAACAAACAGTCACAAAATGCAGACACCAGCCATGCAGTAACTTATCACTGACCTGTGAAACAGAAATAGACAGTTCACCCAACCTGACCCGGTCACCCCCTTATCTCACCCCTCTTTCCCATTTCTGTCTCACAAAATTGTATACCACATTTATGTATACTCTTATACTCATTAGTATAAGCATAAGTATTAAATATACTAGCGGTAGCATTAGTAAATAGCTAGCGGTAGCATTAGTAAATAGCTAGACAAAGCAGTGGACAGAATAACCATGGCAATTCGTATTTAAATTAAACCCGTGAGCCTACGTCACAATTATGTTTCCCTGTATTGTTTGACTAGCTGTATAAACATCCTGAACTAAAAAAAACCCAAAAAACTACTATCACGATGCTTCATACCTCCCCCATGGTATCCGTGTTCAACTAATAATTACCAGGCGGAATTAGCGAGGTGCTCTGAGCAAGACCTGGAGGGCTCATAACAGATCACCAGTAATTGGGCCAGAGTGCAGCGTCTCCATCACAAATTGGTATAATAATGGCCAATCCTGCAATACAAAAATGTATGGCGGCCAAGCTAACTTTTTCCTCCCATTTGCCATGTTTGCGATTAGGTGCCTCATTTGAGGCAATGTATCAATAGAGAGTGGGTTGGGTAGGCAGCAATATGTTATTATTATCATGAGATTTTTATTTCAATACTTTTGATACATGGATGAAGTCGTCAGAAAATGTACAATTCACCTTCACCTAGCCTTTCAAATAACTCAAATTTCAGACGAAAATTAAAGTTTAAAATGCTATTTAACCTAACCAAACAGATTGCTAGAATCAATGTAATGCTAAATATACTCGAATTTACCTAGTATTGACCACATTGCAGCCTAATTTAGCAGAATTTACTGGATGTGTACAGCTGCCAATTGTACTTTTGCTGCAAATCTGACCCACATATGATATCAGTGTTACAATGTCATATATACAATATCATATCAAAACAGGGTAAAGCATCCTCTACAAGTAGTTTTTCCTGATGACCCATGATCCTAAAGGATTAAAATAAGATAAATACAGTTAGTCAATGTCTATTCATTCCTTTGTATGTTTTTAGACCTTCGTGCAGGTGGTTCAGTCTCTTTGTTTAGTGTCTATTATTTAATAAAACTTCGATGATGTCTTCATTGTAGTTCTTGAAGTAGAAAGTTCTTATTTTCCATTCAATTTTGTATGTTTTGCTACAGTTAATTGGATGAGCAATTATATTGCATTTGTTCCGTTCTGACATCCAATAATGTTGTGGATACGGTCTCTTGCTATTATGTAATCTGTTCATGTTTCATATTATGATTAATATATTTGATATGTTTCAGGAAAATGAGTCATAAGTCGCGAAAATTAGATTTTGAGATATCATCATATTTGAAAAGATGAGATCAAGCTGATTCCAATGATAGTAAACAGTCTAATAATCTAATAAGTATTTCTAGATTTTAAGTTTGATATTTTCGTTTTGGAAAAAAATAGTTTCCAATATTTCTGGGGGTCAATAAACAGTAAAGTAACTAAATGTAGTCCATATGAGGACCTTTGAAACGAAAGGATATATTACATAGATTGTCCTGAAATTTGATACATAGTTTCATATGACTATAAGTGCTAGACCCTCAAAAAATCAGAACATTTCAATGAAGAGATCTTGTAAAAAAACACTTTAAAAATATCAATTTTGCGACTTATGACTCATTTTCCTGAATCACATCACATATGTGATGTGTTACAGGAAATATGTCGCAGAATTGATATTTTTCAAAGAGTTTTATTCACAAGATCTTTTTGTATGAATGTTGTCAGTTTCGGAGTAAATATCAATTTAATATATACAAATACAGTGGTACCTCTGTATTGAGACCACCCTTGGGACTGAACGATCTGTGGTCCCATAGCGAGGTGGTTTCATTAGAGGGGATAATCTAATAAGAGGAAAGCAATTCGGGACTTAGCTGTACATTCAACCCGTTCAAGTAACTTCACGCGTACACAGTAGCCAGGTATAGGGTTGATGGTTCGGCTATTCGGGACTGAGGGAAACTGGTCTTAATAGAGAGGTGGTCTTTATGCGAGGTTCCACTGTAAGGTAACGGCTGGAAGAGCTGGGATTTTCCCAGAGGCCTGTGGACCTATTTGTCTGTAACTGTTGAAATACTTGGACAAATAAAAGATTATTCTATTCTATTCTATTCTATTCTATGTGTAATAGATTTTAAGGAGTATATTTAGTTACTTTACTCGACATTTTCCATCCTGAAATATTGCAAACGTTGTTTTCACTTAGAAGAAGTCAATCGTAATATATAGAAATACTCAGATTTAAAGATTTATTTTCTAAATGTTTTCATCATTGAAATACACTTAATCTAATCTTTTCAAATATGGTACTATTTCATTCTGTCCAACGTAATTCCAATACATCTTTACATTTGAACTACTTTGGTATATTATAAATGGTTTGGCCTTACACATCCTATGATTATTTGATTAATTAATTATTATTAATTATAATTTTACAAATCGAAATTCAGCCATAATCATATTTATAGATCGTAATTGTATACACATGTACTGATGCCTTCAAAAGTGTAAAATGTCATTTCTTAAATTCATTTGCAGATATGTACATTAATTGCAGATATTTTTCAAATATTTGGATGTATCTGCAAATATTGAATGGCGTTTCATAGTAATTCGTCTTCCTCTCCGGCGTTTAACAATATCTGTGCCTATTCTGCAGGCCAGCATTATTTGGGTGAAGTCACTAGAAAATGTACAATTCACCTTCACCAATCCTCTCAAATAACCATAATTTCAGACGAAAATGAAGTTCAAAATACAGCTCTACCTAACCAAACCGATTGTTTGAATCAAGGCAATACCAAATATACTCGAATTTACCTAGTATTGACCAAATTGCCACCTAATTTAACAGAATTTACTAAATGTATACAGCTGCCAATTGTACATTTTCTGAAAATCCATTGTACACCATGGACCTAAATAACCCGAACCTTTGGCAGAAAATATCGCAAACCTAGGTTCCTAACTGGTTTGATAAAAAGGGATATTTTTCCACACAGCATCTCACATAATGTTGGTGCTCCACTTTGAAAAATCTGAAATTAGAAATCAACTGGTACGCCCCATTTAACATTATTCTTTTGATATGACCCACATTCGCTCTGCAATGCTTGGTACAATGTAATTACGACTAGAAAAAAGCTGGGAGCAGGGAGAAGGTAGAAAGAGATAACATTTCACCGACTGAAGGAAGCCATATAAGAACAAGAGCAACTCAAGCCTTGATACAGAGAGAGAAAAAGCCTTAATCATCTGCTCAATAATGCATATCTCGACATTATCATTAATACCTTCAGTTTCTCGCCGGTTTTGGACGTGTGTATGGGTGGGTATGAGTGGTGAAGAGGGGATTGGGTGGGTGGGGGTTAATGGGTGAAGTCGCCAGAAAATGTACAATTCACCTTCACCAATCCTCTCAAATAACCATGATTTTAGACGAAAATAAAGTTCAAAATACAGTTCAAGCTAAACAAACAGATTTCTAGAATCAATGCAATGCCAAATATACTCGAATATACCTAGTATTGACAAAGTTGCAGCCTAATTTAGCAAAATTTACTAAATGTGTACATCTGCCAATTATTCATTTTCTGGTAATCTGACCCTAATATCCTATTTCATCATATCAATTAGAACCCTAAGTTTGAGATTGTATGGGTTGGATAGTCAGAAAGATTACACTCGGCAGCTCTACACATCGGGTAAATTCAGTTAAATTAAGATATACATGAATATCCAAATATATTTGGTATTGCCATGAGGCAAACAATGCGTTTGGTTATTTTGAAAGGATTGACAAATAAAAGGGGAAGTGTACATTTTCTGGCGACCTCACCCATATATTTACTCTTATAATAATATTCATTGCATTGACACCTTAATTCTGTTGTTGTGTGCTGTTGCCAAGGCAGTATTCCCGCGCATTCCCAAGCCGGTCGCACTCCTGATCACACTAGAAATTACTGAGCTCAATACACTAAGAATGAGACTATTCCTACAAAGAGATGTGAATCAAACATTTTGAAAACTATAAAATTTGCGACTAATCTTTCTGTAGCACATCACAGATATATATATAATCCTATTCGATCTCAGGGCATGTTCAAAGTCGTGATGCCGCCTCACTCATACTCATGCATATAACATGTGGATGAGGTCACTTCTGGATGTACATTTGACCTCACCAAAACGCTGCTATAATTAAACCCAAATTTAAGTAATTATGCTGCTCAAAATACATGTTCCTAGCAATTTTTTATACCCACATATGCCTGGTGGAAATATCTATCTTTTATAAGCCTAATTTCGTAATTTAAGTATTATTTAAGTTTCATGTAAAAAGCCTCCGATTGTACATTGTCTGCTGGTCAGGCCCACATAGAGATATAGTAATGAGGGGAAGCCATAAAGCTGGTCTTGATGTACATGCTGGCCTGTCTATGTCATGTACTCATTGCGTGCACCATGTCCAGGGTGGACTACATGCCCTCTGCCCCCCCCCCACCCATGCACACTATATACCCCACCTGGGAGGGGGGGGGCTGTTAGCTCTTAACTGGTATGTACGAAACCTGATTGTAGACTAATGTTATACGGCAACTCAACAATATATTTATTCATTTTAATCATAAAGATATTATACAAGCTTGTTAGTCTTGGAAGAGATGGTCATACCATCATAATTATTATAACGTCTTATTAATGCTTAATGTCAATATTAATAAGATGATCCTTATTACTTCAAAGTATGGTTATCATTTGTATTGTGTTTCTCATTGTGTATTCACTAGTTGAAAGACAGTTCAGTCTTCATGATTGTTATTGTATTTTATACTCCTAACGACTTCTAACTTCACTTCACCTCTAAAATGGTATATCTAAAAGGAACTTTCCTCAGCTGATCTCAGTCTTTGAGATTCATTCTCAAACTGTGAGTTATTAGATTCTTGGCATAATCATGGCACTTATTGTAATAAACTCTTTTTTTTAATTTTTGGATAATAATCAATTGATATAAATATAATGAGGTTATGCAATGTTACGTAATGTCTCATAACAGTTTCCTTTGTGGAATGTAATATAACTTATATAAATGTGATGATTTATATAAAACTGAATTGGTTACTTTGTAAAGAAAAATCTTAGATATCATTATTTTAAATGTTGCTCTTCAGATATCAGATATTTGACAAAAGTCTGATAGTTTGTTTCAAATTTGGGAAAGTTATTTACTATAAATGTCAACTGTTTTTCAAGAGAATGTAGAGGTGTTTGATAGATACCTGTCCAGTCTCTGTCCATATTGCACAGTCATAATTTTCTCTAATATAGCTAAACTTAAAGCTGCACTCACAGCTAACATCGGTTAAGAACTGGACTTTTTTCACTTTTTGTTCCATTTTTTTCCGACCCATCTAAAAGTCATTTGACCAATATTTTAGAGGATTTTGTTCAGTTGTATTTAGGACAGGACTTCTAAAACATCCCCATTTGTATTCGGAGGACCTGTAGAAACCTTTTCGTGAGACTTCACTTATTATCGCTCACCGGTAGCAGTTTTGGCTCAGCTTATTTGGCTTCAAATTCATGTTTAAACATATAACAGCAGCAGAATATTGATGAATTCAGTCTTGTGAGTTATAATTTGTATATATTTGGTAAGATTTGCTTTGACATAAAAGCTGAGAATGCAGCTTTGATTAAGGTCGCCCACACAGGCAACTGGGCTGTTCCAAAATAAAATATCAGGAATATAGAATGATACTGTAAAGACATTGGGGAATCAAAAACAATAAACACTGATTGTCTAGAATTGTTCTTTTAGTAAAATCTTTAAGTTCTGTTGCCAAAGTTTTGCTGGAGGCAAAAGTTGGGCAAAGAAAGAGTTTTGTTCTGTTTAAGAGGCGGAAGTTGTAGCAGGAAAGAGGAGCAGATGCTTGGCGTTTGTCACTTTCATTTTGACTTTGTCACTTTCCAAGTTAAAGATTTGCTGAAGTTTATGGCAAGCCCGTTGGGGAACATGTTGGACAAACACTATTTGGGTCAGATTATCAGAAAATCTACAATTCACCTTCCCCAATCCTCTCAAATGATCAAAATCTAAGAGAAAAATTACGTTCAAATTGCAGTTTAACACAAAGAAATATACACCTTTAATAAACACAATGCCAAAGATACTCGGATATACATAGCATTTAAAATATTCCAGTCTAATTTAGCAGAAGTTACCAAATTTGTAGAGCTGACGATGGTACATTTTCTGAAAATCTGACTCATTTACCTGAATATACAGTTTTCCTTTTTTCCAAATTCATCTTTCTAATAATAGTCTAGTTGCTTATGTCAAAAAAATGGCTCCCGTGTGGAATTCATGTTAATTTTTGCAGACAAACATTTTTCTGTAGTATTCAATGAGTAGAATTCAAAAATCGATGTATGCAATTTTTTCAAACATTTTATCATGCCTAAATCCAAGATGGCGTCCAAGATGGCCGCCCAGACTATAAATGCACATAACTCTGGTTCTAATTAACATAAATAAATGATTTTGGTGTCCATTTCTATGTTTTCCATGTCAGGGAATCCAATGAAATAAAAATAAAATCCATGGCACATGATGCCTCTCCACTAGGGGGCGTTATAGGTCATTTTTCACATATTTTCCTAAAAAATGATAAGAAATACTTCTAACATCTTTCAATTCGTATACACAAAATCTTTAGTCATTTTATGCTTTAATTTAATCTCTTGGTAGTTAATACAACATTGGTAAATGATTTTCTATGATTTTTTTCAATAATGAAATATTCATATTTCCAGGGAATTCAGCCACAAATGTGTTTTTTTCAACAGTAGTCCATTAAACATAGAGTTTGACCTAGGACAAATTGCAACAGGTTTCTCAATGGTTTTGGCAAGTATGAGGGCACGTTATTCACATACTAAAAGTCTAGAAAAATCTGGATGGGGGAACATGCCAAAAATCTCAAAAACAAAATGGCCGCCTCTAATACTTTGAAATACCATAACTCAGTATAAAATCAACATATATTCAAGTGTGAATACACTTTATTAATGTTTCCAGACATGGGGGATCCAATGAGACAATAATGAAATCCATATAATCAATATTTATCAAGTTGGTTTACTGATACACAAAAGAAATGACCAGAAAAATGCCCTGCAAATACATCCTGTGAAGTGAAAAATCTAAGTCACATTTAATGAGATTGTACAAAGGCATACATGACCAAGGATATCCAATAACATCTTTCCACTAAACAAACTGTCATAAGCATTGCTGTGATACCTGAAATAAAGAACCTACCACAGGAAAAAAAACAAGTAGCCATGCACTGTGTATATGGAACCTGACTTGACATCCTGATTTCACCAGTCTGGTAAATAGGGCCTGACCTGTATGCAGTCACCATTATGGTCACATGCAGCAGTGCATTCCATGATAACCTGTGTTAGGAACACTTAAGATTGCTGCAGTAGCTCTTACAGCTGCAGCAAATGATCTGTAGTAGTTGGTCAGGGGCAGGTTAGTAGGCTTCATCCCCAATTATCTGTAAGTCCCTTCCAAATTTGAATTTGGTAGCATACACTTTGGCTGGGGTACTTATAAGCAGCTGATAAAGATGGTAGGACCTGTGGATGGACATGCATGATGAGGAGAGGGAACCTTTTTTATACTGCAGTAATTTACAGAAGTAGAATATAGCATTCTCCACCTTTCTCTACATTATCAAGTATGCTTTGTTATCAGAGAACACTTCAGCTTGTCTTTGGAGCATTGGCAGAAGCAGATATAGATCCACCTATGTTGCACATAGCAGTTCAATCTCAAAAGCTTAAAGAATTTAATGTTGTATCACATTCTGCTATTGCATGGATAGCAGCAGGGTTCTGCACTCCCAGTATTCTAGATTTGTCCTCATACATTAGATGCTCCAAATGCTTTGCTCTTTTGCCTTCTTTGAGACAGGGAAAGAGGAAAAAAACACCTTCAAATCTGAATGTCTACAATGATTCTGAGGTGTTGAAACCAAAGTTGTAGGTCAATTGACACCGAGTGACCTTCAATTGTAGTTGTTTTCCTAGTGAGGATTTCTGTAGTATCCTCTTGAAACACAGGCTGGAACACTTTTCCTTTCTATTGACTCAAGAATTATGTTTCTATTTATGTTTCAGCATCAACATTTAAGTATACATGGTTTTGCTTTTACTCAGGGTCTAGTTCTAGGGTTCCTGTTCATGAGAATGTGGATTCAGGGATTCTATAGTCTGAAATAGATAAGTTTTGATATGGAATAGTTAATCTCAGCTTAAGGTATACACAGGAGACAGGTGTTATGCTGCTATTGGGTCATGCCCTTTACCCTTTACCCACACAGGTGCATGCTTACTGACCAGTTCAGGTAACAGTCAAGCAAGGCAGGATGGAAAATTTTGTGTAACTACATTGAAACCCTCTTATAACCTATCTGAAGTTATCATACAAGCATATTTATTCCAGATTCATGATATTACTTGCAGCTAAAGTTTTCAAAGTTTCCAGTTACCAATCATTGCATTATATTCTGACCACATCTTTGCATTTAGAGAACAAAGCCCCTAATCTTGGTAGAGTAAAAAACCTCTTCTATCTATGGATCCTCTAAGGCAAGCTGAGGTTTACACAGACTAATATCACTAGATTTAAACTTGGAAGAGGGTTCAATTGTAGTTCACAATTCCCCCATGTATCTACCTAGTGCCCTCTGGCTCTTACTACAAATTGTTTACTTCCTTCAAAGGATTAAACTTGGAATGTACTCCAGTTGTGACCCTGTAAGCTGCCTTATGCAGGAGGGAAATTGGTATTTCTTGGAAGTATCAGAGAAATACATTATACTATTCTTTTTACATACACCATTCAAAAGGCTTTTCTAACCAATTTTTATTACAGAAACTCATTTCCTAGTGTGCTTGATCATAAATGCTTTCATACAAAATGAGGTAAATTTCATTTTTACTTCACAGGATGCATTTGCTGGATACCTGTCTTCTCTGTAGCAGTATACTAACTTGATAAATATTATCTATATGGACTTAACTATTGTTCCATTGGATTCCCAGTGCCTGGAAACATTAAAAAAGGGTATTCAGACTTGAATATATGTCAATTCTACACTGAGTTATAGCATTTATAAGTATAAAGGCGGCCATTTTGTTTTTGAGACTTTGGGCATGGTCCAGCACCTAGATTTTTCTAGACTTGAAGCATATTAATAACAGGGACTCATACTACCCAAAACTGTTGAGAAACCTGTTGCAATTTGTCCTAGGTTTAGCCTTTTTTGAGCTAGATTATGGACCAAATTACTATGAGGAAGGACCCAAATTTGTGGCTGAATTCCCATTAACCAACTATTCTAATAGTAAAAAAACCATAAATACTGAACTGCCAATGTTATATCAACTAACAAGACTGAATATTTTGCTTCAATAAAATGAATAAAGGATTTGTGTATAAGAATTAAAAGATATTTGAAGTATTTCTAATCATTTTTCAGGAAAATATGTGAAAAATGACCTATAACGCCCCCTAGTGGAAAGGCATCATGTACTTTGGATTTTATTTTTATTTCATTGGATTCCCTGACATGGAAAACATAGAAATGGACACCAAAATCATTCATTTATGTTAACTAGAACCAAAGTTATGTGCATTTATTGTCTGAGCGGCCATCTTGGACGCCATCTTGAATTTCGGTATGAAAAACTGTTTGAAAAAATTGCATACATCGATTTTTGAATTCTACTCATTGAATACTACAAAAAAATGTTTGTCTGCAAAAATCAACATGAATTCCACACGGGAGCCATTTTTTTGACATAAGCAAATAGACTATAAGGATCACACAACTAAATAAAATGATTGAAAGAAAACTGTCATAGCAGTCAAAAGTAAGATCAGTACATACCATACCAGCACATGCTAAAACATAGTGCAACACATGGGTCAAGTCTTTGGAAAATGTACAATTGATCCTCTCAAATAACCTAAATTTAAGGCAAAAATCAGATTCAAAATATAGTTCAACATAACCAAAGAGATTTATTGAATAAAATTACAATACAGTAATACACTCAGATATACCTAGTATTTATCAATCTTCACTCTAATTTAGAGGATTTTGAGAGATGTGTAGAAATGTAGATTGTGCATTTTCTGAAAATCTGACCCGCATAGCTATAGGTCTGCTTTGAATATTACATTTTAATGAGACCAAAATTAATATGTTGTTGATGGCACACAATGGACTTTCATCCTTTTAGAAACAAAGGCAAAGCTATTGTCTATTTTGGAGCAAAAACTTTTTTTTTAAATTCAACAAATCTTTCCATCGGGGCCAATATACTCACTACTAAGGCAATTTTCGATGTCTCCCTTCGTTTTTTTTATTATTATTTTTGGTTTTCTTCGTTTTTCTCATAGACCAACACTCGCTTAAGGAGCACAGAATGGAGCAAAAACTTAGTTTAGTTTCAGCACAAGTTAGTTTGCTCTAAGCTAAAGTGCGACTGTTTGGAAGGCAGAGGTTGTTTCTGGCGGCAGGAAAGAGGAAGAGATAGAAACAAGGGAGCGGCTGGTCAGCCATCAGTGGGTTTCCTGTGGGGGGAGAGTGGACACACAGCTACCAGCCAGATGTCCGTGTAGACTGACCATGTTGTCCTATACCCACCTGCCAATACTGCAGCACGATGACCGCCCTCCAGTCACCATAAACATACTCTCCCTCTACACTGTAAAACTTGGTGGGTTTGTTCTTGCAGTATAGTGGTCCTGGGTAAGACCGTAAAGTGCCTTTCTGTCTCTTTTTTCTGTCTCTCTCCCTTCTTCTCTATCTCTATTTCCTGGGTAAGACCTTAAAGTGCCTTTCTGTTTCTTCTCTGTCTCTCTCTCCCTTTTTCTCTATCTCTATTTCCTGGGTAAGACCTTAAAGTGCCTTTCTGTCTCTTTTCTCTGTCTCTCTCTCCCTTCTTCTTTATCTCTATTTCCTGGGTAAGACCTTAAAGTGCCTTTCTGTCTCTTTTCTCTGTCTGTCTCTCCCTTCTTCTCTATCTCTATTTCCTGGGTATGACCTTAAAGTGCCTTTCTGTCTCTTTTCTCTGTCTTTCTTTCCCTTCTTCTCTATCTCTATTTCCTGGGTAAGACCTTAAAGTGCCTTTCTGTCTCTTTTCTCTGTCTGTCTCTCCCTTCTTCTCTATCTCTTTTTCATGGGTAAGACCTTAAAGTGCCTTTCTGTCTCTTTCCTCTGTCTCTCTCTCCCTTCTTCTCTATCTCTTTTTCATGGGTAAGACCTTAAAGTGCCTTTCTGTCTCTTTTCTCTGTCTCTCTCTCCCTTCTTCTCTATCTCTATTTCCTGGGTATGACCATAAAGTGCCTTTCTGTTTCTTTTCTCTGTCTCTCTCCCTTCTTCTCTACCTCTATTTCCTGGGTAAGACCTTAAAGTGCCTTTCTGTCTCTTTTTCTCTGTCTCTCTCTCCCTTCTTCTCTATCTCTATTTCCTGGTTATGATCATAAACTGCCTCCCTCTCAGCTCTCCCGCCCTTGATATAACCATATTAAATGTGTTGATAAGGACGTAAAGCAACCAATCTCACTCACTCACTCCCTCTCAGCTCTCCCGCCCTTGATATAACCATCTTAAATGTGTTGATAAGGGCGTAAAGCAAGCGATCTCACTCACTCACCTGTTCTTGCAGTAGTGTATTACGCATTTTACACCCGGGCCTAGAAAGGGCTTTAAATGGCTTACTAGAATTAACATTATTAGTATATTAAAGCCTCATTTTTTAAAATATATTTCATTCAGGTTCTAACAAAGACAAATATACTTATAAAGTGCTTTTTGTCGTGGCCTGCATTAGATCAATTAACTAAGTCATTACACATATCAGAGATTGTTGATATTCAGACCAGACCTCAAAGCACTTCCAAAACAAATAGAAAGCGGATCAAACTACATTCTAGAAACCACAGACACTAGAATCTTGTTGAACTTTTTGAAGGTTTAACTTTTCATGGTAGTTATTTCTGTTGTTTTAGGTCATGTTTAGATTACTGTGTAAATCATTTATAATACAAAAAAGTGGAGTGATCAGCAATTCATATGAGTGATCTTAAGTCACTTAGATGTAGCCTCCCAAACAGGCCTCCCATATCTACTCAATGGTGCATATATGCAATAGGTACAGTTAAAAGAGCTTACCAGTTAATGGTGCATACTTATATGGGTCAGATTCTCAGAAAATGTACAGTTCTCCTTCACCAATCCTCTCAATTAACCCATGTTTAAGACAAAAATGAGCTTCAAAATGCAGTTAAACATAACAGAACTGATACTTTGAAACAATGTGGTACCAAATATACTCAGATATCCCCAGTATTCATCATAATTTTAGCAGAATTTAGCACAAATGAATAAAAATGTAGAGCTGCCAATTGTACATTTTCTGAAAATCTGACCAATATAGGGGTAAGAAAGGAGAGAAAGGTTTTTCTTTTCCTTTGTAAAAGACCAAAACACATAGACATCTTTCACCTGTCCCTATATTGCTTGCATAGATGAAAATTTTAGTAATTTTGTAACTGGATCTGAAGATCTTACTGTAATTGCAACTTATTATGAAGGTTTAACATCACATCAGAAAGTGCTAAACCCTCTAAAAGTCGGAACATTTCAATAAAGAGATCTTGTGGAAAAAACACTTTGAAAAATATCAATTCTGCGACTTGTGACTCATTTTCCTATAATAAAGCACAAAATTAATGGTGCTCTACGGGAACCACCATTTACATGAGTGTAGATACCAAGCCATGACTGAGAGGCAGAGGGAGGGAGTATACTTGCATGTTGACACGTCTCTCGATTAATGGACGTTGCTGGCCGGAATGCCTCATTGACCAGGCCCCCACCTGATTGCCTACCTTGTTAGTGCCCCCCCCCTGTGTCTCCCTTCTCTCTCATCTCCCACCCACCCAATCCATCTTCACATGTTAACTTACATGATTCCAACTTCTTAATGTCATGATTCTTATCTTATCATGTAAACTGGAAAGTTACTTCAACTTTTGAAAATGTTTTTTCTGCAAAAAAGATGAAGAAAACCTTTCATTTAGTCTTGAAAATAGTACAATGTATATTTGGCAGCTCTATACATACAGGAACTTCTGCTGAATTAGGTGGCGTTGCATAACTCAATGGTATAAGCATGCAACATATATCAGTTGGTGAAAGTTGGTGAAAGGTATCAGGGTGAAGTCGCCAGAAATGTAAAATTCATCTTCGCCAATCCTCTCAAATAACCCAAATTTAAAACGAAAATAAAGTTTTAAAAAAACAGCTCAACCTAACCAAACAGATTGCTAGAATCAATGCAATGCCAAATATACTCGAACTTACCTAGTATTGGCCATTTTTCAGTCTAATTTAGCAGAATTTAAAATATGTAAATCTGAAGATTGTACATTTTCCGAAAATCTCACCCATTAGTGGACGATGGTTTGGACAGTCGTAATCGTTTATAAAATATCATTTTGAATGTACAACTGGCTGAGTGGGCGTGGCACTGGAGGAAGTATCAGCTGTCTGGTCTATCCCTTGCCTTCAGCAAGAAGCCAAGTGGCTTACCATAAGGGTCAGATTTTCAGAAAATGTATAATTCACCTTCACCAATTCTTTCAAATAACCCAAATTGAAGACAAAAATCAGGTTCAAAATACAGTTCAACCTAACCCAACAAACAGACTGTTTGAATCAAGGCAATACCAAATACACTCATATATACCTAGTGATGATGATTTTTCAGTCCAATTTAGCAGAATTTACAAAATATATTGATCTGCCAGTTGTACATTTTGTGAAAATCTGACCCATATACTTGTCAAATGGTACTTAAAGCTGATAAAGAGTTCAACATCATCCTCATTATTTTGAAGTAGCGTCTAAGAGTCTATTGAAACGTCACTTGAATTTAAGCCATTAAAGTGTAGAATAGACTATAATTACTTTTGAGAAGAACTTTTATTTTGATTGGAATGCTGAGGAAAGTATCTGTATGATCAGATGCAACCTATAAAAAACATAAACACAGAAGAGAGAGAGTCAGATAGAGGAAGAGAGGGACAGGAGGAGCGGAACAGGGGAGGAGTGAACCGGACGAAGAGAGAAAGAGTGGGACAGAGGGAGAGAAAAACAGGGGAAGAGAGGGACAGAGGGAGAGAGAGACAGGGGAAGAGAGAGACAGAGGGAGAGAGACAGGGGAAGAGAGGGACAGAGGGAGAGAGAGACAGGGGAAGAGAGGGACAGAGGGAGAGAGAGACAGGGGAAGAGAGAGACAGAGGGAGAGAGACAGGGGAAGAGAGGGACAGAGGGAGAGAGAGACAGGGGAAGAGAGGGACAGAGGGAGAGAGAGACAGGGGAAGAGAGAGACAGAGGGAGAGAGACAGGGGAAGAGAGGGACAGAGGGAGAGAGAGACAGGGGAAGAGAGGGACAGAGGGAGAGAGAGACAGGGGAAGAGAGGGACAGAGGGAGAGAGAGACAGGGGAAGAGAGGGACAGAGGAAGAGAGAGAGACAGAGGGAGAGAGAGACAGGGGAAGAGAGAGAGACAGAGGGAGAGAGAGACAGGGGAAGAGAGTGACAGAGGGAGAGAGAGACAGGGGAAGAGAGAAAGAGTGGGACAGAGGGAGAGAAAAACAGGGGAAGAGAGGGACAGAGGGAGAGAGACAGGGGAAGAGAGGGACAGAGGGAGAGAGAGACAGGGGAAGAGAGGGACAGAGGGAGAGAGAGACAGGGGAAGAGAGGGAGAGAGAGAGAGAGACAGGGGAAGAGAGGGACAAAGGATGAGAGAGAGACAGAAGGAGAGAAACACAAATCTTATATAATCCCTCCTCCTGATTTCCCTTTTTTAGACTATTAATTGGATATTTATTAATATATATCCATATATATATCCATACAGAAGACGATTATGGATCCCAGTACAATATCGAAAAGTAGGAAGACGAATTCGATTTGTTATTGTAGTTATATTGCACCTTATTATTAATAAACCGACTTTTTTATTACTTTTTTTCTCTTCAGACACTTCCCAGTGGCTGATATATATTGTCTTGATTTGTTATTGTAGTTATATTGCACCTTATTATTAATAAACCGACTTTTTTTATTACTTTTGTTTTCTTCAGACAGCTCCCAGTGGCTGATATATATTGTCTTGAATTGTATTTCTCAAGGTGCTATTAAGAAAAGGCCAAGGCCAACGATATTACTTTTTTCGGAGCGTTGTAAACTGATAGTGTAATCCGCTTCCGCCCTGAAATCTAGGTTATACAATTACACGTTGTCATGGATATGCAACTGATTGTTCAAGTAATACACATTCAGCTAAATATAAGGTAGCCAGGAGGTTCCATGAAAATATATAAACGGGTGTGGCTAGCAATACTGTAGATTATCTATCACATCTCGCCTTAGCCCTGGGCCAGAAGTCAAGACAGAGCTACAGACTCCTGATTCAGGGATAAATTTACTTTACCTGGAAGTAGTGCGCAAGTTTGAAGTTTGTATTTGTATTTAAATATTTTATTCAGCATTGAGCATTATACTAGTTAATAATGGAGCTTAATAATGAATAGTAAAATAGGGAATAAGATAGTAAGAAACCGAATAAGGTATCTTAGGGATACTAAAAATGATGTAAATGGTATTTAATAATATCATGAGTATATACATAAAAATAATAAACCCAACTTTGGCTTGTAAGTCCATGTACTGCCTTATCTTATCATAATAGAGATGATTGTACGATTGTATTGTATTGTATATTGTTTATTTCCGGAAAACAGTACATGAGAAGGTATACATGTATAAAATAATTACACCGGAAATGGGATTAGCCCTCTTCTGTGGCAGCCACAGCTCTTCCAGAGGGTCCCTTTTAGACTAGAGTTTTTAAATTATAGTTTAGACTAGAGTCATAAATTACAGTTTACAGATATAGAGGTATTAAGTGACTAGTTACCTACACTACTGCAATGGGATGCACTAGCTATAGTTTTATCAGGGTGTGACCTGTTACATACAGTTTTTTGTGTCATTCTTTTCGGACATCATCCTTTTTGTTTTACTTTAACTTATTGTGATGAGTAATGAAGTTTGAGAAAAAATGGGTCATGAGTTTGTATAGGTAGTCTATCCCATTTTCAGATCCTGCTAGGTCTTGGCATTCTTACGAACACTGCATTGACTGCTGTTCATACATCCTTTAAATTGTCTTGGGGACTAGAGGGCTTAGATGCATGTGGAGTAGCATTCTGCCGAACACTGTCCCCTCTTTACATCCAACCCTTTACATTTCATTTTTACATTTGTACATATATTTTGACTAGTTTCTATAACACTCTCTGGTCTACCCAAGAGGGATTGGGGCCGGGGTCTCTCCATCATCCCGTGTGGGAGAAGAAGTTTTCTTCGAGATAGGTTTTGAATTCAACCAGGGTTGGGCAGTTTCTCCCAGCCGGTGGAATTTTGTTGAAAAGGGTTGGGGCCTGTACTATGAATGATTTTCTGATCCTTTCAGTTTTTGTCATTGGTATTTTTAGGACTTTACTCTTTGCCAGACTTCGCAGATTGATTTTTCTGTTGTCAAGGTATCTTTTGTCACGACTCATCTCATATGCTAGGTGGAGAAGGTGTGAGTCTCTCCTCTCATTGAGATATTCCATCTCTATCTGTGAGTGGATTTCCTTGACCCTATCTGTTTTTTTCTTGTTGTATGCTAATCTTAGGAATGAGTTTTGTATTGATTGCAGCCTGTCTAGGTGTTTTTTCTGAGCCGGGGCATAGAACATGTCACAGAAGTCAAACACCGGGCGTACCATGGTTTTATAGATAAGGATTGTGTTTTTACTAGTGAGGGCCTGATTGATTTTGGCAGTGGCTCGGAGCCTCTGTATTCCCTGCTTTATTTTTGAGGTTAGGTGTGGGTTGAATGTTAGACCGTCATCAATTTCTAGGCCAAGGTATTTGTATTGTGTGACATGTTCCAAGTCAGTGTTGTTAAGGCTTAATGCATTTGTGTTTCTGTTTGTATTTGTTTTACGCAGGGCTATGCTCATGGCTTTACTTTTTTGTACATTTACTGAGATTTTATTCAGTGTGCACCATTTTCCCACTGCATCCAGGTCCTCTTGGAGTTCTTTGTATAAAGCTTCTCCCTGTGGATGCGAGTGGAACATCACTGTGTCATCTGCAAAGAGTTGTACCTGTGACCGTTTGATGACTCTGTGGAGGTCATTTATGTACAGCAGGAATAGGAGAGGCCCCAGCACCGTTCCCTGAGGGACCCCATATGTGACTCTGGCCCTGACAGAGGTAACCCCATTTGCATGCACTCGTTGGAATCTGTTAGTGAGATCAATCTATTACCAATCCAATCCAATCAAACCAATCTATTACTTTGGGTGAGAGGTGGAATGATGTTAGTTTCTTTAGTAGTATTTCGTGGTCTACTGTGTCGAATGCTTTTCGAAAGTCTAGGTAGACAAGGGAAACAGGATCTTTTTTATTCTTAAATTCATAAATGTATTCAAAGAGTCTTCTGTGAGCCTGTTCCAGTGAGTGACCTGCCCTGAACCCGTATTGGTGTTTGTATAGGAGGTTATTTTCTTCCAGGTGGGGGTATATTTCACTTTGTATCACTCTTTCTAGAATTTTTGCTGGTAGTTTCACTATACTTATAGGTCTGTAGTTTGATGGGTTTGTCCTTGGTCCCGATTTATAAATGGGTGTTATAGTTGCCTCTTTGAAATCTTGGGGTACTTTTGAGGTCTGTATTGATAAATTACATAGGTGGGTGAATTGGTTTGACAGGGCACTCAGGACATGTTTCAGGACTCTCGTAGGGACCAGTGGCATACCTGATGATTTTGAAATTTTGGTTTTACTTATGATCTTATGTACGGTGCATTGGGCTACCTCTGGAAAGGTAAATTCATTGACTTGCCCATCCGGCTCGTCTGGCCTATCTGTCTCATCTGGCTCTTGCTCGCGGCTCCAACTATTGTCCGCCACAGGGTGGTCAGGCTTGGGCTCAATCTTGGCAGCTAGGCTTTGGCCTATTGAGGCAAAGAATGAGTTGAATTTGTCTGAGGTATCCGAGGTGGACAGAAATTGATCTTCATCATTTTTGGGTCTGATATTCTCTTTTGTCTTTGTTTTGTCTGGAGTTATTAAGGGTTTCAGTATTTGTCAGAATTTGCTAGGGTCATTTGAATTTTCCTGTAGCTGTTCTGATATGTAATCGTTTTTTGCCCTTACCAGCCTAGAGTTCATCCTGTTGCGGATTAATTTGGCATTATCCCAGTCTGCCTGTTTGTTTGAGCCGCGAGCTTTTTTGAAAGCCCTATCTCTCTTACTAGCTAATTGTTGTAACTCTCGTGAGTACCATGGGGGTTTAATCCTCGCCTCAGCTATGCGTCTGACAGGACACATCCTGTCCAAGAAGAAGTGTATTTTCTCTGAGATACTTCCCCAGCAGTCATCTACATTGTTTGCCTGGTATGTTGTAGTCCAATCTTCATTGGTCAGATTATATGTACTGTACTGTACAAATCAGAAAGGGAATCCCAAGATTTAGAAGGGATATGTTAACATGTTTGTTTCTCTCTAAGAGAGAGGTTATTTGTTGAACCATATAGATATTGTGTCGTAATAATGATGAAATCAACACAGAGAGAAAAATTACATCAAAAAATTAATAATTTGTAATCTGAGCATTGAGCAGGGGACACCCTGGAAGACCTGCGAATGCAAATCCGCAGATGGAAATTATCTTATGTCTTAGTAATAAGCTGTGAATTGATTGTCCTTTTTCTGGAACTGATGTGATATGAATCTAGAAATAAAATTATTACAACAACAACATGTAATACACTATTCTCAGAACAAGCTGGTTTACATACAAAAGACAAAATAATAGGAAAAGCGATACTCAAATACGTGGAGTTTATAGTGATAACAAATTTGTAAAAACCATAACCTAGGGCTGTGTCACTGAATTCAACATACAAAAATAGAATTGTCCAAGGTGATACACTTCATACACAAAAGGGTCAACTTCTAGGTATTGACAATCGACTCGGGAAATCGGGAAGTACAAACATCAATATCAAATCAACACAGTTGGGTCAGGGATGTCCCAGTTATTGTTTGATATTTTTATATAGGAGGTATTAACACACAGAGAGAAAAGAGAGAGGAGGGAGAAAGAGAAAGAGAGAGAGAGAAACAGGAGGGAGAGAGAGGGAGAAGAGGGAGGGCGAGAAAGCGAGGAGAGGGAGAGGGAGAGGGAGAGAGATATGGGAGGACAGAGGAAAGGAAAGATGAATTGGCAACAAATAGGTTTAAGAAAAACAAACCCTGACCACAAGCTTGACATCGAATGAATCATATCTTAGTCTGAATTCAAAAAGAACCACTCCCCCTCTCCACACACAGACATCTCCCCTACGCAATACTTAAGCTATTACCATCTTGTAGCCGTCCCCACCTAAGCTACTCAGCATACGCTATCTGGACTCCGCCATATCCAAAATACCTGACTTAATTCCGCAGCCAAGGGCAAGCTATCCCCTGATTGGATGATTGATCTCGTCGCCAGCCAATCAGATCGCTAGGGCTTCCCGACCTTAAGCTTATAAGCATTTGGCCTAGGAATAACGCCAAGGGGCAAAGTTCCAAATTACTCGCAGAGAATTTTTTTTACAACTCTGTCGCGACTTGTAAACTAGCTTATAATGGAGCTTAATTCATCGCCTCTACTTTTTCCTGCAGGACGGCGATAGTTGGGAATCAGGTAGTCGCAAATTGTTGCAATTTGTCGCAACTAATTCGCAAGAAAATGAGTTTAGCATTAGGCGGTCGTGGGTAAAGTTTTAATGGTGTGGGTCATTAGTCATCGTGACGTTACGATCTATTATAGAGCTCTACCTTGTAGAACAGAAATGACCTTTTTTTAAAGGATTTAATGAAAATAATAATGAATTCTTTATTTTGCTTATGAACGGGGGTAGAAAATTGGTACAGGGTAGGCCCGAGGTTAAGAGAGTCCCTTCAAACCGATGGAAAGCCTCTCACCTCAAACCAAACTTATAATTCTATTAAGACCGCAACATCAGAACAGCGAGTCGAAGGCCAGGAAACCGATTAGCGCAGTAGGCATCTAATCACTGACATACCATACTTATTTCATGTGAGGGTTTGGACCTGGACTGGGTTGTGCATTTTATTTTGTTTATTTGTTTATTATTGCCCCTAGACACTATTAAGGTTAATAGTTTACAATATTCAGATTATAGGCATGTATATTTTAAGTTTTTCTCTTATTTAGCTCAAATTAAAAGAATATACTGTGGCCTCCTCCCCTTATACACTCCGTCTCTACCCACGTGTAATCTCTCCTACTACCTAATGAAGGGTAGAATTGTATAGAGAAAATGTAGACAGCTTGTGTTAACACGTCAAATTGATAATTGTAATTGTATATACATGACGTAAAATGCACTAATGTCATTTGAAAATAATTGTGTCTCACCCATCTCATCTCGACCTATGACAAGATATATAAAAGTCAGGAACCCTTACATTCCATTATTTCATAAAACATTTCACCTCATACTTCACCTTCCTCTCATTATCTCTTTTATAAATGTTCTGTTAAATATTAGACAAAAACGGCTTATAACAGGTAATTTATAAATTAAAATAGCACGAGGTTGTATATAACAAATAAAAACGTTGGATAGATTACTGTTATGATATGTACACTACACACCTCGAAAATGCTGTAAGATAATCAGGGTGCTAAAGAACATCACCTCTGAGGTGAGGGCATCAAAAATGTACTACGAAGCCTGAATAAAAAAATTTCTGTTCAAAAAAATAAATATACACACTGAGAGTCAGACATTATAAGCTGCAATGTGGGCCCTGCAACCTTAGCATAACCACGTTGCGTTTAGGAAACTAAAAATAGAAGCGCTTTGGTGGAAATATGTGCCTTACTCAGAATGTACTTCTATATTTTTAAGTTTGATAATTTTATTTTTTGAAAAAAAGTTTGCAATATTTCTGGGTGGACCATCGCTAGTAAAGTAGCTAAATATACTCTATAGGATTACCAACGAAATGCAAAGATAATCTAATACAGTCTTAACATTTGGTAAATACATTTATACGACTTTAAATGGTACATACTCCAAAAATGAGAACATTCCTATAAAAAGATCCTGTGAATAAAATACATTGAGAAATATCAATTTTGCGACTTGTGACACATTTTCCTGTAATGCATCACATTTTAAGAGATTCCAGAGAGATCTTGAGTTACCTTTACTTACTAACTTTTAACTTGTACTTCAATAGGCCAAACATTGTGTCTTATGACCAAAGTGTCCAAAGAAAAACTGCGTTATTATGGAACAATCTCGATGTTGACACAAGAAACATAAATGATTATAAGGTCTTCAGAGCCTCAACCAAGGCTGAATGTATGTTACCTATATTCTCTTAAAACCGTAAATATCCTCCTATATCTCACACCTCATCCTATCATTGTAGTTCTCTCCTAGTTTCTACTTTTAGCAAGTCTCTTTCTATTTGTGTTGTTACATGCATAAACAAGTCACAGTTTATAGAACCCAAAGGTATTAGCCACTCAACCAGATTTAACCATTCAAATGGTTAAAACTGAGGCTCGTTTCCTACCAATTATACACATGTCATTGTACTCTGCAAGAATAGATTGTATATTGTCATATTATTTTGTGTATCGATTAATAAACGTTTCTAAAAAAAAAAAAAACTGCATCGACAAACTGACCTTTGAAAATTGGATGAAACCCAAACACCTCAAAAGAGAACAAGAGGCACAAATCAGGGTAACGTAATCCAAGGTACATCAAACCTAATCTGCTAAAAAGCAAATTTATGATTGAGTTAGTTTTACTGGGAGGAATCATGTCCATTAACTTTCATTAGAGAAGAACCATCAGGGGAGAAAACAAACCAACCTGCCTACTTCAACATGCAAACCCTTTGTTATGATAAAGATCATCAAGTCTGTTTTCATAAATGCTTGCTGAACTTCAGTTCGATCAGATAAAACCGCCCCTGTGCCAACTGCACATGGGTCAGATTTTCAAAAAGTCTACAATTGGCAGCTGTACACATTTAGTAAATTCTGCTAAATTAGAATTCAATTTGATCAATACTAGGTAAATTCGAGTATATTTGGCATTGCATTGATTCTAGCAATCTGTTTGGTTAGCTTGAGGTGTGATTTAAACTTTATTTTCGTCTGAAATGTGGGTTATTTGAAAGGATTGATGAAGACAAATTATACATGTTCTGTTGATTTGACCCACAAGTAACAAGAAACCCCCCAAGTAGTGGGCCTGATGATGCGCCCGGGCCGACTAGGTTTGTTGGACTAATTAGTTAAATGGCAGGTAAATTACTAATGCGGGCCCAAGGGGTGGGGGCGCTTGATAGCCCGGGCGCATAAGGCGGACCATTCTCATTAGGCAGTTAATGCATAAAGTGCCTGCAAAAGGTACCCCCTTTTACCCTGCGTCCGCCTCCTCCTCCTCTCTTCTTCGATTCTGTCACAACTGTCCCTCCCACTCCTCCCATGCCTGTTTCTCCTCGCCATTCTCCTTCCCTCGCCTTCCCTCTCCCTTTTTCGACTTATGTAGGCCTATTCCACCCTCTAATTCCTCCTTTATGTTACTCCTTTCCCTACTCTCCCCATCCTCTTTTATTTTGTTATTCTTCCATTCCCCCTCTCCCTCCCTCCTCTCCCTCCCTCCTCTCCCTCCCCACATCTTCCTCTCCCTCCCTCCTCTCTCTTTCGCCCTCGTCTCGCTCTCCCTCCGCCCTCTCCCTCTCCTTCTTCTCTCTTCTCTCCCCCTTCCTCCCCCCCTCACCTTTTCCGCCTCCTACCCGTCCCTTTTTCAGACAATTTTACCAGAATTATGTTACGAGAATAGTTTCTGGTATTATTGCAATTATTTCCTAACGTCAACAACCCTTACGTCAACAACCCTTACCTTCCGTATCTCACGAGACAATACGTTGTGTCCAGACCGTCCTCCTGCTGTCAACTATATCTACAAGCAATAGCAAATAAATAAAACAAAACAAACAGTCTAGGCTCAAAGTTCAAAGTCCCTTCAAACAAAGGGAAAGCCCTTCGCCTTAAACTACAAAGTGCCATTATAACTCCATTAAGACCTCAAAATGTCATTACATTCGCATTAAAACGCCGAGTTCTAGGCCAGGAAACCGATCAGCGAAGTGGGCTGACATAACATTCTTATCTGATCAGAGGGTTTGGACCTAGAGTGTGATCTGAGGGTTTGGATCTAGAGTGTGATCTGAGGGTTTGGACCTAGAGTGTGATCTGAGGGTTTGGACATAGAGTGAACAATATTCCATCCCATCATCAAACCAGTTCAACTAACCTACCTCTAATACAGGAGAGCGCCTGATCACTTTAACGAGGCTGAAAATGGATTAGAGTCAATCCCATAATCCCAGATTTGGGGCATGCGCGGTGACTAACGGAAGTGCCCTGTCAGAGAGATCATTTGTCAAGCTGCGCATCCCAACCATTCAGTGCATTTGTGAGTGATTAAATAATTGTCCCTCGTCATTTATATCAATATGGATTTTATTGCTCAATTGGTAAAGGAAACTGCTGTGTAACAGCTACTAAAAGGTAGTTTTATGACTCAGCAAAATATTTTGGGCTGGTTTTCACCTGGGGTGTTATTTTACTGTTTGGGTGGATATAATGTTGCGACAAAAATGTCTGTTTGGTACTTGGTGGTGGATTATGATTCAGTTATTGGATTGTTAATAGAATCGCCGGGGTAAGCAAGGAGAAAAACACAACATGGAGAAAATTGTTTGCTGATATATCATGCAGACCTAATAGAAGCCAACAAATAAAAGAATCTCTTACTAAAAGTATCACGACCCGGTTAAACCAACGGGCGAGTGAAAAACCCTTAAAGTGTTCAACTACTAGTAAGAACCTCTTTGTATAAATAGTCGTTAAAATCTCATGTTCAACAGGAATAAGAGCATATGTATATCTAGATGTCGATATGCTTAGGCGAAGAGGAAAGCTTTGTTGATATATTGAGTAAAGTAGTTGACGGGAAAAACAAAATTATTGGATGTTGGAATCTGCTATGAGCGATAATAAGTGAGATCACCGAAGGAAAGGATTTTGGCGGGTCGCCGAAATTTAATTGTGGAGTTTTATCTTTGTCCAGAGACAACTTTCTCTCAGTTTCAATTACATATCAAGTTTACATTCTGATTAAAAGCATGTTCTCGCCGTGTAGTAAACAAAGGTTATCAATTATTTTTAATGATAAACTGTTAAAATTCAGATAATGAATAATCTGACCTGTGCGATGAAAAAGATACAGCCTATAATGTTCTGTTGAACAAATACGAGACAAAACTGGTATGGATAGCGATATTCATTTCTTAAATTGTTCCCATCATTTTGAGTTTTAAAAACAAAAGGACCTCTTGTATTACACACAAAATGTTTGTTCCGTTCCTATCGGCCTGTTGTATTATCTACGAAAAGGCCATTTAGTACAAGGATAAATGTTTATATATATCGTATTTTTATTCTGAATCCATCAATATACAGTTACATTTACTTCGTCAGAACCTGGATTACAGCCTCTGCTAATGCAGTTCTTCCTGGTGTGGCCAGCAGTTCAAAGATTAATAGCTTTACAAAGTTACTTGATGCACATATCTGGATCATTATTACAAAACAATATATTTAATGTGAAGTGAAATGTGAAATTTTAAGTTACCCTATCCACTTTTTGCGACTTGTGACTCATCTTCCTATAACACATCCCAAATCATGTACACAATGTTTTTTGCTAAGATTTGACCAATTTTAGTTTCGTGAGACTATCAATGTATTGAAATTGAACCCATAATAACACACAAAAGAGAAAGATGTATTAAAAATAGTGGGATGCTTGGTTTCATAAGTCACAGGTTTCCCAGAGCAGGTAGAGTGTAGAACATCAATGGCATTTCATCAACCCTAAAGAATGCAACTCTTTACAATAGACTATTACCAGGGGCCTGTTGCATAAGCAACCCTTACTTAAAATATTCCTTGCTAAGCACTTTCTCCTTGCTTAGGTAGGACATTCCTACTGTAGGAATAACTTGTCAGTGTCTGTGTATTGTCTGTATTGCAAATGTGTTTCCCGAACAGTTTCTTACCAACTTCTTAGTAAGGAAAAGTAGCGAAGGAAAATCTTAAGTAAGGATCTGTTCTGCAATGGGGCCCTGTATAACTCCTCCCACTTGGTCTTGACCCCAAAGGTCAAGTACCCGGCTGAATTGTGGAGTCAGATCTAAGGTGTGAAAAGTAGAGAAAGGAAAAGAAAGGGAGAGAGCATTAGGAAAACTTGTCAAGTACCTGAGAGCCTCCTTCAGCTCCATTATAGAATAACCGCCTATTAATAAGCTTATTAACACCATAGGGGGCCAGGATAAAAGACCATAATAATCGTTCAGAGCCTTGGAAAATGTACAATCGGCAGCTTAACCCATTCAGTAAATTCTGCTAAATTAAACAAAAAAATGATAAATACTCGTAATATCTGAATATATTTGATACTGCCTTGATTCAAAAGGTCTGTCCAGTTTTCTTTAACTATATTTTAGATGTAATTTCTTTTCTTGATTTTTTTTCAAAGGATGTGTGAAGGTGAATTGTACATTGTCCGACGCTCTGACCCATAGGCTTATTAAAGCTATAGAGGGCCTGGGTAAATGATGGGAAATATGGGGGGTATTGTTCCTTGGAATGTGAATTGTACTTATTATTATTATATGGAAAAGGTATGGAAAAGGGAGAAATAAAGGACAGAACATTAGTAAAATCTTGTCCTGTAGGTGAAGGGGGCTACTGTATATTCTATTATAGAACAACTAACTATGAACACAGGGTTTTTATTCAGAGAGCTTGTATTCTGTTATTAATAAGCTTGTTAGCGCTACAGGGGATCTGGCCAAAAGGTCACAGACATAAGTTGGGTCCTTTTTTCGAGTGGGAATTTCATTTGCTATTATATGTTTACAAGAGGAACTCGTCGTTTAAATGGTGTTAAATATAATATCAAATCTGTATATAGATCTATTGCATATATCTTTAGTTTTTTTTATCTTTTCAGCTGGACAACTGAAAATATGACTACAAATGTGTGAAAGTTTGTTGAATGTGTTATATTCTTTTTAAAGAAAACCATGAAAGTATAAAATAAGAGAGCATTAGCAGCATCCTGTCAAGAAGTTGAAGTAGCCTCAGTGAACATCCACCCAAAACTAAAGATTTTCTACTTTTTTATTATGATGTTGTTTCGATATAATTATGTTTGAATAAATGTTTGCAATATTTCTAGATGGACAATTACCAGTAAAGTAATTAAATCTGCTCCATAGAATGACCTTTGAAACGCAAAGATGCATTTAATACACTCTCTTCAAATTTGGTACATGGATTGATATGACTATAAGTGCTATGCCCCTCAGAAATAAGAACATTCCAACAAAGGGATCTTGTGGATAAATCACTTTGGAAAATATCATTTCTCCGACTTGTGACTCATTTTCCTAAACACTTTGCATTTCAGATTGTATATCTCATTTAATTTCCTCTACATAGTTGCAATCCTCTTAAGGGTCAAGTCTTGAGTAAATGCACAATTGACCTTCACCAATCCTCTCAAATAACCCACATTTAAGACAAAAATTAGGTTCAAAATACAGTTCAACATAACCAAACAGATTTATTTAATGAATACAATACAGAATACATGATGAAACTGGATTTTTTCCCATTTTGATTAAGGCCAGACACTTAAACAATTAGCAAACCAGGATAACCTTTAACAGGTGGTTTTCATCCTAATTGGGAATTTTAGGATATCACTATTTAGATAGGCTATCAATTAACACTGGATCGTATTTGACCTTAATTATCATATTAAATAAAGATACACAAATAATTGAAGTTTCAAGTAGAAGGGGGAACGTTCACTATTCAAAATGTCTATTCCACAGTTATAAGGATACAAATTTGAATATCTTGTCTTGGTTTCAGTATATGGAAATACAAAAAACATTACAATGATGCGAAAACTAATCTTGTTTAGAGAAGCATATGGGTCAGATCGTCAGAAAATGTACAATCGGCAGCTCTACACATTTCGTGAATTCTGCTAAATTAGGCTAAAAAAAAGTTATAATTACTAGCTATATATGAGTATATTTGGTAGTGCGCTGATCGAACCAACGTGTTTGGTTATGTTGAACTGTATTTTGAACCTGATTTCAGTCTTAAATGTGGGCTATTTGAGAGGATTGGTGAAGGTGAATTGTACATTTTCTGACTATCTCACCCTTATATATGGAAAGAATGAAAATAACAGCTGCGCAAAAATTCTCTTGAATTAAAAAAGTGAATTAAAATGTCATCATTATTCACCTGTAAGTTCTTTCAGAGGTTGACAACTGACATGCCCCGACCCTAGCATGTTTTGTCCCTCTGCCACCCCAAGGTGTTGACTGACCGTAGGGTATATACCCCTAAGTGTCCACCACTCACTCCAGGGGTGGTTAGCCCCCTAGACTGTCTACTGTCTATATGTTGTCACTGAATCACAATAATAGCTCCTCCCCCTGCCCTGATTGACACCTATACCTCTTACCTTTACCCAGCAGTTAAATGGTAAGATCGTCAGAAAATGTACAATTCACCTTCACCAATCCTCTCAAATAACCCACATTTAAGACAAAAATGAGCTTTAAAATGCATAATGTTTAACATAACGGAACTGATACTTTAAATCAATGTGATAACAAATACTCAGATATACCCGGTATTCATCATTTTTTAGTCTAATTGAGCAGAATTTCCTGAATGTGTAGAGCTGCCAATTGTACATATTCTGACGATCTGTCACTGCAGCTGCATTCTCAGCTACTATGACTAATAAACTTACTTACCAAATTTACTCAAATGATGACTTATAAGACTGAATTCAGCAATATTCTGCTGCTGTTATATGTTTATACAAGAGGTACTCATATTATGACTTATAGGACTGGATTTATCAATATTCTGCTGCTGTTATATGTCTATATACAAAGTTACTCATATTATGACTTATAGAACTGGATTCATCAATATGCTGCTGCTGTTATATGTTTATACAAGAGTTACTCATATTATGACATATAGGATTGAATTTAACAATATTCTGCTGCTGTTATATGTTTATACAAGAGTTACTCATATTATGACATATAGGACTGGATTTATCAATATTCTGCTGCTGTTATATGTTTATACAAGAGTTACTCATATTATGACATATAGGACTGAATTTAACAATATTCTGCTGCTGTTATATGTTTATACAAGAGTTACTGCTGTTATATGTTTATACAAGAGTTACTCATATTATGACTTATAGGACTGGATTTATCAATATGCTGCTGCTGTTATATGTTTATACAAGAGTTACTCATATTATGACTTATAGGACTGCATTCATCAATATTCTGCAGCTGGCATATGTTTATACAAGAATTTGAAGTAGAGACAGTCGAGCGAAAACAGCCGCCGTTGAGCGATAATAAGTCACCATAAGAAAGGATTTGGGCGACTTTGTCCAAATACAAATGTTTTAGAAGCCCTTTAGCAAAAACAACTTGACAAAATCCTTGAAAATGTTGGTTATAAATGTTGTAGATGCGTTGGAAAAGAAAATGTAGAACATATTTTGCTTTAAGGTGACCCTGTGTGCCACCAACCATTGTGTCTGGCATCATTGAAGATCAAATAAATGTTCAATAGGGGATTTGCATGTCTCACTGCGCATGTCTGTTACAGTGCATGCTGGGATGGATTCAGTGCAAATCTGACATACACGTATTCAGCACCCTTTTATGGAAAATGCAAGGATCTTTTCACCAATATCATAGGATATGTAAATGAAACCAAATTTATGCATCATGCGAAAGATGGGGGCTTGTGTTATGGAAACATGTAAAACACTAAATACATATTCCGATTAAAGTTTTTCCAACTGTTTTTTTTTCTATCGATATGTTCTTATGTCTCATCAAGTAACGAATCCAGCTAAATATTCGTAACCTACTATTTTAATTGACAATTATACGTTAATTCGTGAAAACAAACTTAACTTAACAACTATTGCCAACTGGATGGACACAGTGAGGTCTACTGCCCCCCACCTCCTCCCCTATATGGGTCAGATTTTCAGAAAATGTACAATTCACCTACGCCGATTCTCTCAAATAACCCAAATTTAAGACAAAAATCAGGGTTCGAAATACTGTTCAACATAACCAAACAGACTATTTGAATCAAGGCAATACCAAATACAATCATATATACCTAGTGTTGATAATTGTTCAGTCCAATTTAGCAGAATTTGCAAAATATGATGATCTGCCAATTGTACATTTTCCTATAAATCTGACCTATATTTAAACACCTGTACGCCCCCCCTCCCCCCCCCCCCCGCACCCATATACAACGTCTTCACACTTCACATAGACCAGATCACCACATGCCAGTCACATTAGCTTGAGGTCTTAATAATAGACCTTAAAGATAGCCCCCTCCTTTCTCCCTTTATACATACCCCTATATCCCCCACCGACCTCCCCCACCCCCACCGACCCCATGCACACCCACCAGCGACAAGGCATTGAACCTCCATCAACCCCTCACCCCCCCACCCCAACCCCAACCCCTCACCCCATCACCCCAGTGCTTCAGGTAGAGTAAGACTTTATAATTACCTTGTTAAACTGGCTACAGGTGTTACCCTAATCAATGGGGCAATATGAAAACGATGCGGGGGGTGGATTGAGACGTTTGAGTGACAGCTCCATCAGCGTTCGTCCTCCTCAAGTGGGACGGCCCAACAAGGAGTGTACAATTAGACCACATCAAAACTTGAAATGTTCAAAGAAAGTTGTAAATTTTAAAATTTTGTACATCTTGCTAACCCTTATATATGGGTGAGATTTTCAGAAAATGTACAATCTTCAGATCTACACATTATTAAATTCCGCTAAATTAGACTGAAAATGGCCAATACTTGATAAATTCGAGTATATTCGGCATTGTATTGATTCTAGCAATCTGTTTGGTTAGGTTGAACTGTATTTTGAACTTTATTTCCGTCTGAAATTTGGGTTATTTGAGAAGATTGGTGAAGGTGAATTGTACATTTTCTGACAATCTGACCCGTATATTGATGTATTTTAATTGAGCTCGAAAACCTTGAACAAAAATAAATGTTTCTTTTCACTATTGTCTTATTTTCTCTCGTAACGAGCATTAAAATCTAATGAAGGCAATTATTGCTATCGCCCAAGGTCGAGGGAATTATATATCTTGTTGATCTGCATTAATTATCTGCTAATTTGTTATATGCATACTCTTTTGTTTGTATTGTTTATGGCATAATATTTTCGTTGAATGATACGTATCATTTCATTGTGAAATTTCGCGAAATAAAAACCTGTACAAAAAACGACAAAAACTGATTTACCGTTTGTATTGTTGGTATTATTCGTATGCATATTAACACATGTAGGTTATGGCTACTTCCCGAGTTAAACAGCATAATTACCAACGTGATTCTTATAGTAACGATGGAAAATAATAATTAAAAACAGAAACGATTTATGACATGATGGTATGTTTTTATTATGGACTTATACCCAGTTTATTAAGAAATATCGACTACTATTGATGTTGTTTGAAGATTACTTTGAATACTTGTCTTATTAAAATACTGTGGAATAAATACCCGGTGTTTGGGATAACAAAACATAGTTATCAACCTCATACTTCATATCTTTCTGAATGTTTGAGGCTGCAAATGCAAAATGTACACTTCTTGAGATCCTGGCCCAATTCATGAAGCAATTCCAATGTAGAGGAACTGAAGCAGAAAGAGAAAGAAACTTCTATTGTTAACGATGCTTCAGAATAGGCATTTGTGTCAGACTTTCAGAAAATGTACAATTGGCAGTTGTACACATTTAGTAAATTCTGCTAAATCAGGCTGCAATTTGGTTAATACTGGGTAAATTCTAGTATATTCGGCATTGCATTGATTCTAGCAATCCGTTTGGTTAGGTTGAACTGTATTTTGAACTTTTGTCTTTGTCTGAAATTTCGGTTATTTCAGAGAATTGGAGAAGCTAATATGTACATTTTCTGGTGACTTCACCCATTTATCTATGTGCTCGACTATAAACATTTTACTGGGATTCTATTCAAAAGGCGATGAAGTAGAGGTTCTTTTTAATGCAGTAAATATAACGACTGAAATCTGAAAGAACAGAGACGGAGAGTGTTTTAAAGGATTTAGAAACATGTTGCACATTTAAGCCCTATGCTTTATGGATGCTGTAAATTATGACAAATCACTACCGGTCAAGATTATTTGTGACAATTTAAGGTACTTAAGTGATGAGATATGGAGATACATACTACATGGTTCACCGATATTCTCTTTATTATTTTCATTTTTTTAGAGCATAAGTATGGATATGAATATGAAGCTAATTATATTTATCTATAGCCTATAGTCATTATGTGAGTATATGGTGAAACCTACAGGTTATAAGACAAAAGATAAAACCGATATAAAAGTTGCTTTATTATTGTAGAGGCCAAGATGGCAGGTAAAGGAAATAGAGTGGATTTGCAGAAAGAAAAAAAAGATGGGTTTCATCTTTTGTGTTTGTGTATATATAGGTATACTGTACGTTTTATATATTGCTTTCTGCAAGATCTTAAATATAACAATATACACTTGACTTAGGATTAAATGTTTTATCTAAAAGTTCCAAAAAAATAGGAATGACATCGGCTGATATCCTTGCTCTAAGGTAGTCAGGGCATCAATTATGCTAAATGAGGCTGAACAGTCTACGCTCAGAGTTGAGAGAGTCCCTCAAAACTGAGGGAAAGCCTCTCGCTCAATACGCAAAATGCCATTATAATCCCATTAGGTCTACTCCAGGGGTCGGAAAGCTGTTAACGCAATCACTAACATACCATTCTTATTCTTATCTGAGAGCCTTGGCTGGCCTGAGAAAATTGATGCAATCTTGAAAATATTGTCCCGCATGCAATTATCTGGCATCCAATAGAAGACCAAAGCAATCACAAAATAGACAACCAATTTTCAGGACGAAAAAAAAAAAGAATACATCCAATAATTATTATTCAATGAAATATGATTAGATTAGGAATTGATAAGTATATGGGTCAGATCTTCAGAAAATGCACAATCTATCGTTCTACACGTCTATCGAATTCTGCTAAATTAGAGTGAAAATTGATAAATACTAGGTATATTTGGGTATATTCTGTATTGTATTCATTCAGTAAATCTATCTGGTTATGTTGAACTGTATTTTGAACCTAGGTTTTGTCCTAAATTTGGGTTATTTTAGAAGATTGGTGAAGGCCAATTATACTTTTTCTGGCGATTTCACCATATATATTGAATAAAATGTCTGAAACTGATTGTACACATCAAGGCGAACTGACCCACCTGCATTTCATTTTTATAATTGCCCACATGAAATATGGGGGCACCGGGTGCATACACATAACGCTATTGTCACTCGTTATGCCTCATTATTTATTACTGCAATAAACGCGATTGCGTTTCAGGGTTGCGTGGGTACAAGTCAAAAATCAACACACCTGACAATCAACACGGGTCAGATTTTCAGAAAATGTACAATAATATTGGTAAATCAAAATATTTTGTAAATTCTGCTAAACTGGACTAAAAAATCATCAACACTAGGTATATATGGGTATATTTAGTATTGCCTTGATTCAAACAGTCTGTTTGGTTATGTTGAACTGTATTTTTAACCTGAGTTTTGTCTTAAATTAGGGTTATTTGAGAGGATTGGTGAAGGCGAATTGTACATTTTCTGGACATCTGACCCACATAGTCCTACCACCCCATGCACTTCTAGGCACCCGCTTCAACAGTTGAAACGGGCTGAGGGTGAAGTTGTCAGAAAATGTACAATGTGTATTCCCCAATCCTCTCAAATAATCAAATTTTAGGAGAGGCTTATACTCAATATTGATAGAGTTCAATATAATCGAACACATTTTGTATTCAGCCCAATGCAAGAGAATATGGGTAAGATTTTCAGAAAATGTACAATTGGCCTTCACTAATCCTCTCAAATAACCCACATTTGAGACAAGAATGAGCTTCAAAATGCAGTTTAAAATAACAGAACTGATACTTTAAATCAATGGGATACCAAATGTACTCAGATATACCCGGTATTCTTCATTTTCAGCCTAACTTAGGAGAATTTTCCTAAATATGTTGATCTGCCAATTGTACGGTTTCTGAAAATCTGACCCATATATTCAAATATGCCCATAATTTATTAGTTTTTATCATGACAATTTCTAGGCAACCAGACCCATTTATGGATGGGAAACACGGGTCAGATCGTCAGTAAAAGTGGGCCTACAATCGGCTGTTCTACAGAATCAGTCAAATCTACTAAATTAGCCTGCAAATGATTAAATACTAGGTATATCTGAGTATATATTTGGTGTTACGTTGATTGAAACAGTTTGTTTGAGTATGTTTATCTATATTTTGAACTGCATTTCTGTCTGCATTTCTGGATTGGTGAAGGCGAATTGTAAATTTCCTGACGATCCGACCCACATGCATTGAGGCTAAGATCTTATCCAAAGGAACAGGAACAGGTGGCTCGGCCCTAACATCCACTAGATCATACCATATGCATAACCACCTCATGTTAATTAAGATATTAATACATTAGTGCACTGTATCCACTTATGGGTCAGATTTTCAGAAAATGCACAATCTACATTTCTACACATCTCTCAAATTCTGCTAAATGAGAGTGAAGATTGCTAAATACTAGTAATACTGACAATTTAAGTATATTCTGTATTTTATTCAATGAATCTGTCTGGTTCTGTTGAACCGTATTTTAAACCTGATTTTTGCCTCAAATTTGGGTTTTTGAGAGGATTGGTGAAGGCCAATTGTACATTTTCCCAAGACTTGACCCTTATATCAAACTTAAACTGCATTCCCAGCTCTTAAGGCAAAAATAAATCTTACCAAATTTACTGTTTTTATTTTAAACATTAGAACATTATTTCCCATAACTATCTTACCATATTTAATATGGGCATGACAGGAACAACTCAAAATACAGAATATCTATAGATTGTGATCGATGTTGACTGGAAATGTAGTTTTAAATGCCCTGCTGCTTCAAACATGAACGGTGGATAGCCTACAAACTCCTCTCCATTTTATCGCATCAAATATTGATCTATATCATAAACGATAGCCCTCCCCCTGACAACTTTATTACCCCTGATATCACGGCAGCATGAGGCAGGCTTTTTAAGTATTAAGAAACCAAATATTGACTTTGTCTGGGTAAAATCGATAAATCTTTATTCTGCGCCAATGGAGTGTGTAATAAAATTTACTGCGGGGCTAACACAAGGAACGAGGTGAAGTACTGTGACAAAGCATTTTCTACTTAACCCTTAATTATTGCTAAATGGATTGGGTTTTTTTGACCAGTTTTGTCATTTTCTTCATGAATGTTTAGTGTAATAATGAAGTCTTGTTGTTTGGGAAAGTGCCTGGGAAATGTTGTGCTTTTGATTGCGTTTTTGCGTTATATACTGTAAACGTATTAATGTTCGCGCAGTATTTATTTTCGCTATTAAGTAAAAATAAATCCGGCGCGAAACGTTTAATTACTTGTATTGCGTAAACAATGTGTGCGACTTCCTTGCTGCGAAAATTTAAATCCGCGCGAAAAGGTCTCAAAGTACTTAGTGCGCGAAAATGTATCTGCGCGAAAATAAATACGTTTACAGTAATATAAGCGTGGGGATTAAAGGGTGCAATGGTTTGTGGCAAGATGCCCGTTAAAGAAGCCTATTGACTAATCAGATAAAATGATAATTAGTATACCACACGAAATACGAGAGAGAGAGAGAGAGGGAGAGAGAGAGAGGCAGAGGATGGGAGACAGGGGGGGGGGGGACAAAGAGAAAGGAGAGGATGAGGAAAGCATGAGAGAAGAGTAAGAGAGAAAAAGAGAGAGAAATGGAAGGGAGAGAGCAACATTAAAGGGACCTAAGAGGGAGGGGAAAGAGGGCTGTACAACTCTGGGGATTGAAGGAGAGGGGAAATGAGAGGGCGAGAGAGAGGGCGCAAGGCAGAAAGGGAGAGAGAGGGGGGGGGGGGGAGAGAGAGACAAGAGAGTAATCAAGGACAGGGAGAGATGGAGTGGGGGAGAACGGAAGAGAGAAAGAGAGAGAGGGAAAGAGAGAGGAGAGAGAGGGAGAGAGATAGAAAGGAGAGAGGAGAGAGAGGGAGAGAGAGAGAGAAAGGAGAGAGGGGAGAGAGCGAGAGAGGGAGAAAGGGGGAAAGGGAGAAAGGGAGAGAGAAGAGAGTAATTAATTATTGAAGTGTTGAAAAGCTGTACCACTAGACAACAAGACAGATGACCTTATCTGAGGACAAAATGTCACAAGAGGCACTGAAAGGTAATTAATCCCGTCCTATTGTGTGGGGGCCGGGTGGGGGGTATTGCAAGAGTTGTCCTCAGTGTCTCACTGGTCAAGGGTGTCCAGTTCTGACCACCTGGCCACCTGCACCCTTTATCTGACCACTCAATCCTACCAGCGACCACCTCCACCAGTTTACACATGCGCGTCTCACCTGCGTCTCAAGTGAAACCAGTCACCGCTGGTAGGAGAAACTGAAAGTGAAACTAAGTCCAGGCGAGTTACACGGGCCGCAGCTGGTGAGCCACAAGTCAATTATGGGTCAGATTTTCAGAAAATGTATAATTCAACTTCGCCAATCTTCTCAAATAACCCAAATTTCAGACGAAAATAAAGTTGAAAACACAGTTCAACCTAACCAAACAGATTGCTAGAATCAATGCAATGCCAAATATACTCGAATTGACCTAGTATTGACCAAATTGCAGCTTAATTTAGCAGAATTTACTAAATTTGTAGAGCTGCCAATTGTACATTTTCTGAACATTTGACCCCACTATTTGTTTGTTGGAGTCGATTATAAACGATGGAATTAAGTCTTCTCGGGTCAGATCTTCCGAAAATGTACAATTCGCCTTCACAGATCTTCTCAAATAACCCAAATTTAAGACAAATATAAAGAATATGTTAGGTTATATAGATCTGTATTTTAAACCTGTCGGAAATTTGGAATATTTGAGGGGATTGGTGAAGGCCAATTGTTTCAGGAGACTTCGCCCATACAACGAGACAGCGTTGCATTTCTCGCACAAGCCTAAATGATATTCATGGGTCCGATTTTCAGAAAATGTACAATTGGCAGATCAACAGTCATATTTTGCAAATTCTGCTAAGTTGGACTGAAATATCACCAACGTTAGGTATATATGAGTGTATTTGGTATTGGCAATTGATTCAAACAGTCTGTTTGGTTATGTTGAACACAATTTTGAGCCTGATTCTTGTCTTAAATTTAGGTTATTTGAGAGAATTGGTGAAGATGAATTGTACATTTTCTAAAAATCTGACCCATATATGTACGCATAACAACACCCAGGATTCATTTAAATCCAACACAGATTCCCCAATTTTAGATAACCATTTGTGATGTGTTTGAAGAAAACGAGTCACAAGTCGCAAAAAAATGGATTTTGAGATACATGTATAATCATATTTGAAAAAATGGGACCAATCCGATTCCAATGATATTAAACAGTAGGACATCTAATACGTATTTCTATAATTTAAGTTTGATATATTCTTTTTTAAGTTAGCAATATTTCTGGATGGACAAATAATAGTGAAGTAGCTAAATATACTTTATAAGATGACCTTAGAAATACTTGGATTTATGGAATACCTGTCTTGAAATTTGGAAAATGTATTCATGCTAGAAATAGGGTCAAGCACCCCAAAAATAAAGACATCCTGGGTATAAAAGACATTAAAAAATGTGATTCACTTTCCTGTAACACATCACTTATCATGTGTCGAAAATTGACATATTCGTCTTTCCCATGTAAATTCCAGCTTCTACCTAAAAATAGACAGAATCAAATACCAACGTCTCTATCAACCCTCCTCCTCCTCCTCCTCCCCCTCCTCTTCCTCCTCCTCCTCAGGTACCCCTTGAGAAACCCTGCATACATTAAACGTTACAAAGATACCCCAATTTGCACAATTATATTATGTTTTGAGGAGGTGACAGATTTGCCAAACATTGTCACCCAGTTTTTCCCATGGACGACCCATTGTTCGCCAAGTGGCCGCGACAATTGTTACTTTTCGCCGCCAGTTGGCTATAACTATCACCATGGCAATTACCGCCGCTTTCCCAGCCAATCAAAAACCACTTGACAACTAGATCAAAGCACAGCCTTGTGGAAAAGCATGTTCTCGTTTTATCATTTTGTGAGGTGCGTAACCCTTGTTCAGGGTGCGAGGATTTACCTTTAGGGTCAGATCGTCAGAATATGTACAATTGGTAGCTGTAGACATTTAGTAAAATCTGCTGAATTAGGCTGGGAAATGATGAATACCGTGTATATCTGAGTATATTTGGTATCACATTGATTTAAAGTGTCAGTTTTGTTAGGTTGAACTGCATTTTAAAGCACATTTTTGTCCTTAATGTGGATTATTCAAGAGGCTTGGTGAAGGCCAATCGTACATTTTCTGAAAATCTAACCCCTTTAGTGGTGCGCATCCAGTTAATTGGGAGGGGATGAAACGTGGGTGTGAGGAAACGGGGTAAGGGTGTGTGTGTGTCGGGAGGGGGGGGGGGGGAGGTGCGGCCCATTGATGTAGCTTCTGATGACTGTGGATATTTAGTCAAACAAAACGGTACATTTCTAAAAGCTGCAATCTCAGCACAATTCGTTTTTACCATATGAGCAGGGTCAAGCCATCGGAGAATTCACATTCACCAATCCTCTCAAAAAAAGCAAACTTCAGAGTTCAAGGTTCAAACTGGTAACAAGGTAACAAGATATAACCGAACAAACTCTCTTAATCATTGCAATACCCAATATACTCAGATATACCTATTATTTGTTTAGTTATACCTAATTAAGTCGAATTGATTAAATGTGTAGAGCTGCCAATTGTACTTTTTCTGACGATCTGAACCCAAACTGTTCGACCTGTAGGACTAGAATAGTATAATTTAAATGACTTCTCCGTCACCAGTTCTTCTAGTTGTACCCTTAATAACTAAATGCAAATGTGAATAATCCAATATTGATTCCGCGTAATAGTATTCTAGCAAGACTACCAGAGGCCAATTGCATACCGTTGGTAGGGGCCTGTTGCATAAGAAACCCTTCCTTAAAATGTTCCTCGCTAACCAATATTCCCTTGCTCTGCCCGGCGAAGGGTTAGGTGGAGAATTGCCTACTGTAGAAATAAATATCAGCATTGTCTGTAGGGCCTATATCTAAGTCCTTCCATAAAAGCTTCTTACAAGGAAAACTAGCTAAGGAAAGAAAATCTTATATTTATAAGGATTTGACGTTGCCAAAGGGTCAAGTCTCACAAAAATGTACAATTGACCTTCACCAATCCTGTCAAATAACCCAAATTTAAGACGAGTATCAGGTTCAAAATACAGTTCAACATAACCGGGCAGAGTTATTGAATGAAAACAATACAGAATACACTCAGATATACCTAGTATTTAGATTGTGCAGGTTCTCAAAATCTGACCCCTATATTCTGCATGATAATTATTTTGACTCATTTCATCAACCATGAGTGAACAATGATTTGGTTAAAAGTTTCCGATGCATTAATTCAGTTCAATGTAAGGGAGGGGGTGCAGAAGAGGCTGTTGTAACAGCTAGCGCCCCCTCCCACTGACCCCCCGCCGAGAGCAATGTTTCCCTTTCAAGCTATTGTTACAGGCACAAGTAGACATGGGAATCAGGGCAATCAGGGACCAGCCAATCTGGTCACCTTTATGGATCCCACAGTCAGAAAATGTACAATCGGCAGCTCTACACATTTAGTAAATTCTGCTCAATTACACTGAAAATGATGAGTAGTATGTATATCTGAGTATATTTGGTACTGCGCAGATTAAAAAAGTCTGTTCGGTTGTGTTGAACTGTATTTTAAAGTACATTTCTGTCTTCAATTCGGGTTATTTGAGAGGATTATTAGATTGATGAAGGCCGATTGTACCTCCTCTGACGTCCTCTGTCGAAGTGACATTGAGGGTAAGATTTTCAGAAAATGCTCAATCTACAGTTCTACACATCTATCAAACTCTGCTAAATTAGAGTGAAAAATGATAAATACTGAGTATATCTGAGTGTATTCTGTATTGGATTTATTCAATAAATCTGTCTGGTTATGTTGAACTGTATTTTGAAACTAATTTTTTCTTAAATTTGGATTATTTGAGAGGATTGGTGAAAGCTAATTGTAAATTTTCTAAAGATCTGACCCTTCTGTTCCAGGGACTTGTAGACGAGCCATTCTGAAACAAGATATTGTTGATTGGTGAGAGTCTTTCCCTTGTCAACACAGATATTAGCGAAAATGTACAATTTTATTTCACATACCTCGAAATGTGGCAAAATTGATACAAATTCGGGTTTAAAAAACGCACTCTGTACATCGTACATTACTGTTCAAAATACTGGATAAAAACTGTTTAAAAAGTGCTATAAAAGGCATTACCATCTGTACTGGTGAACATAACTGCCCTATTCATCACCCCCTGAACTATAAAGTGATAAAAACATAAATGTTTGGGGGTGATATTTGATTTGCTCCTTAATTGGGAAAAGAAATCAAAGGGTTTTTTATTAGAAGAATGAATGCTTTCTCAGAAAAAAAAGGTGTCATAAATTTCGCGGAACCGTAAACTGAAATTAATGATATTTAAGTATAACGGCTATACACTGATTAGAGGATAAAACAATGGTAATTTCCCTGATGAAAATAATATAAATTCTTTACAAAATTAATTGGTAAACAGCTGTTTTATTAGCCTATGGATCTAATTGTCCAAGTAGACGAGTGAATTTGATATTACACTCATGTAGATTTATATGCGGCTGTTTGCGCCCGATTGTTTTTCTCAACCCCAACCTAAATAATATTTATTAGGCTCACAAAATGCAATCAATATCTATGCCTTGTTCTCCCTGTTCTTCTTGCTCCTCTTCTTCTTCTTGTCTATTCTGGTTAGTACGGTGACTGGAAATATAATTTATTGTTATAATAAATTATGTATAGAGCTCTATGTATGCACACAACAATTTATGTATATAGTTATTGTTAGATAAAAGAAGTAGTATAAAGATAACAAATGTGATGTGTTCCAGGAAAATGAGTCACAGGTCCCAAAATTGATATTTTTCAAAGTGATTTATTTGTAAGATGTCTTTGTGGGAAGGTGTTCATTTTTGGAGTGCTTAACGCTGTTTGTAGCAAGAATATAATGTACCAAATGTCATGTAATAAATATATCCATGCATTTCTAAGGTCATCTGATAGAGTATATTTAGTTACTTTACTAGTAATTTTCCACTCAGAAATATTGCAATCTTAATAACAAATATTCTAAACTTAGAATATAGAAATACTTATTAGATGTCCTCCTGTTTACTATCATTAGAATCCGCTTGATCTCATCTTTTCAAATATGATAATATTTCAAAATTCATTTTTTGCGACTTGTGACTCATTTCCTGTAACACATCACAAATAAAAGGTACAATAGTTGAAATAATCTCATCAATTTGTATTGCTTTCACTAATGCATGATCATATATGGGTCAGATTTTCAGAAAATGTACAATTCACCTTCACCATTCCTCTCAAATAACCCACATTTCAGACAAAAATAAAGTTCAAAATAGAGTTCAACCTAACCAAACAGATTGCTAGAATCAATGCAATGCCGAATATACCCGAATTTACCTAGTATTGACCAAGTTGCAGCCTAATTTAGCGGAATTTACTAAATGTCTACAGCTGCCAATTGTACACTTTCTGAAAATCTGACCCATATACAACAAATACACACTTATCTTATCGAATACTGCAAACGTTTTATAATTAAAACACCACAGCCTGCCTAACGTTAGATTCTCCGCTTGCAGCTTCTGCTCGGGTTTGTTAAGTGCATTCTGTCTGTTCCACTCATAATATTTTACCTACAGATACAAAATATTCTTTGTAATGTGTGCAGTTTCTGTGGACTAAACACATACATGGGTCAGATCTTCAGAAATTGTACAATTCACATTAACAAATCCAGTCAAATAAACCAAATTTAAGACAAGAATTGTTTTCAAAATGCAGTTTAACTTAATCTAACAGGTTGTTTGAACCAGGGCAATGTCAAATATACTGAGTTATACCATGTTTTGGCCATTTTTTTAGTCTAATTTAGCAAAATTTACTAAATGTGTAGGACTGCTGATTGTACATTTCTTTTAAATATGACCCAAATTCCTTTAATAACAGAGAGCTATATAAGTTCAGCTATCACCTGGTAACAGCGTTTGTACCTGTTTGTGAATCAGTTCTATATGTAGACTCTTTCTATTGCAAACTTTTACTTAAGATAAATGAACGGTTCCTTACAGGGGCGTTACCAGATTGGAAAACTATATCTCCTTCATATACGGGGCGTGAGAAAGCGTACAATCTAAAGCTCTACAGATCAAATGAATTATTCTGCTACATTAGGCTTACAATGATAAATACCGGATATATCTGAGTATTATACACGCATTGCTCTGAAAACAACGTATCTAGAGTGGGTTACGCATAGTGTGTATTTAACTAGTGATTACGTGGGGTTGTCATGGCAACCAATGTGTTTTTTACTCAGATTCCCAGTAAAATTCAAATTCATGACTCGATTTTTTTTTTTTTTATTTTTATGATTGAAAGCATGTATAATAAATCTGTTAGTCGCTTAGAATATCTGTAAGTCGCTTAGAATATTGCACCCGCTGCTATGCAACTCGTGCAATATTCACGCTCCTTCAACCAACTTAGTTAGATAACCTGTATGTCTATTTGGTATAGCCTTGATTCTAGGAATCTGTTCTTTTGAAATCTGTTTTTGAAGTACGTTTTGAACATAATGACTTTTGGCTTAAATTTGGGCTATTTGGGAGGATTCATAAAGACGAATTGTACATGTCCTAACACTGTGTATCAGAAGTGTATTAGTGACAGTATTATTATAGAAATATGTACTTTAATAGAAACCAAAACGTTCCCAATAACCAATACAATTACACTAATTTTAATACAAATTCAGTCAAGTAGACCAACATTACAATCCACCCTTCAGATATCAACATATGTCAGCTGCGGTCTTGGAGACTAAGGTAATTGAATGCAGATTCGAACCAGCAATAAATAGACCAGTGAACCATGGAGGAGCTCACCACCCTCTACACCTACAACACCAGCTCAACAAAAACAAAAAAACAATAGGGGATTTGCATGTCTGACTGCGCATGTCTGTTACAGTGCATCCTGGGATGGATTCAGTTTAAATCTGACAGACATATTTAGCATTAATTTTATGGAAAATAGCAAGAATGTTTTCAACGATATCATAGGTTGTGTAAATGATCTATATAAGAAACCAAATGCATGATGGGAAATATGAAGTCTTGTGTTATAGGAATATTCAAAACACATGGATATTGATATCGGAGCACTAGTAGATATTCCATGCTGAAAATAATATGTTTTCTAAAGATTTTATACTGTACCATTACTCCCATTTATTATTTTATTAAGAGTATTTGTCAATCGATACAGGAACAAGTACATGTATAAGTAAATATAACAAAGTCAATATACATAAGATATCACCTGTATGCAAGAGGTAGGAAATAGCCTCAGTCCTAGTGAAACTAGGTCTGGTATGATTGGCCATAACCTGATGGTAAAACATAACTATAACTTGTAGCATACACATAGAAAAATAGGGCTATCTAGGTGACTATAAGAAAACTACGATGAAAAGGTGATGGATGAAGAATAGGAGTAGTAAGTGACATTATAAGTACAATGGTAACAAGCTTTCGGTCTTGGTTAAGGCCTTAAAATTGATATAAGATTCGATATTTCTCGATTCAGCATCTAGGTTATTCCATAGGATTGCTGTTTTTCTCTGAACACAGTGAGAGTCATAAGAAGTAGATGTGAATCAAGATTCAAAATTGCGGCTATGCAACTCCCTTATTGCAACTTCATTTTGAAATAGAGCATAGTCGTTAACGACCACATAAGATTGCGCCCTATTGTGGACAATACAATATTAGCGCTGGTACTTTCTATCACTATTCTAATATACCAAAATTAATGAAAAACTTGAACATGATACTCTGAAAAGCATTGTGCATTAGTATTGTATGGTAAAGTTTTCAAAAGGATATTACTGTATGGTTAGCTACAGTTGAAGCATGATGTTTTACTTTTAGATTATAAACTTTTTGCAGTAAAACCGTAGCCTGTATCTTCATATTTCTATTCTCTAGGGTGAAACAAAAGTATTATATATCCAACCAGATGAGCAAAAGGAGTACATAACTATTGTTTTAAATGAAATGTTCCACGAGATGAGAAAACGGGTACAATGTAAAATTTGTGTTATTGACCCAAGGAGACGAGAAGTTTTGTTGACATACTGAATAAAAGTGGTTTAAAAAGAAAAAAAAAACTATTCTAATTAAGAGTAAGAACTTTGCTAGGATATCCGCTCTCAATAGTAACCAATGTCTAAGCCCATCGTTAATTAGTCATTTTTACGGGGGTGGGATTATATTTGCTAGTTGTTCTATTACTGAACTTATTTAATGGTTAATTTGTCCACCTTGTCAAAAACGTCTCTGTCGGGTGTACTATGACTGAACATCTTCAAAAAAAGAAATTATTTATCTATATACTATTCTATCATGTCTTTTAGATATAATTTACGTAGTTCATTTTGACGAAATTAAGGTAAGAAATTATTTGAATAGAAGTAGAATGTTAGATACAAAGCAACTCAGACTTTACTAGAACTTCAACTACCAACAACAGCCACTTTCTAAGCCCATATAGTCCTGTCCGATGAAATGACATTTGCCAGGTACTTTATCATTCACTTAGGTTAATTTTCTTTTTAAATAAACTTTATTTGAGTCCAATTTCAAAGCATTTATATTCCCATGATGCTCAAAGCTTTATGAAATGTCTATACAATATATTAGGAGCGTTAGATTTTCATAAATATTTCACCTGTATAAAACTAAAAACAATATTATTGAGCTATAAATAGATGTTCTTAGACAAACAGCTTCAGCTTTACCTGAAAGGCAACTGCCAATACCAACCACTTTCTAAGCCTATAATTAATTATAGTCCTCTCTGACATAAATGAATTTTTCAGGTATGCTATGATTGAACTTCTAAATTATGTAGGCCTATATGCTATATTATTATACATGCATTTCTCTGAAAACAACGTATCTAGAGCAATTTACGTGTAGTGCGTATTTCACTAGTGATTTACGTACGTGGGGTTGTTATGGCAACTAATCTGGGTTTTTTTTTACTAAGATTACCGGTAAAATTCAAATTTATGACTCTATGTTTTTCTATTTTCATGATTGAAAGCATGTATAATAAATCCGTGTATTTATCGCCTATATATCGGTCCTATTAGCTTTAATATAGATATCTCACTAAGATGATGAGTAAGATTTGATGAAGAAGAGCAGTAAATTCACCAGAAAGTCAACTGCCAACAGCAACCACTTTCTAAGCCCATAGTTAATTTGTGCTCTTTGAGAAAAATGAATTTGTCTGGTATCCTTTGATTGAACTTCTAAATTATTTATATGCTATATTATCGTATACCTATTAAATAGATATCTCACTCAGATAAAACTAAGTTCAATATTATATAGATAGAAGTAGAATATTTGATGAAGAAGAGCCGTAAATTCACCAGAAAGTCAACTGCCAGCAGCAACCACTTTCTAAGCCCATAGTTAATTTGTGCTCTTTGAGAAAAATGAAATTTGTCAGTTATTCCCTAAAGGGGCGTGTCGCTTGACTCACGCCGGTTAAGCGGCCTGGTGAAGTGTCACCACTCATCAAGGTCCCGGATCAGAGATGATAATTAGCTAAAACGCCCTCTGGCGATATAATGAGCAGTTTTGTAACTGCCCCCGGCCCGAAACTTTACCTGCCTGCCCCCTGCTGGCATGAGAGTGAACCGTTATGGGTCTGAATAACTAATTAGGCCCGAATTCTTCACTTATTAAGGGTGCTTTGAGTCGTCTTTACATGATTTTGGTAGAAAATGTTTTGATATTTCATTGACATAGACACTTGTGTTAAATAGGGGCATGTATGTAATGTAAAATCTATTTCGAATTAATTAATTGTGTTTCATGATAAATGTGCTCGAAACGTCGGACCCCTCTATAAACAAACCATATACTCAAACCAAACTCATACCCCTGTCCCTTATTCTGTTCTGAGCTAAATCCATACTTTTCGAATTGTGTTAATAATTAGAATATTAGAAATGACTATTGAATTTCTGGAAGGAGTCTTTGACATGGATATTATTGGTTTCTAATCATTCCTTTATTTCTTTGTATAATATCGGGATTTCTTTCATTATTCAATAGTTATTATACATTTTGACAATAAAATAACAATATGCTATTTCAGTCTATGTATACATGTTAGCATTTTAAATCTGAGCCTAAAATGCAATATTTCTGAGGATGACAGTAAAATTCGTCAGTTTAAGCCAATTGATTTCATCAGCAATCGTTTTAAAATACTTAACATTGTAGAACCTCTAGACGAGGACTTTTTTAAATATATAAAACCTTATGATGCGAGCTTCAAAAGGACTTCTTCATTGCTCAAGAACATAATTTTCTGAATAAAATATTATTTCAGTCGGTCCTGTTGGGTATAGACCCATAGAAATCTAAACCAATACGGAAGTAGAAAGCTTCTCTTTGCGCAGGTCACAAGAGACTTCCGCTTCCTGGCAATGGGCCTCTGCGCATGCCCTCTGATCTCTCTATCCCCATCTGTCTTGGAAAAAATTCAAAGGAAAAAAATTATGAACCACATTTTGAATTTCTACATTACCTTTAGGCTAACGGGAAAGACCTTCAAGATAAAAACTTGTTAAATTAGTCACATTTCCATAGGACGGAGAAGTCCCAAGGAACTTATTCGTTTCCTTTTGTCATCTTAACGGATGGCATTTAGTTGATTTTGTCGAACCACAATAAACGTTTTTTTCTCAGTTCCCTGAATTATTTGTAAGCTTCGTGGGTGGTAGGTTTCTAAAAGGAAATCCATTTAAATTGCTGTGGTCAGAATACGGAGAGGTTGTCTGTCCAAATATACAAGAGCTTATAGCTTTTAAGCTCAAAGCTTATAATTTTACAGAGTCGCATGGGAAAAATCGCCAGAAAATGTACAATTCGTCTTCACCAATGCATGCTCTTCACCAATAACCCAAAGTCGATACATAAATCAGGTTCAAATTCAGTTCAACCTAACCAAACAGATTCCTAGAATCAATACAATGCGGAATAAACTCGAATTTACCTAGTATTGACCAAATTGCAGCCTAATTTACTAAATGTGTACAGCTGCCAATTGTACATTTGCTGAAAATCTGACCAACATAGGATTGGAATAACTCTTAAATTTATTTATAGGACTACATAGGCCTAATGCTGCACCTTTCTTCCTCTAAGCATTGAAATATTTCTTATGATTTTATTGTATTAATCAAATCATTCAGAATGGCCCTTATCATCTTTAGCCATTTGAGAAATGTCAAATATAAAATCACGCCTGATTCTAACATTCTGTAGTGTCCCCTCCTATCAAAACACATTGATTTGTTTTCAATCGTGTCGATGCACTTTATTCATACTTTCGTTCTTAGAGTAACAGGGCCTTTTACTCTAAGTTTCGTTCAAGGATGTATTTCGAGGCAGCTCGAGTAGAAAAAGGACAGTCCCTGGGTGGGCTCGAACCACCAACCTTTAGATTAACAGTCTAACGCGCTAACCGATTGCGCCACAGAGACCTGGATAACGCTCTGCAACTGTAACAAATAGTTTTAGAAGTAATATAGCGTACACAGAAACGAAAATTGTATCTACACTCTATTCGAGATCTACTTGGAGCGGCTTGCCGTAGGGTTACCATTGGGTCGCTTTGATATTTACTCTAGGTAGGTCTCGAACAGAGTGTACGGGTCAGGCCCCCTTTCAAATAAACCAACTTTAAGGCGGCAAATGAGGTTTTAAATTCGATTCAACATAGTCGAACAGATTGTTCTACTCATACCCAGACTAGTTCAGACGGAGTTACTAAATGATTAGCCTAGTGTTTCTGATTGAACTTTGGAAAAACATATTTGAAAATTAAAGTTAGTAGGACATCAATATAATGGTCAGATCATCAGAATATGTGATGTGTTTCAGGAAAATGAGTCATAAATCACAAAATTGATATTTTTCAAAGTATTTTTTTTACAAGATGACATTATTGGAATGTTCTGATTTTTGAGGAGTTTGTCACTTATAGCTATATCAACTGATGTATCAAATTTCAGGACAATCTATGTAATATATCATTTCGTTTTAAAGGTCCTCATATGGACTACATTTAGTTACTTTACTGTTTAGTGACCCCCAGAAATATTGGAAACTTTTTTTTCAAAAACGAAAATATCAAACTTAAAATCTAGAAATACTTATAAGATTATTAGACTGTTTACTATCATTGGAATCGGCTTGATCTCATCTTTTCGAATATAATGGTATCTCAAAATCCATTTTTTGCGACTTATGACTCATTTTCCTGAAACACATCACATATATGTATGCAATCCGGAGCTCTATACATTTAGTAAATCCTGCTAAATTAGGCTGAAATAGTGGTATTGCGTTGATAAAAACTACATTTCGGTCTGAAAATTGATATATTGGATAGGATTTATGAACACTAATGTGCATTTTCAAGCGACTTCGCCCATATCAGCGTAATTTTACAACAACAAAGGTGTGACCTATAAACAACTCCATCTCTCCATCTTCTATAATCCTGCTTCTCCTACCAACCTGTAAAAGGCAGTCAAGACCAGCTTTTGTTGGGATTAATTAGGATGTAATTAAGACGCCCAAATTAGAGAACCCTTGTCAAGGCCACATAATAAGGCTTTAAAACCCCATCTTAAGCTCCCTCTAACAAATAGTTCCCTTAATCTGGGTCTGATGGTAAGCTAAAGCCCATATGTTTGCATTGTCTTCTCTCTTAGGTGTTAACATTCAGTCAAAAGCAATAGATATAACCTTTCAGCTAATGTACAATTGGCAGCTGTACACATTCAGTAAATTCTGCTAAATTAGGCTGCAATTTGGTCAATACTAGGTAAATTCAAATATGTTTGATATTGCATTAATTCTAGCAATCTGTTTGGTAAGGTTAAACAGCATTTTGAACTGTATTTTCGTCTGGATTTTGAGTTATTTGAGAAGATTAGTGAAGGTGAATTGTACATTTTTTGGCGAGTTCACCCCCTACATCATGCCAAAATAAATTATTAAAATACGGGTGAGAATTGGTAAAAGGTAGGTATATTTGAGTATACTTGGTATTGTCTTGATTCAAGAAATCTGTTCGATTGTAGGCTATACTGTAACTTGTGTTGCTTTTCTCAATCATCGACCACTGATCAAATACAAGGTAATACAATATAAGGGTCAAATTTTCAGAAGATGTACAATCGGCAGATCAACATATTTTGTAAATTCTGCTAAATTGGACTGAAATATCATCAACACTAGGTATTTATGAGCGAATTTGGTATTGCCTTGATTCAAACAGTCTGTTTGGTTATGTTGAACAGTATTTTGAACCTGGTTTTTGTCTTAAATTTGGGTTTTTGGAGAGAATTGGTGAAGCTGAATTTGTACATTTTCTGAAAATCTGACCCATAAGAAGAAAAGAAGGCGATCAACTTGAATTACATCACCGTGGTATATAATAATAACCGAGGAAAAAACCTTTAACCTGTATAACCTTGACAATTCATCTAAAGTAGGGAATATTGAATCAAAATGATTGTGTTATATATGATATAAATGATACTAACATATATCACAAAAACATTACGATCAAATTTGACTGGTTATTATCGGATAAACACATAGTTTCATACAAGAAAATAAATATAAACAAAAACATACGTTTCATATAATAATAGGATTAAGATCGCTACGTAATTATATTAAATATAAATATTTAAATATTTGAACTCGTCTTCACTAGTACACACTCTCCAATGTGAAGTTCAAGGAAATTGGGCTAAGATTTCTAAAAGTGGAATTTAATTAAAAACAATAACAATGCATTGCCTGGGAGGCCGAATATGAGTACACTTGTCCATAATAAATCCTGCCAGCCCCTGGGACGACCTGTCTTCAGGCAAAAAACTATGTGTGGCTCTCGCCCACCCAAATACAGCTGCTCCTGGGTGAAACCGCCAGAAAATGTACAATTCACCTTCACCAATCCTCTCTAATAACCCGAATTTAATACATGAATCAGACTCAAAATACAATTCAACCTAACCAAATTCATTGCTAGAATCAATGCAATGTTGGATATACTCGAATTTACCTAGTATTGACCGCATTACAGCCTGATTTAGGAGAATTTACTGAATTTGTACGGTTGCCAATTGTACATTTTCTAAAAATCTGACCCTCGTCATGTAAGAAACCCAGAAATTGTGGCAATATTTGCAGCAGTTGTTCTAATTGTCTGGATGGACTCAGACCGCCTGCCCTAATGAATGTCCGTGTTCCTAACAACATTATTGGATTTTAAGTTTTTAATTGCTCCTGAATTATTAATGGAAAGTAAGTAGACATTTTGTTGATAAATACACCAGGGGCCCCTTGTGTAGGAAAATTATGTGAGGGAATTCATTCACTTTTCCCCTTCCTTTGGTGGGTAGGTTTGAAAATTCCTACCCACCATTGTGTTTATAGGTTATTCCTACCAGTTTGGAATTTCACGTAGCAAGGATATATGTCTCTACTGTGAAGGAATTCGTGAAGAATCGTTTCCTTAGCTTATGAATACAACATGTCGCCATGATTCGGTCAGCAAGCGAAATATAAAAGCTGACTTTTATCAAGCTTTAGTATTTACTGTGGCTAATCATGAACCAGCAAAATGGGAATAAAACATATTTGAATAATTTCATTTTGAATGGATTATTTTCCAATTAACCTACATATATGCATCAAATTAAATAGAAGAGTGAAAGTTGTATTCCCCATTCCTTCTTAGCTGGCGAGGTGAAACTGAGAGTCAAGGAATCCTATCTGCAACAATAACCAGGGGCCCGTTGCGTAACAAATCCTTTTTAATATTGTCCTTCCTTAGCTACCTTACCTTGCTATACAGCTGGTAAGGTAGTTAGTGGAGTGGGAAAAGATTGTGGTATATCGGGTTGGCCGGTGTGGTAAATGATGTTGGTCGTTAAGGATTAGGAAATAAACCCTGAGTTTTTGTGGTCGTTATTTATTCCTCACAAGCTTTCGGGAAACACTCCCTTCATTAGGTGTTGTAAGGTGGTAAGGTACTATTGAATGAATGAATCTCTTCTATACAACCATTTTATTCCTACAGTGGAAACGTCCTACCTAAGCAAGGAGAATAGCTTAGCAAGGAACATTTTAAGTAAGGATTTGTTATGCAACAGAGCCCAGCATTTCTACTGAGGGAATCCTAGTCAAGTATGATGACTCCGCCCCTCTGTAGAACAAAGATTGGTGTCATTTTCCCTTCCAGAAGACCTTAAAGTGAGTTACCAATGTACAAGTATAGATCATAATGTTGCTGCAATTTGAGTAGATGCTGAGACGTGCAAGTAGACCTATAGTTCATTCCATATTACCAGATAATCACAAGAATCTCTACAGTCCAGTGCATCTGACTTGATTGCCTCGGCATTCCAGATGGAGAGAGGGAAAGACAGAAAAAGATAAGCTGTGACTTTGATAATTAAGTAAATTAGTAATCTCAATTGTTCAAGAGCATAGATGGGTCAGATTTTCAGAAAATGTACAATTCAACTTCGCCAATCTTCTCAAATAACACAAATTTCAGACGAAAATAAACTTCAAAATACAGTTCAACCTAACCAAACAGATTGCTAGCGTCAATGCAATGCCAAATATACTTGAATTTACCTAGTATTGACCAAATTGAAGCCTATTTTAGCATAATTTACTAAATGTGTAGAGCTACCAATTGTACATTTTCTGAAAATCTGACCCAGATATGCATGGCTTAAAGCTATGAGGAGTTGGACCTGGTAACCATTGTCTCAATGTTTGTTTTTATTTTTAAGATTTTTATTCAGCGACGACATTTTGCAAGTTGATGACAATAATTCTCAGCACACGCTGCATTTAATAAACATAGCAAAAATTACAATTTTTTTTTACCAAATTATTTATCGATGAAATAATATATATATATCTACACATTTCAGAAACTCATAGTATATATGAGAGAAATATCGTATCATTTTTAAACATTATCTCAACTGAGTGGAAGGACAGATAAACATGAAACATAATAATCATAGTGTCCATTTCCAAGACATTCATATCAATTGTCAATAGCCCTGTCTTGGCCCCTACAATCAGATTCTGTTAACAGTAGATCTGTCCAAGTTAAATACATATATTTGTATTTATTTGCCTCCTGAGAATATCGAAATTGTAAAAGAGAAATTTCTGTAAAAGAAAGTGTGATGAAGTATGAGTGTAGCAGATATGGCCAGTCCTATCAGTGGAAGAAGACGTCCGGGAAGCCATTGCAAGATCTCTGCCTCTTCCTTGTTGATAAGGGGCAGAAGTAAACGACACAATCAGCAAATTGATGCAAGTATCAAAGGTGTGACAGGTGGGCAGTGGGACGGGTAAGGTGGTGGTGGGTGGTGGGAGGGGGTTAACATCGATCAGGATTTTCTACCGTTTGTTTCATTCTTTTCACACTCATCTGAAGAAGGTTGACCAAGATTGTGGAGGGTTCCACCCATATTTACATTACGGTGGCCCGCCGAAATCCGTCACTGCCGATTCGACTTCAACTACCTGTATTTATAAATTATAACAGAAAGGAAAGGAAGGAGGAGGAGCAAGAGGAAGGAGGAGCACCAAGAGGGAGGAAGAGGGGCAAGAGGGAGGCGGAGATAGGGGAAGGAAGAGGAAGGAAGATGGGGAGGAAATGAGGGAGGAGAGGGAAGGAAGAGGAAGAGTGGTGAGGAGGATGTAGAAGGAGGAGGACCAAGAGGGAGGAGGAGGAAGAGCAAGAGGACGACAAACAGAAAAAACACTGTGTCATAATAGCTGAGAGGGAGGAATAGGGGCTGAATAGCAGGGATAGCAGGGGAAGGGGAGAAAATATAAGCAGGGCAGTAGGAGGAGGAGATAGAGGAAGGAAGAGGGAGGAGCAAGAGGGAGGCGGAGCAAGAGGAAGGAATTGGAAGTGAGATGGGGAGGAATTGGGAGGAGGTGAGGGAAGGAAGAGGAAGAGGGAGGAGGAAGCGGGAGGAGGGGGGGCAAGAGGGAGAAGCAGGGGCAAGAGAGGGAGGAGGAGCAAGAGGGAGGAAGAGGGGCACGAGGGAGAAGGAGGGGAAGAGGGAGGAGGAAGAGCAAGAAGGAGGAGGAGGGGCAAGAGGGAGGAAGAGGGGCAAAAGAGAGACAGAGATAGAGATAGGAAGAGGGAGTGGGGTGAGGAGCAAGTTTGAGGAGCAAGGAGGAGCAAGAGCAAGGAGGAGGAGCAGGAGGGAGGAGCAAGAGGAACGACAAACATAAAAACCATGAGTGGGTAAAGCAAGGACGATAAGGCAGAGAGAAGAAACAAGAGGAGGAGGACAACGACATGAAGAATGTGTTTGAGAAGCTGAGTGAAGCCCGTGGTGTGGAGGCAGCACGTGTGCCCCTTGTTAGGCCTATTAACGGGAGGCAAAACGTTGTTTCTGGCGGATAATTGAGACCAGCTTGTAAGCCTTCCCCTGATTACCATCCATTAGGCCGTCCATCAACTGTAGGTGAGATAGCATCACACCTCATGCTGCAGGGGCTGCACTGGTAGAATCAGGCGGGGGGGGGGGTCAGAGGGGTAATAGGAAATCATACGATATAAGTTACATTGTACAATGTAAGATGTGTCATTTAATGCATCTTAGAATATTCGCTTGGGATAAGTTCTTAACTATTGAGCTTGATCGATTTGAATACAATAGCCTCTTCAGATTTTAATTAACAGTTTTATAAAGCATATTGTAAACAGTAATATTCTCTTAAATTTAAGATTTTTTCAAATGCTATTTTTCCTTCCTTAGGTAGGAAATCTTTAGGCTACTATACGAAAAGTAGCTAAGTAAGGGAACTATTAATCAAGGATTTGGTATAAACCAAGCCCCTGGGGCAAGAAAACAATTCCTTAAGAGAGTGGCTGTAGGGGAGAAAATGGAGGGCGAAGAAAGTAAAGCGTATATTGAGTATTAATTGTATTGATTCAAAGAATCTGTTTGGTTATGCTGAACTGTTATATATTTTGAATGCTTTTGTCCTATTAAAATAACTGTTGGTTATTTGAGAGGATTGGTGAGGGCGAATCTGCGCATTATATGTTAATAAGAACGTTCTAGTTTGTGGGTATCTCAAGTACCTTCATCACCATTCTATGAATGGGTCAGATTTTCAGAAAATGTACAATTGGCAGCTGTAGACATTTAGTAAATTCTGCTAAATTAGGCTGTAGTTTGGTCAATACTAGGTAAATTCAAGTATATTTGGCATTGCATTGATTCTAGCAATCGGTTTGGTTAGGTTGAACTGTATTTTGAACTTTAATTTCATCTGAAATCTGGGATATTCGAGAAGATTAGCGAAGTTGAATTGTACATTGTCTGGAAATCTGACCCACATAGAACTCTAGGCAATGTACCCTATCATTACTTACCCTCCCGAATCAAACCTATCTGATACCACAGACAAGCTTCTCTTTACTTTGAACTCAACACTGTGATTCATTCATCTTTCCAAAATGGGTGAGAAATCTCAGACACCACATTTAATATGAAACCTCTATCATCAATCATCAATTTGTGAATTTGTCAGATTGTCTTTGTTCCTCGGCAGACAGTCGCCTGTACTTTGATTGAATTAGTGAGACAGATCTGAGGCATGCGCACTGGTGAAAAATAGATGAGCAATGACTCAGTGGTGTTAGCATCCTAATGTGCTTGTTAGTTTCGTATCCACTTTGAGGACGTCAGTTTACTATAGATTAAAGCATGGAGTAGGTGGAGAGGTGGAGAAAAAAGAAATGTAATAATTTGGCAAAGTGTGATTACACCTTATAGAATAGGGAGATTTAGCAACCACAACGTACCAACACAACACAAACGCATCCACTACCTGTACATTATTACTGCTGTGGGGATATCTTGAGAGGCGCTAGGCCGAGGGCATCTGCATTGCAGGCCTCTCAGGATATCCCCACAACGGTAATAATGTACATACAGGTTAACTAACGAGTTGGTTGAACGAGCGTGAATATTGCATGAGTTGCGTAGCAACTAGTGCGCTATTCTAAGCAACTGAAACCAACAAGTTAGTTGACAGATTTGTTATACATGCTTTCAATCATGAACATAGAAAAAAATTGAGTCATAAATTTGAGTCATAAAATTGAATCTTAGTAAAAAAACAAACCAGGTTGGTTGCCATGACAACCCCACATAAATCACAAGTGAAATACGCACTATGCATAATCACTCTAGATACGTTGTTTTCAGAGCAAGGCTTGTATAATAAAAAATAGTTAGTGGATGCGTTAGTGTTGCGTTGGTGCGTTGTGGTTGCTAAATCTCCCTATTATCCCCTTTACGTATACTACTCATGACACTGCGTACGCGGGACCTCTTTTCACTGGACCTTTCCCCCAGACCTCTCCCCTCTAGGACTCTTCCACCGAGGGATCGTCCCCCTCGGGACTTACCCCTAGGATATAAAACAAGACTTTTAAAGAAAAGTTTAACAGGGTGTAAAACAAAAAATTCTCTGCCTCCAACTCCCTTCAAATTTACCCCCTAGCAAAACACCCACAGCAAAAGCTCTGTTTCCATATACTACTTATGCTAGGTTTGATCCTACTGGGATGAACACTTTGATATCTGACTTGAGAGCTACAATTGGCATATCCTCATAGACAGGGCGAGTTTATGGCCTTGTAGGGGAAAGGAGGGATAGGGGACGAAAGGGGTAGAGGCGCACGGGGAGAAGGGGTAGTAGAGGAAGCCGAGGGGGGAGCAGGGGGAGTAGGGGGAGCAGGGGCAGCAGGGGGAGTAGGGGGGAGCAGGGGGAGTAGGGGGAGCAGGGGGAGCAGAGGGGGAGCAGAGGGGGAGCAGAGGGGGAGCAGGGGGAGTAGGGGGAGCAGGGGGAGTAGGGGGAGCAGAGGGAGCAGGAGGAGCAAGGGGAGTTGGGGGAGTAGGGGGAGCAGAGGGAGCAGAAGAACTAGGGGAAGCAGAGGGAGCAGGGGGAGCAGGGGGAGCTGGGGGAGTAGGGGAGCAGGGGGAGTAGAGGGAACTGGGGGAGGGAGCAGGGGCAGCATGAAGGGGAGCAGGTGAAGGAGGAGGAGGAAGAGTATGGAGGTATGATGTAGACTCATCACAGGCAGCACCCCCCAGCCCCCCCCCCCCACACACACACACAGACACATGTCACCCCCAGCTGACACTGGCATCGTGTGTGTGTGTGTGTGACACAGAAGGGTCAGATTTTCAGAAGATGCACAATCTACAGTTCTACACATCTATCAAATTCTGCTAAATTAGAGTGAAAATTGATAAATACTAGGTATATCTGAGTACATTCTGTATTGTATTCATTCAATAAGACTCTCTGGTTATGTTGAACTGTATTTTGAACCTGATTTCTGTCTCAAATTTGGGTTATTTGAGAAGATTTGTGCAGGCCAATTTACACATTTTCTAAAGATCAGACCCAGGAGGACATCATCTGAGGGTGAGCAGGTGGCACATGTGGCTGACAGTGATGTCCATAAACCAGACACAAAGATGGATCTTGGAGGGTTTTATACAGGAATAAGGTGTTTTACAGGTATATTTGGCTCAGTTTCTCAGAAAATGTACAATTCACCTTCGCCAATCTCCTCAAATAACCCAAATTTCACAGAAAAATAAAGCTCAAAATACAGTTCAACCTAACCAAACAGGTTGCTAGAATCAATGCAATGCCGAATATACTCGAATTTACCTAGTATTGACCAAATTGCAGCCTAATTTAGCAGAATTTACTAAATGTGTACAGCTGCCAATGTTACAATTTCTGAAAATCTGACCCTTATACAGAAATGAGGTGTTTTACAGGTGTATTTACTCGATATTTTGATCTAAACTACAAACGATGGGTGGGGTGAGGGGTAGGGGGAGATGGAATAAGAAGCAGATATAGTATAACTTTGAGGCCTTTTTCTTATACAGAAGAACCAGAAGTCAGGAGGCTCAGAACAAAATGTATTTTTTTAGAATTTGGTTGAGTAAAATGGAAATATTTGTACATATAGATCTGGATTAGGCAAGAATTATTATTAGTATCATCACTAATTTTCCTTTATGCTTCTTGGGTATCATCCGGCAGAGCCATGTCCATACCATGGTCCTGAGCTACTGAAGGGGAGATGTTATTATATTGGTATTGATATTAATACTAGCTGCTCTACAGGTATATCATAGAGTAGACATCCATTCTCATCTCTCTCCTTCTCCATAGACGTTATTCATAATGTCTCTACCCTCTCCTCCCTCCCCATTACCCCAAGTAGTCTAAGTAATTTGAAAATTGCGGCATATATATGCAACCTTAAGTTATGTCGCCAAATGTGGTTGAGTAAAATGAATAATAATGTAATGTAAGTTGGTCAAAGCCCATAATTTGAATAGATTTGCATGCACCTCCCTTAAAAGAATTATTCGGGAGAAACCATTTCCGTGGTAACCTCACTTGAGGCTAAAGGTAAGCTGCGTAGACTTTTTTTAAAAAAGCCTTTTACACATATTTGGCGGCACATCTGTTGTAACAAAACAATTAATTATGTGGGATTGTTATTTTCATTTTTCTATTTTACTATTTTTTTAGTTATAAGTATTACTATTAATTTTAAAGATGCTAATACTATTATGTTTATTTTAAGGTATGATGAGAATAGTATGGGAAGGTAGATTGAGGTTATCATGCGGGTCAGATTTTCAGAAAATGTACAATTGGCAACTGTACACATTTAGTAAATTCTGCTAAATTAAGCTGCAATTTGGTCAATATTAGGTAAAATCGAGTATATTCGGCATTGCATTGATTCTAGCAATCTGTTTGGTTAGGTTGAACTGTATTTTGAACTTTATTTCCGTCTGAAATTTGGGTCATTTGAGAAGATTGGCGAAGTTGAATTGTACATTTTCTGAAAATCTGACCCGTGTACCACCCACGCTATTATTGATGGATAGATAAGGTTGCTTGTGAGTAACTCAGACTGCTATATATAGACTTATAATCAGGTGAGTCACTCCATGAACAGTATTACTGCTGCCCAGTATGTCTACCTCCAACTGGCTCTGGTCTAGAGTGCATCATCCTTTGGTGCACCTTGTATATAATTTTGTTGTTGTTTGAAATATCTCAATAGAAACTATAGAGAGTACATCACTAGTTATGGGTGAGATCGTGAGAAAATGTACAATTCAGTTTCAGCAATCCCCTCAGATAACCCAAATTTCAGAAGAAAATAAAGTTCAAAAGACAGTTCAACCTAACCAAACAGATGTAAATATCTGCCTATTGTACATTTTCTAAAAATCTGACCCATACAGCCATTTCCATGTCTTTTTGAAATATTTACTAATTCAAGATATATACATTCAGTTGTTATTGTTGGAGTTGGGACTAAATATGTGAGGGGATGTTCATTGACAGATAATGAGAGTTATATTGAGATCATATAATGATCCGTGGAAGGTTAAAGTGATATGAGAAGACAATTAGAGATTTGATATGTTGTTTATGAACACAAGGATGAAATAGGATACAGTGAACTTACAATTCAGAGAAATCAACATTTACAGGACAGATCTAGATCTTTAGATTAATTAGAAATATTGATGGATGTTTTTCTATCTGTTTCATTACAATCACGTGTTCATTTTTCATCAAGCATGTAAACACTATTTTATTGCACCATATTATCTGTGTCACATATGATAGGTTTAAATTTCTCTCCTCCTCTATGGAATTAATCTCAGATTTAGTGCAAAATGTTGTTATGGATTAAGCTTCATGAACATCTTGTCACGTATGAATTAATCTTAATTAATTTACAGACTGATATGGGTCAGATTTTCTGAAAATTTACAATTGGCAGCTGTACACACTTACTGAATTCTGCTAAATTAGGCTGCAATTTGGCCAATACTAGGTAAATTCGAGTATATTTGGCATTGCATTGATTCTAGCAATCTGTTTGATTAGGTTAAACGGTATTTTGAACTTTATTTTCGTCTGAAATTTGGGTTATTTGATTGGCGAAGGTGAATTGTACATTTTCTGAAAATATGAGCCACAAATCATATGAAGAGTTATTTTCAGCATATTTAATGGCTGTAATTTCCTAAATATTCATCCTAGGTATAGAAAAATATATGCATTTGTTCAGAATAGAGTCTGATAGTATAAAACATAAATTATAAGATATGACTACTCAGGAAAGATCTATTGAAGAAAATATGTAAACAAATATAATTATTCCATTTGGAACCATTTCATGAGAATCAACCATCTGCGTATCCCTGTTTTGTCTGTTTAAATTATTCATAGTTTTTCAATCATAGAAGCTGGGATGATGTTATCATGCAGATATATATATCAATACATGCATAAATGGAGGCATTTACATCGTTCCATGATTCATAATCAATATTCAGAGATAACATCGTTTTCCTAGATAGAAACTAGTCTCACTGTTAGTTAGAAACAACCCTCTAATTGTATTGATGGAAATATTTGTAGCAGATGGAAGAAAAATACTGAAAAACCTATTTACATATAGGAGTCTCTTCTGGCAGGATATGGACATTTAGATTAAATAATCAAGCCTGTGAAATAATTCTGGTCCTAACACTCTTGCTAACACAACCTGAGCTTAGAGTACCATGGTGAGAGAAAACAATGCCCCCGTTGCATAACAATCTGCGAGAAGCTTTTTCAGTGTTAATATTGAGCTCGCAGATTGTTATGCAACGGGGCCAATAAATACAAATCACACACAGCTTATGACATCGTGTGCCTTACTATAACAACAATGATTTAGAATTACAAAGAGTTATAGTTATAACTTAGTACCATACAAACACTGTACAGCAATCTAGATCCAATAAAGGTGTTATCAATCAATGATTATGTGAATAGGAGGTTCGACTGGGGAACACTGTCTTTCCAACCCAACTGCCTTAGAATATGGGTGAAGTCACCTGAAGATCTACAATTTGGTGGGAATAGTTGAAATGATTTGGCATTGCTGATGGATATCTGGTCAGCAGAAATCTGATCATCTCATGGAATAGTGGAACTAATAGTACAGTATATTCATTTGAGGCCAATATAATATTTAAGTTGCGTCGAAAAATATCTTGCATATAGATGTTTTCAGGTATTGTCTTTGTTTTACAAAATAAAATGCTACTAAGAACAATCATTATCACCAGCACAAAAAATCTTCCATAACAAAGAATGTATATGAAATATCTAGGAAAAAAACTGTCAAATTTGATTCTAGACTCAAAACTCATAGTTAAATTATCATGCATAAATTTTACATCTGACCCATATAAAAATAAATATGATCTGTTTTAGGAAAATATGGATTTTAAGATATCACCATATTTGAAAAGAGATGATCAAGCTGATAGCAATGATAGTAAACACTGGGGTACGTAATAAGTATTTCTAAATTTTTAAGTTTGATTCTTTATTTTTGAAAGAAAAGTTTGCAATATTTCTGGATGGGTAGTTACCAGTAAAGTAATTACATATACTCCATACGAAGGCCTTCAAAACGCAAGGATATGTTTAATACAATGTCCCGAAATTTGTTACATGGATTCATATGACTCTAAGTGCCAAACCCTCCAAAAATTAGAACATTTTAATAAAGAGATCTTGTGGAAAAAACACTTTGAAAAATATCAATTTTGCGAGTTATGGCGCATTTTACTGGAAAACATAACAAATAATTAAGATGAAGATAGAATGGTCAGTCTGTGGTGGCTAGCGTCAGTTCATGTCTGGGGGACATAATGTGTAAGACGTTGACAAGACACATAGCCGATCCAAATGGCTGCTGATGATTCATCAAGCTATTAATTACCAGGCATCAAACACGAAGAACATGCTTACAGCTTCTTGGAGGCAGGTAAAATGTAACCGATACTTGTTGTCCTGTCGTCTTCCCCTCCTCTCCCTTTCCCATTGTCTTTAGTTTTAAGGAGGGGATCCACTGAGGCGTTAACCTAGACTGAGGAGGGGGAGTCGGAGGAGAAATAGAGAGCTATCAGAGGAGAAAAAAAGGGCAGTCAGATGAGAAATAGAGGGCAGTCAGAGGAGAAACAGAGCGCAATCAGGGGAGAAACAGAGGGCAGTCCGAGGAGAAATAGAGGGCAGTCAGAAGAGAAATAGAGGGCAATTAGAGGAGAAATAGATCACAGTCAGAGGAGAAAAAGAGGGCTGTCAGAGGAGTAACAGAGGGCAGTCAGAGGAGAAATAGAGGGCAGTCAGCGGAGAAATAGAGGGCAGTCAGATGAGAAATAGAGGGCAGTCAGAGGAGAAATAGAGGGCAGTCAGCGGAGAAATAGAGGGCAGTCAGATGAGAAATAGAGGGCAGTCAGAGGAGAAACAGAGCGCAATCAGGGGAGAAACAGAGGGCAGTCAGAGGAGAAACAGAGCGCAATCAGGGGAGAAACAGAGGGCAGTCCGAGGAGAAATAGAGGGCAGTCAGAAGAGAAATAGAGGGCAATTAGAGGAGAAATAGATCACAGTCAGAGGAGAAAAAGAGGGCTGTCAGAGGAGTAACAGAGGGCAGTCAGAGGAGAAACAGAGGGTAGTCAGAGGAGTAATAGAGGGCAGTCAGAGGAGAAAAAGAGGGCTGTCAGAGGAGTAACAGAGGGCAGTCAGAGGAGTAACAGAGGGCAGTCAGAGGAGAAAAAGAGGGCTGTCAGAGGAGTAACAGAGGGCAGTAAGAGGAAAAACAGAGGGCAGTCAGAGGAGAAACAGAGGGCAGTCAGAGGAGAAACAGAGGGCAGTCAGAGAAGAAATAGAGGGCAGTCAGAGGAGAAACAGAGGGCAGTTAGAAGAGAAACAGAGGGCAGTCAGAGGAAAAACAGAGGGCAGTCAGAGGAGAAACAGAGGGCAGTCAGAGGAAAAACAGAGGGCAGTCAGAGGAGAAACAGAGGGCAGTCAGAGGAGAAACAGAGGGCAGTCAGAGGAGAAACAGAGGGCAGTCAGAGGAGAAACAGGGGGCAGTCAGAGGAGAAACAGAGGGCAGTCAGAGGAGAAACAGAGGGCAGTCAGAGGGAAAACAGAGGGCAGTCAGAGAAGAAACAGAGGGCAGTCTGAGGAGAGATAGGACCGTCAGAGGGCAGTCGGGCCAGTGGAGATACATGAGAGATGAATGTATAGCTGACTGTCTGTCATCAGCTGAGTTCCTCCCATCAAGATCGGATTAATAGATATTATATCATGCTTCAGCAATATGTTTTTCTGATACCTGAGTAAGAGCGCTGTGTTTTGCTACACATGTAATGAATGAGAAAGAAAGTGAAAAATATTTTTAGAAATTAGTTACCCGGATTGTAGAGCGGAATATTGGCAAGATATCTTGAATAAAACTGTGATGCATGAAAAGAAGATTGGGTTAATATACAATCGCCAGGTCGCTGTTTCCATTTGTTAGTCAACCAAAAATCGGTTCAGTGGATATGGGCCTTAAGATGGACCCAAGGAAGGAAAAGTCAGGAAAGTTCATATATACTAAGATGAGATGAAGCAATGCACTTAGTCACGGAGTTGGCATATCATTACTCTTGATTTCTAATACCGGTCCTATCGATATACAGCGATAAAATAGATTTAAGATTGTTTTATTCAGAAAAATCATGCATTTCGTCGAAACGATGTTTTCAGCAGGTGCTGTACTGTTGGTTTTACAATCAATCTTAAAAAAAAATAAGGAGTATGGTTGGTTAGAAAATATTGGATAACGAAACATAACGAAATGCGATTGCAATATCGAGATGTAGGCCTACCTAAGAAATGAAAATAGAAACGTTACAACACAACAACATTTCCTGGTGATCTGACCCTTTCTAATAACTTCAACACTTGGAGCGAATGGCTTTAAATTCTTGTATAAAATCGGATAAATTCAGTCCTATATGGGTCAAATTTTCTGAAAATATACAATTCACATTCCCCAATGCTCTCAAATAATCCAAATCTAACAGAAAAAATTACGATCAAAACGTTAATAGTAAGAAAGAGACACTTTTAATCTACACAATGCCACAGGTACTTGGATATGCATAACATTTGAAATATTCCACTTTAATTTGCCAAAAATTACCAAATTTGTAGAGCTGACGATTTTACATTTTCTGAAAATCTGACCCTGGATCCATGTCCAATGCCAACCACTACTAATGGTGGGACAGATGTAGAGGTAGCACAGACAGTGGGTAAAGCTGACAAAGGGTCACTCATACTTTGCATTCCCTAATCCCACAGGGGGGTGTTTCACTTCACCCCTCCCACAGGGTGTTTCCCGCCACCCCGGCACATCAGGGGGTAGTAGGGGCATCGCATGTGGGGTGACTATTGGATCACTGACATTGGATCACAAAGGATGATCGCTAAAACCTGTTTACAATCTCTACCCTTTACTCTAACCATGTTGGTGCCCTACACTCCCTACTGTGCCTCTGCCTTCTCCCTATCTTATCTCTCCATCCATTACAGGTACTGGGAATACATAGGTGTATTTCCAACTTGAAATTAGGTATATGGGTCAGATTTTCCGAAAATGTACAATCGGCAGCTCTACATATTTAGTAAATTCTGCCAAATTAGGCTGCAATTTGGTCAATACTAGGTAAATTCGAGTATATATATATACATTTTTGGTATACATATTCAGATTTCAATCAATGAAATGTTGACGAGTGAAGTCGTCAGAAAATGTACAATTCACCTTCCCCAATACTCTCAAAAACATTTATGACAACACTGCAGTTCAAGGTACAGTTCAACGAGATCAAACGTATTCTTTAAGTCAATGCAATACCAAAGATATAAGCAGGTATCTCTAGTATAAATTGCACCCTAATTTAGCGTAAATTACTAAATGTGTCGAGCTGCCGAGTGTGTATTCTCTGACGATATGCCCCTTTAAACCAACTAATCAACATGCAAACTGAACCTGTGTGTGTCTATGTGGGTCAGATTGTCAGAAAATGTACAATTCACCTTCACCAATACACTCAAATAACCCAAATTTAAGACAAAAATCAGGTTAAAAAACAGTTCAACATAACCAAACATTGTTTGAATCGAGTCAATACCAAATACACTCTTATATACCTGGTGTTGATAATTTTTCAGTCCAATATAGCAGAATTTACAAAATATGTTTATCTGCCAATTGTACATTTTCTGAAAATCTGACCCATGTGTTAGACAGAAACTGAAGCCAAGACCTGTTCCATTAGGTGCATCTCTGTTTCCCCCCTCAACCTCCCCATCATGGGGATTTCACATTACCTTCCACTCATGTGCCCATGCCCCAACATGCAATGATGGGCGATCCATAACTGTTGGTAAACAACAGCTTGGATTATTTGTTTCTCCATGTTATTCCATTTAGTCAACCCTGTAATGATGTGGGATGAGGCATTTAGGTGTAAATGTGCATGTCTCAATTGTCGGATTGAGGATTGTCCATTTTTCTTCGAATTTTTAAGGCTGCATTAGCAGCTATTACGACCAAAATAATTTCACCAATTGTACGCATTGTTTACCTTTGGGTCAGCTCTACAAATTAGGAAATTCTGTTGAAAAATGATGAATACCAGGTATATCTGAGTATATTTGGTATCGCATTGATTCAACGTATCAGTTCTGTTATGTTAAATTGCATTTTGAAGCTCATTTTGCTCTTAAATGTGAGTTATTTAAGAGGTTTGGTGAATGCGAATTGTACATTTTCTAAAAATCTGACCCATATAGGACTGAATTTATCCGATTTTATACAAGAATTTAAAGCCAGTAGCCAGGGAGCGATTACAGGTAAAACCTCTGCAGGGAACTATTTCAGTGAGCCACCGAAATATAGACTGGACTTATAAGAGGATCTGAAGCAATAATAACAGGTTGGAATCCTCCACAAGTTTCGTCAAATGATAAAAAAAAAACCTCTTATCTTTATTTATTAAGATATAACCTAACTCGTGCTATTGGTATTACCTACTGTATTACCTTGCCATACGGTATCATCTTAAATCAAGTGGAATCTGTAAAGATCCTAATATCCTACTGTATTTTATCTTGTATCTTGTATGTCATTAATAACTGTAAAACTGATCTAAATTCATTATCTCTACTTGAGAGAGGTGGTAACGTCTGGGGGAACTGGATCTGATCCAGAAGTCTACATACCAATTTGTCTGTATTTTGTCTGTATCGTCACTCCATAATGTACTGTGTGAGTTGGATAAATAAAGTAGTATCTTATCTTACCTTATATCCTGGTGGGTAGGAAAAGAAGGGAAGAAAAAGTAGAAACTCTTAAGTTTTATGTCAACATTCGCTGACTCAGCATTTGCAGCTCGACATTGTCTGTCTATTTGTAAGTTTCCTTCTCAGCTTTCCTAATAAACAGAGTGACCGAACTGATATGTAACATTTGATTTGATTTTTCTTTAAGGATTTTTTCTTTATTTATATCATAATATAGAAGTGGGTCAAATTTTCTGAAAATGTACAATTTACTTTTCCAAATCCTCTTAAATAATCCAAATCTAACAGAAAAATGACGTTCCAAAAATGCAGTTTAAAACTAAGAAAGAGATAGTTTTAATCAACTGAATACTTGAATATGCTTCTGTAATAAAGAATTTTTCAATTGAATTGAATTAAGAGAGGAGCCGAAATTACAGCACCACCAGGTCCTCAAAAAATGTCTGCTAATTTCGACTAAAAAATGCTCAATACCAAGCTATATCTGAGTATCCATGCTATTGTGTTGTTTAAAACGATCGGTTCATTTTTGTTGAACTGTATTCTGAACATCATTTCTGTCTTAAATCTAGGTTATTTCAGAGATTTGGTGAAGGTGGATTGTACTATTTTTAGGCGACTAAAAATAAAAAAACCCAAATCCCAATTTCAATAAACCTCCGCTGTCAATATGCATATTTTCCATCCATTATTTCAAGAGGTTTTAAAGGCCAAATACACCACTCAAAAAAACAAAAATCCAATTTTTCTAAAAACTATCAAACACTTTTCTACCCATAAATAACATCCAAAAGGAAGATGTCACGAAACCTAAATATTTTCAAACAAACTCTTGAACAAATTCTCAAATACCAGCACCATTCATTCAAGCAAACATTGCCAATCTTGATATGAAAGGGATGAATTTATCAAGTATTATTTAAATCATGACTGAGAGTGCCTCAGGGGCTGAGTGGAGTGGCTCAACGCTGAGTGGGACGAGCCAATAGTAGGAGTGTGGGGGGGGGGGGGGGGGGGGGGGAGGGGGGGGGGGAGGAACTGATTGGTTTCTATTGAAGAGCTGCTCTCTGTTCTCATGCATTGAGGATTAACCGGGGTGGGAGTGGCAGTTGGTGCTCGCTACACTCCTAAAACAAAGGGTTCTATGGCGATTTGCAGGTGTATATATATGTGGGTCAGATTTTCAGGAAATGTATAATTCGCTGTCACCGATCCACTCAAATAACCCACTTTTAGTACAAAAATGTGCTTCAAAATGCAGTCTAACTTAACAGAACTGATACTTTAAATCAATGCGGTCCCAAATATACTCAGATATACCCGGTATTCTTCATGTTTCAGCCTAATTAAGGAGAATTTCCTAAATGTGTAGAGCTGCCAATTGTTCATTTTCTCAAAATCTGACCCATCTTGGGGCGTCAGAAAAAATATTTCACAATTCGGTCTTTCTAACCCTGTCAAATAATCTAAATCTGAGTTGAAAATGAGGTTTGAAATTGATATTAGATATTGGAATGGATTGTTACTGGGTTCCGTTTCATAACTAATCGTTAGTTTACATTTTCCTTCCTTTTCTACGTTTCCTTTTCAAGCAGTTGGTATATGAGCTTCTATGAGGATTTGCAGGTTCACTGACAGTAGAGAAAGGCATAGGCATTGGTATTTAAATATTTCATTCAGCCACTACATTTTGCAACATGTACAATATGCTCAGTGAGCGCTGACAAAAAGACAAATAAATTTAACAAGATCATAAACCTAACTAGGTATGAGACCTGTATGATAATATACTATCGAGATCATTGATAGTCGTCATGAAAATATAAGAATTAGAAACACTTAGGGCGTCAGAAAACATATTTTACAACTAAGTCTCTTTAACCCTGTCAAATAATCTAAATCTGAGATAAAAATGAGGTTTGAAATGCAAATAAACTTATTGGAATGGATTGTTTGAATCCCTACTGGGTTCCGTTTTTTAAGTACTCGTTACTTTACATTTTTCTTCCTTTTCTACTTTTCCTATTCAAGCAGCTTGTATAAGGAACCTGTTTAAGGAATGTTTAGGGAAGGAATTTGCTATACATAGGCTACAATGCTACTTATTATACTTAAAGCAGGAAGGTCCGACCTTAGCAAGGGATATTCTATGTAGAAGGGAGTTGGGTTATTAAGAAAATAATATTGGTTGTTATAGAACTTAAATAATCAAGCACACTTATGTTATCGTACATTCTAAGACACATCGTGTGACACATTTATATTATACGATGTCTAATACCTTACACAATGTCCACTTTACCTATACTACTTATGATAGCGTATCTAGGTAGAGTCCCTTCATGTTTATTACATTACCTTGCGTACGCACGATGCGTACACGAGTAGCTAGAGTAGGAGTTGTATGTGCTTTACGCCCATTGTAAGAATGTTTTAATACCAGAAGGAGCCTTTGTACACCAGCTATAATATTACTACTTTATTCTTACTTCCCTCTCACTTCTTTATTTGCTACACCTCGTATATCCACATATCACTTTACCTAGACTTCTCATCAGCTTCTAAACCAGTTTAGCAACGGCAGAAGTTTGTTTTCGTTGTCTTTCTCCTCCTCAACACAAATCTAGGCACATTACAGATGTATCCTATCGTACAATTGCCTCTTATGGATCAGATTCTCAGAAAATGCACAATCAGCAGTTATACACATCTATCAAATTCTGCTAAATTAGAGTGAAAAGTGATAAATACTATGTATATTCGAGTGTATTCTGTATTGTATTCATTCAATACATCTGTCTGGTTATGTTGAACTGTATTTTGAACCGGATTTTCGTCTGAAACTTGGGTTATCTGAGAGGATTTGTAAAGGCCAATTGTACATTTTCTGGAGACCTGACCCATTATTCCTCACAGTGCATTAATAATCCACCTTTTCCCCGGTAAACCACTACCGTCCTAACGGGATTCTAGTGGGGCTTTGCGGTCAGTAGCGAGGAGCTTTCCCTCAGTTTGGAGTCAACCTTTGGACTCTGAAGAGATTAGAAGCCTATAGACTGAAGAACCATTGTTTCTCACAGTACATTAATGATAAAAAAAATGTATCCCAGTCAACGACTACCGTCCTAATGGCATTCTAATGGGACTTTACGGTCAGAAGCAAGAAGCTTAATTTCCCTCAGTGTTGAGGGACTATTGAACCACTATTTCTCACAGTGCATCAATAATCCACATTTCCCAAGTCATGATCAGTTTCAGTTTCAGTTTGGCCAGCCCTGGCGGTCGGGGTTAATGAGTGAACTCATGCTAACCCCTGTTTGTCCAGTCTGGTCATGGCCCATCGCTTTGTCCCCATCACTCACGTCCCTTTAAGACTAATGACACAAGTGATGAATAATAACTCCCTGTCTCTCAGTATCGCCATGCCACTGTATCAAGTAGCACACAACGCATCAGCTGTGGGGTCAGATTTTCAGCAACTGCACAATCTACATATCTACACATCTATCAAATTCTGCTGAATCCGAGTGAAAATTGATAAATGCTAGATATATCTGAGCGTATTCTGTATTGTAATCATTCCATAAATCTGTCTGGTTATGTTGAACTGTATTTTGAACCTGATTTTTGTCTTAAATATGGGTTATTTGAGAGGATTGTGAAGGGCAATTGTGCATTTTCTGGAGACTTGCCCATCAGTGGTGGTCACCAGAGACTGTCTATCAAGGCCTCAACCCTCAGAGAATTGCAGAGGTTAAAATCATTAAATCATGGGTTAGTTCTCAAACAATGCACTGGTTCGCTTTTTTTAAACTCTAGAGAGAAATATTGTTGAGACAAATAGGCTTCACTGGTTCAGGGTCACCATTGTCTGTGATTTGTGTAGCTTGTTTTCATTGAGTCATTTTTGATTGATTGATTTGAATTTTATTTCCATGACTTTCATAGTTGTTATACAGGAAATTGGATAATCGTTCTATGTGCAGTTACATTTCTTCCCCGCGTACAATCCAGAATTACTCATATTTTTATGTTAAGTCGTTAGGAGTATAAAATACAATACTAATCATGAAGACTGAACTGTCTTTCAACTAGTGAATACACATTGAGAAATACAATACAAATGGACAACCATACTTTGAAGTAATAAGGGTCATCTCATTCATTAATATTGACATTAAGTGTTATTAAGACGTTATATTATGATGGTATTACCATCTCTTCCAAGAATTACAAGCTTGAATAAGATCTCTATAATTAAATAAATTGTTGAGTATAATAACATAACGTCTACAATCAGGATTACATTCTTCTTGACAATATTAGGTGAGATGATGAGCAGATTCTAGATACATTTATTCTAACTAAGAACATTCTATTTTAGGTGCATTTAAAGCTGCCTCCTCAGTTATCACGACACACGAAATACTTACTGCATTTCCTCATTGTTTGACCTGTAGAGGTGAAATCGCCAGAAAATGTACAATTCACCTTCACTACTCAAATAACTCAAAATTAATACATAAATCAGGTTAAAAAATATGTTCAACCTAACCAAACAGATTGCTAGAATCAATGCAATGCCGAATTTACCAAGTATTGACCAAATTGCAACCTAATTTAGCAGATTTTACTAAATATGTACTGTTGTTAATTGTACATTCTCTAAAAATCTGACCCATAGAACTGAAATTATTAATATTCTACTGCTGTTGTATACTCGGTCGAAAGCAAACGATACGAGCGATGATAAGAGAAACCATCGCTGCAAAAACAACATAATGAAATCCTACAAAGTTCTGGTCAAAATGCTTTTAGATGCGTGGAGAAAAAAATCGTAAAACTAAACATGTTCTGCCCCTACTTGTTTCAAAGCAAGAAATGGAAAATCATAGACCGTTTAATGGGACTAAACGATCTATCGGAAAATGAAGTAGTTTTTGATCGATGTTAGCTGGTAATGCAACTTTAATAATGACACAAAGTGGGTCAGATCATCAGAAAGTGTACGATTCGCATATGAGCAATTCCACCAATTGGTCGACATATGACTATAAAAAAGATTTTTGCATTTTTAATGAGAAATCTTGGTCTGGAGTTATTTTAATCAATTCTGTCAGTTTCCCCGACATGAAATACATCAGAAATACCCTACTTTTACATATCTGGCATCAATATTTTAAATTTCAGAGGGAAAAAACACTGTTTTATTGCCTAAAAATTAAAGAAAATCCCACTTATTATGAAAAAAAAGTGTGTAAAGAAAAAAAAATGATGTCAAATCATGGTTACATGTTTATTCAAATTTCATATCATGACCCTGGCTACCGAAAAATTTGAATAAAATCTATTTCTAATAATCCATTGGTTGACTTGCAATGCAAAAATGTCTGGGGAAGTTTTATATGTCACCATAACGTGCCTATGTAAAACTGGAATAAAAATGGATTTTAAACACCAAGATGGATCAAGTAGATATGTTTTAGAAAGTTTTCAATGTATTCTTCTATATAGTAATGAATGTAGTTGAATATTTTAGTTTACTTCGGAATTAGAGCATACAATATATATTTGGGAAGTTTCTATGTCACCATAACGTGCCGGACATTTTAGTCAATAAAAATTTTAATATTTGGAGTTGAAAAAAAAAAGTATGTCTGAAGGTAAGTCATCATATAGCGCAAACATACATAGTCAAATTATTTCGCTGCTGTTTATCATCGCACCACAAGAGCGCCAAACACGATGTCACCGTAACGTGCCGGCACGTTACGGTGACATCTAGTGTCAAGCAATGAACTAAATTCCGACAGTGGCGCCCCTGTAGTCACTGAAGAACGCTTATGACAACATCCGGTTTGATTCAGCAGACAACGCCCTAACTACTGCTCGGGTAAAAGAGTAAAAAGGTGAGATTAAACATAAATTAGGTGTATAAAATGAAGTTTAAAAACATCAAAATGATAATGATTTGGGCCTGATTACGTATGCCATATAGAGAGTATCAACCATGCACAAATCTGTAAAAAATCTATGAAATCGATATTGTCACAGTCTCAGTGACTCAGTCATGGCGTCATGCTAGGTTGTGATGGTCTATAGCCATAGTATAGCAGTATAGGCCTACTATAGGCCCACACAAATTATTCGATAATAGACACAGGCATTCCAATGGGGGTTGTTCTTTATGGTGGTACAAGGGGAACGATATACTTTTGGACAATATTAATAGGCCTACACCTAGTCAGCTATCTACAACTGTTTGTATATTCAAAATATATTGATGATGTAGCCTACGCCTACGGCTACACCACAAGGGCATATATCATTACATCTGGTTGATTCTCTCTTCTTGTCATCCTTTGCTTTGGGCCTTTTCAAATTTATAAGTCATTATATAATGGTCAATTTACAAGAAACATGTAGGCCTATAAAAGAGCCCCATTTTGGCTATGTATAGACAATCTTTAGACGTATCAATGACAGAATGGAGGATGTTAATATCATATCACCGACCAAACCCAGCATTTATTGTCCCAATGAAGCTAAAAAGAGGCGATTCTGATTAGATTTTTGTTGTTTAACATTATGTAATGTAAATATAATAGTAATCACTGTCATATACCGCCATTTCTTTTTATTCAACTTTTTTCGGTAGTTTTCTTTTCTTTAGATTTGGTTGGGTCTTCTAAATTGTCTAAGCTGATGTGGGATGCTATTCCCTATAATGTGCGTATGAGTACTTTTCCCAAGAATGAGGTCAATGATCATGTTTGTAAACTAAATCTTGTACTGGAATTTATATGTGATTGATGTGATGTGATATGTGTTATTATCTTTAATACTAATATCTATAATAAAGTCACCACACACCATATCACTCAAGTTTCAATTCAGAGAATCAACCATCCAAATATGAGTCATAATTTACTACGTTTTAAATATATTAAGGTATCCGAAGTTTGTCAACATTGGTCCTTACCTAATAAATAATTTTTGTTATAGATGGACAGGCCGGACACAGGCCACGACAGGGCTCTGCATGCCAAAAGGAGTCAGGTTTGCAGGGGCAAGCACAAAAATAAAGGGCAATACAAGGCATCAGCGACCTTGAAGCAACAGGTGGGTGAATGAACAATTAAACAATTTCTACTGGAATTAATATGTGATTGTTTATTATCCTTAATACTAATATCTATAATAAAGTCACCACATAATATCATATCACTCAAGTTTCAATTCAGAGAATCAACCATCCAAATATGAATCATATTTTACTATGTTATTAAGTTATCCAAAGTATGTCAACATTGGTCGTTACCTAATAAATAATTTTTGTTATAGATGAACAGGCTGGACACAGGCCACGACAGGGCTCTGCATGCCAAAAGGAGCCAGGTTTACAGGGGCAAGCACAAAAATGAAGGGCAATACAAGGCATCGGCGACCTTGAGGCAACAGGTGGGTGAATGAACAATCAAACAATTTTTACAGCTTCATAACCAGAAATACTTATGTGGTGCTGACAGGTTGACAGCCAAAGCCCCAGTGTTGACCAAATGCTTCTAAGGATTCAACTACTATTTCAATCACCAAACTATTTACAAAGTTAATTTATCTTCATTCTAACGTCACAAAATAACATCATTTTTAACCAATACTTCAATTACTGTCATGTTGGGGCAAGTTAAAAATGGTGAAGTGTACCATAATTTAGTTAAAGCTTTTGTATGATAATTACCTTTAATGATTATGCCAGATCATATCAAGGATTTATGAGTTCTTATTCAGTTCATTAGGCCCGGTATACCATATCAAAACTGTTTCATTAATGATTAGGCACTATGCCTGGAGTCGGTATCTTAGTATGAACATATTATTTGCATGTTATTGTGAGTTGGTAACTTCATTGTATTACTTGTGTATGAACTGGATATATTCTTTCTCTTGATTTAATTAATACATCTCTTCATCTCAACGACTTCTGTGAACAGTGTACCTCTTACATAATGTTGAAATGCTGAATACAAATATTAAAAAAACAATAATCTGCTCAAGATGTAATCAACGTCTTTAAATCTTAGTTTGATTCTTTAGCGGTTCAGGGACAGGAGTAAACAAAATCCGAAAGTGATGACGTCAGAGGGAAGAGATGCATTGAGGAAGAGACAACAACGCAATAAACAAGCCAGCCGTGCTAGAAAAGCAGCAGGTGTGTGCAATAATTGTCAATCGAATCATTTAAAATATTTTGGTAAAACTGTCTGAGAATAAGATTTTAGTTATAAAACACTAAATGATCCTTTGATCAATGTTACAAATGATTTGTTACTAAAAAGAATAATGTAAAGATAAAACTACTGGGAAAGTCTTGGGAGATACTTTTTTATTTTACTTCAGCAGATGTTTTTGTTCGCCAACACATAAGCTTATAACTGGTGTTTAACTTGCGATATTATTGGGTGTTTCAGTAATATATTTCTGCTTGATTCAATCAAATATTCATGTTTCAGTCGTATATTCATGTTTCCTAACAATTGCTTAAATTCGTACTTTAATTTCCTACATCAAGCTGTCATGAAGAAAAAGGAGGAAAAAAGGAGATCCTCAGTAAGGCACGCTGGCGAGGAACCATCAACCTCAGGAATTCCCCCTAATGGAAGGGCAGATGCCATGTATGCAGAGGTGCAAATGTCACCAAGGTATTAAGAATTTCCCTATTTCATGTCTACTAATCACTCAAAAAGATATTCTTATACGACAACTTATCTATAAATATGTTAAATATAAGTTCATGTTGCCTGTGCAAGGAGATGATTGCCTATGCACTCATAAGCGGTGATATCAAGATAGGGTCTCAAAGGTGGTACCACTATTGGCACTTTTTCAGTGGGTGGGGACCAGTACGTGATCAAGTTACTGTTATTGAATATCTATATTAAAGTCGCCACATACCATATTATTCAAGTTTAGGTTCTGAGAATTGACCATCTAAAATATATATAATTTACCTACGTTTTTTAAATATGATGTGGAAGGAAGGAAAATAGAATGGGTACTTCCCTAGAAAGAAGAAATTGCAACATATTTGCTAAATTTAATGAGTCAAGTAAAAAAAACACATATAAAAATAGAATACTAATTGGTTATTTTTTCCAAATAAGATAAGTATATTAAGATAAGTATGGTGACGGAACATATGAGGGTATCATATACACAGGGTATGGAGGACTCCATGGTGTTTGACCATTTTGTTGTTGTCAACATCTGTGATGATATAACATTTTCGTATCAAACTGATTTTAGTTAGGGACTGTAATATATCAGTCATTAACCCTTCCTGTGACTGGGCGTTCAAACTTCCTGTGTGGCCTGGACTATGGTCACCACTGTAGCGACCATTGGGACCCTATTTTGATACTCCCCAGCGCAATTTTATAAAAAAAAATCATATTAGTATAAAGATGTCATACAGTTCTAAGTTCATGTTTCCTCTGCAAGGAGATGATTACCTATGCACTCAAGAGCACATTTTCATACAAAATCATATAAGTATAAATCTGCGATATAATTCAAAGTTCAGTTTGCTGTGCAAGGATATGATTACCTGCACTCATAAGCACTTATTTATGCAATGTAGTTTTGTTTCTTTGAAAGTTTGTTGAATACGGGTTCTAATTTTTCAGGCCCTACCATAGATGCCAAGACTCAGGAGAAACTGATTTGAAGCTATTCGATATTTTTATGCAGAAATTACATAGTGTATCTTTACATGTATTTATTGCCTACATATTACTTGAATTTTACATAGAGAATTTTATGCTACTTATGACCTTGATGACGATTTGTACAACATGTCAACGAAATGGAAATATAAGTATACCACATATTTTAAAAAAGAATTTGTTCGTCATCATTTATTATTATAAAAGAGGTTTTTAATAAAAGAACTAGGGGATTTGGAGATATTTTTTTTAAAAATCGTAATCATTATTCAATTCATCATTCATTTTTATAAGAGGGTTTTTGTTTATTGAACCATACCAATTGGAAATCATCACCGATACATGTGGATATATATATAAAGGCAAGTAGGAAAAGATTTGCTAATACAATAATATTAAAGTAGAACCGAAATTCTTCTATTCTATTGTTACAATGATACTTCAATGGTCTAAATACTTGTATTTCACATATTTATTGAAACAGGAAACTTAAGGTAGCAATCCCCTTCAGCAAAATGCAAAAGACAAGAGCGCTGAAAAGGAAATATGATAGCATCCTAGATGAAAAAGAGCAACAAATCAATATACTAGAATCTAAGTTGAGGTATAACGGAACTACTACTCTTCCCTCTCCTCTTCCCCATCATCCTCCCCAACCAACTCCAGGTCTTGGGTCCATCGAGACAGAAGCAAGAGAACTATTAGAAAGGATAGAAAAAACGCCAACTCCAGACAAACTGGAAGAATTACTAACGCTTGTAACCATCAACGATCAAGTAAAGAAGGCCCCAACAGCAGTGAAGAGATCCCTGTTCATGCCGGAAACTATAGGGAAAAGAAAGGTCAAGCATGGGCAGCGGACAAAGATAGCTAAGAGAGTCAGTCTCTCCCGAGAGTATATCTTCTCTTCAAAAAAACGAAACCGAAAGGTTAAGAAGGCCGAGTGGGCCGCCAAGAAGAAAATGGTGAATGATTTCTTAAAAGAAGAGGTGAATAGCAGCCAGCTACCATCAAAAAGGGACAACCAGGCAGGACCCCGATATGGGTTGAACAACACGATGTTTAATTTGCATGACAAATTCAACACCAGATTCCCTCACATGTCTGTTAGCCGCTCTTTTTTTTGCAAAGCACGAGACAAGAAGACCATCAAGACAATCAAATACACTGCTCGTCGTCAGTGCCTCTGTATGCGATGTGAGAATATGAGGAGAGTTTCAGTGTGTGTTGGGCTACAGAATATTGACACAATCAAAACAGAAGACCTAGAGAAAGCACTGGAGACAACTCTAAAGGGGAAACGATATATGCATTATAAACAATGGAAGAAGATTGATGTAGAAGGCTACAAGAAAGACCGTCTGATTGACATTACATCACCGAAACAGGAATTCATTTCATCAATAATTGCATCCCATCCATCATATTTCTTGCATCGCCAGAGGGTCAGCGCACAATACTCAGCTACTTCTTTCCTCAGATCATCGACCAGACCAGGTAGAGAGTGCACCATCCACATGGACTACTCTGAGAATTTTGGAATGAAGTATCAGGATGAACCTGCTGGGATTTTCTTTGACAATTATCAAGCAACTATTCACCCTCTTGTTTGCCATTTTACAAATCCAACGACCAAGGAAACTAATGTTAAATCTTTTGTCTGTATTTCGGATGCAATTTCTCATTCTGTTCCAACAACGTATACTTTCATTTCATCTATCATTCCACACATCAAGTCATTAATTCCAGGTATCACAACTATTCACTTCATTTCTGACTCCCCATCCAGCCAGTACCGGAATCGATTTATTGTTGCCATGCTGGCAAACTTCCCCAGGATGTTCAACATCCATGCCACATGGTCCTGGCTGGAGGCAGGGCATGGGAAGGGCTGCTGCGATGGTGTGGGTGGGTCTGTCAAAGCTAAGGCAGACAATATGATCAAATCAGGAATATTAATCAGATCCCCAAAAGATTTGGCGACTTCCCTGCAAAAAGAAAACCTAAAATCAACCATCATCTACATCCCAAAGAAAGAAATAGAAAGGAAGAGGAAGGACGTAGAGAAATGGGATGCTCCTCCTTTGAAAGGCCTAATGGGTGTACATGCTATCGTACCATACAGGGGTACATTTTACCAACGAGATACCTCATGCTTTAAAGACTGCTGTCACCCTTTAGAAAAGAAAGAGCCAGAATGCCCTGGTTGGGAGTCGACCAATGTCCCAGTTATTTACCACAAGGAGCAGCTCTGGGAGAACGACACCTGTTATGAGGATGAACCGGAGATAGCCATGTGTGAGGTAATCTATGTCGATAATAGTGAGGAGGAAGAAGAAAGTGAGGAGGACGGGATTGAGGAAACTGAGGAAGAAGAAGAAAGTGAGGAAGAAGAGAGTGAGGAAGAAGAAAGTGACGAGGAGGAAGAGGAGGACGGGATTGAGGAAAGTGAGGAAGGAGAAGAAAGTGAGGAAGAAGAGAGTGAGGAAGAAGAAAGTGATGAGGAGGAAGAGGAGGACGGGATTGAGGAAAGTGAGGAAGGAGAAGAAAGTGAGGAAGAAGAGAGTGAGGAAGAAGAAAGTGATGAGGAGGAAGAGGAGGACGGGATTGAGGAAAGTGAGGAAGGAGAAGAAAGTGAGGAAGAAGAGAGTGACGAGGAGGAAGAAAGCAAGGAGGAAGAGGAACTTAAGGTACAGGTAGAGACAGGGAAAAAGAGAGATCCGAAAAAAACACAGAAGAAAGTAAACATTACTGCTAACCGAAGGAAATCAAACAGATTGGGAAATAGAAAGGGCACATATTTTATGTTCCTGGATTGATATAGTGTTCACAAAAAGATATATCTCATATGCCAAATATACCACTCGAAAAGAGATATTGAATCGTTATGACAAACTCTATGTAATAAATAAAATAGTGTAATTTTTCTGCGTGGGGAGCTCGATGCATTTCTATTGAATACACAAACAAGCTGGTTACTCCTCCCCCCAATCCAACACACACACACACACGCACTCTCTTCCCTGTCTAGGGTACATAACACATGTGTTTGCCTAGTTTGAAGTGTACAGATGTGTGGTGTTTGATTGATAAGGCAGCACAGATAGGCCAGGATTATCTTGATTAAGCTAGTTGCACACGGTCTGAATGGTGGAACTGTTTCGTTTTAAGGTGATTATAGTAACTGTGTGGAGAAAAGGAGTTTTATATTTTGAAATTGGAAATACCTCAAAGTAAACAGATAGACATTTGGCTGAGGCTTAATAATCAGGCGAGATATGAAGAAAATAATATATAACATAAAGAGGTTTGATGAAACAGAAATGATTTCCGCCATGAACACAGCTGTATATATTTTTGCAAGGTGCGGTCTGTTTAGGCCAGTGGCTAAGTAATGAATGACGGTTCTATAAAATGTTCCATCAGGGCGTGGTTGTGATTGTTTGGTATACCGTCACATGACCCAACAAATATGTAGTCAACAGCACATGGATTGTGACTCTTTTCTGCTATAAGTGTACAATAGTTTTTTGCAAAACCCTTTTATTAGAATATTATTCATGTGTATGTACATAGCTGTTGATCGTTACCAACATGAGTATTTGTATAAATTATCATAAATACAGGATATTTGACAGTTCATCATAAAGATTGTTTTGAATACATGAAATTGAATGCAACCATAATATAATCTAAAAACTAACTGTTCTTGTGTTAAAGCAAATTTGATATTACTGAACTTCTACAGCCATTGTTGTTACTTAATTGTAATGTATATATTTGAAAAGGGGACTGACTCTGTATAATTATTTTGTCCCTCACTGAACATATACCATGATCGGACAAATATAAAATATAGCGTGAAATGATATTAATAAATGGCTAAATATATTCATGCATCTGCTATTGTATATATTGAATTCAGAAAACTAAGGAGGGAAGTCAAGGGAAGTAATATTCAATCTAGGACGCAAAGGATATATGCCAATATAGCAATTCATGGCAAGCTCATTCTGTATAAGATGTTTGGACATAATTATATCAAAAGTAGATTCTGAAGAATTGCTCACGTTTACCTATAGTTCTCTAATATTTCCCAACCACTCTATCTTGTATATTTTCATATTTAGGAAGGATAATGACTGGATATACACGCAAAGACTATTAGATATATAATATATGTATATATATATATATGTAAGGTCAACAAACCCAAACCGTGTTTACCTACAAAGTATGCCGTTCTGTGGGAAATTTTGGTCATCATAAATAGAATTGACACAACGTAACACCCTGAGGTTTATTTTCCTCTTTATATTTTGCTATTTTGATGAATCTGTCCTTACAAAACCATTAGCTAGGTTTCATGATGCTTGATACGTTGATATCTCATATATTCATTTTCACTAAAAGATAATTTTGTTAATGGGGTGTATTTTTAAAATACCGATATAAATAGAACATAGACATTACCACAAGAATGGTGATATCAGGACAAGGAACTACCTGGGATCCCACTGGCCAATGAGTGATATGAAGCAGCCATAGGGAGAGGGTATATGGAAAAGACATGGCGACCAGATCCTCTGATTTTGTTCATTTCCTGAATCTCGCACAATCACATAAGTAATATTGTACATTCCTCAGTTGATAAATTTTAACAGGTGTGACTAAAGACACCTAAGGCTAATGATCATTTTCCACTAAACAGGCTCCCAAATTTGCATGCACTCTGAATTCCTGTCAAAATAAAACTAGTAGTATGAATCAATTCATTTTGGGGTCTATCAAGGGGATTATATAAATAAAGCCAACATGAGATAAGCTGACACAGACAATAACCGACACGGACATAAGCCAAAATGATTTAATTTCAATGAAAGCCTGTACTGTCAGGATTCTGAAACTGCTTTTAAAAATGGAATACGATCAGTATTGGCTAAGTAGGGTCATTTAATAGATATAAGTCAAATATAAGCGGGACTGGAAGGTTCTGCATTGGCATTTGGTTGCCATAGTAACAATCTCATAAAATGCTGTGAAACCAGCCAAACTTAACAAGAGGATCACTTAGACACTTAGATTATAAGAAACTGAAATTCTGTAATAAGAACAATTCTAAGATTCAATACTGGAGTATCTATTTGGAGTTTCTGTATTTATACAGAAACCCTGAATAGATACTCCAGTATTAAGATAAGATAGTCTTCCGGTAAACCTTCCTACCACAATTAGTTACTAATGATTATGTTTCCAAGGTAACATTTATGGAACACCTGAAGTATTTGGTATCGAAATTGCTTTCATGATATGACCAATCTAGATCCTCACTTATTTAGATTAAATATATATTTAATTAATTCATATCAAATAAATCTTGATATTTGAGAAAAACGTTGAATTAAAATCATTTTTTAAAGCATAATGTGTTGCCATGGCAACCAACATTTAGTATGTAACCATTTCAAAATAGGAATCTCCATCCAAAATGCTTCAAGCTCGTATATAGATGTTATAGTGAAAGAAAGCGTTACATTATATGTTTAATTAAGATCTTTAGGGATGTTAATAGAAGATTTACCTAGAATTTACCTATAAGATTTCCCCCAAACTCCTCTGGTGAGGCCACATATAGAGGTTGAAATGAGAAATTAGGTTACAGTGTTCGAAACGCTGCCCTTGCCAGGGTTTTCATTATTAACATGCCCAATTTCGCCTATATTTGCAGAAACATGTCTAGTTTAAGTATGGGAAAGATTAAAACGATAGAAGCTATTTAAAATTTTGGAGAATTTTCAGCCCCAGGCCGGCATATGTCGACCAATTGGTGGAATTACTCATATAACAATCCTCTAAATTCAAGACAGGAATATGGTTCAAATATAACTCATCACAACCAAACACATCTCTTGAATCAATACAGTACCAATTGTACACCGATATACCTGTTATTTACAAGTTTTCAGCCTTAATAAACATACTTTTCTTAATGTTTAAGACTGCCAATTGTACATTGTCCGACGGTCTGACCCGAGTATAGAATAACAGCACCTCATCCCTCAGTATCAAGTAACACTAGACACATCAGTTATAGGCACTGGGGCTCCTGGTCATCAGCTCTGTCACTCCGGTCCCGCCCTTGGAGAATTGTGGAGGTTATACTCAATAAATCATGCATTAATAGTCAAACAATGCAAGGGATTCCTTTGTAGGATTCTGGAATACTAATACTCAATTTCCTGTGCAATTCCCCATTTAACTAAATAAATTCTACTTTAAGAATTGATTTTAGGATCCACTCTCCGCTACGCACACACCTTAGAGGGAGGTTTTTCTAAATAAATCAACCGTTATTTATCAGCGATTGTAATGTGTCTATTTAGGAAAACTCCAGAAATCATTTATCGTCTTTTTTTAAAGTGGTCTTTCGGAGCAGAGGTGGTCTCATTAGCGGGGCTAACCTAATAAGAGAAAAACAATTTGGGACTGAGAGAAACTGGTCTTAATAGCGGGGTGGTCTCTATAGAGAGATGATCTTTATGCGAGATTTCACTGTATGCATACATTCTTAAAAAATCAAATAGGTTCCTTTCTTAGGAAATAGATACATTCCATTAGAAATAGATTCTAGTTCACATGCCTTTCCAATTGAAGACATAATGCTCAGATCTATAGCCCAGCTGATGACGTTTTTAGAAAGTCTCCAAACATAGTGCAAGGATCTATAGCCCAGCTGTGTGTGATGTCCAGGGGCGTGAGTGGAGGAACTCATGAGGGACTCAGTGAGTGGGTGACAGTGACTGATAGCCACAGAGTGACTATTGTTATACTAGGACGACTCAATGCTCCTGTCTCACATCACAATAGTATCCAGTCGGTCCATCCCTACCAGGTGTATCTGTATATGTGGGTGGAATCGCCAGAAAATGTACAATTTATCTTCACCAATTCTCTCAATAACCCAAATTCAATACATATATCAGGTTCAAAATACAGTTCAACCTAACAAAACATATTGCTAGAATCAATGCAATGCCGAATATACTCGAATTTAGCAAGTAGATTGCACATTGCAGCCTTATTTAGCAGAATTAAATATATACAGCTGCCAATTGTACATTTTTTGAAAATCTGACCCACATGTGTCTGACAAAGAACTGATGATATTTGCTTCTTTTGCATGTATGAGTGAAGTCACCAGAAGATGTACAATTAACTTTACCCCCTCCCCCAAATAAGTAGAACAATGAACTGAAAGAAACAACATTAAACTTCAAGTCAAAATGGGTAGAATTGCTGGGCGAAATATATTATATCTTTCCAAGTTTGGTAAAAGTTCTCTTTTAGAACAGGTTTCTCCCCTTAATGCTGAGGTAACCTTCTGCTGTCCAGATTCCAGGGTCAGATTTTCAGAAAATGTACAATTAGCCTTCAACAATCCTCTCAAATAACCCAAATTTAAGAATAAAATTAGGTTCAAAATACAGCTCAACATAAGCCAACAGCTTAATTGAATGAATACAATACAGAATATACTCAGATATTTAATAAAGCCCCCCACCTAACAATATAGGCCCACACAGGGCCCACATATTGTGCCTGATGAGCTTTAACAAGCGAAACCATGTTGTGCCAAACATTATAATATATAATGGAAGGAGTTTTTGAATCAAATGCATGTATCCACACATATAGTGTAGCTCCATGCCTCAAAATTCAATAATACTCATCCATGCAGATATCATTAACTGATACCTGCATCGATCCCCAGGTATCATCACCTGGACACATGAGCACCTCTTGTGATGTCATAATGTCAACATCACTAAGGGAACAGTGAGGTATTGGTTACCCACGTCTGAGGACCTTCCAAGTCCTCAGTAGCATGGTAGCACTGGTCGGAGTAGGAGGCACGTAGCATCGTTCAAACAAATAATAAAGCAGTACCTAGTATTTATCATTTTTCACTTTAATTTAGCAGAATCTGAGATTGTGCATTTTCTGAAAATATGACCGTCCACCAAATGATATTATGACACAGGTTGTTGACCAGAGCTATAACATGGCCTATCCTGGCTAACACAAGGCAATATATCTACCTTGAGTGGAGTCCTGTATGGCAGATTGCATGGGTGAAATATGGGCCTGCCAGACAGCCTACATGTATTTACCCAGGTGTGTGTAAGCAGGGGCGGGACAGCTCGTACTCTGTCCACTGAGAGGTATAAACAACTAGATTTATCACTGGTGGCTGGAGAGGGGTAGAAAAACTATAGAGTAGAAAGCATAGAAAGTAGAGGCCATGCAGTAAAGTGACACTTGGTGCTAAGTTCCTGATGTTGGGAAAGTTTGCTTGGATTTCAAGCATGATCGTTATGTCACTGGCCCATATACTCTGGATCATTGATGTAAGAAGTAAATGTGTTTGGAGTATTTAAGAGTTTAGAATCCCATATTTGATTCATCCCAGTGGGATAGAAAACACTGTCAGACATGGCAGTTTGAAGAGAAAATCGTTCTTCCATCTTTACATACTATTATAGTTATAACTTTAATAAGGGATTTGCATATGTCACTGCGCATGTCTGTTACAGAGCATCCTGGGGTGGATTCTGTTGAAATCTGACATACAAATATTTGGCAACATTTTTATCCAAACTTACAAGAATGTTTTCACCAATATCAGAGCTTGTATCTATGAAAACCAAATGCATGAAGGGAAAGATGGGGAATTGTGTTATTGAAACATGTAAAACACATGGATATTGACATTAGAGCATTGATAAATAATCCATGCTGAACATGGCATGTTTTCTATAGATTTTAGACTGGACAATTATAGTCCCATAATTCCATGCGAATCAAGATTCAAAATGGCGGCTATGCAATTCCCCTATTGTGTTTCGATACATACCTACTCCCCATCCCTCCACCATGGTCGGAGGCATTGTAAAGTTAGTTGCTTGTCTCAGATTAAAATTCCTCTGCCACACATGTGTTACTTACATATGCAAATAACCAGGGGAATAATATATATATAGTTCTGGTATTAGATCGACACAAATATCCCTGCTTATGTAAGTTGTGCAAGTCATAGAAACCTGCCTTTCCAAATGATATATAGTAAACAGTGTCCTAGTATGTAAGTAAACAGATAACTTTCCATGTAATGTATAATTACAACCTGTCATTCACTATATTGGCACCCATAAAACCCTTATTTTGAATAATAAACCAGTTTGGTATAAGAGCATCACCGAAATGGGAATTAAATTTGTTTGTTTGTTTGTTTGTTTTTTATTCATAAGCTCATGTACTAAGTACAACATTTTCAGCCTATATAAACATAATTAAATAATAGTAATACAAATTAATTCATGAAATTGTACAATCACTAGTCAAATTGATTACGCAATTAAATCATAGTCAAATAGTCAATCATTCAAATACGACACAAATATTATACATGTAAACTTTTTTCCATTTTGGGTATAAGGTAAAACATATTAATGAGTTGAGAAAGGTGATTAGATTTAGATGATCATTGACGCCGTGCATCCATACACAGAGTCCAAAAAAGTCACTGTTTGTTTAGATCCTTACACGAAAATCCCTATATTCACGTCACCAGAAAAACCATACAAATACAGTTTAGGTCAGTCAACCAAATAATAAACAATATACTCAATATACAAGACCACTTATGAACCACAATAAACAGGTCAATCAATGGCTAGATAAAACCAGCTGCGTTGAACTTAGCCCAGTAGAGTTTAACCACGGCTGCCTTAAATTGGTGTTTCCCCTCCAACAGTCTAATATTTTCATTTAAACCGTTCCACAGAGTGGGTAGCCGGCCGAGAGTTGTATGACTTAGAGAAGTCCTTTTCCATCTCTTTACCGGGATCTTATTCAAGGCCCCACCCCTTAAATTGTACCTTGCTCTATTATCCGTCACCTTTTCATCATACCCATGTGACAGGGTCAGCATTCTTACTTCCCTTCTCAGGGCTAATGGTAGCAGGCCATATTTTTTATGTGATTGGAACATGCTTAGATTCCTGAATTTGTTCAACTTATTGATTAATCTCAGGGCACGGTTTTGTATAGACTGTAGGCGGCCGTAATTACTCTTCGAACCAAAATCTACAAAGAGAGCACCATTTTCCAGAATAGGCAGCACAAAACTTTTATAGATCTGCAGGGCTATCTTCCCATCTATCAAGTGACCTAGACACATTATTTTTCTGAGATATTTTCCTGCTATACCACACACTATGTTAACATGGCTACAGAAATTCATCTGCTCGTCAATAGTAATACCAAGATACTTGAAAGTTGCAACACGATCTAGGGTGGATCCCCTCATTCTTATTTCAATGTCCCGGGTGAATTTTGCTTTGTTGGAAAGTAAAATTTGGACTTTTGTTTTCTTAATGTTAGCCATGAGGCCATTTTTTTTTGTCCAATCATCAAATATTGTTAAGTCATTTTCAAGTAGCTTGGCATATCTAGCATTATAAAGAGGTAGACACATTACACAGTCATCTGCATATAAAAGTATGTCACTGTTAAAGTTCTGATCAGATAAATCGTTGATATACAAACTAAACATGATCGGGCCCAATATGGTTCCCTGGGGTATGCCGGTCTTCAGTATCATTGGGTCAGAGATTTCATTATTAAAAAGAGTATGTTGTATACGACCCTTACAAAAGGATTTGACCAGTTCAAGTAGTGTGCCCTTGATACCGTACATGGACAATTTCAACAGGAGCAGATCAATGTTAATACTGTTAAATTCTGCTACTGAATGCGACTTAAATTACAACTTAATGTGATCACAAAAATATTTTTGAGCTAATATTTTGTCTAAAAATTAGCCAAAGCCCAGAGAAGCGTTATATTTTACAGACTAATACTTTGTTTACAAAAACAAAACATTATAAAAGCCATTTCTTGACTTCCATCTGTACTTCAGAATCGGCAGAGAGCCTTCAAAAACTATTGTCAGAAGTGGGATTCGAACCCACGCCCACATTCGTGGACCAGAATGCTCAGACCTGCTGCTGGTTGGCAAGGAGATCAGTCCTTGAGTCTGGCGCCTTAGACCACTCGGCCACCCTGACATCTGATGGAATTGAAATTCTAGTGGTACATATTTCTAGTGGTAAAGTATTGCATCATTGTTTCCAAATGAGAATTGGCTGCATGTATTATCTCCCAAATGAGTGTGTACTTATACCATATAGTGCAGAAGGGGTAAGACATTACAATTGGGGACTTGCATAGCCGCCATTTTGAATCTTGATTCACATGGAATTATGGGACTAATGGTACTGTGTAAAATCTATAGAAAACATGCCATGTTCAGCATGGAATTTTCATTGGTATTCAAATGTCAATATCCATGTGTCATGCATGTTTCCATAATACAAGATTTCATCTTACCCATCGTGCATTTGGTTTTCATAGATCATTTACACAAAGAATAAATTTTTGAAAACATTCTTGCAATTTTAGATGAAAACGTTGCCAAATATTTTTATGTCAGATTTGAACAGAATCCATTCCAGCATGCACTGTGACAGACATGCGCAGTGATACATGCAACTCCCCTATTGCTTTAGCTAAGCCATTTAGAAATACTGCAGATCCATTATTTCCTCAATATTCTGCCTGTGGGGGAAGTCATGAGAAATTTATAACCGGCAGCTCTACATACAGTTGAATTAACAACATTCTGGCTTTCATTTGAATAATTTAAAAACAGTCTAGGCCCAAAGTTAAGAGAGTACCTTCAAACGAAGGGAAAGCCTCTCGCCTCAAACCACAAATTGCCATTATGATTCCATTAAGACCGCTAGTTGTCATTATATGCCCATTAAAACGCCGAGTCCTAGGCCAGGAAACCGATTAGTGAAGTAGGCGGATATACCATTCTTGTCTGATCTGAGGGGTAGACCTCGAGTGAAAAGTAGATTTGGTTTTAAGCAAGGCTTGGTGAAGGCATTTTCTGATGTCTTGCTCCATTTGCTTTGAGCCTGTTACCCAGGTAACAGCTTTAGTGGTTGACGGAATTAACGTTATGGGTCAGATTTTTAAAAAAAAATGTACAATTGGCAGCTGTACACATTTAGAAAATTCTGCTACATTAGGCTGACATTTGGTCAATAGTAGGTAAATTCGAGTATATTTGGCAGTGCATTGATTCTAGCAATCTGTTTGGTTAGGTTGAACTGTATTTTGAACTTTATCTTCGTCTGAAATTTGGGTTATTTGAGAGGATTGATGAAGACTAATTGTACATTTTCTGGCGGCTTCACCCTTATATTAATGCCATAGTCTGTAACATCGGATTACTTATGACAACCTGATCTTATTACCCTATGTTAATGTCAATAAACATTTAATCCACCAAATGTGATCCGTTTTTAGGAAAATGAGGATTTTGATATCACCATATTTGAAAAGAGATCAAGCTGATTCCAATGATAGTAAACACTAGGACACCTACTAATTATTGCTATATTTTAATGTAGATATTTTTATTTTCGAATAAAAAGTTTGCAATGTGTCTTGATGGGTAATTACCAGTAAAGTAACTAAATACACTCCATACAAAGGCCTTCAAAACGCAAGAATATATTTATTTCCATGTCCTGAAATTTGTTACATACATTCATATGACTATAAGCACTAAAATCAGAATATTTCAATAAATAAATCTTGTGGAAAAAATCCTTTGAAAAATATCAATTTAGCGACTTGTGACTCATTTTCCTGGAACACATCACAAATGTCATTGTTTACTTCCCCACTTCAACATTCAGACCTATAGCCCATAACCTATTTCCCTCTATTTATAATTCCTAGCCTATGGTCCATGTTTGATTTCCACTCACTCTAATATGCCTCACTGAAGCCACCTAGGGTTTTTTTATACAAGATCCACCTTGATGTTTGTGATGGAGTTTGTTTGGATAAGAAAAGCATTAAATATTCAATGCCTCTCTACCTTTCACATGGTAGAGGAACCCTGGCTTTTATGGGTCAGATTTTCAGAAAATGTACAATTTGCCCACACCAATAAAATCAAATAACCCACATTTAAGACAAAAATGAGCTTTAAAATGCAGTTTAACATAACGGAAGTGATACTTTAAATCAATGCGATAACAAATATACTCAGATATACCCGGTATTCATAATTCTTCAGCCTTATTTTAGCAGAAGTTCCTGAATGTGTAGAGATGCCAATTGTAGATTTTCGGAAAATCTGACCCTTATTGAACCGAGAATGGAAAAAGTGACATCTCAGCAGGGGAGAGGGGAAGAGGAGTTGTCTCACTTTAAGATGGTTTTTGAAGGCTAGTGAGGTGTTTTAATATGGATGGGGTTCTTTGGTAGCACGTGAAAACATCTCAAATTGAAATTTCTCTTCTTCCTCTATGCTTAGCTAACATTGACCAAAACTGAAGTTTCTCTAGTTTGTGTTATGTTCTATTCATACCTACTGTAAACGTATTTATTTTCGCGCAGATAAATTTACTAAATTACTTTGACAGAGTTTTGCATAGATTTAAATTTGTGCAGCAAGGAAGCCTCACACGTTGTTTATGCAATAAAATTTATACCTTTTGCGCAGGATTTATTTTTACGCACAAAGGTGGGTGCACAAAAATAATGAAAACAAATACTGCCCAAACATTAATACGTTTACAGTATTTGAAAATCATTTGACCACCAATTTGGGCAATTTAACTGTTCTGTTAGTTCCAGGACTTAAAAAGTCCACTTCCAGGACTTAAAAGTCTTTTACATATTGGTAAAACGCCAAATGATCTAGGACTAGTCTGAGAAAACCATTTTCAAATGCATTAGGTTATGCTCCAACCCTCGTATTGTAAAAACCTCATAGTCGTACATTTACGATGATGCTAATAGGCTTTTAAGATCCAAACATATCGTACATCTATGTGTCAGATTTTCAGAAAACGTACAATTCAACTTCGCCAATCCTCTCAAATAACCCAAATTTCCGACAAAAAATGAATTCAAAATACAGTTCAATCTAACCAAACCGATTGCTAGAATCAATGTAATGCCGAATATACTCGAATTCACCTAATATTCACCGAATTCACCTAAATGTGTACAGCTGCCAATTGTACATTTTTCGAAAATCTGACCAATATAGTGCAGTGGACCCTGATCGGGAGTGACATTTTTAAAAATTATTTCTATTGATTTTGCCATGTGACTAAAAAGGTGCACCCTCCTAATTATTCATACAATGGATATTTTTCAAACTGCAAAAAGAAACATAAGGGCAAAGAAAGGAAGGAAATAGCAATAGAAATCATTTAGTATAGTAGTTTTTCATTACCAATTTTATAAATGCAAAGTTATTGAAAATGGTTAATGAATAATATAATATATGATAAATAATAAATGGTTGTTTCAATAGTTCTTACAGGCATACCAGAAAGAAAGTATATATAAATAGGGATTGATAATGAACGTTGTACTCTTTAACAAACAGAACATATTTACATTTATCTTGGAAAAAGGTTTGCAATATTTCTGGGTGGGCAATTACCAATAAAGCAATTAAATGTACTCCATATTATGACCTTGGAAACACAAAGATATATTTGATACCCTGTCCTACAACTTGATACATGTATTTATATTAGTTACAGCGCTAAACTCTCCAAATATGAGAACATTCATAGAAAGAGATATTGCGAATAAATCAATTTAGAAATCATCATTTTTGCGACTGGTGACTAATTTCTCTGGAACACATCACATAAATAATTTAGTCTTTATTAAACAACTCGTTAGATTTGCCCCAGATAAACCCCTTTAAACACCCTTCTTCTTCTTGAATGCCCCCACTTCCCCGTTTATCCTTGACACCCCTCCCCACACTCCACCCCCACTCCCGTTAGCCCCATGTGCAGATTGTTTTTACACCAATAATTGCTGATTATGTATTGATGAGACATTGATCAGTTCCCCTTTTATCGCCCGATTGTCAAGGCCTTCCCTGGAACATGTGAATGCTTCCGACGGACGAGGAAAATATTTGGATTCGCCAAATTAATCAATCCATCTAACCAGAACCCTGCTAGCTGCTTGCATTCCTTGCGAAAGATTAAAAAAGAAATTATCCTGCCAGTCGAGATTTAATGGCATCTGATGCCAAAGATAAATAGCAGTAGATTCTGAGGGGGACACAAGGGCTCCCAATCCCTTTCATGGGTCAGATCTTCGGAAAAAGTACAATTGGCCTTCACCAATCCGCCCAAATAACCCAAATTTAAGACAAAAATGAGCTTCAAAATGCAGTTTAACATAACAGAACTGATACTTTAAATCATTCAGATACCAAAAATACTCAGATATACCCGGTATTCATCATTGTTCAGCCTAATTTAGGAGAATTTCCTAAATGTGTAGAGTTGCCAATTGTACATTTTCTGAAAATCCGATCCTCATATTCTTCACTTGTTTAACCCTGATACTTTATATTTAAGAACAAGACCCACTTTTCATACCACAGGGGCCCGTTGCATAACAAATCCTTAGTTAATATTGTCCTTCTTTCGTTATTTTTCCTTGCTAAGGAGATGGTAAGGCACCTCAGCCACCTCATGCAGAAACCTCAATCCCCTCTCAGTCCCTCTCAGCCCTTCTTAGCCCCCCTCAATCCCCTCTCAGCCCCTTTCAACCCCCTCTCAGTCCCCCTCAGCCCTTCTTATTCCCCCTCAATCCCCCCAGTCTCTTTCAACCCCTCCCAGCCCCTTTCAGCCCCCTCTCTGCCCCCCTCAGTCCTTCTCAGCCCCACTCAATCCCTTTCAGCCTCTTTCAGCCCCCTATCTGTGCCCCTCAGCTCTTCTTAGTCCCCCCCAATCCCCTCTCAGCCCCTTTCAACTCCCTCTCAGTCCCCCACCCCTTTTTAGTCCCCCTCAATCCCCTCTCAGCCCCTTTCAACCCCCTCTCAGTCCCCCACCCCTTCTTATTTCCTCTCAATCCCCTCTAAACCCCTTTCAACCCCCTCGCTGTCCCCCTTAGTCCTTCTTAGTCCCCCTCAATCCCCCCTCAGCCCCTTTCAGTCCCCTCTCTTTCCCCCTCAGCTCTTCTTAGTCCCCTCAATCCCCTCTCAACCCCTTTCAACCCCTTCTCAGTCCCCCCACCCTTTCTTATTTCCCCTCAATCACCTCAGTCTCTTTCAACCCCTCCCAGCCCCTTTCAGCCCCCTCTCTGTCCCCCTCAGTCCTTCTCAGCCCCTCTCAATCCCTTTCAGCCCCTTTCAGCCCCCTATCTGTGCCCCTCAGCTCTTCTTAGTCCCCCCAATCCCCTCTCAGCCCCTTTCAACCCCCTCTCAGTCCCCCCACCCCTTCTTAGTCCCCTCAATCCCCTCTAAACCCCTTTCAGCCCCCTCGCTGTCCCCCTCAGCCCCAATCAAGCCCCTCAGCCCCTCCCAATCCCCTCTCAGTTCCCCCGGCCCCCTCAGTTCCCGCTGACCCCCTTTGACCCCTCAGCCCCCCTCAGCCCCTTCAACCCTTATGTCCTCTCAGCCCCCCCTCAGCCCACGAGCCCTCCTCAGCCCCCCTCAGGCCCCCTCAGCCCCGTCAGCCCCTTCAACCCTTATGTCCTCTAAGCCCCCCCCCCTCAGCCCACGAGCCCTCCTCAGCCCCTCTCAGTCCCTTCAGCCCCCCTCAGCCCCCCTCAGCCCCCTCAGCCCCCCTCAGCCCCTTCAGCCCCCTCAGCCCCCCTCAGCCCCTTCAGCCCCCTCAGCCCCCCTCAGTCCCCTCAGCCCCCTATGTCTCCTCAGCCCCCCTAAGCCCACACCTTCAAATACATTCTAGGTCCCATTCCTCCCTTCCAGTCAGCAGCATGCCTTCAGATTTAAACCCGGCGCTAGTTCTAGTAATTAAATCCTGTCACAACTTAGAGCAGCCAAAACACGCAATAATTCCTTCACATTTTTGCTCTATAGATCTTGATCCCCGGATGGCTTAGAAAACAATTTATTAACACTTTCTTGCAAGCAATGAAGTCGGAAAACAAAGGTTTAAACCATGACAAATGCTGCCTTGTTTGTTCTAAATGGGAGAATTGTAATTACACAGCCTGGGCTAATATCCGGTGCTAAATATGCATAATTTATGAAGGTTTTTAATTGGAGCGCCACAAAGCTCTGGCGGCCGTGTGAGGAAGCTGGCCTCGCGCTCCTTTTCCCTTTTATCGCTCATCAGAGACCACGTGGGTCGTAATAGATCGCGGCAGTCGATTGTAGCCTCTTGAACTTTTGATTCCGTTTAGAACAATAAAGTGGGAATCAAACATTTGTTTGTTGTTTGATTTAGACCTATAATTGCAAAGTTTAAAACCTAACCTTAGCAGATTTTTATTTTTGAATCAAAAAGTATTTATTTATTATAAATCAGGACATGAATTACTCAAAGTGTTGTTTCCATCCCAACCAGCGGAATTTTATAATATCAAGTTATAACGATAGCTAGTGGGATTACAATGACATAATAGTGAAAATAGCTTGAAAAAATAATACTAATTAGAATATCCAAATTATCACTATTCGTGGGGTTTAAACTTTGGAATCGTTAATTAATAAAATACAACAATAGATCATCAGGGCCTAAATTTTATATATCAACACCTTAGATTTTCTTCGAATTTCATTCTCTGAATTTGACTTGGGACAGTGATGATAGATTTGGTTTTGCTATAAAAGATATTAGCAACTGAATGAATATTGAACATTTCCCCATATTTCCCCCTCATTGATTTGATGTTACACATGCTATTTTGGTCAAACTTAATAAAAGGTATTAATTAAATTAAAGTTACAAGTTTATAAATGTCTTAGCAATTACCTTAAAACTTGACAGAACTTGACACTTTTAATTATAGTATCTAGTATCACATCACCCTCATTGTTGTAAAAGTACATTTCAGACATACACTGAGAACTCCTTTATCGCAATTCAGCATTTATTAAAAAGGTTATTTTTGTATATGGCCAACAAAAAAATTAGGTGTGTTTCCGATTTATCTGGCTGAAAACTAGGTTGGGGGGGTGGTAACTTTTTATTTTTGTTATTTTTTTTTGTTTGGAAACCACCTCCCAGGAACTGAAAAAAATGTCTTTTTCATAACAATAGTTGTTTTGAACATGGGAAATGTGCTTTTTGACAGTTTTGGGTTAGGAAAACCCGTTTTCCTGCTTTTATAAGCTTTTTTTGTCAAAAAATCCAAAAAAAGTAAGATATGATGGGGAAAAAATCAGGTATGATAAAAGAAATTTTAGGTAGGGTAAGGTTTTTCTAGGTAGGGGGGTCAATCGGAAACACACCTATTTTTTGGGGGGCCTATTCAGCATCGCATAACAAGATCATTTTTGGACACATGTTCTATTCAGGAAGATTAATCAAAACACGCTCACTCGCTCACAAGTTTTCAAATTCAAATCCAAAACATAGCATATCCATCTATAGAAAACGAAATGACTATCCACCAAACAACACAACAAACCCCTCCCTCTCTGTCCTCCCTACGTGTTTATTATATGGGTCAGATTTTCAGAAAATGTACAATTCACCTTCACCATTCCTCTCAAATAACCCACATTTCAGACAAAAATAAAGTTCAAAATAGAGTTCAACCTAACCAAACAGATTGCTAGAATCAAGGCAATGCCGAATATACTCGAATTTACCTAGTATTGTCCAAATTGCAGCCTAATTTAGTCGAAATTACTAAATGTGTACAGCTGCCAATTGTACACTTTCTGAAAAATCTGACCCATATCCCAGCATATCAAACTCCCTCATACTACCTACTCAATGCAATAATTTGAAACAGTATAGACAGGCCGGACATCGGCCATTGTGACCAATTCTCTCGCTAGTCTGAACACTATCAATATAAAGGCAGGAGTGGGAGGGGCAGGAGGGGGCGGAACACCATAGCTTTTTAACTTTAGCCCGCCCCTCTGACCCCACCCCATCTTTCAGTCATTTATTGGGTGATAATGTCTGGTGAAAGGCTTAAAGAATGAACAAAGTTTCTTCTTTGTCAGGCTGGGTTTTTATTATTAAAATAATCCAATTAAGGCTGGTAAGGACTGATGGTGAGTGGGGGTAGAGGGTGACAAAGGATATTAAAGATACTGTCAGATAGCCAGGGGTCAGTCAGATCGCCAGAAAATGTACAATCGGCAATTTTGTTGCAATTATAAGTGTCAGATTTTCAGAAAATGCACAATTGGCCGATCAACACATTTAGTAAATTCGTCTAAATTAGACTGAAAAATTATTTATCTGAGTGTATATTTATTATTGCCTTGATTCAAACAGTATGTTTGGTTATGTTGAATTGTATTTTGAACCTGATTTCTCTCTTAAATTTGGGTTATTTGAGAGAATTGGTGAAGGTGAATTGTACATTTTCTGGTGATTTAACCCATAATACATTCTGCCTGATTCGATTCAGCAGATCTGCAGAAAAAAAAAATACTAGTGCATGCATATTTGAGTATATATTTGGTATTGCCTTGGTTCAAGGAATATCATTGGTTATGTTGAACAGTATTTTGAAAACCTGTACCATGTTTTTGAGATGTGTCAGGAATTTCATCCCAATATCAGTCACTAAACATCCACCGACTAAATCCTTTTAGAATACGGATTGAGGAGAGGGAAAGAGACAGAGGGAGAAAGAGAGAAAGAGGGGTGGGAGAGGGAGAGAGATGTAGAGAGAGAGGAAAAAGAGAGGGGGAGAGAGGGGGAGAGAGGGGAGGAAGAGGGCGAGATATAGAGAGAGGGAGAGAGAGAAAGAGAGAGAGGGAGGAGACGGAGAAACACAGACAAATCAATCAAACACAGACAAATATTACCATTTATATTACACATACATGAATTAAGATAAGATAAGATAAGATAAGAAACTACTTTATTCCAACTCTGCGTACATAGGGGTACATATAAATAATGATAAAATAAAGTGCATGAGATATAGATAGAATAGGTAAACAGACCTCTAGATAATATCCAGATCTCCCGGCCGTTACCCTTTATATGAATTATATGAATAACCATATTCAAAACTTATCAGAGATGGATATCTTTAAGTAGATTGAGACAGACAGATTGAGGTGCAAACGTCCATGGATCTGTTAAATCTTTAAAAAATTCAATGAAATTTAATGAACTGAACAACATCATATTTATAATACATTGTCTATGTTTCTAAAGTTTATGTTAGTGTGATTGAAACGTATCACAAAATGTGTAATATCTACGAAATAAAATTTGTAAAACAAACCCAAACAAATCTGAACAGACCAAGTAAACTATTTACTGATCTATCTTTTGGTTGTGATTGTATGTTTCTTTATTGGCCAATATTTGAGAGAATTGGTAAAGGAGGCGAATTGTACATTTTCTGGAGGCTTCACCCTGATACAAAGGCGGGCCAGTAAGACCGGTACAATGGGCCAATAACCTCATATATTATGAAACCTTTATCGCTTGTTGCCATAACTAATCCTAATGGAATAATAGCTTTGCCTCGTTCATTACCCCCGCCTTTAATAACTGATGAGACAATATTACTCCCATCTCTTGTCTTGGCTTTGGGTTCGCGCCAATTCCCTGCTCATGGTGAAAAATACCATTACATATGCAATCAGTATGGGGCGAGTATTGATGTATGTATAGATCGTTGCTCTGATATGGATATATGTGTGTAGTATATGTATGTGGGTGAAGTTACTAGAAAATGCACAATTCGCCTTTGCTAATTCTCTCAATTATATATAGAATTTGTATTCCAATAGCTCAATTTACAATACAGTTGTCAGAAACGGTATTATACTGTCTGCACCATGGACCGTGCAGGTCTTCCGGGCATACCCAACAAAGGATTGAAATGAATTAAATAATGTCTTTGATCATTGTCTCTCGTATTTCTCATGGTTCTTGTTTTGAGTGTCCGGTAGGTTCCGCGTAATATATGTATTGGAGTTTGTACCAGGGACTCTTTTTCAACATCAAATCATCAATATTTAAGACTTAAATGAGATTCAAAATAAAATTGAACATAACCAAAGGGATTGTTTGAATCAACGCAATGCCAAATATAGTTAGAGATACCTAGTATTGGCCAGATTTCAGCCTAATTTAGCAGAATTTGCTAAATGTGTAGAGCTGCCGATTATACATTGCTGGAGATCTGACCCATGTATACATGTGTATTAGTGTGAAAATGGGGGACTATTGGGCTGAGTATATTGGCAGTGTATCCATCCCACATTCAATTAAACATTAGTGATGCTTCCTTATGGAGCTTTTAGATATGAAATTAGAAAAAGTACTTTTGTAATGGCCAACAACATAAATATGATGTGTTAAAGGAAAATGAGTCACAAGTTGCAATAAATGAGCTTTGAGATATCATCATATTTGAAAAGAGGAGATCAAGCCGATTCCGATGATGGTAAACAGTAGGAGAGCTATTAATGCTATCTATATTTTAAGTTTGATGTTTTTAATTTTGAAGAAAAAGTTTGCAATATTTCTGGGTGGATATTTACTAGTAAAGTCGCTAAATGTACTTTATAAAATAACCTTAGAAATTCATAGAAATATTAAGTGCATTATCTTGAAATTTTGTAAATGCATTCAGGCTACTAACAGCGCCAGACACCCCAGAAATGAAAACATTCCCACAAGGAAATCCTGTGAATAAAACACTTTGAAATAAACCTTTTCAAACAAAGAAACACAATATCTGAGATTACATTTAAGTTGGTGACCCACCAAGCTTGGCAAGGTCTGCGATTGATTAAGTTCTTTTTATAGTTATTGTTATTTATTAATTATTATGAAGAAGCGAATTTACACAACCTACCAAGACTCTCCTCTGACCAGCTCCATTTGTTGTATTTAGATTAATGATGCACTGCAGATTGAAACAGCAACAACCGCAGAGGGAGAAAAGCGTCAGGGGAGTCCAACCTTACCACCGTTCAAACAATTGAAATATGAATAAAAAGGGCCAAGTCCACCAAGCCGATTCCCATGCGAGACATATTGATACTTTGTAGGGGGGATCAGGACCTACCCCTATATGGATAGACTTAGGGGCCAGTCCCGGGGCTCATTATTTACCCCTTTATTCCACCCCTTCCCCCTCCCCTGTCCCCAACCCCTTTCCACCAAGTAGTGTCCAGTCGCCTCCCAGGTTATTCAGGAAGAGGGTACAGTTAAAAGTAAAGCATTTTCTTTTGTTTAAATGCTTAACTTGATTTCGTATCAAATTGGTTCTTGGATGCCTCTCCTTATGATTATTCATAATGATTATTCTAGAACTATTTATTTAAATCATTTTTTTCAGTTATGCTATGAGCCTTATTTGATTATTATTAAGCTTCGGTTAATGTCTCTCAACCCTCCGACTCGGCAAAAGCAGGCGCCTACAACTTTGCGCCACGAAATGACCGTCATAACATGAGCGTCAAAAAGCAGATTCCGCTAGTGAAATCTACGCATGCATATATGGGTCAGATTTTCAGAAAATGTACAATTGGCAGCTCTACACATATACGAAATTGTCCTAAATTAGGCTGAAAAATGATGAATAGCAGGTATATCTGTGTATATACATATTTGGTATCGCATTGATTTAAAGTACCAGTTCTGTTATGTTAAACTGCATTTTGAATCTCATTTTTGTGTTAAATATGGGCTATTTGAGAGGATTTGTGAAGGCGAATTGTACATTTTCTGAAAATCTGACCCATATCTGGCCATAGTTTTGTGGATAGGCACACCTATCGTTGCATAAAGGTTTTTCTAGGTAGGGGTGTTGGTAAATACACCCTACTCTATTCTTCCCTTTCCTCTCTGTCTCCCCTCCTTCCCAGGTATGCTCCCCCTACCCCGTACCCCCTCCCCCTAGCTACCCTCCACACCCACCCCCCTCACTGCTGACAAGCAATTGAAGGCCGTCACGGCCGAAAATGATTGATGCTTGCGAACAAAGTTTGTAACTGTTTTGTCAGAGGGAGCGAAAGCTATGATGAAATATTGTCATTTAATGAATTTGGAGTGTTACAAAGCCGGTACAAGCTGGGTCGGCTCCCTCTCCCATTGTTTGCCGGCGGTTTCACCACACCGCACTTCAGTCACAATTGTCCGCTCTTCTCAAAGGATATGAGTTATAGCTAATATCAAGGGACAAAGAAATGGGGACATTTTCGCTTCCTAGAATAAGTTTTTTTCTCTACCATTTTCTGATTGCAAGCTATGTTAATTAATCGAGAAAGAGTATGGTAAACCACTATGACATGTGTTTTATTTTATTGTGCAAGGAAATCTCATTCTATTGGTATTCACTTGTAATATAATGTGTAAATTTTAATAAATCAATTGATTATGACTTATGTGATATGTTATAGGAAAATGAGTCACACGTCGCAAAACATAGATTTTGAGATATCATCATATTTGAAAAGATGAGATCAAGCCGATTCTAATGATGGTAAACATTAGGACATCTAATAGCTATTTCTATGTTTTAAGTTTGATATTTTTATTTTTGAAAAAAAAAAGTTGCAATATTTCTGGGTGGACATTTACTAGTAAGGTAGCTAAATAAACTCATTAGGATGACCTTAGAAATGCATAGATATATCTAATATGCTGTCTTGAAATGTAGTGAATGTATTTATGCTATAAACAGTGTTAAGTACCCCAAAAATGAAAATATTCCCACAAAGACATCTTGCGAAAAAACACCTTGAAAAATATCAATTTTGTGACTTGTGACTCATCTTCCTGAAATCACATATAACAAGTGACATGATATCTAGGGACAAGGAAAAAATTATCAAACCTTTATCAAACCACGTTTTCGTATCTCAGAGAAAGTTAATTCGAGGAAGATTTCACCGTGTTGTTTTTTATGCAAGGCTTCATAAAGGTGCCCATTTATATTTCGGTGAGCCGCTGAAATCCTTTCCTAAAGTGGTTTCACTTATTATCGCTCACTGGCACTCGTTTTCTTTGAACAGATCCCACTTTTAGTTATTGTATTAATAAACATAATAGCAGTAAATTATTGATAACTTCAGTCCTATAGTTCAAGAAATAAGTAAATTCGGGGACATTTTTGTCACAATAAGTGACAATGCAGCTTTAAGTTCCATGACCATCGTACATTCATACTTGGACTTCTTAAGCCTGAAACACTCTAGGTCCAAACCCTCAGATATGTCAGTGATTACACACCTACTTCACTAATCGGTTTTTTGGCCTAGGATTTGCCATTTTTATGGGAATAAAATGACATTTTGCGGACTTCATGGAAATATAATGGCACTTTGCGGTTTGATGCGAGAGGCTTTCCTTTCGTTTGCAGCGACTCTGTCAACTTTGGGCCTAGACTGGAAATCGACTACCACATCAAAGCACACGTTAAACCTCATGTCAAAACTCCCATGGGAAAGGGGAGGAGTTTGCACTTGTACTTTTAAAAGCTCATTTTTGTATTTGTATTTAAAGATTTTTATTCAGCTCAACATAATGCAGTTTGTACATTATCCTTAGTATACGCTGGAATTAATTAATTACATCAAGATATTTAGAAAAGCTTAGATAATATCAGCTCCGACAAGAATGACTTTGTCGAGAGAAAATAGGAGAAAAGTAGTAATTCATCCTAAGAATCAATTTTATTTGTCATTTCAATGACGAATATATGTCAATCTAGATGAAACTAGTCAAAAATGACAAATGTAAGAGCCTCGTCTTCCCTTTGGAAGTTTTGATATGAGGATTGACATGAGGTTTGATGTGAGGTTTGACGTGAGGTTTGATATGAGGATTGATATGAGGATTGACATGAGGTTTGACATGAGGTTTGATATGAGGATTGACATGAGGTTTGATGTGAGGTTTGACGTGAGGTTTGACATGAGGTTTGATGTGAGGTTTGACATGAGGTTTGACGTGAGGTTTGACATGAGGTTTGATGTGAGGTTTGACATGAGGTTTGATGTGAGGTTTGATGTGAGGTTTGACATGAGGTTTGACATGAGGTTTGATGTGAGGTTTGACATGAGGCTTGACGTGGTCTCTGAGGGTCAGATTTTCAGAAAATGCACCATCTACAGTTCTACACATCTATCAAATTCTGCTAAATTAGAGTGAGAATTGATAAATACTAGGTATATCTGAGTGTATTCTGTATTGTATTCATTCAATAAATCTGTCTGGTTATGTTGAACTGTATTTTGAACCTTAGTTTCATCTTAAATGTGGGTTATTTGAGAGGATTGCTGAAGGTCAACTGTGCATTTTTAGAAGATCTGAGGGTCAGATCCTCAGAAAATGTACGATTCGCCTCCACTAATTCTCTCAAATAACCCACATTTAAGGCAGAAATCAGCTTCAAAACACAGTTTAACATAGCAAAACAGATACTATAAATCAACACAACACCAAATATACTCAAATATACCCGATATTCTTCATTTTTCAGCCTAATTTAGCAAGATTTCCTAAATTTTTAGAGCTACCGATTGTACATTTTCCAAAATTCTGAGCCAAATGCACCTGCCTATATCTATTCCCTCCCACACATCCCCTTCATCTGGCCTGAGACCAACATGCATCCAAATGCCGCCATCAGCCAACATGACAAGACCTAGGCAGCGAGCGGAAACACACTTTTATTTGCACTAAGTCCATAAATGACCCCAGCAGATTGCCATTGGCTTGGTCAGATAATTTGCATTGGAGCAATGGTAAGACATAGGGATTGGCAGGGCAAGATTGCTGTTTCCTCAGTAGATACCTATCATCCTGAGGGGAAGTGTGGGGGTGCGGGGGGGGGGGGGGATGGGAAGGAGCGCAGGAAGAGCTGGGGCCCGTTGCATAGCAAGCCCTTACTTAATATAGGTCAGATTTTCAGAAAATGTACAATTGGCCGATGTACACATTTAGTAAAATCTGCTAAATTATGCTGCAATTTGGCCAATACTATGTAAATTCGAGTATATTCGGCATTGCATTGATTCTAGCAATCTGTTTGGTTAGGTTGAAATGAATTTACAACCTGATTTATGTCTTATATTTGGGTTATTTGAGTGGATTGGTGAAGGTGAATTGTACATTTTTTTTGTGATTTCACCCATATTGTCCTTTCTTAGCTATTCTTCTTTACTATGGTTTCATTTGATTTGAAAAATATATTCATTCAGGAATAATGACATTTTCATCACGATGCTATTTTCAGTATTGCCTGATATTACAATCCATTTTTTACAGAAATAGGCATTTAAACAATATGAAGTAGAAATGAAAATATAAATCAATGACGACATTTAACATTTAATATTCAAGTAACTATCGAGTCAGGCGTAAAGCATTTTTAAAAACATATATAACGCGTAGTGCTCTTACAACAGACCACCATAGGGTATTACATAATAAAATGAGAAGCAGCTGCTATTCACCTATTGCTATTTTTGTATTCCTACTGTGGAAATGTCCTACCTAAGTAAGCAGAAATAGTTTACCAAGGAGCATTTTAAGTAAGGGTTTCTTAATTAACAGGTCCCTGAGAAATGTAGACCAGGATAGGGTAACCCCCTGTACCCCCTTAGCTCCCCTCAGCCCCCTGTAACCCCTCAGCCCCCCCCCCCCTTACCCCCATTACCTTGGGCAGCTAAAGACCAGGGTAGGGTAAACCCCCTGTACCCCCTCAGCCCCCCTCAGCCCCCCTTACCCCCTTCAGCCCCTTACCTCCCTCAGCCCCCTGTACCCCCTCAGCCCCCCTTACCCCGCCTACCTAGGGTGGACTATAGACCAGGGTAGGGTAAACCCCCTGTACCCCCTCAGCCCCCCTTACCCCCACTACCTAGGGTGGACTATAGACCAGGGTAGGGTAAACCCCCTGTACCCCCTCAGCCCCCCTTACCCCCACTACCTAGGGTGGGCTATAAACCAGGGTAGGGTAAACCCCTTGTACCCCCTGTACCCCCTGTACCCCCCTGTACCCCTGTACCCCCTGTACCCCCCTGTACCCCCCACTACCTAGGGCAGCTATACACCAGGGTAGGGTAAACACCCTGTACCCCCCTGTACCCCCTTACCCCCCCTGTACCCCCTGTACCCCCCTACCTATAGGCTATAGACCAGGGTAGGGTAAACCCCCTGTACCCCCTTACCCCCCCTGTACCCCCTGTACCCCCCCTACCTATAGGCTATAGACCAGGGTAGGGTAAACCCCCTGTACCCCCTGTACCCCCCTCACCCCCACTACCCTGGCCCGGCTATACACCAGGCTAAGGGTAAATCCCTACTGGCAGTCTCCAGCACATGTATACGGCCTTCTATCCACCTTCAAGTGAGCCTGGATAAAGCTGTAAATGCCACCAGAGGGCCCTGGTGAGCTGGTGGCGCAGTTGTAGTACAACTAAAGCATGCCCTCCGTCTATAGATGGAAGCCGTGGAACACGGCAGGGAAAGCTGCAGTGCTTCAAGTGCCAAGTATTGAGTAAGGGCATTGAAAGGGAATCCTTTTAGAGTTGGTCTCGCATACATGGGTCAGGTTTTCAGAAAATGTACAATTCAACTTCGCCAATCTTCTCAAATAACCCACATTTAAGACAAAAATAAAGTTCAAAATACAGTTCAACCTAACCAAACAGATTGCTAGAATCAATGCAATGCCGAATATACTCAAATTGACCTAGTATTGGCCAAATTGCAACCTAATTTAGCAGATTTTACTAAATGCGCACAGCTGTCAATTGTACATTTTCTGAAATTCTGAGCCACCATGCATAGCCTGTTTTGGTTTAAGCAATAGTGTTTACAGCAAATACAAATTTCATATTTTGAAACTTTAGATCGGACACATGGGGTTTGCTTGTGCCCCTTCGCATGTCTGTTACAGGGATTTTACTCGCCAAAGGTCATAGTCTTGTTGCTCCCCATGCATTATTAAAGTATGATACAATCGCTGTGATGAAAGCAGAAAGGAATGTAGCAATAATTAGTTGATCTGGCTAGGGACTTTTCAGAGTCCTATGTATACGTCAGGGAGGCAGAAAATGTACTATTCACCTTCACCAATTATCTCAAATGCAAGAATTATCTTAGATTATGCTGAATAGCACTTTGAAGCTCTATTTGGCTCCGTTTGAAGCTCCATCTGGCTCCATTTGAGAATATGACCATAAAGTGCCTATCTATCTCTTTTCTCTGTCTCTCTCTCCCTTCTTCTCTATCTCTATTTCCTGGGTAAGAGCATAAACTGTCTCCCTTTCAGCTCTCCCGCCCTTGATATAACCATATTAAATGTGTTGATAAGGGTGTAAAGCCACCAATCTCACTCACTCACTCAATGAACAAAATGCCAGATGTAGTCAGAAGGCCTCAGATATACTCAGATATACCTTGTAGTTATGATATGTCAGCTTATTTCAGCAGAATAAAACTACTAGCAATAGGGGATTTGCATAGCGGCCATTTTGAATCTTGATTCGCATGGAATTATGGGACTAATGTTACAGTATGGTGTCAGTATCAATGCTCTAATGTCCATATCCATGTGTTACACATGTTTCCATAACACAAGTCCTCATCTTTACCGTCATGTATTTGGTTTTCATAGATCATTTACACAAGCTATAATATTGGTGAAAACATTCTTGCAATTTTAGATAAAAATGTTGCAAATATTTGTATATCAGATTTAAACAGAATCCATCACAGGATGCAGTGTAACAGACATGCGCAATGACACATGCAACTCCCCTATTGCGAACTTTTACATACCATTCCCTCACCTCCCAATCACGAGGCTCTCTCGATCTGTCGGAGAAAACTATTTGTGCCCACACCATGATATGAAGCTTCGGAGTGAGTGAGTGAGATGGGTGCTTTACGCCCTTATCAACACATTTAATATGGTTATATCAAGGGCGGGAGAGCTGAGAGGGAGACAGTTTACGATCATACCCAGGAAATAGCGATAGAGAAGAAGGGAGAGAGAGACAGAGAAAAAGAGACAGAAAGGCACTTTATGATCATACCCAGGAAATAGAGATAGAGAAGAAGGGAGAGAGAGGCGGAGAAAAACAGAGAGAAAGGCACTTTATGGTCATACCCAGGACCCAATATTTATCATTATTATTATTCACTTACAGACCAAAACATGAGGCTTGGGTCTATAGCTGACAGAAGCCATACAATCAGAAGCAAAGTAAAGGTCCGAGGAGGAGGTGGTGGAGGAGGAGGAGGCCGGAGATTTACAGCGATCCCACCCGCCACTAATACAGGTGTCACGCCTCGCATTACGACACTCCTTTTAGAGCCTCTTGGTGGCAGTCTATCTATTGCGACATCTGTCCTTACAGCGGCACCACTTCTGGCAGGACAATGAGCGCCAGAGAGGCGATCCTTAGAAATCGTCACCAATCGCTGCCGTCATCCGGGTAATTTCCCTTGTCTCCTGACTTCAGCGCCCCCTAGAAAGTGCCCCCTGAACGCTGACAAGGACTCAGACGCTAAACATGGAGGCCCGGATGGAGGCTAAGAGCGTCTCACGCGTGATTACACGTGATAAGGCGAGATTTGGGAGTTGGTTCTACATCACTTGGACACGAGCAGTCTGTTATTGATGTCTGCTCCAAAACAAGGACTTCCTTTGCTGATTCTAGGTCTACTCTTCCCTGCCCTCCTCATTCCTTTGCTCTATAAAGCCGGGTGTTCACTGCCACCTTAAACCCCACGTCAAAGCTCACGTCAAAGCTCACGTTAAACCTCACGTCAAACCCCACGTCATAACCCACGTCAAACCTCACGTCAAATCCCACGTCAAATTTTAAAACATCAAAAATGAAGAAGAGGGTTTGTTCTTGTGTACTGTGTCTCGTTTTCATTGACAATGATTTTTATTTAGAGCAAAAATAGACGAAAATGTGCTAAAGTGACCTTTTACAACTTTGCCTTCTGAATGGTTCTAGAGCGATATATATGTTGAAAATGAAGAGACATTGAGGGAGAGAAAAGTTAAGAGGGAGAGGACAATATTGAGGGAGGGTAGGAGAGAGAGAAAGGGAGTGCGAGGAAGGAAGAGACAGAGGACAAGAGAGAGCGGAGAGAGAAAGAGAGAGTAGGCTAAAGGGAGAGGGAGAGAGGAGGAGGAGAGAACGAGAGAGGAGAGAAAACGAGAGAGACGGAGAGAGAAAGGGAGAGACAGATGAGAGAGAAAGAGAGAGAGAGAGGAAGCTAAAGGGAGAGGGAGACAGGAGAGGGAGAGAGAACGAGAGAGAAGAGAAAACGAGACAGACAAAGAAAGAAAGGGAGAGAGAGTGAGCTCTGGCAGAGATAAAGAATTGGAAGAGACAGAGGGAGAGTAATCCAGCATCATTCAGTGACAAACCATGACTTATACCTGGCATAGTAGATAGTGAAGTCACACAAAAAGCCAGAGAGCTGTAGGAAAAAAGAACACTTGGGTCAGTTTTTCAGAAAATGTACAATTCGCCTTCACCAATCCTCTCAAATAACCCATATTTAGGACAGAAACGAGCTTAAAAATGCTGTTTGACATAACAGAACTGATACTTTAAATCAATGTGATACTAAATATACTCAGATATACCCGGTATTCTTCATTTTTCAGCCTAATTTTGCAGAATTTTCTAGATAAGTAGAGCAGGTAATTGTACATTTTCTGTAAATCTGACCAATGTACTTGTAATAACCCAGCAGCATATGTGATGTGTTCCAGGAAAATGATCGAGTCGCAAGTCGCAAAATTGATATTTTTAAAAGTGTTGTTTTCTCTAGATCTCTTTATTGAAATGATCTGATTCTTAGAGGGTATATCACTTATAGCCATATAGATCTATGTACCAAATTTCAGGACATTGTATTGAATATATCCTTGCGTTTTGAAAGCCTTTATATGGAGTACATTTAGTTACTTTACTGGTAATTACCCACCCAGAAACATTGCAAACTTTTTTTTCAAAAATAAAAATATCAAACTTAAAATATAGAAATACTTATTAGACTGTTTACTATATTTGGAATCGGTTTCATCTCCTTATATCAGATATAATTATATCTAAAAATCCATATTATGCGACCTGTGACTCATTTGTGATGTGTTTCAGGTAAATGAGTCATAAGTCGCAAAAAATAGATTATAGGGGGCACCATTATATTTGAAAAGATGAGGTCAAGCCGATTCCAATGATAGTAAACAGTCTAATAATCTAATATTTCTTGGGGTCAACAAACAGTAAAATCACTAAATGTAGTCCATATGACGACCTTTAAAACGAAATGATATATAGCATAGATTGTCCTGTAATTTGAGACATCGATCGATATAGCCATCAGTGATGGACACTGCAAAGATCAGAACATTCCAATAATGAGATCTTGTGAAAAAAGCACATTGAAAAATATCAATTTTGCGACTTATGATTCATTTTCCTGAAACACATCACATTTTCAGTTCACATATGTCAGTCGGGAGATCACCCATTGCCTTCCACCAAACAATTACCTTTATACTCACTCACTTCCCTTCTAATTAATCAGTACAATAAACCAGTACCAATACCCCACTTAATACTATGTCCTTATACCTTCCCTACCACCTGCTTTTAATGAATATTTTTCTAACCAACATCCAAATCCTGCGAGCAACTCTCTGGGACCAATTTCAAGTTGCCATCGGTAGGACAAAGCACTTGCTCGCCTCCCCATAAGGCCAGATAGCACCCAGATAAGCCTGCTCTCTCCCCAGAATCAATTTTCTCCAAGCCTCTTTCAGCAGAATTGGAACTAAGCAAGAAAATCTACCAATTTCCTTCGTTCAATAGGCGAGTTGTATTAGCCCCTGAGTATAGGCTTGGTGTAGGGATGAGGGACGTACATGAGTCTGTTTTACATTAAATAAATCCTTACTTAATATTTTCCTTGCTTAGCTGCTTTCCTCGCTAAGCAGCTGAGAGAGGTGATGTACTATTATATATAGCTAATGCTATTTCTGTATTCATGCATGCAGTAGGGATTTCCTAGCTAAGCAATGATAAATAACTTAGCAAGGCACAATGTAAGTAATGATTGTTTTTGATTGAATTGATTTGATTTGAAAATCTTTTATTTATTGAATAGGATACTTGTGAAAAATACGACAAATGGGTTGACAAGTGAAACTCCATGTATTCCGGCTGTTACCATATTAAAAGAGTTAACTAAAAGGGAACTACACAAGGGTTATACATTATGGCATTAAGTACACAAGGTACAATATTTAAGTTTAAAATTAAGTTTTAAGTTTATTACACACGTGCATAGTTAGAAAGGTACAGTTTGGGGGTGCACTTCAGTTGATCCGAACTGCACACGCGATCAGTTCGGGCAAAGACGCAATCTCATTGGTGCAGCGTAGGCCTGACCTATGTAATGATTGTTTTTAATGAAACCAGGCTGGTCATCCGGGGCCCGCAATATATTGTTTTAATCAGTTCATAAGATAAGGTAATATGTTTTTTTTGTCATTTTTCGGAGAGTACAAATGAGTACAAGAGAGTAATATATAAGTAGACAAATTGGTCGACATATCTTTATGAGACAAACCTTTGTGAGACTTCCAGTGGTTACCATAAATTTGGAATATGACTAACTGGGTAATGAAGTTTAATAAAACTACAGAATAAAATCAAACTAAGTGACCTAGAAATATGATAATAATAAGTAATAGAGCAGATAAACAATCGAACAAAACAGCACGATTTTATATCGATTCTGAGTCGGTGTGCCCTTGGCAAATAAAGGTGACTTAAATAGAAATAATCAATTTAAACTCATTAGGGAGGTTCAGCAAATCTAACCTATACGTAAACTTAACCATATCTTTGAAGAAATAGGTATAGCAAAACATGGCGGCAAAAATGTAACGTTAATCATCAAGCAAAATATTTCATCTCACAATTTATTTTTTACACATAAAAATGCGACGTTATTCACAAAAAAAGATACGCATACGGTTACGTAATTGTAATAGGTTTGTTTGCGGAAACTCCCTAATGTTATGATTTCATTCATGACGTAATACAAATTCTGGGCCGAAATAGTGTCAATGAAATATATCTATTGTAAAGAAAACTGAGAAGAAGTGCCGGAGCGAGGGTATATCATACTGAATTTCTCCTTTTGTCGCGATCACTCACTTTATACTATTCTTGCTTTCAGGAAATATGTGATGTGTTCCAGTAAAATGAGACGCAAGTCGCAAAATTGATATTTTTCAAAGTGTTTTTCCCACAAGATCTCTTTTTTTGAAATGTTATCATTTTCAGAGGGTTTAGTACTCATAGTCATATGAATTCATGTGACAAATTTTGGGACATTGTACTAATAATATAAATATATCCTTGCGTTTTGAAGGCATTCGTATGGAGTATATTTAGTTACTTTATTGGTAATTACCCATCCAGAAACATTGCAAACTTTTAAAAAAGATTATTAAAATATGAAACTTAAAATATCGAAATAATTATTAGGTGTCCTACTGTTTACTATCATTGGTCTCGGCTTGATCTCCTCTTTTCAAATATGGTGGTATCTCAAAATCCATATTTTGCGACTTGTGACTACTTTCATATATGGGTCAAGTCACCAGAAAATGTACAATTGGCCTTCACCGATCCTCTCAAATAACTCAAATTTCAGACGAAAATAAAGTTCAAAATACAGTTTAACCTAACCAAACAGATTGCTAGAATCAATGCAATGCCGGATATACTCGAATTTACCTAGTATGGGCCAAAGTGCATCCTATTTTAGCCGAATTTGCTAAATGTGTAGAGCTGCCAATTGTACATTTTCTGAAAATCATATATTCTCACATCTCGTTGAAACGTCAAATATCCAGTTAAAATACGCTACTTTTTAAACATATTTATTAGTTCGAAAGCACGGAAGTACAAACATTATTATCTTTAAGAATAGAAATATAACAGATAAATTGCAATGCAATGAGGAACCATTTCCACTTAAACTAAGAGCTTTATCAGATTCGGTGGTAAATATTTTGTGGTAAAAATGTTTTAACTGATGCCATTATTATTTATATAATATATAATGTGATGACCTTCTACTTTTTCATTCCATCAATTTTTTTTTGGCTGATTTTCTAATTCATTGAAATGTTTTTTATATCAAACTTAAAAAATTGAATGTGCTTTTCTTGATTGTGGCCCTTTTACGATACTTTAGAACTATTCCATCATTATTGTATCAAATTAAATACACATGGAAATTTACAGATGAATATTTAGTCAATTTATCTCAGATCTTGAATACAGAATACATTTCGATCCCTTATCCATGTTCCCCCATTTATTACAAACTTTCAGCTTAAATATTGCCAGCACAATTCTTCCATTGTAAACAGACCCGAGCAGATTCATCTGAATTTCTCTTCATTTCTCGATCAGTCATTATTTGGTCCCGCTCGCAGGGAATATAATGGATGCCAGAGCAGAGAGGTGCTCATGTAATTGTTATGTATTGGAAATGAACTGCTCATCGAGGTCAAGGTCAAATGACCCGGATCAGGGAGCTGCTCGCTTGTGTAACCATAGTAATAGTGAGGGAGCGTGGAGAGGTGAAGAGAGGGGTTAGGCCACAGGAGAGGGGTGGGAATTAGGCTGGGAGGTGGTTGGGAGGGCGGTGCCTGGGGGGGGGGGGGGGGGGGGGGATAGGGTCAAGGCAGACAGTCGTGATTGGGTGTGTTTGAAATGTATGATATGGGTCAGATTCAACTTCGCCAATCTTGTACAATTCAACTTCGCCAATCTTCTCCAGTAACCCAAATTTCAGACGAAAATAAAGTTTAAAATACAGTTAAAGTTAACCTAACCAACCAGATTGCTAGAGCCAATGCAATGCCAAATGTACTCAAATTTACCTAGTATTGGCCAAATTGCAGCCTAATTAATTTTGCCTAATATACTAAATGTGTACAGCTGCCATTTTGTACATTTTCTGAAAATCTGACCCATATATCTCTATATAAAACCGTGATTATATCTGGGTCAAATCGTCAGAAAATGTACAATTTGCCTCCACAACTATTTTCAAATAATCCGAATTGTAAGACAAGAATAAGGTTAAAAATTCAGTTCAACATGACCATTCAGATTGTTTGAATCAATGTAATACCAAATATACTCGGATAAATCTAGTATGGACATTTTCATAGTCTAATTTAGCAGATTTATTAAATGTTTAGATCTGCCGATTGTGCATTTTCTAAAGATCTGGCGCCGCCCATCTTTGTTATTTATAATAGGACAGTCTAGGGTCAGAGTTGAGTGTCCTTCTACACTCCAAGATGCCATTTCCAAACCGCAAGATGCCATTATAATCCCAGTCCAATCACTGACATACCTTTCTTATCTCATCTGAGAGGCTCGGGCCTAGACTGAGAAAACTTTTCTCGATTTTCTTAAGAATCGTGAGAAATTGATCATCTTCACTTTTGTTATTATTGAAACACAAGTACCTCATCATAAAAAGCGTTGAGCTCATAGGGTTGGGTATCTGACACCAAGTATCAGCCATGAGATCGCTCAATATCTAGGTTTTATTTACCACTTGGATAGAAGCTTGGCTATTTCTGATGCAGGGGATAATCTTACAAACTTCATCATTGACCAGAGGGGGATTACTTATGAAAGATTCTGATAATAGTATCATTTTTGACAAAGTATCTCATTTTATGCCTTATCTTATAGCATACGCAAGAATGGAAATGGATCTGTCTGGTCACCCTCAAACACAACCAAATTTAGCTAGTAACTAGAATTAGACATAGTAAACTTTGGATTCATCTATCAACATATACTTTGTGTATCACTGACTTATTTGCAATAGCTATATTCATTTAAAATGTTTACACATGTATAGTTTAGTTATTCTTTTAGATAGAAACTAGTCTTACTGTTAGTTAAAAACTACACCTCTAATTGTATTGATAAGACTATGTGTAGCAAATGGGTGAGACTGAAAAACAGATTTACATAGGAATATCTTCTGGCAAGTTTATTTAGTTCAAATAAAAGTGGTATCAAGGCAATCCCTCCTAAATACAAAATATTTCATGTATCAATGAAACCAATGAACTATTTTAGTCATTGTGATGCAATTTCAGAGATCGGGTGAAGCAACCGCCCCCCCCCCCCGGTCCCCACCCACCCACCCACCCCCTCTCCCCCAACCCTCACTCTCTCATTCTCTTCCCTTGTATCACTACCAGTACAGGGTGGAAGGGTTGTAGGGTTGTCGGCAAACGCCCCCCTCCCCACACCCAACCCACTCTCTCATCCTCGTCCCACCCCTATAACCCTTCCTTGTTGTATCAACTCCAGTACAGGGTAGAAGGGCTGTCGGCTAGGGGGTTAGGTACAAGTAGGGACAGTGCAAGGGTAATCAAACCTTCCCTGTCCCGGGGTCTCGCCACTGTTGACAAGAGGGTGGGACCTTGACCCTGACCTCTGTCAATAAGGTCACGTGACGGCGGATCAGCAGCGATTCCTACCTTATTTCCAGAAGAGCTCCTCCTTAGATGAGAGTGTTCGCGCTCAACGTTAGGGTGCGTGCGCTGAATCGGAGTCCTTAATTAACATTCGCATTCGGATCTAAATCGCAATCCAATCGCATCACAATCGCAATGAGCGATTGAGTGTGACAACGCAGGCGTAGAGAGATATTTGTGGAGTTATCAGTAGCGCGACTGAGTCAAACGAGGAGAGTGGATGAGAGCCAAGTCGCCAGAAAATGTACAATTGGTCTTCAAAAATCCTCTCAAATAACCCAAATTTAAGAAGAAATCAGCTTCAAAATACAGTTCAACATAACCAGACAGATTTATTGAATGGATACAATACAGAATACACTCAGATACACCTAGTATTTATCATTTTTCACTCTAATTTAGCAGAATTGATAGATGTGTAGAACTGTAGATTGTGCATTTTCTGAAGATCTGACCCATGTGTTGGTGTGTGGGGAGGGTTGACGTGGGGCAGATAGGAGTGAAATCCTCAGTAATCCCCGCTGAACTGCCCGTTCCCAATGTTTGCATGAGCCCATAAATATCATATGGACGACTCATAGTGTAGTGACACCGTGTTCTGTTTAGAAAGGAACATGGAATTTGTTTAATATAGTTCAGAATTGGTTGAAAGGATGAACTAGAAAATAAACTGGTGTCTTCCTGTTTTCTTAATATTATAGTTCAATAAAGGAAAGTTTTATAAACTTTTGTTTGGGGTTTTGAATCATCATAAATGTTCTCATAAGGTTATCATAAGGTACACTTTGAAGTAATTTGTATTGTATTTAAAGATTTTTATTCAGACAAAAACATTGTGCAACGAGAGTACATTGTTCTCAGAGTTTGCTGATTCTAATTTTACCAAACTTATATAAATATTACAAGGGACGATGTTATTCAACCAGAAATGCTATACAATTAATGGTGGAGTTGTTTTTCACACAGAAAATATATTATTTATAACCAAGTAAAAAAGAAATAGAAAAAGAAAAGATAGAAAATACAATAAAATACATAGATGCATAAAAACAAACACGAGCGCGTTGTTCAAATCATGACAAATGGTTTCATATTATGTCATGTTACATTATCAACTAGTATAGACCCTTTTTCCAAGATCAGGGGTATTTGGAAGATCTGTACACATGTACATTACAGATAATACTCCTTTTTTCAATATCTTTATTTCAGTTCAATTTCTAGTCTGTACCATGTGTTACACTTTGTAAACTTTTATGGATATACAAATCTATTATTAGTAGTAGTATATATACTATTGAGTGCTTGATGTGTAACATAGTAATAAACAAATATTTGTTATATAGGCGACGCTTGAGAAGATCCATGCTGGATATAGCGTTTTTCAATAGAACTGTTTAGATATGTATTCGCCTTTAATTAAATAAAAATAGAAAAATATACTATAGCAAAAAGTGAAAGCAATTCGAAATTTGATCGTATACAAATATTTCTATCGCACCCACTATAAATAAATCCTGCGCGAACGGTATAATTATTGTATAAACAAAGTGTGAGACTTCCTTGCTGCGCGAATTTAAATACGCGCGAAAAGGTGTCAGAGCACTTAGTGCGCGAAAATAGACCTGGGCGAAAATAAATAACCATATAGCATATATGCTGGAAGACCATGTTTGTAATCTGAAGCATACCACCTATATTTTGTCTTGTTCTGTGCCTAAATGTACCTACTTGCCAAAATAAAAGAATTCGTTATTATCGCTAGTAGTAGTAACGACGACATCTTCCAAAGTGTTGGTCAAATGACTTTTAGATGGGGTGGAATAGAACGAAATAAAAAAGTAGAAAATAGTTTGATGTTAACTGAGAGCGCAAACTCGGGAGAACATGGAACTTCTAGGGTCAGATTTTCAGAAAATGTACAATTCACCTTCACCAATCCTCTCAAATAACCCAAATTTCAGACGAAAATAAAGTTCAAAATACAGTTCAGCCTAACCAGACAGATTGCTAGAATCAATGCAATGCCAAATATACTCGAATTTACCTAGTATTGACATAACTGCAGCCTAATTTAGCAGAATTTACTAAATGTGTACAGCTGCCAATTGTACATTTTCTGAAAATCTGACCAACATGGAACTTTTAAACCCGGAGGATGAGCAGGATGTTCACAAGCTTCTCCATCTCCCCCCGCCCCTTCCCCTGTCACTGCTCTCCTCTTTAAGCGCACCAGTTCACACATGAAGCGGAGAAAAATGAGCTTTTGATAGCTGTCACTGTGACAGTTCTGACAGTTACTGTAACCCCCGCACCCACCCCGGTGTCATACCCTAGTGTCAAACATGTTAATGCGATAAACATGACGGAGTGCAGTGGGTGGGAGGGAGGGAGGGAGGGGGAAGGGCTGAGGCGAGGGGGGGGGGTGAACTTATTGAAGGGAAGGGCATGAGTGGAGGCCTTCGAAATCAACTCTTGAGAAAGTTTTTCTGGGAATATTGATATCTGATCAAAATTCCCAAGCTTTTTTGTTTCTTGACATCTTTATATGTATTTTGATGAATGAGAATAAATAGATTCATTCTCCTTGATTACGACTGGGTTTAATGGGAATATTGGGGCTCCTGAAATTGAACTCGATAATCTTTTTATTTTCAAAATACACTATATCGGAGGATATTATGTTATATTGCCTTGATCCGAAAGATCTGTTCGGTTACGTTGACCATTATTTTGAACTTCATTTTGCTTTAAATTTAGTTTTATTCAGAGGATTGGTGAAGGCACTCTAGGTCCAAACCCTCAGATCAGAATGGAATACACTTCCCTATCCTCCCTAAAGACAGCCTATTGCACTAATCGGTTTCCTGGCTCAGAACTTGGTGTTTTAATGGGAATATAATGACATTTTGCGGTCTTAATTGAATTATAATGGCCTTTGCGGTTTGAGCCGACAGGCTTTCCCTTCGTTTGAAGGGACTCTCTCAACTTTGGGCCTAGACTGGTAGGCAAAAATATGCGTTTTCCAACCCCTCATTAACGAGCCTAAATATTCGCCTCACCCCAAACACTCACCCACTCACTCACTCCAGCCACTGTGAGTGTGAGTTAAGTAGGTGTGTTCAGTTCTTGTTTTCACTCATTACAGGCATATTTCAGACCTTAACCAAGGTGCAATATACATTTATGACGAGTTTGTTATTAGAAAACCATATTGCCCCTTTGCCAGAACCGGTGGTTCTCACATATTTGAAATATTTTTACTGAATGGTTTTCCAACTGCAGTCCAAAATGTCTTACTTTCTAAAGTTTTTACACTTAGACACGTGAAGTACATTATACATAAATATATGTATCTGTAAAAATATCATCTCTTACTCTAAGGTATAACATACATATTGTTCAATCTATAAGGAAGTCTAATTTGAAAAAAAAAGAGTTATTGTTGAGAATTCCTGTCACACGCAGGTACAGTATTCCTCTCTTATGCAAGATGGGGTCAAAAGTCAAAATGATGTTTGCATATTTTCATATTCATGAGTACAGTCACCTATGAACGCAATAGGGGATTTGCATAGCTGCCATTTTGAATCTTGAATCATATGGAATTATTGGACTAATGGTACAGTCTAATATCTATAGAAAACATGTCATGTTCAGCATGAAACATATATCAATGCTCTATTATCAATATCCATATGTTAAACATGTTTCTATCACACAAGTCCCCATCTTTCCCATCATGCATTTGGTTTTCATAGATCATTTATACAAGCTGGGATATTGGTAAAAACATTCTTGCAATTTTCGATAAAAATGTTGCCAAATATTTGTATGTCCGATTTCATCAGAATCCATCCCGTCATGCAGTGTAACAGACATGCACAGTGGCACATGCAAATCCCCTATTCACCAACTGAAAGTACGCCAAAATCAAAACAGAAGTGGCGTTGAAACTTCATTCAAGTTTAATCATATTTGACAGATTTGCTTTCATGCACCGATATCTAACTATAAATAAAACCAATAACTCTTGAGAGCTCAGCTGATGGTTTTAGCTCCAATCAAATAATTACATCGATTTCAAATATGTGCAAAAAAAGTTGTAAAATATCGTAAAAGAGCCACAATCAAGAAAAGCCCATTCAATTTTTTAAAAATTTGATTCTGATACCATTACAATGAATTAGAAAATCAGCAAAAAAAATCTTTCACTTTCTTTTAATCATTCCCACCCGAAACTAACATCTCGGAAGATATTTCTAAAGACTTTTCAAAGCTCATATATGAATAATAAATAAAGCCCTTGATAGACCTGCCAAATCTATCAGCGACTTGCGCTAGTAAATCAAGGTGATGGGGCTTTGGGAAATAGGGATTTATTGCTTAAGCTGTTGGTCGCTGATGGGGCATATCCTAATGTTAAATTGGACTAGATATCCATGTGCATTCAGCCTTTCATCTCATTCATGGGGAAGGTGTGGGTGGGTGGGGAAAAGTGGGGGTTGGGAAGGGGAGGGGGTGGATTGGGTTGGTGGGTGGAGTCAAAGCCTACCTGGGTCAAGTCGCCAGAAAATGAACAATTGGCCTTCACCAATCCTCTCCAATAATCCAAATTTAAGAAGAAAATTAATTTCAAAATACAGTTCAACATAACCAGACAGATTTATTGAATGAATACAATACAGAATATACTCAGATACACCTAGTATTTATCAATTTTTACTCTAATTTAGCAGAATTTGATAGATGTGTAGAACTGTAGATTGTGCATTTTCTAAAAGTCTGACCCACCTTTTCTGCCTTAGAACATTTACCTGGACCAATAAAATGTAGAGACCCTTCCTTTCCCCTTCCCCTAGAGCATCCCTTTCCTTCTTCCTTTCTTTCTTCCTTTCTATTATGGGAGCTTTTCTTGTAATATTGATTTTGAAAAACATCAAATGTAGAGCATTTACCTATGCCTATTACAGTATACGGAGAGAATGGATATAGGTGATAGTATTTCAATAGTAGTTTAGTAGTAGTTTGAGTACATTTGGATCTGAATCGCGATAAAGTATCAAAAAGTTAAAAGGAAAAATGATATCAACTTTTTACTGATATAATCTGTAATTGTGATATGTTCTATACTAATGCAACTGATGTTGCAACATATACTTTGTACCCAGCCCTCTCAATTCAAACCTAACTAAAAGGTCCGAGAGTGCCCAGTAGTCAATCTTTATAAACTTCAGCATGGCTCATGAGAATGGGCCCATATCCCTGCTTCCATGGGCCAGTCCATCTGTCCTTTAATCATTATTGATGAATACATGGTCTGTACTGTTTGCCCTGCCTCTAGCGACTAATCCATGTACTCTGCCCAGTGACACCCCACAACCAGTATTAATGCCCTGACCTCAAGGTGACCTGGGGTCACTAATGAAGAGGAGGTGAAGGAGGAAGAGGAGGAGGGCCAGGGCCTGGTTCATAATTAATCTTATGTTAAACTTTATTTGCATAGCTATTTTTCCGTGCTAAGCAGCTAGATAGGAACGTATGGGTCAGATTTTGAGAAAATGTACAATAGGCAGATCAACATATTTTGTAAATTCTGCTAAATTGGACTGAAAAATCATCAACAAATCATCATGGGTATATTTGGTATTGCCTTGATTTAAACAGACTGTTTTGTTATGCTGAACAGTATTTTGATCCTGAATTTTGTCTGTGATTTCTGTTATTTGAGAGGATTGGTGAAGGACAATTGTACATTTTCTGGTGACTTCACCCTTATCTGTTACCGGTGCTGAGACTATTTTCAGTGGTTCTCGCTTTATTCAAGGGTCCTTGGTGTGCTCAATTACGCCCAGAACCTCACCTTATTTGTCGGATGTCCATGTTTGGCACCTCTCCATGGGTGTATAGATATAAATCATATATAAGAGATGAGTATGACTAATCAGCTTATCACACGGTGTGAGTGCTACAGTAACTGTCCCAAGGCACGCCATGTATACATCCCCATCTCACATAACCTTCACTTGACCATGACCTGCTGGTAGTGGGAGGATTAGAGGGTGGGGGAGCAAATGGGGAAGATGGGGGAAGGGGGAAGGAGTGGGGAGGAGGGGTGAAGAGGGAAAGGGGTGGGGATCAGGGGGGAAGGGGGAAGGGGGGTGAAGGGGGAAGGTGGCAGCCTTAAATTGTTCTGCTTCGCAGTATTGAGTTGATATTGTAATTCTAATAGATAGTCACTAATTGTGTGACTAGACGAGCTACACAAGGGTATAATCTAATTAACCGAAAGGCATATACTTAACCAATTAATTAATCAATTAAAACATTAGAAGGAATTCAGGGAAATTGTCAACCAATTAAGCGAAGAATACAACTTGAACCTCTTGAGATCTTGTACAACGACGTAACAAACTTTTCATATATTTCTTTCTTTCTATATTTATTTATTTCAAAGCCTCATCCATCCTCATGTTATATATGGATCCATGCCTGATTACCTAAGACCTCAGTGCATATTGGGCGCAAGGTAAACAATGCTGTTACTAGACCTGAGAGATGAGAAGTGTCGGCTTACCTTGGACAAAGCACCGAGAACAATGCCCACTGGGTGTTGTTGTTGTTGGTGTTGTTTTTTTGTTTTTGTTGGCGGATCGTGATGTAATAACATCGCTATGGAGACGTTCTTGTCTTCATTGCATGGTAGCAGTATGGCCGGGCCAGGTGGACGTACTTGCTTCGTTCAATATATATGTCGTTGTTGTTGTTGTTGTTGTTGTTGTTGTGGGTGTTGCTGGTGTTGCTGGTGTTGCTGGTGTTGTTGGTGTTGCTGGTGTTGTTGGTGTTGCTGGTGTTGCTGGTGTTGCTGGTGTTGCTGGTGTTGCTGGTGTTGCTGGTGTTGCTGGTGTTGCTGGTGTTGCTGGTGTTGCTGGTGTTGCTGGTGTTGCTGGTGTTGTTGGTGTTGCTGGTGTTGTTGGTGTTGCTGGTGTTGCTGGTGTTGCTGGTGTTGCTGGTGTTGTTGGTGTTGCTGGTGTTGTTGGTGTTGCTGGTGTTGCTGGTGTTGCTGGTGTTGTTGGTGTTGCTGGTGTTGCTGGTGTTGTTGGTGTTGCTGGTGTTGCTGGTGTTGCTGGTGTTGCTGGTGTTGCTGGTGTTGTTGGTATTGTGGCATTATTGGTATTGTGTCATGTTGCGTGGGTACATAGGTATTTATCAGAATTAATGTTACCAACGTTTTGCCACTCATTGAGTGTTCATCAGGGTAGAAGAAGTTGAATTGCTATAAGAAAAAACAGTAGCCCTCCCCCTTAGCTACCCTCCAAATGGTCAGTTTGGCAAGTGACCAGTGAGGCATGTTGTTAGCTTGTTAGAGACAAGACGCTGTCCAGCTCTATAGCCAAGCTTTATGTATCATCCTGTCCATCCATCCCCCCCCCCTCCACATGTCTCTCCCTCCTTACCACCCAGCCTAAAGGGTCAGATTTTCAGAAAATGCACAATCTATAGTTCTACACATCTACCAAATTCTGCTAAATTAGGGTGAAGATTTATAAATACTAGGTATATCTGAGTGTATTCTGTATTGTATTCATTTAATAAATCTGTCTAGTTATGTTGAAATGAATTTTGGACCTGATTTGTGCCTTAAATCTGGGTTATTTGAGACGATTGGTGAAGGTCAATTGTCCATTTTCCATAGACTTGACCCTAAAGGCCTTCCAAGACATTGTGATTAGTCAAACCAGTGAATCACGTCTACAGTTGACTGCTTTATATCCTATTTATACATATTTGATAGCTCCTACTTCTCCCCAGTGAGGCCAATGGCTTGACAGAATGCTAGGATACCAATGCAGTTTCTTTAGTTCTTGAGCGATTCTAACTGAGAAGTCAACTTTAATTGGGTTATTCTATTTCAAGAAAGCTTTAGAGTATATTATATGGGTCAGATTTTCAGAAAATGTAGAATTCAACTTGGCCAGTCTTCTCAAATAACCCAAATTTTAGACGAAAATAAAGCTCAAAATACAGTTAAACCTAGCCGAAACAGATTGCTAAATTCAATGTAATGCCTAATATACTCGAATTTACCTAGTATTGACCCAATTGCAGCCTAATTTAGCAGAATTTACTAAATGTGTACAGCCGCCAATTGTACATTTTCTGAAAATCTGACCCATATATGATACTTTTGATTCGTATCAAACCTTGGCATCAATCTTTCACAAAGGTATGTGTAAAGTATTTCAAGGGTTGACAACCAAAAAATTGAGTTTCATCCCTACTTATTTATACATATTTGATAGCACCTACTTATCCACAGTGAGTGAAATGGTTAGACACAATGCTAACTAATTTTAACTAGGAAATCAACTTTAATAGGGTTATCGTATATCAAGAAAACGTCCTCTTGGTCCTAATCAAAAACTTGACATCAATTTTTCTCAATTGTTCTTCCAAATATATATGTATAATATCTTAAATGAAATGAAATGTAAATTCACTATGTATGATGTGTCAGAGGAGAATGTACTAATTACAAAACCACAAATGCAAAAAAAAACCATGTACGAAACAGAAATACTATACAATACATGGTAATTTATGTTTATGGCAGGATACTCTGGTTCCTGAGACTCCTGAGTTTGGATTCATCCTTATAGGAGTTTCCTTCACTAGCAGTCCTGGGTCCTGTTGCATAAGATATCCTTGCTAAAGTGTTTCTTGCTGAGCTATTGTGTCCTTGCTTAGGTAAGAGATTCCTACAGTAGGAATAAAGAATTAGCATTGTTTGTATAGCAAATTCCTTCCCGAAAAGTTCATAACCAGCTGCTGGGCAAGGAAATGTAGCAAACGATTTGATATGCAACGGGCCCTTGCAGAACCTGATGACAGTTTTCAACAACTTCACTAAAATTTACCAAAGGGCTCAGGACACAGGGCAGCGAGCGGTCTATAGGCATGCAAGAACTTCACTACCATTTACCAAAGGTTCAGGACACGGGGTAGTGATCTATAGGCATGCAAGAACTTCACTACAATTTACCAAAGGGTCAGGACACAGGACAGCGATCTATAGGCCAGCAAGTACTTCACTACAATTTACCAAAGGGCTCAGGACACAGGGCAGCGGTCTATAGGCATGCAAGAACTTCACTACAATTTACCAAAGGTTCAGGACACGGGGTAGTGATCTATAGGCATGCAAGAACTTCACTACAATTTACCAAAGGGTCAGGACACAGGACAGCAGTCTATAGGCATGTAAGAACTACACTACAATTTACCAAAGGGTCAGGACACAGGGCATGAGTCTATAGGCATGCAAGAACTTCACTATACAATTTACCAAAGGGTCAGGACACAGGGCAGTGGTCTATAGGCATGCAAGAACTTCACTATACAATTTACCAAAGGCTCAGGACACTGAGTAGCGATCTATAGGCATGCAAGAACTTCACTACAATTTACCAAAGGGTCAAGACACAGGGCATCAGTCTATAGGCATGCAAGTAGGCCTACCACCAGAAGCACTTAAACAGTTCCATTTCTTGCATGGGTGGTGCTGTCAGGGACTGGAGCAATGTCTTGTAGTCAAGGGGTAATTATTCAAGTATGATCACGCTTTTAACCCTGCCCTTAATGTCCCTTATAGCCTGACATTGACAGTAATGAAGGGCAGGGGACGTCGTTGACACCCACAGGAGAGGCTCTATATGTTAGCACTGTTTCCACTTGTGACAGGGGAACCTGCCGCAGGAGGTTTATAACTGTGGTACTTGGACATATTTATGTATGAAGTTCTTTTGGTAGCTGTGTAGACGGTTTGGGCGAGGTAGAGAAAGTTAGGGCGAGAAGGTGGAAATTGGTTGCTTGTAAGGGTAAAGCAATATGTTAGCTATGTTTATTATAGAGGTTTTTAAGAAAGGGTTATTTTCCATTTCATTTTTATGCTGAAAAAAAACCCCGGTAAAATGTGTCATTTTCCCTTAGTCTTCTATAGTTAACAGACATTAATTTCAGGGCTCCCTGAAATGAAAAATAAGCTGGTGAAATATTGTTTTTATTGGCTTTTTTAATTCACTTAACTATGTTCTTTCACGAGGCAAAGTTTAAACAAAATGTTATTTTCCGTTTTTTTCCCTGTTGAACAATGGTTTATCTCTTTAACACTATACTATACTTATATAGGCCTATGATGTGTACAGAAAAATGAGTCACAAGTCGCAAGAAGTTCTTTTGGTAGCGGGTGTAGAGGTGTGTAGGCGGTTTGGGCGAGGTAGGGAATGTTGGGGAGAGGTAGGGTGGGTGGAAATAGGGAGTTTGCATGTGCCACTGCGCATGTCTGTAAAGTGCATCATGGGATATATTCTGTTGAAATCTGGCATACAAATATTTAGCAAGATTTTTTATCGAAATTGCAAGAATGATTTCATTAATATCTCAGTTTTTGAATGATATATAAAAACCAAGTGCATGATTGGAAAGTTGGAGACATGTGTCATGAAAACATGTATAATACAGAAGTATTGATTTCAGAGCATGGATAAATATTCCATGCTGAACATAACCTGTTTTCAATAGATTTTATAGACTACCATAAGTCCCACAATTCCATGCGAATCAAGATTCAAAATGGCGGCTATGCAAATCCCCTATTGGTTGTTTTACGCCCTTTTTAACACTATACTTATAAATACATTATGATGTGTACAGGAAAATGATTCGCAAAATGGATATTTTTCAAAGAATGTTATTCACAAGATTTCTTAGGTGGAATCAGCAAACTGAGGAAAATGTAACTGGATCAGATTTTCAGAAAATGTACTATTAGCAGCTCTACATATTTAGTAATTTCTGCTAAATTCTGCCTGCTAAAAAATGATAAATTTTGGGTGTGTCTGAGTTTATTTTGTATCGCATTGATTTAAAGTATCGGTTCTGTTATGTTAAACTGGATTTTGAAGCTCATTTTTGTCTTAAATGTGGGTTATTTGAGAGGATTGGTGAAGGCGAATTTTACATTTTCTGAAATTCTGACCCTCCTCTGTTGTGGCACTGGTCCTTAGTGTGTCAGTGACCCTTCTTGGAGACTAGAATACCAGTCAGCTAACTTTAAAATAATTTCAAATTCAAATATTATGCAGCCAGAGAAAACTGTGTGAAGCACCAGTGATGAAATATTCATTTTTTCCTCATCACCTTGACCTGAATGTTACTCCTTCTTTGCTTTCTATTGGCCTCCATTCTGATGCACATTTGGAGTGGGGGGGGGGGGGGGGGGGCTAGCGTTGTAACGACCAGTTTCAAAACTTACAACAGAATATACTGGAAGATACCTGTGAAGAAACAAAGTATTTCTCCCTGTTGTTTTTAATGCAGGGTTTCATAAAGACCATATGGATCAGATTTTCAGAAAATGTACAATTCACCTTCACCAATTCTGTCAAAAAACCCAAAGACAAAAATCAGGTTCAAAATACTGTTCAACATAACTAAACAGACTGTTTGAATCAGGGCAATACCAAATATACCCATGATGATTTGTTGATGATTCTTCAGTCCGATTTAGCAGAATTTACAAAATATGTTGATCTACCAATTGTACATTTTCTGAAAATCTGACTCATGTGTAGTGCCGTACATGTATGTTGCTATATTTCTATATAGTACTCGCATATTTCAGTGGCTCAACAAAATCTTTTTTACATTCACCTATTATCGCCCACAGCTTGTCGATCTGACTTCACATTCTTGAGTAAACATATAAAAGCAGCAAAAATATCGATAACCTCATTCCAACAGTATCGTGAAAGTGGCTAGTATAGCTTTAAAAGAAATCACCCCCCCCCCCCCCTGTGCCTAAGTGCCTCTCTTTTCTCTGTCTCTCTCTCCCTTTTTCTCTATCTCTATTTCCTGGGTAAGATCATAAACCGCCTCCCTCTCAGCTCTCCCGCCCTTGATATAACCATATTAAATATGTTGATAAGGGCGTAAAGCAACCAATCTCCCCCCCCCCCTGCTTTTCTCCGTCTCTAGACCTCGCCCTACAAGCCATTCATCCATCATCCGGGCATCCCACCACGTCGCTAGGACGACCACGCGAGAACGAGGCTATCCATCGTTACCTGTCCTGGCACCAGGTGTCGCATGTGAGTCGATTGTGTGGCGCTAGAGGGCGTCGTTCTGTACTAATCCGCCAGGTTTACTTAACCTACATCCCAAAATAAGCAACTCGTTTTCTTAACGAGTCTTTTATTTACACAGTGTTAAATCTGCATTCTGAGCTATTACGGGAAAAAAAATCTTACCAAATGTGTTTAATGTTTGACCAACGAGATTATATTTAACACTTAAATATAATCTCGTTGGTTTGACCTATAGAACTGAAGTTTTACATTTTGCAATTATGATTTGTTTAAAAATGTAATCACCCTGGAGTTTACTCATTTTGATATAAACCTTGTTTCTGTTCCAATTTTGATTGTTGACGAATTGAATTTCAAGGTGAAGTTGTTTTAGTGTTTTGATATTTTCCGATTGTAGCTGCTATTCATTCTCTGATTGGTATAGCATAATGGCAACTGGTATAGACCGAGGTTTGAAATCTGTCTTATCCCACCCATATCCAGTTGTTTTTTGGTCTGAATTTTTTGTGCAATCTAAATGGCATAGACCTGCGTACATGGGTCAGATTTTCAGAAAATGTACAATTCACCTTCACCAATCTTCTGAAATAACCCGAAATTCAGTTTAAAGTTCAAAATACAGTTCAACCTAACCAAACAGATAACTAGAATCAATGTAATGCCGAATATACTCATATTTACCTAGTATTGGCGAAATTGCAGCCTAATTTTGCAAAATTTACTAAATATGTACAGCTGCCAATTGTACATTTTCTGAAAATCTGACCCACATAGTGGTTTTCTATTTCTATTGTATATAGTTTTCTCTTTGTTATCTTATTGTTATCTTATCAGCACAGTGGCAGATATCAGAGTGGCACATCCAAATCCCTTATTGAAATCTGAAGGAATATTCAAATGAATACTGTTGAATTTTGCCTGTGGAAATATGGGAATTAATTAGTTGCTTGGACTGGCCTTAATTAGTAACTTGACCTCTCCATCAATGCCCTCTTCTTCTGCCCTCAAGTATCAGCCCTCCCACACTCTTAATGGAGAGGTGGAGTTGTTTGAGAAGCTAATCTTGTAAATTGATATTTAAAATCTGAGAACTTTATTTCTGCTGTATGGAAAATATTAAGAAATAATGCAGTTCACAACAGGAATAATGACCCTTTATTGAGTAGAACAAAATAAATATTCAAAATCTGAGAACTGCTGCTGTTAGGAAATATTGAGAAACATTATACTGTCTATTTACATGCATACTTTATCAACATTTGGGTCAGATCTTCAGAAAACGTACAATTGGTGAGAAATAACCCAAATTTAAGACAAAAATCAGGTTCAAAATACAGTTCACCATAACCAGACAGACGTATTTATTTTTTATGAAAACATTTAAAACAAAACTTTTAAAACATTAGAATATTGACCAAAGAAATTCCAAATAATATTTGTTTGGATAATGTTATGTTACAGTCATCTATTTGATGGTTTCATTGAACTATTTCTGCTGGGGCCCTAGAGTCCGATTTTGGGTGGGCCCTAGCGACTGAAAATCAGTGAATGTGGGCCTTAGCGTCTGTGGGCCCTTGCGTCGTTGGGCCCTTGCGTCTGTACACCCTTTCAAGATGGAGTATCTGCAAATCCCCTCTAACAAATGCACTATGGGTAATTAAATGGGAAATCCCCTGTTGAAATGGAGACCCTGACTCGTTAGTGAAACGGGTCCAGGTAAGTGGGGTATCCCCATGTTCTAAATATAGGCCGGATCCTCTGGGAGGGCCCAAAGATCAGAGAGCAGGTTTACGTGGTCCCAAATGACCGGTACAGGGGGAGACCGGGGCATATGATAGGGGAGGGCCGGACCTTTGTCTATACCACAGGGGAGACCAGAGCTTTGGGCCCGTAGAGGGAAGGGCTCGGATGGAAATGGACCCTTGGTCCCTGTGGGGGGAGCGATATCGCTGGTAGTCTATTATGTATATTGAGCTCTAGGTAGCAATTTTAGCTCTGAATTCTAAAGTTTAGAAAAGCGCTTTGTTATTTAAAGCGTGTTTCATTTGTGCCAGGCTATATCTACATTTGTATTCAAAAGTTTTTATTTAGCCAAAACATTATATGCAATGCACACTATTCTCAATTGAAGCTAAACAATGTGAAATAGAGATTTACATAAATCAACAGATGGTCTACCACTAACAGTATAATCAACTAAGTAATACATAGAGTTAGAAGATATATGATATGAAACTTTTAAAGACAAGTTCAGATGCACAAGGCATCGACATACCAAATCACAAAAAAAGAGTTTCAGGAGCATAGAAATACAGTTTCGTCATACAGTCCAAGTAGATTAGATTCAACGGCAGACAAATTAACAAACATTCATGGGTACTCCCAACCTGAGATAATATTGAATTCTTTATTTTCGTAAAAATGTAAGTGACATTACACATTCAAGTGTTAATAATACAGAGATGGTGCTGTTTACAATGGTAGTTGAATGGTTAATGAACGATGAGAAATCGATTTCATTTAGTCTATTTTATATTGTAAGTACTATTCTAATTGATTTTACATTGTCTACATACAGCAAAGCTTGGATCTGACATTTCCATGTCCAAAGATTTGATTTGATATCTTTTATTTCTACGAAGGAATGATATGGTGATTAGCATGCAACTTCTCCTGGTGGAAGATGGATCTATTCTCGTAAGAGTCAAAGCTGCAAATTAATTATGCTTTTCAACTCTTGACATAGGGCACTTGCATATATGTAAATTATATAAAATATCATATTAATCCTACGAATACCTATATGGCACTCCAATACATTAAATAATATCTTTGAAAGTCAATGTATTAGCTCAAAATTATTTCTAACAAGATTCATTTATTTCGAGTAATCAATTCATTTCAGTTCCTATCTTTTATCCTCATTTTCATCTGAATACAAAATATAAATCATTAACATTTTAAGGAATAACCAGAATGGCATCATCACTTTACTGAAATGCCTTTATTCCCCGCATACAGATTTACTCCAAGTAACTTAATCACTTACACACATACAGTATAAAAACAGTGATGAATGCTTTCAAGTGAAGCGAGAATAAGTTTTTAGTGTAGGAACAATAATTCTCCACACTGATGTTAAACTCCAGCACGTGGATGAGGCACGTAATGGACGAGTGTCTTTGTGTGAGCCTTCACTAGCATGTAATCAATTGATGTAGCTATAGGGCTAGTGTCCACATACTCTATATCGGTCAGATTTTCAGAAAATGTACAATTGGCGGCTCTACACATTTAGGAAATTCTCCTAACTTAGTGTGAAAAATTATGAATATTGGGTATATTTGAGTATATTTAGTATCGCAATGATTTAAAGTATCAGTTCTGTTAGGTTAAACTGCTTTTTAAAGCTCATTTGTGTCTTAAATGCGGGTTATTTAAGAGGATTAGTAAAGGCGAATTGTACATTTTCTGGAAAGCTGACCCATATATGAGTGAAGTCACCAAAAGATATACAATTCGCCTTCACCAATCCTCTAGAATAACCAAAATTGTATACATAAATCAGGTTCAAAATTCAGTTCAACCTAACCAAACAGATTGCTAGAATCAATGCAATGCCGAATATATACTCTAATTTACCTAGTATTGATCAAATTACAGCAGCAATTTAGCAGAATTTACTAAATGTGTAGAGCTGCCAATTGTACATTTTCTGAAAATCTGACCCATATATCAAGTACAATTAAGTAACCTTAAAATACAAGTAATGAAAAAACCAACTCTGGCAAACTTAGGGGTCCAATGAGTTAATGTGTTCAGCTTCCAATTTTACATTTTCTGAAAATCTGACCCATATGCGTTTCTTACGTTTTAATTTTTGTTTTATTTTCTTCTTATTCAATGGGAAAGAATCAAGTACCAACCGTCTATACAGTAAAGGACTATAGACTAAAGGACTACGTTACAACATTGCCCCTACAGCTAATGGTACCACAGAGGCTTGACTTCTCCACTGATCCTTTAACACCTACACACCCTGGAGCACAGAGAGCCTCAAGTCATTGTTAAAGGTGTTAACTCCCCCCACTAATCCACACCAGCTAACAAGCTGCTTACATCTATAGGTCAAGCTACCAAAACATGGACAATTGGACAGAATTTTGTCATGCGGTTTCTTGAAATATTGAAATTAAAAAAAAAACCTAAAGAAACGGAATATATAATATCTTGAAGGTGAGAAGTGATCGTGTTATACTAGGTGGGCCGGGTAGTTTAATTGATGTTTCCTTATTGGGATGGAATAAAACCCTGTGTTATGATTTTTTATGGTTTATTCACAAGCTTTCGCCCAAATTGGGCTTCATCAGGTGTTGGTAAAGAAACGGAATATATAATAGAACGTTTGCATAGGTCCAGCCACTATGAATATGAAGGATTATTCCAATTCATTTATAATGGTTTCTTGAGATATTGAAATGAAATAATCTTTAAAAAATGGAATATGTGTGATATAAAGTGTGAGGTCATTGTGGCAGGTGTAAAGTCCAAGCACTAATCTGCACAAGCTAACAAGCAGCTTACATCTATAGGTCCACGCTATAAAACATGGACAATTTGGCAGAATTCAAAAAGTTTATCAAGTTTTTTGAAATATTGAAATAAACAGTTCTGAAATAAATGGAAAATATATAACAGAAAGCCTGAAGTGTCTTTATCACTGATCATACAAAATAACAAACGGCTAGAAACATAAAAAATATATCTTGTTTGATCGATCTGAGAGTTAGTAGGTTTGAAGGTAATATATCTGAGTTTGCCATTAAATTAGACCATTAGTTTTTGTACAGGAGTTTATTAAAGATTGGCGTAGAAAAGTTGGTGAAAAAACGTCGCACACCCATATATATTCTTTTAAGTTCATTCTTGAATATCTGCGTGTCATCAGAAGGAATATATCCACTAAAGATGTGTGGTGCAACAGGCCCGCAGTCAATAGCTCCCACACTTCACACCCTGTTCACTCGGGCCTGCAGCATAAAGCAACACATGAACACAAGCAGAGTGAGCAGCAGCAAGGGCACTGAAGCACAACACTCAGCCCCTGCAGTCTCTGGTGTTTCCACACGCTATTAAATGTCTTAATCTCCTTCTAGTCGCTCCCTAAGTATTGTATAGTAGGGACACAGGCAAGAAGTGCTTGTACCTCATTTAGTGCTTATAAATAAGCCTTTCTCTTAGAGGGACAACGGTGCTATGTAAGAGCACGGCGCTATAACTATGCTTTTATAATTGTTTTTAACTTTGATTTACTATCACTGCTTAGGCCTCACCTGCAGTTCAGAAATTTGTTTCTTTATTACATAAATTTGTCTCAAACGGACGGTTATTAGTATTTTTCAATGCTGAATGTTGTCTTACCTGAATAATGTCTCATTATGTCCATCAATGTAATTACTCGTCTCATTACAAATTGCTATGCATGTTAGTATTAAGTTTCGAACATTTAACTGTAACGACATTCAAAGAACTCACGTCGGCAGTCATAGCCATTGTTTTATTTTCTCGTACATTTTTCGATTCTATTTTATTTAACTTCCTACTTCTGTAATGTCAACAAGCGAAGTATGCCTTAAGATTCTAGATAACTGTGTTTATGATGCCAAATGAGAAACTTGTGAATATGATTTAGCCATGTATATGCCCAGATGGCAGGTGTTTTTGAATAAAGGATTTTTTTCTTTAAAAAAAAAACAATCTAGAAAACGTAGATTTTTTTTGTAAAATCGATGTAATGTGTTTGGTCCTGAATAAAAATGTTTTCAAATCAAATCAAAAGACAGGTCGTCAGAAAATATACAATTCTTCTTTCCCCAGCCTTCCAATTATAAACCACATTAAAACAAGAATGAAGTATAAATTTCAATTCAACACAATCAAACAGATTGTTTGAAGGCACAGAATACCGATTATACTCAGATACACCTAGTATTTATATTATTCTCACCTTCATCTAGTCGACTTCACTAAATGTGTAAAACTGCCGATCGCACACATTTATACCGACATGACACAAATGCAGTGAACAAATTCATTTAGTTTTCTGTTTCTACTGTTGATGATATTTTGGATGGTATTTCCCCAAAATACTCGTTATCTGGGTGGTAGTTTTTTGGCTCATGGTGTTACTTTTTCCGGTGGTAGCCAATGTAGATGTAGTGGAAATCTTAAGTTATATATCTAGAACTTGCCATACTAGTAACACAATTGACCTCCTTAGCAATAACTAAGTTATTCCACTTACCTGTAAATATCTTTCACAATTAACAATTTGAGTAATAACATTTCTCTTTGAGTAAGGGTAAGCAACCTACAGTCTTTCTGGTTGATCGTGCCACCAGACCTAAAATAAATTGACTTTTTGGTAATAATAGTTGTTTTAAACAAGGGAAATGTAACTTTTGGGGTTTTCTAGTTAGAAAAGCTTGTTTTCCTGCTTTAATTAGCTTTTTGGTAAAGAAATCCACCCAAAAAGTCATTAGGTTTTTAAAGGTTAAATCGGATACACACTTATTTATTTATTAATCTATTTATTCATTTCTCTGGCCCTATAAGTAATAAAACCAAGCCTATGAGTACTAAAACTTCTCAAAGTCACAATACAGACCAACCATCAGCCCATTGGGGTCAGATTTTCAAAAATGTACAATTAGCAGATCACCATATTTAGTAAATACTGCTAAATTGGACTGAAAAATCATCAACACTATAATATAGGTATATATGGGTATATTCGGCATTGCCTTGATTCAAACAATCTGTTTGGTTATGTTGAACAGTATTTTGAACCTGATTTTTGTCTTTAATTTGAGAGAATTGGTGAAGGTGAACTGTACATTTTCTGAAGATCTGACCCATTGGCGGGGCAGCTAATGGAGGTTCAGAGTAAACAGGGCCTGCTATGAGATGCTTTCAGGTAGACATGGCCAACTTGCATGTTCAGCCTTATCCTGATTGCTTTGTTTGGTTTTCAGACCTTGCCAGCTTGCTACTCCCCATGCACCAACCACTGGGTCAGATTGTCAGAAAATGTACAAATGGCAGCTGTACACATTTAACAAATTATGCTTAATTAGGCTGTAATTTGGTCAATACTATATGTAAATTCGAGTATATATTCGGCATAACATTGATTCTAGCAATCTGTTTAGCTAGGTTGAACTGTATTTTGAACCTTATTTTCGTCTGAAATGTGGGTTATTTGAGAAGATTGGCGAAGTTGAATTGTACATTTTTCTGAAAATCGGACCCTATAGTCCTGGCCCTGCTCCTGTGTGGGTCAAGCAGTCAGAAAAGTACAATTTGTCTTCTCAAATAATCTAAATTTCAGTCGAGATTTTAAGTGCAAATTTTAGGTTTCATATACAGATTTTTTTAAATTAATATAATACCAAAATATATACTTAGAAATACCTGTTATTTATCAAATCACAGGGGAATCTAGCAGGAATTAGTAGATGTTTAGAGTTGTCGATTGTGCATCTTCTGCCGCCCTGACCCATGTATACAGGTTGAATAGTTGTCCGAGATACAGGTGTGTCTACGGGATTCAATCTAATCTAAAATTAAGCACAGTCATCAAAACAAATGAGGAACAATAGTACATAGTACATGTAAACATACCATCGATTTCTAACTACCTACAAACAAATAATCAGAACAAATGAATTTAAAATGGTTGGTAGCCCTGCTGAAGGTTAAACCACTAGAAAAGAAAAAAAACATTAGATTCCTCCTAGTGATAACACTATTCTTGGATGAAGTTGCAAGAAAATGTATAATTGGCCTTCACCAAGCCTCTCAAATAACCCAGATTTAAGAAGAAAATTAGGTTAAAAATACAGTTCAACATAACCAGACAGATGTATTGAATAAATACAATAGAGAATATACTCAGATATATCTAGTAGTTGATAGATGTGTAGAACTGTAGATTGTGCATTTTCTGAAAATCTGACCCTCTTAATAATATTATAAGAAGGCAAAGCTATTTGGGGCTGGTAAATTGTGCCAAATCGAGTTTCCTTAAGAACAGTGCATGCAAATATCCGATTCTTTACTTAAAAGTGCTTTCAAACTATTTCAACGAAAATAATCTTTTCAAATTCGCTCTTTGAAATGACTGAAGTTATAACTGTTTTTAAGTTTCACAAGATCCTGAGGCTGAATCAGTGGGCTAAAGCAGAACGGGGCGATAATGAGGGAAATTAACCTATACATGTATATTGATCGAGGTGTGTTGGTATACACCAAAGTGCAAAGCCCTTTAAGGAGGGAAACAAGTATATTTACCTATTCTAGCTAGGTATGCAAATCTCGTATACTGGTATATATATCAGTTTGCCATGGAAACTGGTAACATCTTGGGGGCAAAAATCCAAAAATAAGTTAAATGTCAATTGATTATGATAATATAGAAGTAAAATATATTGAAGAGAAATTTAATGGTTAAAGTCTGTAGGAACATTGTACATTATAAATCATTTGTTTTACATCTCTTGAAAATAACAATGTATCGACAATGAGTCAAAAATAAATTTTACTAAAAAAAACTCCCATTGGAAATAGACATTCAAATATGCCAGACATTAACACACACCAGCACTGAAATAGAGATCGAGTGACTTCCAGGGAATGTGAATGAGTGTCAGAAGATGCAGCACAATGTGGCGGTAACCTGAGGCCTGCAGCTGGTTGTGTTGGGGGCCACTGCGTGACTGTCATACCCCTCTATAACAAGCCTGTCTACGGGGATGTCAGTTCTAGGGTCCGATTTTCAGAAAATGCACAATTGGTAGTTGTACACATTTAGAAAACTCTGCTAAATTATGCTGCAATTTGGTCAATACTAGGTACATTCGAGTATATTCGGCATTGTTTTAATTCTAGCAATCAGTTTGGTTCAATTAAACTGTATTTTGAACTAGGCTGAAATTTGGGTTATTTCAGAGAATTGGTGAAGGTGACCTGTACATTTTCTGGCGAGTTCCCCCATTATCGTGTTACATCTGAAGAGTTACTATATCCATGTTTCATTGGTGGTGGTTCAGGTTCAGGTTCAGGTGGTGGTTGCTATTGAGCAAGGGGTCATGGAGTAGGAAAGAAGTTGGTAGGAATGACAGAAGACAGAGACAGAGAGAGGGAGATAGGCAAAGCGAGGGACAGTCAGAGAGACAGAGAGATAGGCAGAGATATAGGAAGGCAGAGAGGGACAGAGAGAGAAGTTAGTCAAAGAAGAAGAGACAGAAAAGAGGGATAGAAACAGGGTCAATTCACAGAGGATGACTTTGGCATTGGAGAGGAAGAGAAAAGGAAAAGGAGAGAGGAATAGAGAAGGAGAGGGGAACAGAGGAGGAGGGAGAGAGAGGGAGAGAGAAGGAAAGATATGGGCGAGGAAAAGAAGGGATAGTAAGGAAGAGAGAAGAAGAAGTAATAATGTAAGAATGTGAGAGGAAGAGAAAATGAGGGAGAGAGGGATACAGAGGAAGAAAGAAAATGAGGGAGAGAGGAAGAGAGACCGGGAGTGGGAAGGAAGAGAGAATGAGGGATGGACAGAGAGAATGACAGTGTAACAGGCAGAGAGAACAAGAGGGAGAAACACATACATACAGCAGATAGAGACAGAGATGGAGTGACAGAGGAAGCATGAACGAGAGTAAGAGGTAGAGAGAAAGAGAGTGAATGAACATGAGAGAAAGAGAATAGAACTCTAATGAGAGAGAGAAGAAAGAACGAGAATGACAGAGGAAGAAAAAACGAGCGAGAGAGGAAGATAGAATCAGAGTGAGAGAGGAGAAGAGAAAGAGAGACGGGAAGAAGAAAGAGAAAGGGAATGAAAGTGAAAGGGGGAGAAAGATTGAGAGAGAGAGAGAGAGAACGAGAGAAAAGAAGAAGACAGAACGAGATGTTAGTGAGAGGGGGGGAGGGAGAAAGAGATAACGAAGGAGAGATAGAGAGAGAAATAGATAACAAATGAGAGATAGAGAGAGAGGGGACATAACAAAGGAGAGATAGAGAGAGAGGGGAGATAACAAAGGAGATATAGAGAGAGAAAGAGATAACGAAGGAGAGATAGAGAGAGAAAGAAAAACGAAGGAGAGATAGAGAGAGAGAAAGAGATAACAAAGGAGAGATAGAGAGAGAGGGGAGATAACAAAGGAGAGAGAGAGACAAAGAGATAACAAAGGAGAGATAGAGAGAGAAAGAGATAACAAAGGAGAGATAGAGAGAGAAAGACATAACAAAGGAGAGATAGAGAGAGAGAGGGGAGATAACGAAGGAGAGACAGAGGGAGAGGGGAGATAACAAAGGAAATATATAGAGAGAAAGAGATAATGAAGGAGGAGAGATAGAGAGGGGAGATAAAAAAGGGAGATTAAGAGAAAGGGGAGATAATAAAGGAGAGATAGAGAGAGAAAGACATAACAAAGGAGAGATAGAGAGAGAGGGGAGATAACAAAGGAGGGAGAGAGAGGGGAGATAACAAAGGAAAGCTAGAGAGACAGGAGATAACAAAGGAGAGATAGAGAGAGAGCGGAATTAACGACGAACGAGACAGAGAGGAAGAGAGAACGCCAATGCTCAGTCCGTTTAAATTAGAATGAGAGAGAGCTAGTCATTAGCTAAAAGAGTAGAGAGGAAGGCAGTAGACATGCAGAGAGTTGGAAACTTGACTGGCCATCACGCAATGGTCGCCCAGTAATTGAATTGAGAAAGTAGAGTGGTAAACATGTCATGCTAAAAGAGCAGTTCCCAGTTAAATGTTGGCATTTAGCTACTGAGCATTTAACAGTCAGCCTTTTGTCAATACATGCTCACCCTGTGTTACCTGTGGCCAAGCTGATGTTTAGAATACAGTTCAACATGATCGTTTTTGAAAAGCTTAAACCCATACCATGCCACACCGTGCCATACCATGCCACACCGTGCCAAACTGCAAGAAGTTGTTACAATGAACGTGTCTGTATGAAAATACGGACCTCTTTTGCCTAAAGTTGTTTAGTTGTTGTCTGCATATGTGTGGCGTATTGATACAGGAACTACTTCCATCACGTAATACGTTTTCGGAAAAAGTGGATCACCCAGAAAGTTGTCAATCATTGATAAGCATCAGGCTAAAATGTCTTCTCTTTGTCATTAGATATCATCACAGATGTTTGCTAATCTGTGTGAACTCCTGTGGTGAAGGTGTTGGATACTGAGATCTATTGACATGGGGACTGTTTGTTTGCCTAACTGCGAAAGCATCAAGGATTTACGGTAGCACAGTGTGCATATGTGTCAGATTTTCAGAAAATGTACAATTCAGCTTCACCGATCCTCTCAACAAACCCAAATTTCAGACGAAAATAAAGTTCAAAATTTAGTTCAACCTAACCAAACCGATTGCTAGAATCAATGCAATGCCGAATATACTCGAATTTACCTAGTATTGACCAAATTGCAGCCTGATTTAACAGAACTTACTAAATGTGTAGAGCTGCCAATTGTACATTTTCTGAAAATCTGACCCATTCAAGTATGGCAGTGTGGACAAGGACTGGCCATGATGTTTGTCTTATCATGTAATAAATGCAGAGACTTGTATGTACAGCTACCTGCTCCCTAGCATTCACAAGTAACGGAATTCGAGAATCATTTCCCTTGGAAACGGAAATTAAAGTTAAATTAAGTTGACACAAATCGTAAACATTAAACAATAAAAAGTCTAATATACTAACTGTTATCTGTTTCTTGTTTTACAAACAACTTCACAAGTAGTTCATCAGTCTCTTCTATAAAATATCATTTCTCCGAATATTTTTCTTTAAGATGTTTTTACTTACATTCCACTCTTGGTTTCTGACAGAGACTGGTAGGTGAGTGAGTGAGATTGGTTGCTTTACGCCCTTATCAACACATTAAAGTGCTATATCAAGGGCGGGAGAGCTGAGAGGGAGGCAGTTTATGTTCATACCCAGGAAATAGAGATAGAGAAGAAGGGAGAGAGAGACAGAGAAAAGAGACAGAAAGTCACTTTATGGTCATACCCAGGACCAGGAGACTGATAGTTATTCCATACTACCAATGAAATGGTCATCAATTATGCGCAGTCGACTCCACTCAAGTTCAAGCCCATAATCCTATACTTCAGACATGCGCAGTGACTAAAACGCAAGTTCCTGTTACCGATCACGCAACCAGTTAGAGAGGGAAGTGAATGCAAGGAGAATGCATTGCATTTTAGCACTTGTTTATTTCAAGTTAATCACACCGATCTATAATGGCTCGATGACCACTGCCTTTCTTCCCTTGCTAATATAAATGGATCTGGTGGAAATTGCCCTGTATTGATGGAGAGTTTAATGGCATGCAGTGGTAGATCTATCTGGGGGAGTTTTATAAGGGTTGGAGGGAGGGGGGGGGGGTTGATGGTGGAAGGGGGTATAGCCGAGGTTAGGTGGCTAGTGGGGGGTTGGTGGAGGTAGATCAGAGGGGCACAAGACTTTCTCACCCTTATTGCAATAATACTCCCGCATTATGCTGCTTACACTTTTCTCAGCCATGCTGAGGCTACTTATATAATATAACAAATAAAAACATTACTCCTGAAGAAGGGCAAGTAAGCCCGAAAGTCTGGAGTTTAAATAAACAACATCAACTTTATTAAGAGCCTTCCTGTATCAACATCGATTACATCTCCAGTTCCCCCGATATATGGGTCAGAAAATGTACAATTCACCTTCACCAATCCTCTCAAATAACCCACATTTAAGACAAAAATGAGCTTCAAAATGCAGTTTAACATAACAGAATTGATACTTTAAATCAATGCGATACCAATATATACTCAGATATACCCGATATTCTTCATTTTTCAGCCTAATTTAGGAGAATTTTCTAAATGTGTACAGCTGCCAATTGTACATTTTCTGAAAATCTGACCCATATAGCGATCCACTTCCTCACAACAAATAAAGATATCAGAAGTCTATATAAAATTTAGGTTCTGTCGGGTCATAACATTTAAATTAAGAAAAGGACCCACTGAAGTCAAGATCATGAGCCTTATCATTAGGCATTTATACCATTTACCTACCTATAGTGGTTTCAGCAGGGTCCTCCCCACCCCCCCCCCCCCCCCCACAGTTTGTTCTCTCCCCCCCCCCCCCCTCTCCTCTCTATAGCACCAGCTACGAATGGCCATGCATGCATGCTGGGGCCATCCAAGGCTGAGCTAGTGTTGGCATGCGGCATGGCATGGCTGCCCGACCTGGCATGCCACACGAAGTGTATAAATTAAATGCCTAAGGTTAAACAAATGGAAAGATTAATCTTTCATACAGTCTGCTTTGCTGGCTGCCATTAACATGCACTTGTTGCTTGTTCCCAAGCGTAAGAAACAACTGCATTACTGGGTGAAGTCGCCAGCAAATGTACAATTTACTTTCATCAATCCTTTCAAATAACCCAATTCCAGACGAAAATACAGTTCAAAAATAGAGTTCAACCTAACCAAACAGATTGCTAGAATCAATGCAATGCCGAATATACGAATTTATCTAGTATTGGCTCAATTGCAGTCTAATTTAGCAGAATTTACTAAATGTGTACAGCCGTCAATTGTAGATTTTTTGAAGATTTGACCCTACTATGTTCACCTGAGCTAGTCCAGGAAAAAATGTTTCTAAAAATGCTTTGTGGGTTCTGTGTGGGTTAGGTTTGTTGAGTTACTACAATTGGGTTTAAGTGGAGTTTTCAGCTGATTTCGGTCTAACTTTGGTGTCAATTCAACTGATATTCATTCGTTTTCTTATAAAATCGAAAATAGTTATGAGTAATAGTAACAATGTTAAAAATGAGCAACCGTAATGTTGTTGTCAAACCCAATAAACAAACTTCATTGTAAAATTTGCAACGAAATTGTAATAGGAACTTGGTGTACATATTTCATTGTTTTTCCATGTCCTCATTAGTGAGCCTGTTGGATGTCTTGCTATGCCTGCTCATGCTGTTTCAATTCATGTTCCAAATAAAGGCCATGTTGAAAGGAATGTTTTTCCTTCATCATTGCATGATGGCAAACATGTTCAAGTGAAATAAATGAAGAATGGTTCTACTGTTTCCAGTCTAGGCCCAAAGATGAGAGAGTCCCTTCAAACGGAGGGAAAGGCTCTAACGTCAAACGACAAAGTGGCCTTAGAATTTCATTAAGACTGCAAAATATCATTATAATCCAATTAGAATGCCTAGTCCTAGGCTAGGAAACCGATTAGCAAAGTGGGCGTCCAATCACTGAGATACTATTCTTATCTGATCTGAGGTTTCGTCTAGACTGTTTCGTCTCGGTTGTGTCTTGGTAAGCTAGGTTATCAGCTTTTGAAGGTTGTAGAGAGACCAATATATGATGTTTTCCAGTAAAATGAGTAACAAGTCGCAAAATATTTTTTTTCAAAGTGTTTTTTTCACAGGATCTCTTTAGGTTATGTTTGTTGTATTTGTACGGCAGCTTTGTCATGCTATTATCGGGCAGACCCACTATATATAGAGAGAATGGGACGAGCTGGCAATAATCGAAAATTTATAGGACGAGATTCGTCCACATAAGCACGATGCCGTAGGCAGAGTGCTTATGTGGACGAATCAAGTCCTATAAACTTTCGATTATTGCCAGCGAGTTCCATTCTATATTTATTATATGTGCATAAAATTTGATCATATGTTATCAGATATCACTGAAAAAATATTAAAGAAGTCTCAGAGAGCCCCGCTGCCCCGCTGCCAGCCCCACTGTCAGCCCCACTGACAGCCCTGTTATTAGCCAAGTTATATTGTTGACTTAAAACGTTCATATCGCAGCCATTTCTTTAGCTACATTAATAAAATTTATATCATTCAATAGAGAATGTATTGCTCTATTTAATGATGGGATTTTTATTATGTATTTCTCTAATCATAGTACCAGAATCACGGGTGGATTACCGATCTCGGGGATTTGTTTACATCCTTCGCGGGGATTTGTTTACATCCATTGCTCCGCGAAGCATATAAACAGAGCTATTTTTAGACAACTACATTCATATAGGACGCATCCTATATGACTATTTTTATAGCACCCCACTTATAGCACTTCTCATATAGCATGCGCGTATAATAAATATATATATTAACAGCAGCAGAATAATGATAAATTCAGTCCAATAGGATATAATATGTATACATTTGGTTAGACTTTGTTTGTCATAATAGCAGAGACTGCAGCTTTAATTGTAGATCATATGAGAGGATTGGTGAAGGTCTATCATACAGTTACTGGCAACTTATAACCGATATAGACATATAGACTAGACCAACATGTCCTTTTTACACTAGGTATGAGTTCCATTTCTGGACTCTGATTGGAATATCTATCTTATTTTATTAATCTATTTTGGGGAGCAAGACACACTGCCTCTCTCCTCCTTTGCCACCAAGCGCAGTGAAATGTTTGAAATATTTTCCCATAACTTCTCACTTCAGCTGCTATCTGTCTCTTTTATCTCCCTTTCATTACACTTTCTCCTTTCTATAAGACATCAACAAAATATATTTACCATAGTTTAATATCTAGGACATGCATGGGGCATGGCGCCGGCAAATGTACATTCGGCCGGATATTCGGATGATCTGTACCTTCAGGAAAATGAGTCACAAGGCGCATGATATTTTTCAAAGTGATTTATTGACAAGATCTCTTTGAATGAATATTCTCATTTGTGGATTATATCTAATGCCCCGAGTCATATAAATACGTGTACCAAATTTCAAGACCGTGTATTAAATACATTTCTAAGCTAATGCTTTAGAGTATATGGGTCAGATTTTCAGAAAATGTACAATTCAACTTTGCCAATTCTCTCAAATAACCCAAATTTCAGACGAAAATAAAGCTCAAAATACAGTTCAACATAACCAAACATATTGCTAGAATCAATGCAATGCCGAATATACTGGAATTTACCTAGTATTGACCAAATTGCAGCCTAATTTAGCAGAATTGACTAAATCTGTACAGCTGCCAATTGTACATTTTCTGAAAATCTGACCCTTATTCAACTAGTTTACTAGTAATTGGCCACCGAGAGATATTGCATGTATACTTCTGTAATGTTCTGGTGTTCTGTGATGTTATGGCAGCGCATGTGAATATCTGCTCAGCAGAAATGTACATTTGTATTCTTTCATGTACATTCAAATTGAAATGTATTCTCCCCATACAACCTTTCAACAACAACAACAACAACAACAACAACATATGTGATCCGTTTTAGGAAAAGATGTCATAAGTAGCAAAATATGAATTTTGAGATATCACCATATTTGAAAAAAGGAGATCACGTTGATTCCATTGGGAGTCAACACTAGGACACAGTGTTGTTATGTTCTAAGTTTGATATTTTCATTTTTGAAAAAAAGTGTGCAATGTTTCTGGATGGGTAACTACCAGTAAAGTAATCAAATATACTCCATGCAATGGCTTGCAAAACGCAAGAATATATCTAATACAATGTCCTGACATTTGGTACATAGATTTATATGACTATAAGTACTAAACTCTCTAAAAATCAGAACATTTCAATAAAAAGATCAGCTAGTGAAAACAACACTTTGAAAAATATCAATTTTGCGACTTGTGACTCATTTTCCTGGAACACATCACAAATATCATTACGAATTTGGTTCAAGAAGATCGAATACTAAGCCATTTGGACACATGTAAGACCATATGAATCCTGTACACTTTCCCCATCCTAGCCGGACTGATGCAAATAGACTATTTCAGAAATTGTATACCACTACAAAGGGGCTTTCATGTGGGACACATGCTAGATAATGTCCTTGTATTGATCTATGATCCAACATGTGAATACTGCCTCATTCTCATTCATGTGTATTACGTCACAGACGCCAAGTGCACACATTCAGGTCTCCCTATACTAAATACCCATAACTGCATGACAACCCTGGAGCTTCAGTGGTATTGGGACCAATATTAGATATATCTGTTCACCTTGGAGACCTGCTGCGGATATATATGGGTACGGATGGGTAGGAATATGGGTAGGAATAAAGATTCTACCCGCCATTAATGTGGTGTGTATAGGCTATTCCTATTAGAAGGAATAATCTTTTATTAGCTTATAATACAGGCCCCTAATGCATATAGGTAAAACAATGACTAAATTTTGATTGATTGACAATTCTTTTATTTCGACTTAATTAAATACAGTGTGAAATAGGGCTGAATAGAAATATCTGCACATTGCGGGTCTTCAACAAATGTTACAGCCAGTATCTGGTTATAATAAGGGTCAGATCTTCAGGAAATTTACAATTCGCCTTCCTTAATCCTCAAAAAATCCACATTTAAGACAGAAATGAGCTTTAAATAGTTCTCAAGCCTATTTGTGCGCTGTTCAGTGGTGGCGAGTTTTGGAACTATTACCTGACTATGGATATATAGAGGTTTTGTCTTTCGCGTTCACTGATATCATTAGATTTACATATTTGAAGTATATGGATGAGATAATATCAATTTAAAAATATTGGTTAGTTTCTGGACATGATCATCATTGAAAATCAAATTTTAGGGTCAATTTATATACCATACCTTTACCCCCACCCCGTATCAATATGAATGGTACAAAACTGATTTCAGTTTTTTGCCATGCATCTCAGCACCCATGTCTATCTATCCCTTACCTCATCTCACCTCTCCTCCAGTACCTCTCTCTATAATACTGCCCCTGATGGAAGACCAGTGCCAGTGGACTAGGTGGTCCTAATAAGATTTATAGGTTCCAGATCTTGATCTCCTTGCTGCTAATATGTGTTTATACAAGGCAGGAGATACATTACCCTTAGTGCCCATCTATATTCATGGATGAGGAGCCGTAATGATAATGAAGAAGATATGATATCATGGCTATATATTATTTATTGGTGAGGAATAACATCACCACCAGGTCGCGCTGCATACAAGTCTGGAAGGATTCTGTTAAAGCTGCTGCCTTCTCAGTATTTTACCAAATTTACTCATTGTTGACTTATAATTATATGGGTCAGATCTTCAGAAAATGTACAATTTGCCCTCACCAATTCTCTCAAATAACCCACATTTAAGACAGAAATGAGCTTTAAAATGCAGTTTAACATAGCAAAACAGATACTCTATAACAAATAATACTCTGATATATTCTGAAATCATCATTTTACAGCCTAATTTAGCAAAATTGTCTTAACTTGTAGACCTGCCAATTGTACATTTTCCAAAAATCTGAACCTATAGGGCTGTCACTTTTGTCATGTTTTACAAACTTCTGAGCAATATGTAAGTACAAAACGATTTACTAAAACATTAATCAAGCTCTTTGTCTTAGCACCATAGAGCGGTCCTCTTTCATGACAAACTTCCGAAGACTTTCAGATGATATACTATATTTGGATACTTAGTTACAAGTTATAACTTCGATTTTGCGAACAAAAGTTGAAAAACATGGATTTTGAGATACCATCCCATTTGAGGATTCCACTGCATGATTCTAACATTTAGGAAACCTAAAATTGTATATTATTCATATTTTATGTTTTGGGGCTGTTTTTTGAATAAAAATGTTTGCAAAATGTACTCCAAAGGATGACCTTAGAAACGCAAGTATATCGTTCATAAATTGTCTTGAAATCTTTCCATAAGACTTAAAGTGCTGTGTACCAAAAATATGAGAATATTCCTTGAAAGGGATCTTGAGAATAATACACTTTGAAAAATATCAATTTTGTGACTCATTTTTCTGTAACCCATCACATTTGTAATTAATGGATATGTTTTCCTTATATGTGATAGTCTATTTGCTTATGTCAAAAAAATGGCTCCCGTGTGAAATTCATGTTAATTTTTGCAGACAAACATTTTTTTGAAGCATTTAATGAGCTGAATTCAAAAATCGATGTCTGCAATTTTTTTAATTATTTTATCATACCGAAATTCAAGATGGCGTCCAAGATGGCTACTTGGACAGTAAATGCACATAACTCTGGTTCTAATTAACATAAATGAATGATTTTGGTGCCCATTTCTATGTTTTCCATGTCAGGGAATCCAATGAAATAAAAATAAAGTTCAAGGCACATGATGCCTTTCCGCTAGGGGGCACTATAAGTAATTTTTCACACATTTTCCTAAGAAATGGTAAGAAATACTTAAAATATCATTTAATTCTTATACACAAATAATTTATTCATTTCATTAAAGCAAAATATTCAATATCTTGTTAGTTATAACATTGGCAGTTCATTATTTATGACTTTTTCACTATTAGAATAATTGATAATTCCTGGGAATTCAGCCACAAATTTGGGTCCTTCCACATAGTAATTCAATCTTTAGTCCAGGCAATCTATACCAAAAAAGGGCTAAACCTGGAACAAATTGCAATAGGTTTCTCAATGGTTTTGGATACTATGAGTGCCCCTTATCAACATACTAAAAGTCTAGAGAAATCTAGGTGGGAAACCAGGCCCAAAATCTCAAAAAACAAAATGGCCGCCTCTAAAACTTTGAAATGCGATAACTCAGTATAAAATCAACATATATTCAAGTGTGAATACCCCTTTTTAATGTTTCCAGGCATTGGGAATCCAATGAAACAATAGTAAAGTCCATATAAATAATATTTATCAAGTTAGTGTACTGCTACAGAGAAGACATGGGAAAATATGTCTAGCAAATGCATCCTGTGAAGTGAAAAAAAATCTCATTTTGTATGAGAGCACACTAGGAAATGAGTTTCTGTAATCAAAGCTGTTAGACAAGCCTTTTGAATGGTGTATATAAAAAGAATAGTATAATGTATAACTCTGATACTTCAAGAAATACTTAATATCAATTTCTCTCTTGCATGAGGCACCTCACATGGTCACAATTGGTGTAGATTCCAAGTTTAATCTTTTGAAGGAAGTATACAATTTGTAGTAAGAGCGAGAGGGCACTGGGTAAATACATGGGGGAATTAGGGAACTTCTACAATTGATCCCCCTTCCAAGTTTAAATCTAGTGGACTAGTCTATGTAAACCTTGCCTTTAGCATACAGATATACTGTATCATTTTGATGCAAAATTGCTGTATGTTGTATGATCTTCTCTAATATATTCAACAGCCGAGGGGATCCGGAATCTAACGAATCCCTATAGCATAAAACGTAAGGCTAAACTGGAGCTTACTTCTACTCCAGTCTGGAAGAAAAAAGAAAGAGATGTGCTGGAAGAGCTTATAAAACTGAAGTTTGATCAGAATCTCCCCCTCCAAGAAAAACTGAAAAATCTGCCGTACTCGGAGTTCTTCGAGATGACCTCCGATCGGAAGTGGGCTTCCGGTTGGAACCTACCAAGAATCGTGGGCCCCGATGGTCGTCGTTCTCGATTGAACTCCCGTGACTTTACAGGCAAGAATCTATGTGGTAAAATCATAGGAAAGCTTAAAGAAGAGCTCACTGGTCAGCGTTAATTCCCGCAGGTGCTAGTGATTACACTCTTTTCCAATTCATTGGCCTGCAACTGATTCTACGCACATGCTTCCCCATTATCACCCATGTAAACATGGACTCTATACTCGTCATAGGTGACTCCCGCACAAGATCACTCGGGCCCACTTTATCTCAACATCTAAATGGAGCTGCCAGATTGCATATTTCTTATAAACCAGGTGCGAGCATCCTTCAGGCAGTCATGTTTGCCACTAATGACTTGCGTCACTTATCTCCGAATTACATCTATGTTACCGCGGGACTATGCAATTTGACTCTGAAAAATAGAGTCACCAAAGCTGTCTCCGTTCGCACCACTGACGCCTCTGACATGGAAACTTACCTGTTGGGGGACCTGAATGACTCGTATTCTCACATCGTACACCACTCCAACCATCAGGTGCACATATCTTTTGCTCCCATCACAGGTATGCACCTAAGCCTCTACAATAACAGAAGGGAGGTTAATAAAGGGACCCTGCAGAGGGAAGATGTTCCTATGCATCCATTGCAAGAGACATTTCACCAACAGATCGAGTCGGCCAACCTCATTATCAAAGAATTTAACTCATCTCATGACATTAACACTCCCTGGACTCAGAGACCGATACATAGGTATCATCCTAGCAACGCTACTTACACTCACAATTATGATCACCTTGATATTGACGGATGTCACCTTTCAGAATACCTCCAGAACTATTGGGCCAAAGCTTTAACTAGTGCATATAAAAAGACAAAGGCTAAATATACTTAATTTCTCAGTTTGGATTATGGGTTGATGAAGTGAGTTGGGATTCACCTGGAGCCACTTGTTTTAGTACTCCTACTATTGACTCCCACCTCTCTTCCTCTCTTATCCAAATTACTACATTATACAAAAATATGAGATGTTAAATGTATCTTACTGATAGTATAGCATTACCATACCTTAGTGGCGACGCTGGATATCTTATCTTATTTTATTCTTAAATATTTTTCTGGGTGTTAATTGTTGCAGCCGATTTTACTCTATCTTTGAGTGCTCAATTGAGCCAGGACTTCATCCATATTGCTGTGGTTTCAATATTTGTAACTATTACTCAATACACTAGTCAAATTCTGACGAGTTTGAAGGTTGAGGAACAACTGGTCTTAGTACTCCTTCCCCTTCTCACTATTTCGGAATGTTGATATATCATATGTGGTTTCGATATTTGTAACTGTTACTCTCTATACACTAGTCAAATTCTGACGGGTTTGAAGGTTGAGGAACAACTGGTCTTAGTACTCCTTCCCCTTCTCGCTATTTCGGAATATTGATATGTCATATGTTAAAACTCGATACATTCAATATTGAACTGTTGCACTCTAATCAATGTAAACACTATGACGCTAATCTAATTAGGATAGGTCTGAAGGTTGAGGAACAACTGGTCTTAGTGCTCCTTCCCCTTCTCGCCATTTTGAATATTGATATGTTGCGTGTCAAAACTCGATGTAATTAGGTAATTAAACAATGATTTTGTTTATTCAACAAACAATGGAGGTGATAGGTAATGGCCGACCTAATCTAGACAGTATAGATAGTTTGTATGAGTTCATAGGACTTAACAGTTACTATGAAAATCTGAACCCCTATCTGTAATACAAACTCTGCATTGTATATTCAGTGATTAGAGACATTCATCGATTAAGATCGATGTGTCTGGACTTTCAACTAAAATAAAATAAAATAAAATATAATGTGTTACTGGGTATCACCGTTCTAATTACTGTCTGAGCCGGTGAAGGTTCCAAATGATCGCTGAATGCCATTGATGTATCACGCATGAATGTGTTTATTGAATTATATAACTACACAACTTATAATAATATTAATATTGTCATGCTACTCTACCTCATGAATAGTCTCACCGCGTGAACTATCTCATAATGATCAACCCATTAACTTGTAATAATCTTTATTGAATATGTGCATTGATTACAGCAGCCCAATGAACTTTCCCAAACATGTTGTTACTAATGAAAAAGAAGGATTAATGATAATTTGTTGTTCTGATGAAAATTCTGTGAAAAAACTTTTTTTGTAAAATTTATGACAGCAAGAAATAGATTGAAGAATGTAAATAATTAACTATTTCCCTGTCTCTTTGGTCCTTGATGCTATTGGCAGTATCAATATTTTGTTCGGTACTGCTATTTACCAATGCCTGTTCCTCTAGTTGTTGGTGCGTCAAAGGAAGATCGAATTCTCATGAATTCGGACGTGGGTAGCACCCTGCTACATTCCTTTGACGACCTAAAACGTTTAAAGGGAATCAAGTTGGTTTCCTGGAATATTAGGAGCCTTTATAAGCATATAGAACAAATCGAGTTGCTCACTAGTGACTCTGATATTGATGTCATTGGATTTAGTGAAACGTGGCTTAACTCGAGCACACATGATAACTTATTACAGCTCCAAAATTATTCTCTGTATAGATTAGATAGGAAGGTCAGAAAGAGAGGTGGCGGTCTCTGCATGTATTTCAGGAATGGTCTGGTAGTGGATACTGAAATTTATAAGGAGCTAAACGTCTCAAACAAAGATTTAGAGGTGCAAGTTGCTTTCATTAAGAAAGGTTTCAATAAAGGATGTACTATTCTGAATGTTTACAGGCCGCCTAGCGGCTGTACTACAGCACTAGTTGAAAGCCTGCAAAACATTTTATCTAAAATTAACAGCTCTCATGAATTATACCTTATGGGGGACTTTAACTTGGACTTTAATGTAATCAAAAGTTCAAAAACCAATCTCTCCTCTGAAATAAGGAACCTAATAGATAGTTATTCGCTAACTCAATATATAAAGAAACCCACCAGATCCACTCTCAAATCGCAGACGACCATTGATCATTTCTACTCGAACTCTCCGCATGTAAATACAGCTGGAATATTGGATATTTGTATATCAGATCACTTCCCAATTTTCTTAACAAGAAAGAAGGCACGAAATCGGTACAATGTGGAGACCTTTTGGGCCAGAAGCACTAGGTTCCTGGACCAAAGAGTCCTCAATGAAATCCTATTAAATCTTGACTGGAAATCCTTTTATAATACCCCAGACCCCGAAAAATGCTGGGAGCTTCTATTAGGCGCTATCACATTTTACCTTGATAAAATGTGCCCACTTAAGGAGTTTCGGCAGGTCAGAACAAAACCAAAGTGGATGACAGATGATCTAGTGCAGTTAATGAATAAGCGGGACAAGCTCTTCCGAGAGGCGAAAAAGACCAAGAATATTGAAACTTTGCAGAAGGCTAGACTTTTGCGAAGTCAAACAAATCGCAGAAGTAGAGCTGCTAAAGCTGATTATATCAAAGCTAATCTTGAATTTCATGATAAAAATCCCAAAAAGTATTGGGACTTCCTACGCCCACTAATAAGCCCAGATAAGATAAAAAAGAGTAACCCCATTAACATTGAAAAGGATGGTCAAATGATCGACTCCTCGGAAGTCCCTGACGCATTCAACGATTTCTTTTTGAATGTGGGTCCCAATCTAGCTGAAAAAATTCCCCCGCTGACTGACTCACTCCCTCCAAACCCTATTGATATCATGGACTCCTCCAGAATTGTACCTGAATTTCAGTTTTCAGAAATCACCCCAACTGAGTTACATAAAATTATAGCTAAAATCGATGCATCCAAGAACTCTGGAATCGAATACCTTCCAGCACCAATTTTGAAATCATGCCTGTTATCATTGACTGATCAATTTACTCATATTGTCAACGTTTCCTTACTATTGGGCAAGGTACCTAACTGTTTTAAGATAGCCCGAGTTACACCTCTTTACAAGGCAGGTGGCAAGATGGCCACCAACAATTACAGGCCAATATCGTGTATTTCCCTCCCGGCCAAAATCTTGGAAAAAGTTGTGCAGACTCAGCTTTCAAATCATTTTGAAAAGAACGGTCTGTTCAGCCCCAACCAATATGGTTTTAGACCAGAGCACTCCATCCAGCAAGCACAAATTGACTTTCTTAACAAAATTTATACAAATCTTAATAAAAAATTACTTAACAAAACAGTTTTCTTAGACTTTAGCAAAGCATTCGACACGGTTCATCATTCGATTTTATTAAATAAATTAGAGCTATATGGAATACATGGTATGGAGCTGCTCTGGTTTTCTAACTATTTAAAAAACAGAAATCAATTTGTTACTGTAAATGGCCTTCGATCTAAAGAAGGGACTGTCACTTGTGGTGTACCTCAAGGCACTATCCTGGGTCCCATATTATTTACTATCTACATCAATGATTTGCAATCTGTTATCAAGCACGCAAGTATTCAACACTATGCGGACGATACAGTTCTCTTTTACCATCATCAAAATAGTGACACCTTACATTATTACCTCCAGGAGGACCTGAAAAGTGTAAACTCTTGGTGTGCCATTAACAAATTGTCTCTGAATGCTGCAAAGTGTAAGTCAATGTCGTTCGCGGTCAGTCGTGCCTCCAAATGTACACCTCAAAACTCAAATCATTCCCTCACTTTGGGCAAATCGATTTTAGAGGAAGTTCACGAGTATAAGTACTTAGGCTTTATACTGGATGATCTTCTAACTTTTAAACCGCATGTCCAAAACACATTAAAACTAGTTACGTCTAAAATTAGATTACTTTATAGAGCGAGGAGTGCACTGACCCCCAAAGCTAAGCATGATCTCTACAAGATGGCCATCTTGCCTAACCTTGATTTTTGTGATTTTATTTATGATTCCGCCCCTAAGACATTACTACAGAAATTGCAAACCCAGCAAAACCTAGCTTTGAGGATAATTTTCAATAAAACAAAATATGATAACGTGGATGAGGAACACAAACTTTTAAATATTTGGCCGTTACAGGTGAGAAGAAATAAGCATATCCTTGACATAGCCCGTTACCTAGCCCAAAGCCCATTGAACCTGGACACTAGACTTCTCCCAACGAGAAGTCATGCCAGTGGCAAACGAAATTTAATAGTCCTCAACTCTAAATTAACAAAAATTACTGATTCAGTAATTTATAAAGCACAAACTCGATGGAATAACCTCAGTTCGGAAGCACATAGAATAGAAGACAAATATGCGTTCAAGAAATACACTGAACGTCTTCTATCCCCCTTTTAGATATAAGATTATCAGCTGGGTACCTTGCCTCCCCTTCTGCACTTATGTACTTATATATATATCTGTATTCATATTTGTATTACCACACTTCTATATTTTAAATGGTGGGTGTAAATACTCGCCCTATCTCAACCTGTGCCTTATGTAGCATGCATTTGTAACAACTTGTATTGTGTGTAGATCACATATAGCTCATTCCTCAATTTAACTAAAATGGTCATACATATTGGTGTGTATGTCATGTTCGGTTTAGTGTCACGAATACTGAATAACGAATAGTCAAAGTAACATGTTAAGGCTGCAAAGTGAGAGCAACTTGTTTTAGTGACCCTCATACTTTCAGCCTATTACCCTGTATGATTAATATCAATATTGTAATGATCATTAAGTGTATTTAATTATAGACTAAAGCCACCTATATGTCATGTACTGATAATCTGAGTCTGAATGGACAAATGTTGGTCTACTTGCTTGACATTTTAATATTGAGACTTCTGCAATCTCACAAGTTGGTGTATTTAATACTAGACTAAATGTCACCTCTATGACATGTACTGATAATTTGAGTCTGAATGGACAAATATTGGTCCACTTGCTTGACATTTTAATGGTGAGAATTCTGCAAATCTCACAAGTTGGTCAGTCAACCTGATGTTACTATTAGCAAATATTGACATGAATTTACATCCTTTTCACAATGTAAATAACCATCTCACATCTCATCACATCTCTTGCATTACCTGTATTATGTAAACACTTTGTACCAATTTGCAACTTTCTGTTAATAAGTCAAAAACCTTATCGGCACTCTTCGGGAGACCTAGAATTCTAGACCTGAGCCACCGCATTGTACATTCCATCAGCAATAAAGGATTTTTGAATTTGAATTTGAATTTGAATTTAATAGCATTAATTTATCTCTTTGGGGCACAAGATGGGAGGAGGAACAGCCTCAATACCAGTTAGTTCCCCCTTCTTACTGACATAGTTCTCAATACAAAACTACTGTGTGATGCTTTGAATATACTAGCCTCAATGAACTATATATGAGCAACAAGACCAATGAAGATTTCTGCCTAGTTGGGGAAATTACCCCTGGAAGTTGTTCTCAGCCGGGAGAAAGGAATGATCTCTAGTTCATATACTCTATATGATATATAAATTCTACAACCATTTGATTGAAGGGATTGGGTGGTCTAAGCCCCTTTTAACACTATACATTCAAATTATACACAATAGAACGACTGGAGGATCAACAGATAGCAGAGGTTTTTTTACCCTACCAACTATAATAATTGTTCTCTAAATGCAAAGATGTGGTGAGGATATGATGCAATGATTGGTAACTGAAAGCTTTGAAAACTTTAGCTGCAAGTAATATCATGAATCTGGAATAAATGTGTGTATATGATAGGTTATAAGAGGGTTTCCATGTAGTTACACAAGTAACTAACTATGCCCATGTCTGGTAATTTGAAATCAAGGGGAATGACCCAATAGCAGCATAACACGTCTCTTGTCTATACCGGCTTGTGCTGTGGTCAACTAATCTGTATCAAACTTTCCTATTTCAGACTATAGAATCCCTGAATGCAGATATGCTTATATTGAAAATAGCAGTTGAATTTGGCATGTGCCACTATTCCCATTTGTGAAAACACAGACTTGATAATAACATCTTTCCACAGCTCAAAGAAGGGAAAAGAGCAAAGCATTTGGAGCATCAAATGTATGAGGAAAAATCTAGAATACCAGGAGTGCAGAACACTGCTCCTATCCATGCAATAGCAGAATGTGATATAACATTAAATACTTTTAGTCTACGAGATTCAACTGCTATTTGCAACATAAACATATCTGTATCTGCTTCTGCCTATGCTCCAAAGACAAGCTGATGTGTTCTCTGATAACAAAGTACCCCTACTTGATATGTAGAGAAAGGTGGAGAAGGCTATATTCTACCTCTGTATCTTACTGTAGTACAAAAAAGGCTCCCTGTCCTCATCATGCATGTCCATCCACAATTCCTACCATCTATATCAGCTGCTAATAAGTACCCCAGCCAAGGAATATGCTACCAAATTCAAACTTGAAAGGGAGATTGGAAATGGAAGTCTACTGACCTGCCCTTGACCAACTACTACAGATCATTTGCTACAGCTGTAGAGCTACTGCAAGTGTTCCTACCTGGTTATTATGGAATGCACTGCTGCATGTGGTCATGATGGTGAATGTGCAAAGAGTTCAGGCCCTATTTACCAGGCTTATGAAGTCAGAATGACATGTCAGATGCCATATACAGTGTATGGCTAATTGTTTTTTCCTGTGGAAGGTTCTTTATTTCTAGTGTCACAGCAATGCTTATGACAGCTTGTTTAGTGGAAAGATGTTATCAGATATCCTTGGTCATGAATGCTTTGTACAATCTCACTGTATGGGACTTTGATTTTTCACTTCACAGGATGCATTTGAAGGGCAGTTTTCTTGTCATTTCTTTCATGTATCAGTATACTAACTTGTTAAATATTGGTTATATGGATTTTTTCATTGTTTCATTGGATCCCCCATGCCTGAAAACATTAATAAAGTGTATTCACACTTGAATATATGCTGATTTTATACTGAGTTATGGCATTTCAAAGTTTTAGAGGCGGCCATTTTGCTTTTTGAGATTTTGGGCATGTTCCCCCACCCAGATTTTTCTAGACTTTTAGTATGTTAATAAGGGGCACTCATACTACCCAAAACCATTGAGAAACCTTCTGTTGCAATTTGTCCTAGGTCAAACCATATTGTTACTGGACTACTGTTGAAAATCATGTTTGTGACTGCATTCCTTGGAAATATAAGTTATTAATTATTGAAAAAAAATCATAGAAAATTATCTACCAATGTTATATTAACTACCAAGAGATTGAATGAAAGCATAAAATGACTAAAGATTTTGTGTATAAGAATTGAAAGATATTTGAAGTATTTTTTATTGTTTTTTAGGAAAATATGTGAAAAATGACCTATAACGCCCCCTAGCGGAAAGGCATTAAGTGCCATGGATTTTATTTTTATTTCATTGGATTCCCTGACATGGAAAACATAGAAATGGACACCAAAATCATTCATTTATGTTAATTAGAACCAAAGTTATGGGCATTTATTGTCTGAGCAGCCATTTTGGACGCCATCTTCAATTTCGGTAGGATAAAATAATTAAAAAAATTGCAGACATTGATTTTTGAATTCAGCTCATTGAATGCTTCAAAAAAATGTTTGTCTGCAAAAATTAACATGAATTTCACACGGGATGACATAACAGCATAGACTATGATGTGTTTCAGGGAAATGAGTCACAAGTGGCAAAAAATGGATTTTGAGATATCATCATATTTGAGAAGATGAGATCAAGCGGATTCCAACAATTGTAAACATAAACACATCTAATAAGAATTTCTATATTTTATGTTTGATATAATCATGTTTGAAAAAAGGTTTGCAATATTTCTGGGTTGGCAATTACCAGTAAAGTAGGTAAATATACTCCATGGGGTGACCTTTGAACGCAAGGATATCATTAAAACAATGTCCTGAAATTTGGTACGTATATTTATATGACTGACAGGGATAAACACACCAACATTCCAATAAAGAGATCTTGTGAATAAATGACTTTGGAAAATATCAATTTTGCGTCTTATGACTCATTTCCCTGAAACACATTGATGAACATATATTGTTGCCTTGTGTGATCATTTATATTTTTGGGACAGATGTCTAAAACAATGTAAGAATTTCTTGAATATTGTGTTGCATTATTATTGGTCAGCGTGTGAGAGCACGGCGCTGGGGGATGGAATTTTAAAAAAATGTCTAAACTGTAAACATACCTTTAATATATGTCGTCAGAATGGATATGAATACTTTTTAGCATTATGTTTAATCGTTAGATTACATTTAACAATTACTGAGCTGATTCTATGTTGACTTAATCAAATACCTACTTAGATGCTTGATAATTTGCTTTAAATGTATAGGATACAATCAGAATGAGAATATTTGTACTATATATGTATACAAATGTCTTTGACCTGAAAAGAATAGTTTTCAAATCAATCAAACACATCACATCACATATGATGTTCAATGATCCTTATTCATCCTGACTGACAAAAGTACTATTGTAACCACAGGAATGTTTGGGCTGATTTAAAAAAATGTTTAATAATAATAATGATAATGATAATGATAATAATAATGAAACAGTGCTCCCACCCATGGATAATATAAGAGTACAAACGGAATGCATACATTTATTCTAATTATCGCATCTTTATTACCATCTGCATAGAAATTTAAAATATTAAAACCCATCCTGCCAAGTGTTTTAAGTCATACCATTTTAGCAGATAAAATTACACTAAAACATCGCAGCAACAGCCATCAACCTCAACTCAGATGAGGCAAACCGGAAGTACGCGTCTACACGCATGCGCGTAGGCATGACAATGCAGGTCACGTGATAAATGAGCGTCACGAACGCTGCGTACACTTCCGGTTTACATTCCTCTACGTTCAGGCGCTCCCCTCCCCCTCCCCCTCCCTGTCCTTGTCAAAAGAAGGCTATAGTTTATTTCCTTGTACCACTAATTACGTAATTAATCATGAAATCAGTACATCTTAGCTTCTTCCCCCTTCCCTTCCCCGTCCACATTACAGTGTACATGACCCCCTTTGCATATGGGTCAGATTTTCAGAAAATGTACAATTCACCTTCGCCAATTGCATCAAATAACCTAGATTTAAGACAAAAATAAGGTTAAAAACACAGTTTAACCTTGCAGAACAAAGACTTGAACGACAGCGAATTACCCCTCCCCTACACACACTCCACACCCTACCGAGAAGAACCTTTTCCCAAAATCTGACTTGAGTTGGATATTTGTATTACACCCACTTATAGCACCTTTCAAACTGAATGCACGTATGGGTAAGATTTTCAGAAAATGTACAGTTCACTTTCACAAATTCTCTGAAATAACCAACACATTTCAGACGAAAATTAAAGTTGAAAATACAGTTCAACCTAACCAAATAGATTGCTAGAATCAATGCAATGCCGAATATACTCGAATGTACCTAGCATTGACCTAATTGCAGCCTAATATAGCAGAATTCACTAAGTGCATAGAGCTGTCAATTGTACATTTTCCGACGATCTAACCCATATGGGTCAGATTTTCAGAAAATGTACAATTCACCTTCACCAATCCTCTCAAATAATCCAAATTTCAGACGAAAAAGAAGTTCAAAATACAGTTCAACCTTACCAAAGAGATTGCTAGAATCAATGCAATGCCGAATATACTCGATTTTACCTAGTATTGACCAAATTGCAGCCTAATGTAGCTGAATTTACTAAATGTGTAAAGCTGCAAATTGTACATTTTCTGAGAATCTGACCCATATAGGATGGCATAGACAGGTTCATGGATTCCATGGGCCTGGACATTTCCCCCTCACATTCCTGGGCTTTCTTTGGAAATTTCAGATAAGTAAAGCCACTTCTATGCCTTGGCAGGTCGGAGAGAGAACGGAACACGTGAGAAAAACACCTGAAGAAGAACATCATGCATTAGGTTGTAATTATAGATCATTAAGTGATGTGTTTCAGGAAAATGAGTCATAAGTCGCAAAAAATAGATTTTGAAATACCATTATATTTGATAAGATGAGATCAAGCCGATTCCAATGATAGTAAACAGTCTGATAAAATAATAAGTATTTCTAGATTTTAAGTTTGATATTTTCGTTTTTGAAAAAAAGTTTCCAATATTTCTGGGTGTCAATGAACAGTAAAGTAACTAAATGTAGTCCATATGAGGACCTATAAAACCAAAGGATATATTACATAGATTGGTCTGAAATCTGATACATCAATTGATATAGCTATCAGTGATCAACCCACCAAAAATTGGAATATTCCAATAATGAGATCTTGTGATAAAAACGCTTTGAAAAATACCAATTTTGCGACTTATGACTCATTTTCCTGAAACACATCACATTTACACAAACTATGGTATTGGTGAAAAAATCCTTCCAATTACCATATGAACTGATTAAGAACATTTCTCTTTGTTTGCTTGTTTGTTTGTTTATCCTTTAATTACATTGCTATTCTCAGCTTATAATCATATGTTACATGGAAAATAATAGAAACTACCAGAGATCTACAAGATCAAATGAGAAAATAATAACATCAATACTAGACTACTATTCCATCGGGCTAACTTCTAAGATAATATTAACCTATAAAATATTTTTGGTATTTATCAGTGAGAATAAAAGGTGTCTCTTCACTTCAGTTGCATTTCCACCGGTCAAATTAAAGACACAATCACGAAATTTAGAATAAATGAAAGAAGAATAAAAATAAAATAAAGGTATAATGAATATGAAGCAATTATTCCGCACAAGGCAGTCCGTCCAGAGACATCCCATCCTTCAATACCAGACACAACGCTGGGGTTTGGTTTTTTATTCTATAAAATTGTCTAAGATTATTTAAATATCATTCTATCTGGTTACTATTGTAAAAATGCCTAATGTGCGAGGCTCTTAAAAATGTTCTTATTCATAATGATTCGCTCTGATATATATTATATATATATATATATAGATGATATCTGATTAATGTCATGACATATTGCACCAGAAAATTCTGAGAATAGTGTAACTGTTACATAATGTTTAATTGCTGAATAAAAATCTTAAATAGAAATACAAATACATGCCACTGTTATGCCATCTAATGTTTGTTAAGTCCTAAAGATCGCCAAACTTTACAGGCGGTACCAAGCGTCCGTGGGCTGACAGGATGCTTGATGGCCAGAACATGGAGATCAATTATGTAAAGTTAATGCCGGCTATAGGCACAAGTGCTCAGCCATGGATCCGCCATTTTTAGTGCAAGTCAGTTTGGGAGAGAGGGAGGGAGGGAGGGAGGGAGGGTGGTGGGAGGGGAGAGGGAATATGGACCTTCGTCAGTCAGAAGATTCTGGATGCATACGGGTCAGATTTTTAGAAAATGCACAATTGGCATATCAACACAAATGTGTTGATATGTGCATAGACCAGTTCACTGTGGAACAGCGCATCTCTCATCGGTCGGAACATGACCAAATCCATCGAGGTAATTTCAAAATAATGTTTTTCTCTATTGCCTCATTGCCCATACATGCCTGTATAATACTCATTCAGTATTTTAATCAGTATTTTAAGCTGTAGCTTGTTAAATAATGAGGACACGTCCTACCCAATTACATAGGATAACTAATTACGTAGGATAACTGTAGGGACTCAGACTAAGATTGGTGTCGGTGATATTAGTCAGTCACAAATTCATTTTTACATTATTGTTATACTGTCGTTTCAGATGAGCTCGACATGGCACTCTTTGGCGTTTTCAATACTGTTACTGACAACAGTGATCGATGCAGTCCAACCAAGAAGGGGCGCCAGTGGAAGGGAGAGAGAAAACACCCAAAGAGCCACTACAGGATGCATAACAAGCCTATTTGCAAAGCTACCTTTAAATTCCTTTACAAGTGAGTGTTATCATGAATCTTGTGGTGCCCATTAATACTGAACATTAGATAGCTATTCATAATAACATGATTATTTGCTAAGAATCAATATTTTGGTATTGTCATTTTAAGATCCTGCATTATGTTCAATTTCTTCCTTTGTCAACGATTAAATTATTATTAATTATTTTTTCTATTTCTTTTCTCTCCCTTCACTTCTAGGATTAGCCAAAACTTGCTGACAGTTTTGCTAAAATCCTTCGCTGAGGATGGTCTGGTCACTCGTTCACGACAGGGTGGTGGTCACCGTGCTGTGAGGTCTTTGCCAATAGATGACCTGAAGAACACTATCAACTTCATCACATCTTATGCCGAAACACATGCTCTTGTCTTGCCAGGCAGAGTATCTTCTCACCACAGAGACGACATCTTAATTCTCCCCTGCCGTTCTACAAAAGCTGAAGTTCATCGTCTTTACACACAAGCCATGCAAGAGACTGGCAATAGGGCTGTTGCCTACTCCACTTTTGGTCATTTATGGCGCAAGTATCTTCCTAAAATAGTCACAAGTCGTCCCATGACAGACCTCTGCTGGGAGTGCCAGCGTAATAACAGAGACATTTCCTGTAGTAGTAATTTACCTGATGTTGTGAAAGCTGCCAAGTTAAAGAAACAGCAGAAACATTTAGACAGTGTAACCGCCGAAAGAACTCTTTATCAGAAATTTTGTGCTGATGCAAAAGAAGCGTACAGAGACAATGGTGAACCCCCCCTTGGCAAACATGCCCCTTGCTCATGTGACATTCGAGTACATCTCAGTTTTGACTTTGCACAACAAGTGCATTTACCTTCTTACCCGATGCAACCAGGTCCCCTTTATTTTCTCACCCCGAGGAAGGTAGGCCTGTTCGGTATTTGCATGGAAGGAATGCCTAGACAAGTTAACTACCTTATAGATGAGAGCCATTGCACCAGTAAGGGGTCAAATGCAGTTATTTCTTATCTGAATCATTACTTTGAAAACTATGGTCTGGGGGAGAAAGATTTAGATCTTAACTGTGACAATTGTAGTGGCCAGAACAAGAACCGGTATGTTTTGGCCTATTTGATGTGGCGTGTCCTTACTGGAAGGCACAGGTCTATTACACTTAACTTTTTGATTACTGGGCACACTAAGTTTGCCCCCGACTGGTGCTTTGGTCTCTTGAAAAAACAATTTCGTCGGGACAACGTTTCTTCTCTTCAGCAATTAAAAGCCAGTGTGCAGCGCAGTACGCCAGGGGGGGTCAACCAGGCCCAACTTGTAGGTGATGAAAGGGGTACTGTTTTTGTTCCATTGTACGACTGGCAGGCATTCCTGTCACCTTTCTCCAAATCTTTTCCAGGTATCAAAGGGTATCATCATTTTGAATTTTCTAGTGACAAACCTGGTGTTATTTCTTTCAGGCCATTTGTAGGCCCTGAAGATAGTGGTACTTTTAAAATGCTTACTGTTGATGTGGGTGATGTCCCTCAGGACATCCCACCCATTGTACCTTCTCCTGGACTGTCTGCATACAGACAGTGGTATCTTTTTAATTCTATTCGTGATTTTTGTACCGAAGAAACCAAAGACATTATGTGCCCCAAACCAACTGTACCTGAAGAAGGGCCAGGGAGGGGGGGGGATGGCTACATTGTACAGGCTCCTGCAGTCGCCCCAGTAAGAGGTAGAGGGAGGGGAAGTGGAAGGGCTAGAGGAAGAGGGAGGGGTAGAGGAAGGGGAAGGGGAAGGGGAAGGGAGAGGGAATCTTCTTCTGATGAATCATTAGAATTAGGTGGTGATGAATCTTCTGAGGAGGAGGAGGAGGAGGAACCTCAAGAGGAACCTCAAGCTAGGGGTAGGGGTAGGGGTAGGGGTAGGGGTAGGGGTAGAGGAACAGTAAGGGGAAGGGGCAGGGTAAGGGAATCTTCAGAATCTTCTTCGGATGGGGAGGTTGCACCTCCTCCAGCAAAGAGAGGTAGGGGGAGGGGGAGGGGAAATGTTGAGCAACGCCGGCCAGGGAGGGGTAGGGGTAGGGGTAGGGGTAGGGGCTGACTGCTATTTTATTGATTTTATTACTGATTTTATTACTGATTTTATTACTGGTGAATACTGTTGTACATTTTGTTTTGTTAGAATGAATAGGTGTGTTATCATGTATATATTGCAAGCACTGCACCAAAGAATTTTGTACAGAATTATTATACTCGTGTTAACAGGGTAATAAAATAAAAAATATTAAATGAAATGCACTGATTTTTTTATATATTGTGGCCCTACTAGTCTATAATACCTGCTCCAAATCTGAGAAAAATCCAATCATATGAACTGGTCATTTTGCATGACGACGCGTCCGACATAAATCCCACAAAAGTCTCCTAGAAATGTATTTTGCCCAAATTTCACCCAATTTTCATCGCGCGATAAAATGATAAGTTACTAAGTAAATGAACTGAATTTGGTATATGTTATGGCTATGGCAGTTAGTAAAGTGTGTCCCAAATTTCATAGAAATCGCTTGATAACAAATGCCCGTAACCAAGGATGGCGCGCCGAAGGTCACTCGCCGAACTTAAACAGGCTGTATCTCAGTTTCCGGCTCCTCCAGTAACCGCGTCCCTTAAATACTCACCGCAACCATAGAATTATACCCAATAGGCCTAAAATTAAGCTCTATACATCATTGGAAAGCTCTTTCCTGCTGCTTACCCATCCAATAGCTAACTCCAAAATCGATTTGGCCGACATGGGACTCATTTTGATGGAGCGGATCTCATTTAGTAAATTCTTCTGAATTAGACTGAACAATCGTCAACACTAGGTATATCTGAGTATAATTAGTATTGCCTTGATTCAAATAATCTGTTTGGTTATGTTGAACTGAATTTTGAACCTGATTTCTTTCTTAAATTTGGGTTATTTGAGAGGATTGGCGGAGACGAATTGTACATTTTCTGGCGAATTCACCCCTACTCAGGATATAGGTGGGGCGAGGGGCGAGGGCAGGGGCCTGTTGCATAAGAAATCCTTACCTCAAATGTTCCGTGCTAACCCATTTTATCTTCCTTTGAAAGAAAGTACTACTGTAGGATTAAAGATAAGGTATTATCTGGGGTCTGTTGTATAAACTAAGGAAAGGAAGATTGAATTCCTACACTTTTCCCCCTTATTTCGGTGGGTAGGAATACAATGCATTGTGTTTATAAGCTATTCCTACAGGCTGGGATGTAGGAAGGAATATTGTTCTTTCCTACAGGTGAAGGAAAAGCACAAAGAATTCATTTCCTTGGCTTATGTCTCTTTCATGACAAATCCTTACCTAAAATCCTCCCAGGTAAGCTAGGAAGAATAGCACTGAATGTATAGCAACTTCCTTCCCTAAAGTTTCCTTACCAGTGCCTGTTGCATAACAAATCCTTATTTCATACTTTTCCTTCCTTAGCTAGCTTTCTTCGCTAAGCAGCTTGCAATTCGCTATACACACAGTATAAAGACTCAATGATTTTCCTACATTAGGAAGTTCCTAACTAAACAAGGAAAAATAGCTCAGCAATGAATAGTATAAGTATAGATATTTTATGCAACAGGCCCCTGGCGGGATGGCTCCCCATCCACTCCCAGACCTGGCCGTGTCTGTAGATTGATGCTGAGGGTAAAAAGCAACAAGTTACTGCAGGGGATAGAGCAGGTAGATGGGTATGTAAATGGTGGCCAAACACAGAGATTATTTAACTTTGGCTGGAGGGTGGGGGTGGGGTGGAGTGGGGGAGATGGAGGAAGAGAGAGAGGGAGAAAGGGGTGAGTGAGAAAGGGGAGAGAAGGGAAGGGGGAGGAGATTGTGAGGGAGATTGTCAAATATGGAGAGTGGGAGAGGAAAAAAGAGGGAGAGTGGGAGGGAGATTAGGGCAGGCGGGAGTGATAAAGGGGATAGAATAGGGGTTGGGGGATAGGGAGGGAAAATGAGAGGGAGAGTGGGAGAGAGAGGTAGATGTGGGTAGGAGATAAAGTAAGAGGTAGACAGAGGGAGAGGAGGGAGTGGATGAGGGAGGAAGGGGAAGAGTTGGGATGTGGAGTGATTGAGCAACGAAAAATGGAGGAGGAAGGGAGGGGAATGTGGGGATATAATAAGGGAGATGGAGGGAAAAGGAAAGGCAGAGAGGGATGGGGTTGGGGGATAGGACGAGAAATAGAAAGAGGGGGGAAAGAGAGTCTAGCTAGGATTACTTGTAGTTCCCTTTATCTTATATTTTTGTTGGAAAGTGGAAAGAAGTTCGGTAAAGGGTAAGAAAAGGCAAATTCGAAAATGGAAAGGGGATCTCTAAGGAAGGGGACAGTGGTGAAAAGGGGGAGGAATGTGTGTGGGGGGAGGGGCGGGAGGGGGAGGGGAGGGGGGGGGGGGAGTAGAGGCAAGGCAGTCAGAGGGTTAGGAAGTGGGGTGTAGGGAAAATGCATGTAAAAAAAAGGGTGGGATATGGAGCAAAAAGGAAAAAGAAAAAGAAGAAAAAGGTGGAGGAGAAGGATTTGGGGGCTGTTCCCTCCTGGATCAGCTAAAACCAAACAAGAGCAGGGGGAGGGATGTCACTAAGACCCATCAGCCGCTCTTCCTCCAATCACTCATCACTCCCCGGCATCACTCTCAAGTAGACACTTTTTCTAAGCTTAGTGCAGAAAAATCAATCATCTCTGACAGAATCTTTTAAAACATTTTTAAAATACATTTTTCTTCTTCCACACTTGTCTAAAAACTTTACCTTGACTGATCTGAAGATGCTCGTTAGTTACCGGATTTTGATTGGATCCTGGTAATAGGCTACTGCGCATGTCTCAAACAGAACATTTTGGTTTTGATCGCAGTTCATTTATCCCCAGGCCAGGTTTTGCACAGAAATATATAATTTCCATTAAATAAACAATTTTGTATTTAATAATAATAATAATAATCATTGTTTGAGAAATTGAACTGACTTGAAGTCGAAATGGTAGAGAGAAAACAAGCGCCAGTGAGCGATAATAAGTGAAACCACCGCAGCTAAGGATTTTTTTTAAAGTGTTTTTTTTAAAAGTTTTTATTCCCGAAATTGGCCGCCGTTACCTTGATGTGGACATTTATGATCCCGTAAAGCAAGAACAACAGAGGAAAACCCTATACAATAGGGGATTTGCATGTCTCACTGCACCTGTCCACTGCAGTTCATCATGGGATGGATTAAGTTGAAATCTGACATACAAATATTTGGGACAATTTTTATCGAAAATTGCAGGAATGTTTTCATCAATATCAGAGCTTGTATAAATGATCTATGAAAACCAAATGCGTGATGGGAACGATGGAGACATGCCTCATGGAAACATGTATAACACGTACATGGATATTGTCATTAGAGCATTGATAAATAATCCATGCTGAACATAACATGTTTTCTATAGATTTCACACTGTACCATTAGTCCTACAATTCCATGCAAATCTGGTCCTGGGTATGACCATAAAGTGCCTTTCTGTCTCTTTTCTCTGTCTCTCTCTCCCTTCCTCTCTATCCCTATTTCCTGGGTATGATCATAAACTGCCTCCCGCTCAGCTCTCCCGCCCTTGATATAACCATATTAAATGTGTTGATAAGGGCGTAAAGCAACCAATCTCACTCACTCACTCTAGATTCAAAATGGTGGCTATGCAAATCCCGCTATTGCCGTTTGCTTACCTTAAGAACATGTTCTTGTGTAGTCTGCTAATAGGCGGAGGTGGGTGACAGGGACGGACAATGATTAATGGCCAGCCATTAGCATGAGATCGATGCAGGAGGAGATTTAGCTGTGCTTAAACATTTAATCTCGGGTAATTTTCATCATCAATCTCATTCCATCCTCTGATATTTTCTGTGTTGCAGAATAAGTCTTTAGTTTTCTCCTCTTTTGGGTCAAGAATATATCAAGGCTAAATGATTCCATCTGCATTACATTCTATTCATTATAGGGAGTAAATTATAGATGTTACCTAGCTGCTCATGGGTCAGGTCATCATAAAATGTACATTTACTTAGTGCAGAAAAGTATCATGACTAAGAATTAATATCTTCTATTCCCTGAGTTGGTTGTGAGCAGACAATATAATGACAATACTCACGGACTGATGAATATAATCGGGGCTGTATTAAATGTATTGAAAGTAGTTCTGGTTTTTCCCGTCCCCGATAGCGATCGGAAACTTCATTTATCCTTTCTGATGTAAATAAAGCAGATCGACAAGAAATAAGTACTCAAAATGTTAAATTTTGTTCACTCTTTTTTTAAAAATTTCATTTAAGGCCTCATATATTTAAAGCTATAAGTATATGAGAAAATAAGAAAAGAAAAGACGCATTATACCCTACACGGGTGTCTTCGTGCGTTGCCTCTAAAATACTTGATGGTAGGAATTTGTTGGAAAATCATCTTAAAATGAACATGAACTTGTTTTCACTGTAGCCGCAGATATTCGAGGCAGGGCAAAGTGTTGGTAATTCGGTAGTTCAAAATAATTGCAAAGAATAAAGGCAAAAATGGCGATTTTTTCAGTTATTTATCATGTAATTATGGAATAACAGCAAGATAACAACGGTGTCAAGTACTTGGTGGACAATATTCGCCGAGTAAGCTCAAAAACAACTCGGCCTACGGCCTCTTTGCTTCTGGGCTTCTTGGTGAATATAAGCCACCTCGTACTTGACACTGTGGTAATCTTGCTATAGTAAAGAGTAGATAGATATACTAACAGCCATAAGTGTGAGAATTCTGACAGTTTTTCTTGAATTAAATTATCTTAATTAAAGAATGACAAAATTAAGTAGGTCCAAATCAATAGGCCACATATATGATATAACAGCTGTATGTATTCATTGGTAACCTAGATTCCTACTACATTACGTGAAAGAAATGAAATGATTGAAAAAAAGTTTCTTCAATATGTTATAAATACATTCGTCTAACGTTAGTTATAGTGGCGACGTTACCAATGAACACCAAGTCCTGATCCTTTCCAAAAGACATCTTCTTCGTGACAAAAACCTCCAAAAAAACCTCCAAAAAAATAAAGAACAATTTTCCCCACTAGGACGCTCTCAATGTGAGAGTTAGTGCCATGCTTTATAAATCAGGTAAACAATGGTTGTCATGGTAACCGCATCAGGTGGAGAGGGCGGCCATGTTTGCTGTAATATACAATATCTGCCCCGCTTAGGGTAGTGTATTTACCGTATCGACTCCTGAATATCTCCTCCTACACTTCCTCCTCCCAGTCTACCTGTTGGCTTCACCAACTATAGATCTAAAACCTGTGTAGGGACTATTGATGGGGGATTTTAAATTTAAGGACTTTTTTAACTTTTAATTTTTTTAACAGGGAAGGAAAACGAGTCTGTGTTGTTCAGCCTGGAGTATAACCTGAAATCATCATAGTGATATATTTCTTAATATTTTAATTAATTTAAAAGTTAAACTTTGATATATATATAATCTTCATAGAGTTACAAAGAAATCAAATTCATATACAACAAAATATTATGTTAGATAAATCTGTTAGTAACCTGACAGGTCTTGTGATTCGATGACTCGATTAGGGATAATGATTAAGGAAAACTATCCTATTAAATCTTTAAGAAGATTTTCTGGTATGGTAAGTCTAAAATCTATAGAAAACATGTCATGTTCAGCATGGACTATTTATCAGTGATCTAATATCATTATCTATGTTTTATCTATGTTTTCATGACACAAGTACCCACCATTCCCACCAGGCATTTGGTTTTCTTAGAACATTTATAAAAGCTATAATATTGGAGAAAACATTATTGCAATTTTCTATAAAATGCTGCCAAATATTTGTATGTCTGATTTCAACAGAATGCGTCCCAGCATGCACTGCATTAGACATGCGCAGTGAGACATGCAAATCCTTTATTGTATACTGACAATATTATGCAACAAGAATACAAACATCAAATGGGGTGTTCGGAAGAGCTGTCGCAATCACAGACAATATTCCTTTTCCATTCTTTATCTCTATGCACTTAATATGTAATACAACGATTGTATATGTGGAATGGAAATAACATCTTATGATAATAATACATTCACGGTTCCCTGTCCATGACATATTGCGGAGAGCTATAGATCTATAGTATTCCAGGTAAATGTTGTCTGAGAGTGGATGGATCTATAGCTGATGCGGCCATGTTGTCCCTTAACTTTACCCTGCCCTACACCACTGATAACCTCTTACCCTTTCGTACAATACCAATATGGACACCATTCCATACCTCATGCATCCAATGTATCACTTTCTGTGGTTTTCTGATAGACCCAGTCTGTATAAACTTGATCTGGGATAGTTGTGAGTGCTCTGGGCCTGCCATGCTGGCTGCTCGTTGTCGTTGGGTAAATGAGAGGTAACAGCTATATATGGGTCAGATCGTCAGAAAATTTACAATTCAGCTTCACCAATTCTCAAAAATAAAGTTCAAAATACAGTTCAATCTAACCAAACAGATTGCTAGAATCAACGCAATGCCAAATATCCTCGAATTCACCAAATATTGACCAAATTGCAGCCTAATCTTGTAGACTAGGCAAAATCCACCTAAACATCACTCTTAATACTCCTAGAGGCATTTTTTAGTACAAAGGTCCATCAGCACTTTTCTGGCTAATTTGGGTGTGCTGAACACGAAAATCGCTGTTGGCAAGCTGAAATCTGACTCCTTCCCTGTCAAAAATCAAAAACAAAAATGGCTGCCATTCAGTTTTTAGAAAAATCATAAAACACACATATATAGTCATGTGATACCTCAAAATGATGGAAATTGGGAGGACAATCCATTTCACCCACTTACCTGGATGTCACAGTAATGTGGTTACCATGACAACCAAATATCCACAGATAATATGTATTTTTCACTCATTTCTGGGAAAAATCATAAAAAAACACATATATGGGCATGTGGTACCTCAAAATAATGGTAATGCAGAGGGGAATCCATTTCTGATATTCTCATTGTTGTAAGGACATGTCATAGCATATTACAGCATATCATAACAACAAAATCTGAATAAAAAGTTCATACATTCCTGGCTATAACATCATTGTCCAACCAGTTAAGAACTGCCATGTGTATGGTGCCTATACACCTAAGTAGTACATCAACCTGATTGCATGCAATATCATTGGCATATCAATATTGCTATGAAGGCTATAGATTTATGAAGGCAATTCAGACACTAGAAATATATACAATTGTAAAGAATCAGATGTACAGAGAAATGGTTGTAAGTCAGCTTTCATATAGTGTTGTGTCTATTTTCTTATGTTGCAGTAGACACCTGCATTTTTATCACACTGACAGTTTTGAAGTGCATGGTAGAATAGTTTTCCTGCAACCTCAATGTTGATTTGTACTCCCAGTCTTGCATTGACTTGATATCAGTGATATGCAAGCATCAGCTACAGCGTCTTTGGCCATAAGGATGGGCACAAGTTGCTGGTCCTTTTGTTTCCATCTAAGTGTTGTAGGGTTAGAAATATTGTAATATTGTAAAATAAAATTGTAAATATTGAGTTCTAGACCAGGGCTTAGTAATGGGCAGAATGAATATGCAGCATAAGTGCATCAGCAGTGGATAGCAATGCTTCTGTCTTATACAGTTTTCTGAACAGAAGTCGCCTTGCATAATCAATTGATGTTGCTCTTGGCATCTTGTACTTAGCAGAAGAACTTCTCAATTAAGATACCATACCTTGGCTGAGTTCCAGTTTACTCCAAGTTCATGGAGTAAGTCATGTTGTTCAAGAATCACATTGTACATGGTTTGTTGTCTGTGGTCTGCTATGAATGATGTGTCTGACCTTCTTATGGTATGGAAGGCAGGAATGCTAGCAGGGACCTTCAGGGATATTGTGTATAACCTCATGCACTGGAATATACATTTGAAGAAGAATGGATGGCATGGAGAAGGAGTAGTGTCTGCTTAGTCATACTCTGCTACAAGAGGACCATGGTTAAGGGGGATAGTACTTTTCACCTCACCATTGGGGAAGCTGCCACTAATAACATCCTAACAAATGTATTTCCCACTTTCAGAACAGTATCAGTAAAGACATCTGTGTAATCCTCAAAGGTAGTGGCTCCATCCAGTTTCCAAGTGCATTGATTAATGCCTGACCATCTATAATGAGGGTTGAATCTGAAATCCCAGCAACAGCAGATGGACAGGGGATGTTTTCAGTTAGTCAATCAATCAAGATGGCTTTATTACCAGTTTGTAGATTATCATTGTCTTCTGCCCTGGAGAATGTTCTCATACTTTTTCCAATCCAACTCCCTTAGCGTTTTGATCAGCCTCATTGACACTGATGTTTCTAATTGTCTCTGACCCCTGGGATATAAGTACTGTAGTTTTGCATTCTGAAATGCACTTGTCACAAGATCTTTGTTTGCCAGATTATGTAAGAATTCCATTGCAGAGAAGAATCCAAGATTAGCAAGTTGGTCTACTAAATGATCCTCATCCTTATGTCTTACCATATGTTTTGGCTGACTTTCATTGAGAACAATATCATTCTTCTCAACATTGTAGTTGGCATATACAGTGATGCTGATGTGGGTACAGAGATTGTAGGACCGTGCCCCTCTGTTCAGAATCGATCTAGTTTTGGTGATTCCATCAGCACATTTCTCTACTTTGTTGATCCACTACAGTGCATGGTCAGCATCTACCTGGTTGAACTGTCTGTCAGAAAGTTTGACAATGAAGTTTCCATGTTCAAACTTGGTCAGTACATGAAGTGGAAGATTGCCCATCTCTGCTAGGGAGACGGAATCTCACTTTGCATAGTTGGTATGATCATACCATATGAAATATGGTAGCATCTCCTTGAAGGCCTCAATGTGGAGGTGCAAGTCAGCATCACAGTAGGCCCTTGTTACCTGTAGAAGAGTCCTAACCATGTCCTTGTTATGCCACCAGTACAGAAAGTTAATGTTCTCCTTTGCTTTCTCATTTGCAAAGTCAGAGATAAGCTAATTTATGTCAGCATTCTTTAGAGTGACTACATCTCCTGATGAAGCTGATACCTCAATGTTCCATCAAGTGACTAACTAAGGCCTAATCAACCATTATTACAGTATAATACTTGCCAAGTTGCTCTGATACATACATGCACCTGAGTGTTAAGTATGTCCACTTCATGGGCAGGTGCTTGGATGATGGGCATGTAACTGATTTTTGTCATTTCATTTGTTGGTGCACTGAATTGCCTTCATGAATCTATAGCCTTCTGTTATAGGCAGAGCTTAGTAGAAGGATATTGGATCCAATCAGGTTGATGTACTACTTAGGTGTATATGCACCATACACATGGCAGTTCTCCAACTAGTTGAACGATGATGTTATAGCCAGGAATATATTGACTTTTTATTTAGATTTTGTTGTTATAATATGCTCTAATATGCTATTCCCTAATATGCTATTCATAGCATAGCCTTCATAGCAATATTGATATGCCAATGATATTGCATGCAATCAGGTTGATGTGGGTACTACTTAGGTGTATAGGCACCATACACATGGCAGTTCTTCAACTGGTTGAACGATGATGTTATAGCCAGGAATGTATGGAGTTTGTATTCAGATTTTGTTGTTATGATATGCTGTAATATGCTATGCCATGTCCTAACAACAATGAGAATATCAGAAATGGATTCCCCTCTGCATTACCATTATTTTGAGGTATCACATGACCATATATGTGTTTTTTATGATTTTTGTCAAAAAATGAGTGAAAAATACATATTATCTGTGGATATTTGGTTGTCATGGTAACCACATTGCTGTGACATCCAGGTAAGTGGGTGAAATGGATTGTCCTCCCAATTTCCATCATTTTGAGGTATCACATGACTATATATGTGTGTTTTATGATTTTTCTAAAAACTGAATGGCAGCCATTTTTGTTTTTGATTTTTGACAGGGAAGGAGTCAGATTTCAGCTTGCCAACAGTGATTTTCGTGTTCAGTACACCCAAATTAGCCAGAAAAGTGCTGATGCACCTTTGTACTCAAAAATGCCCCTAGGATTGAGAATTTCTCATCTATTGCCCAGTCTATTAGAAGCCACCATTAGAAACCATCAAAATGTCAAGAAACCTGTTCTTTTAGGATGTATCTCACTGCCGTAAATCATAGCAGCTACAGTGAAACAAAGTCATTAATGTCAGGGGCTGGAGTGTAATGAGAGTTGACATGATGAAACACAACCACTCACTCTAGGTCCAAACCCTCAGATCAGATAAGAATGGTATGTCAGTGATTGGAAGCCTACTTCGCTGATCGATTTCTTGGCCTTGGACTAAGCGTTTTAATGGGAATACAATGACATTTTGAGGTCTTAATGGAATTATAATGGCACTTTGTGGTTTGAGGCGAGAGGCTTTCCCTTCGTTTGAAGGGACTCTCTCAACTTTGGGCCTAGAGTGCACTGATGGGACCCATTGCATAACAAATCCTTACTTAGAGTTTTCCTTCCTTAGCTCCATTCCCTGAAAAGCTGGTAAGGAACTTGAAGGGCAGCCATATGCCCAGGTCCCATAGGTGCCCAATGAATAAGCTCCCGTGAGTCCATATGGCGATGACATTAACTGTATTTTAAAGCCAAGGCTCCACCAGGCACTGATTATTGCGATTAATATGCTGTTTGATATATTATCATTTATTAAATATTCTAAAGAACCTATATTACACAACCTATCAATACTCTCCTCTCATCAGCTCCATTTGTTACTATATTCTGATTGATAATGCACAGTAGAATGCCACCAAAATGGCCGCATAGGGAAAAAATGGTCAGTGGAGTGTTACTCTGTACATTATTACATATGTACATGATTTCAATGACATGATACAGGGGTGCTATATGAAAAGTCAAATCGCATACCAATGCCATATGGGTTGTCATAGAAGCGTGTGACCCAAATAACGTAATTTGATTGGGTCACAACCTCACGCTCTCCACAGCTGAAGCGTAGCACTGCCTTGAAGGTTTCGAAAGTTTTGAGACAAGTTGTCAAGAAAAACACTAAGAAGGAAAATATAACAAATAAATCAATAAATATGTATGTAATAAATATCTAATGGCCCTATCTAAATTGCACTTCACCCCTTTGAGGTGTCGTGCGATTTGACCCTCTGTCTCAATCAATTTTCAATCAATCATTTTCTGATGATGAGCTGTATAAACATACTAAATACAACAAAAACAATACAAGAAATCATCCCCTCACACAACCCCAATGCCTCCCTCCCTGAGGCCTGACTCAACTCACCAAGATTTTTTTCTCACACCGTATTTGACAAAAGCAGCTGCGATAGAAGTAAGGCACTCATCTGTAGTTAGAGAATGAGAGGAGATAATGAGGCCATTACTTACCATGTATAGACCCATCCCTCCTCCTCCTCCTCCTCCCCTTCATCAAGCATTCATCAACAAGATGAAGCCTTATGGTAAATATCCATCACCCTATTTGATGAGCTTTCTCTACAAAGTCTTAATTCTACATTAGTTTATTAAGGGGGAACAATGGAAGGGACTTCAGTGATGCCATCTCTTTGTGTAACCATCTGCATGCATTATTACACCCCTATGAGCAGTGCTGTCTGTACTGTACCTTTGGTCTACTATACCTTCAGTATTGTATGCACTTCTCAGCAAAGGTGGTGAATAACATGGATATTATTACTACCCTGTGAGTACTGTCTGTACTGTACCTTTGGTCTACTATACCTTCAGTATTGTATGCACTTCTCAGCAAAGGTGGTGAATAACATGGATATTATTACACCCCTGTGAGTACTGTCTGTACTGTACCTTTGGTCTACTATACCTTCAACATTGTATGCACTTCTCAGCAAAGGTGGTGAATAACATGAACATTATTACACCCCTGTGAGTACTGTCTGTACTGTACCTTTGGTCTATTATTCCTTCAGCATTGTATGCAGTTCTCAGCAAAGGTGGTGCATAACATGAATATTATGCCTTTTTTGGCTAATATACCTTCAGTATTGTATGCACTTCTCAGCAAAGGTGCTGCATAACATGAATATTATGCCACTCTTGGCCTACTATACCTTCAGCATTGTATGCACTGTTCAGGTGGTGCATAACATGAACATTATGCCACTCTTGGCCTACTATACCTTCAGCATTGTATGCACTGTTCAGGTGGTGCATAACATGAACATTATGCCACTCTTGGCCTACTATACCTTCAGCATTGTATGCACTGTTCAGGTGGTGCATAACATGAACATTATGCCACTCTTGGCCTACTATACCTTCAGCATTGTATGCACTTTTCAGGCGGTATGATAACATGATGATCCCCTGCCTCAGCTATGGTAACAAAATCAGTATTGCACCCCCTTCATTGGACGTTATTACAACATGGACATAATGAATAATGTTAATGAATTACTACCCTCCTCATTCAGTCTTTTGTAAACATGGCTACCATATGCGACTTCTGTTTGTCAACATGAGATGATGAACGGTTCCCAACTTGTCATCAAACGATAAATTTGTGAAAAATGGAGTTTGTTCTTTGTCATATTCAATTATGAACACTGAGTACCATTGTCTCTATGTATATCACATGGATCGCCAAGGAACATTCCAAGTTGAACATACGTCTCCCATAGTTCCATGTGCATCACGGACCATTCAAGATGGCAAATCTTATTATTTACTCCACGGTGAAGTGTGTATCACATAGCATTTGTATGTAGAGGCGTGTGGTACATACCGTGTGGTACATTGTTTTGTACCACATGGGCGGGGCCTAATGATAAAAGCAAAATAAATTCATTTGATTGGTTCCCATCCACCCAGGAAAATGCGTTGTCAATGACTCTTAATAGCGTTACTAACGTTGCGACATTACGATGTACACTATTGCGTCGTCGCTGGCATCAGTGAGAGAAGAATGGCAGACACTTCGTAAGTAAAAAAAGGACTTTTTGTGTTAATTTATAATTAATTTATAACCACCGTGGAATAAAAATAGTACCACATCTCGTAGCTGGTATGGGGTGAAGGATCGCATGGACCCTCGACGATTCTTTTCAATATAACACACTCGCCTATCAGCTTGTGTGCCATGTGAAAAGAATCATCTCGGGTCCATGCGATCCTTCACCCCATACCAGCTACTCGTGCGGTCCTATCATAATACCAACTATGTGTATACATGTCATTTGAACTGAACATCATGCACTGTAATAATGTGCAGTGGTACAAGCAATTCCCCTATTACAAGCAATTCTCAAAAATTTGAACAGAGCTTTTTGGGTGAAATCGCCAGAAAATGTACAATTCGCCTTCACCAGTTCTCTCAAATAACCCACATTTAAGACAAAAATCAGCTTCAAAATACAGTTCAACATAACCAGACAGACTGTTTGAATCAAGGCAATACTAAATATACTCGGATATAACTAGTGGTGATTTTTCAGTCTAATTTAGAAGAATATACAAAATATGTTGATCTACCAATTGTATATTTTCTGAAAATCTGTCCTTTTTCAATCTAGAGATGTTCAGTATTTGGCTTGCCTGAACTGACGGTTCACAGTGGCTAGTTATCTTTTCTTTTTTCTCTTTTTTGTCCAGGACTAATTCACCTCACGGTGGTCTTCCACTAGTACCTGGGAGGAGGAGTTGAAACTAGAGGTTTTATTCTAATGGTTTGCATTTGTCCGTCATCCCCAGCCTACTCACACCGTTTTGGCGATATCGCAAGTCTATCACATCACATATTCATCGCCAATGCGATAATTGCATTGTGACGCACCCGGCAAGCACCCTGCTGGCTCTTCACCCCATCCCAGGATCCAAGGGTGGCACTTGAGGGTGTTAGGGGTCACCCCTCCTTGTTTACCCCTTACCCCCCACCCTGTAATAAGTCATCCGGCATGGGGGATGGGTGGGTTGCTATGGGGACCTTGACAATGGCTAATATCTGAAATAGAACATGGTCATGTTTCTCAGTAAAAACAATGTGTAGATGAAATAACATCTAATAAATATAATATGTATGGAGAATAAATGAACCACAATGTACAATGAAATAACATCTAATAAATACATTATGTATGGAGAATAAATTCTGTGTGTGTTTAAGGAGCGTGACCAGTAACAGGAGCATTGTGCACCAGATATATACATTATTTTTAACTATGACTATTGGTACTAGTCATATTAAATAATAGGAATGAACTCTGTCTAATAATAAACTATACTTCTAGCTCTATCCCTCTAACGAATTCTACTAATAAGAAAGTATAACACAACTCACATAGTCATTTCAATATCCAAGGTTTGTATTGTCAAAGTATGAATGTATATCAAATACTAGGCAAGTACAACCCCAGACTGAAAGGCTAAGGAGAAGGTCTTGGTGTGTTGGTAGAATGTAGACTGGAATCAGAGTGTCCCAACAACCAAAACCATGCTCCTTATGTATCCTTCAGACTGGGTCATGTGACCAACCTGGTTACAGGTACATTTTAATGTAAAAGCTTAATGGAATACAAACATAGAATCTAGGGAAAACAGCAATATTTCAAGCTTGAACAAGGCTCTGCCACCCTCTATAATCCCTGGGTCTGGGATAGCTTCCTAGGCGCCCATAAGGGGGATTAACAATGCCTAGGGATTAATACCCTATGAAAGCCTCATGGTTTAATCCAGCTTGTTCTTAAACAATTTTAATAATCATGAAATTCCCTAAATCGAATCATTTATATTTGCTAATAAACATCTAAATATTTAAAACATGATTTATCATACTTCCCCGCCCACTAGTCTTGAATCACCACTATTCAAGGAAATTAAGACATATACCACAAATGGAGGAAGATAATTAACGAGATATAACCTTAGAAATACCAAGCGTTAATATCATTAAATGTCATGAATAGTACACATTAAAACATACATCAAATATCAAGTATTCCAATGAAATAGATTGGATAAAATAAAAGCATAAATTAACCTGATCGACCATGGACCTCACCAAGTGATTTGCATGTCAATCAGTTCTCAAATCAGAAAATGAATATGCAATCTAGTAAAACAACCTCATATAGACTATGATCATACGATAACTTAAATAGACATGCGGGAAACTAAACATATGGTAGAGCGAAGGTATCAAAAATGTCCATAATAATCATCGCATAATTAGAATAAAGCATAATCACTGGAAACTTAGTCAAAATTAAATTGTCCACTTGACTTGATCGTTTCTTTAGATAATCACTGTTTGATTCTCTTCAAAAGTCCTTGAAGTAAACGAATAAATCTGCCACACAATCCATAGAAGTGTCATTGTTTCTAAACTAAAATTAACTTGACTTATTGTCCTTTGTCCAATCGGTGTAGCTCAGTCACAAACATCTGTGAAATCATTCTGAGTCTTTCTTGCTCAGAGGCTGGTACATCCTTCGATAAGGTCTTGGTTCAATAAAAGTCGCTTCAAATTCACACACACATATCAATATTTCGACTGGACATCGCCAAATAGTTGGTGAGACTTTTCAAGTGAAAATGTTCAGGAAGTTTGAATGAACGGCTCGAGGGCGGAGTCATCCTGGAGCTGATGGGCTACGTCCTCCTGGTCGGAACTAGGCAATAATCTGGGGGGTTTCTGTGGTTTGCCTTTGAGTTCCATCCAGCTATCATCATCCTCCTAGACAAGAAAAGATATCACAACATGCAATTGGCTTGTACGTACTCTTTTTCTGAATAATCATTACATAAGTACCATAGCGATGTATGGCCTAAAATAAAACACGACTGTAAATCTTGTCGTCTTTGGAATAAGGTTATTCAAGTGAGCGCTTTGTATAGAAATACCTTCATTACCTAAGATTGATTTGTCTGTTCATTCCATCATAAATGCAAAAATAAAGAAATAAATCGAAACCCCTGCTGCGACCACTTTGGTCAACAGAAAAATAAATAAATAAATAAATAACTACACAAACCCATGTAATCAAATATCTAGAAATAAATTAAACTTCGAGGGTTACCTCCATAAACCAATCAGGTCTGTATCTAGAATCTGCGGGACTTAAAGTGGACATATCCAGGCCTGAATCTTGCGTTGTCTTTTCTATAGTCTTGGGTAACTGAGGTTTCAACTTGGGGGTCTGACTCAGGATAGGTTTGTAAATGGGTGCGCTGGTCTGTTCAGATTTCTTCTTAAAGCGTGGAGTGATGATATCAGCAGTAGGAGGATCTACTATTTCCTCGAAGCCCTTGCTTGACTTCATAATAAATATTCCTGCGTTATTGGTATCAGAATGCTCTTCAATTATGTCTTGAAGCCTTTTACCCATCCATTGAGTAGTTGTAATCTTGGAAGGTATATCTAGATCCCAAATTTTACTGCCTCTCTTGAGTGTAAAGCGTCCTGCCTTCTTAATAGTGATAGTGGCGCCAAAACAACCTCTAGAGACAGATACGTTCAGAATCTTAGGAATTGCCATGAAGGTGAAGGAATTCGCTTCATTCAGTAACTCTTTCATGGGGATGCACACATTATCTTTCCTTGCTCCAAGTTTATAATAAATCATGGCGCCCTCATGTGAAATGAGTTTCTTGTCTCCTTGGGGGCATATGAACAATCCACAATAATCGATCCTTTTACCTATTACTCTACTACACAAGACTGCCATCTTTTTGAATGCTACTATGAAAATTATTATGCAGATAAAGGTCAATATCATATCTTGGTACTTCATCTTTGAAATAAAGTCGGAAAAACCTCCTTCTTCCTCTATTGCTGGGATTAAGGTTCCGGGTGAAGGTAATAGGGCAATCTTGATTGTTTTATATTCTGGCACTGATCGGGCCATCCCCAACCTTACTTGCATCAGGGCTACAGCAGCAGCTAGTCGTCTAGCCCTGAACAAAGCATATAATCCTGGAAGGGCCACAATAAATGAAAAGATAATAATTGCTATTTTATATGGCCAGAATGTATTCCAAGAAATCATGGTTGCGCCATCCAAAGGTATGTCTGGAATATAACCCATATGCTGGTTCTTGAGGATGTCCACAACTTTATCTAAATCCCTTTCCCCCTCAAACAAACCTCCCTCCTCAACCAGAGACAGGCTGGGAAGATCTATCTGGAAACTGTTGTTGTTGCTATTAGGGTTTGCTGAGATTTCGGATAAAGACAAGTTAAAGGCTTGCAATAGAGGCAAGTTAATATGGTGAACAATAAAGAGTTCTGGATCCGGTCCACAATGTTGATCTGAGACAGCATATAATTGGTTAACCCTGACCTTTGTATAACAAGGGATTGTAAAAGAACAATAATTACAAGATATATTTTCTGCGGTTCCATTTAAAGAGTCTTCTAGAAGAAACTGGCCATTACTGGATGATATAAGTACCTTTGATTCTTCCAGCGAAACAATACTAGAAGGAAAAGGTGTATTTGCATAAAATTTATACTGACAGTAATCGCTCAGGTGTTGATCTTGATAGATAGCCCAAGTACAGGTCCAATCAATAGCTTCCCTTCTAGGTGGTATGGCCGCATATTCTATGAAGTGTCCTCTATGGCAGAGAGAATACTCCTCCATGTTGAACAACACATACGTTGATCCTGACTTGCTGACCATAAGAGTATTGGAGATTCCCTGTACCTGAGTGTATCCCTTATTCCTGTTTCTATCCAAAGGCGTTGGTAATACGGTGGGTCTATAGACCACAAAAACACAGTCTTCCGTAGAGGTTGGTAACTCAATAAACACTGATAAATGTGTAGCAGTATATTTATATGTAAGTAGCTGATCGGTATAGATAAAGGATGATTCTCTGAGACACAATCTCCTGCCTTGTGCTGCTAGAGTTTTCTCATAATGCGCCAGAATATTATGTATTTTATGTGGAGAAATTAAATGTGCATTGATTTTTCCTTCTCTCAAATCCTCTATACTCTGTATCCAACTAGATAATGAACAAGAATATGCATTGAGTAATTCTACCTGATATGCAATATATGCCATGGCGAGGGTAAAATAAGAATTCCATACGTGACCAGCATATGACTCAGTAGCCATAGTACCCATGTGAGATATCATAGCACGAAGAGACTCCCTGGTTTTCAGCATGTTTCTTTCGGCTCCATCAATTCGCCGGTGAAGATTCCTCATTGTAGTAGAAGTCCTGGTCAGGGCACGAATGGTCAGATTTCTAAAGGAATCAGCATTACCGGCCACAGCCTGTACGTTGTGGTTTAGGATATTCATGCTATTTGCCAAACGTATAACATCTTTAACAGTAGCAGTCCCGAAAATTGATCTTGAGATATCTCCTATGAAATCTAAGGGTGCACTGCGATATTTTCTGGCTTTGTCCTCTGAGACTGGATGGAGTAATAGATTCCAGAAATCTAGTGACTGTCCCCTTACTCTGACCCTTAATCGTTCCCAAGCATCCTTCTGCATATGTAGGAAACCCTTGATTTCGGCACAAAACTTGTGTGTGCTGCGACCAGTGTCTTCCCTAGTTAAGTTATCACAGGGATGTAATAGGCGTGGAAATTCCTCTAATTTAGGTGGCAATGGTATGCGCACAGATATCACAGCCCTACCATCTGGTAATATTGCAAACTTGGGATCTCTCCTAAAGATCACCCCTACGTTGTGGCGTTCTATGATGTTAGGCCACATTCCTTGAGTCAGACCCATTAAGACAAACATATATAAGACCTATAAATCAAAAAGAAAATAAAACCCTTCGTTAGAGATGAAGTATAACAATAAAATTAGCTAGTCTCTTTGTAAACCAGTAAAGGAGAAGACAATACTTCAATTCGATCTCTAATCTTGAAGAACAGGTGTATCCACAGTAGAACAGAAAATTCGTATAGGTGATATATATCTAAATCCATATCATAATATATCACAATCACTTATAGTGCGGCCTTCAGTAAAATACGGTAGCTTTGGTTCTTACCCTGAGATCCATTATTCTTGCTGATGTGTCTTTACACAATAGGAAGGCGGCAACTATCTTCTGTTTATAAAGTCTCTTAGACTTATCAATGACCGGTCAGTGCCAATTACTGGTATGATGCCTATATCAAGGCAACCTCTCTCTTAAATACTGTTTCTGTTTCTACTGGGATATCGCACCTAGGGTTTTAGCGCAAGCTAGTAAACGTCCCCTTGAAAGCTTGTTTTAGTGAGCGGCGACAAAAGCCTAGAATTTCGCACACTAGCTTTGTCGCACTGAAATACATAGTAACGTTGAGTTGGCTTAGTAGCTATTACACTTCTGCCTACGTCGGACTCCGTGCTAGCTACTTTGCTCTGAAGAATTCATAATCCGTGAAAATAAAGAGATGTAGATTGGGCTTTTTGCTAACTGAGAAAAGGATCCGTTTTTCCGTCAGCTGATGTCAATGTTTTGGGAATAAAGAAAGTCGAGTGCATGGGGAATGAGTGTCAATATCGGGCCAGAATATTATTCGTCTAAACACACAAAAATACTAATAATTCTACAATATATCTCATCCTTCACCAGGCTTTAGAAATGATAAAATACAATAATAATAACAAGGTTTTCTCGAGATAAGCACCAGTGGCGGATCAAATCCAACCCTGTACTAAAAGATGAAATATATTTCTACCACGAATAAATGTTTTCTGGGATCTAAAAAGATCTATAGAGGAGTTTATCAAGAAGAGCCAGAACGTGAACGAGTTCGGGGGACTTCCCTTACTGTTCTTTGTTCAATCTCATCCGAGATAAATTTCTCCTTGGCGGCCTCATTGAAGTGTTCTAGGGGAACCCACTTCAAGTCGCCGTCTATGAATTGTACCCGATATTTTAAAGGCTGCCCACGAGGTCGGCACACATCTAATACAGCTTTAATGGGATGATATGCTGTATCTTCTCCTGTTTTAATAAACTTTGCTACCTTAGGAGATGTGTTGCTATTGTGGAGTAAATCCTCTTCCTCGTCCTCATCTGGGAGATGCTCATCACAGGAATATTCTTCCTCAGAGATCAATCCATCAGTAGGATTCACAGGAGGGATTGAAGAAAGGTTACTATTGGAGTTATCTTCTGGAGTAGTACTAGCTCCCTGATTTTCTTGAGAAACCAGATCCTCTGTAGGGTCTACCAAACTTTCCAACGGTATATCCCCCTCATTGAGTTCTTCTGGATCATCAGGTTCCTCTTCATATTCGGTCCAGTTTTGCTGTACTTTCTCCCTGGACAAACCTCTCTTCAGCCTCATGATATTTACAGGTTTCAGAAGGAATTTACCTGATTTGGCCTCTCGCAGAAACACAGTACTGTCTGTGTTGAACCTCACGATATTGTAAGGTCCATGGAATTGGTGGGCTAGTTTTAGTTTGGTCTGGGGTTCTTTAATGCGAGGCCAATGTAACCAAACCATATCTCCTTCTGATAACCTGGGGTCATTAACTCTTTTGTCGTGTCTTGCTTTCATGCGTTCTTGAACATGTTTCAGACGTTCAGAGGCTTTCTGGTGAACTATTTCTTGATTCTGAAGGATGGCAGCAAACCTTTCACCGACAGACGCGCCTTCATGCAAATCTAGGTTCACATTGACTTCAAATGGTGATAAAGGTTCACATCCATTCAGTAAGCCATAGGGCGTCTGTCCAGTACCATATGCATTGGTGGTATTTAAAGCATAAGTCACCGAATCAAGGTATTCGTCCCAATTATTTTGATGCTCGTTCACATAACTTCTTAATACACTTAATACCGATCGATTTGCGCGTTCCACAAGGCCTGAGCTCTGGGGATGGGCCACCGAGGTAAAGGAGTGTGTTATGTGATATCGAGCACAGATCTCAGCAAAAAAGTGAGAGGCAAAAGCCTTCCCATTATCACTGACTATCCGGCGAATTCCTCCTACCCTACAGAGAACTTTGGAAAAGAAAACTTTGCCAAAAGTTTCTGCGGTGAGATCAGGTAGCGGAATAGCTAGGACGAAACGACTATAGTAGTCCACTATTACTAAGATATGTTTTTGTCCTGAATTAGTCTCAGGAAGCCTCTCTAAAGCATCTAGATTAACCACCTCCCATGGCCTAGGGCTAGGATCCCTGATGGTCAATGGAGGGCGGATGGGGTGTGTCATCTTTTTAGTGCGAGCACAAATCTCACAAGACCTGCAATATTCAAACACATCTTTATTCATTGAAGGCCAAAAATATCGATCCTTAAGTTGACCGATCATTTTCTGTGCTCCAAGATGACCACTTTGTACTGCATCATGGTGCATTTGCAATACAATCTCCCGTAGTTTCATTGGAATGACCAACTGAGCCAGCACCTTGGCTTTTGGTCCCATAGCTACATCTAGATGGTATAAGATTTCATTATGCAAAATATAATTAGGTTCCCTTAGGACGACCACCCTGGCTTCCTTAGCATCGTCAGGAAGGGTGTGATCTGTAAGGAATTTGATTATATTCTGTCACAAATCATCTTCTCTCTGGGCCTGTCTCACACTCTGCCTTGATATTCCCATTCCTTCAAATTCAACATCAAAAGGCTTCACCGTATGACGATACCGATTACGTTTGGTATTGTTAGGCCTGGCATTAGCAAGATTTAAAGCATTTAGGGCTATACAATCGACATTATTTGGTTCATAAGAATAGAATTCAGGGGTCTCTGCAAATCGTACCAGGCGTTGGGACTCGCCTGAGATCTTTCTCAATGAACGTCTCTCGGTTTTGGGAATACGATCAACATATGCAGGAGGTTGGCTTGCAAGCTCCTCGACTGCAACATGACATAATTGGGGAAATGTATCAAATAAATTAGGATCCTCTGGCGTTGGAGGAGAGTCAAGATCTAATCGAGACAAAGCATCGGCAACAATGTTCTGCGAACCTTTCAGGTGTTCAAACCTAAAATCGAAACCTCTTAACTCTGCTGCCCAACGTATTTGTCTGGATGTTAATTTACTACGTGGATTTAATATGTACTGAAGGGGGGCGTGGTCGGTTTTTATTAGAAAAGGCCGTCCCTCCAGATAGACTCTCCACTCTGTGCAAGCATAGATTATAGCAGCCAACTCCCTATCTAGAGTGCTATAATTCCTCTGGGCTGAGGTGAATAGCTTTGCACAATAAGCCACAGGTCGTAAGATACCATTTTCATCGGCTTGTCCGAGCGTCCCACCCATTCCGAAGGCACTTGCATCGGTGGTGACAACAAATTGCTTACTGAAATCGGGATAAAGTAATAAGGAATCACTAGTCAAAGCTCTTTTCAAGTCCTGGAAAGCAGCTTCGTGTTCCTCCTTCCATTCCCAGACACAATCTTTCTTAGTTAGACCATACATACACCTAGCTCTGGTAGCATAATCTGGAATAAACCTGCGGTAGAACCCTGTCATACCCAAGAATCGTCTAACTTGTGTCTGAGAAGTAGGAGCCATGATTTCACTTATTACCTGTACCTTTTCAGGATTAGGACGTATGCCATTTTCCCCTAAGATATGACCCAAGAACGGGACCTCCTGTGCGGCAATGACACATTTGGAAGCCTTCAGCTTTAATCCCGCCTTCACCAACTTCATCAATAATTGGCGCATATCTTCAAGGTGTTGTTCAAAAGTGCGTGAAAATGTTATTATATCGTCCACATATGCTAAACTAGAGTTAAATCTTAAACCTCTAAGGACCATATCCACTATAGCTTGGCATGACCTGGCAGCATTCTTCAGGCCCATGCTCATCCGCTTATAACGGAATTTCCCAAATGGAGTAAGAAAAGCAGTTTTATCACGGTCTTGTTCTCTAATCTTAACTTGGTGAAAGGCCATCTGCAAATCGCAGGCCGAGATATACCTTGGACGAATTTGACCGACCGCATCTAGAGTATCATCTATTCTAGGAATGGCTAGAAACTGCGGAACCGTGACCAGATTTAAATTTCTATAGTCGCAAACAAGGCGAAAATTACCGGTTCCCTTCTTACTAACTAAGAAAGCTGGTGAGCCCCAAGCTCCATCTTGAGTTGGCTCTACAATGTCCAAATCAATCTGTGCTTGGACAGCTTCTCTTAGCTTCTCCCGCATGGTTGGCGACATGCGAAAGGGCATTTGTTGGACAGGCTGAGCTCCTGGATTTAAGTGGATCTCGTGCTCCACCCAGTCCGTGCATCCCAGACGGCCATCTGGTCCAACAAACGCATCAGAAAATTCAGTTAATAAAGTATTCATAATTTCCTTCTGTTCCTGGGTAAGGTTGGATCGGGAATAATCTACTTGTGGAACGAAACCTGGGTTGGACGGCGAAACTGAAGTGTCCTGTTTACCTTCATTAAACACTGACGCCACCTGGGTCATTGCAACAGAATTAAGGGAAATACATTCGTCACTACCCATGCTCACAACTGCACCGACCAATGTGCCTCTAGGTAAGCATATTTCTGCCTTACCCGTGTTTAATAGGCGCACAGGAACCTGGTTCCGCTGTACTCTTACACATGTCCTGGCAATTAATAATTGAGAATTATCTGTACTGTTAATCCCCGAAAACCTTACAAAAGTCCCTTGGGAAATAGGGGCTCCAGTCCCTAAACTCCCAACGAATAGAACTTCTGTCTCACCTGGAATTGTTAACTCTGTTGTTAACTTTACATTAACTGCTGTAGAAATACTAGTCTCCTCTTTGGAGAAATGAATAGATACACCATAATTTCTAAGAAAATCCCTCCCAATAATACAGTCATACTGGAGAGATGGAAGGACAAAGAAGGTAGTTACATAATCAGACCCATCAATAGTGATAATCGTTTTGACGTCACAAACAACATCCATTGTACCCCCACCCGCAAAAGTTGCAAAAACATTAGATGGTTGAACAGACAATATCTTTCCTTGATCTTTGATACTTCTATAATACTGCTCACTCATGCAACAACGATCAGCTCCTGAGTCTATCAGGGCTGGAGTACATACATCACCAATACACATTCTGACACAATTCCTGTCATCGAGAGTATGTGATAAACTGGACTTACCCCGACCTTTGTGTTCTTCCTGGCTAAGGCAAATCTGATGTATTTGGAGTTGAGTTGGTCGTAACTGGTTATCATCGAGAATGGGTAGATCATGACAATAATCTCGTCCCTCACACTGGCATCCTGGCTTCCTTGCAACACCCCCAGCGTTACAAGGAGGATCTAGTTTCCCCCATCATTGGAAGTTGAAGATTGGGCCTGTGCTGCGGCGCCTTGTGAATTATTCTGGGATGAATAATTGCCTCCCTGGTTGTGGCCACGGCCACGGCCTCTCCCTCGTCCACGTCCTCTCCGTGGATTAGCGGCACAGTCTCTGGAATAGTGGTTCTTACCACCACACGTATAACAAACAACTTCCTTTGGTTCATTATAAGCAGCAAGATTTGTGGCATTAACCGCCATCTGTTGTTTAAGAGATTGGAGCTCTCTCATCACCTCACTATTAGAATTGTTTACAAAAGGCTGTACTGGCTGGGCACGAGTTTCTCTGATTTCCTTCCTAAAACTGTCTAACTGGGATTGAAAATCATTAGAGTGTGCTACATGATTAACTGCTGGTCCTTGTAATCGTCTCACCTCCTGTCGAAGTGATTCAAGTTCACTTTGCACTTCCAAAGGAATGGTGGATACACTGTTTACAGGTGTAGATGCTCTCAAAGCCAATTCCGAAACAAGCTTTTTAAGTACATCAATATCTTGAGAATTCTCAGTACTACGCTTATTCTTAAGAGACAAGGTATCACGAGCTTTTAAAACCACTTCTAGTGCGGCTTCAAATGTAGTAGGTTCAGCCTTATTTAGTTCTGCTCGCATTTCTGGGATAAGCCCTGATTTAAACCTCTTGATCTTTTCTGTGTCAGTAAGTTCTAAAATACGGTAAGCCTTTGATGCTCGGCGTATAAAGTGCTGGATAGATTCATCATCTTCCATTTTTATGAATAAAAGTTCTGCTTTCTTATCCTCAGTTAGATCCGAAAAATATCTCAAAAACATGGCTTTAGTTGTATTCCAATCTTTAGTGTCTATTGCATGGTCAACATACCAAGAATGAGCGTCGCCGCTCAAATATAATAATAAAGAGTCTTTGGCTGCGTCCGCCTTACCAGGCTCTTGAATTTGCAAAAACTTTTCATATACACGGAGCCAGTTTTCAGGCTCTTGTCCTACTCTGCCTGAGAAAATCTCTGGCGATACAGTGCCAGCATATTTCGTAATAGTGGTATTAACAACAGGGTTTGGTGTTTTTACCGTAGTGAAGATTTCCTGGACTGCTGTCAACACAGTTGATAACTGCTTCTTGCTGTCTGCTCTAGAGGTGCTGATCTGGGCAAGGAGCTCGGCGTACTCATCAGGCGTCATGTTTGAAGCTGGTGTAGTTCTTGTACGACGACTGTTCATTCCATGTACCCTAACTATTCAGGGATCTTTTCCAGAATTAAAATATTAATTTTAACCTGCCCGGGTTCTCCACCAATTTTAACTATGACTATTGGTACTAGTCATATTAAATAATAGGAATGAACTCTGTCTAATAATAAACTATACTTCTAGCTCTATCCCTCTAACGAATTCTACTAATAAGAAAGTATAACACAACTCACATAGTCATTTCAATATCCAAGGTTTGTATTGTCAAAGTATGAATGTATATCAAATACTAGGCAAGTACAACCCCAGACTGAAAGGCTAAGGAGAAGGTCTTGGTGTGTTGGTAGAATGTAGACTGGAATCAGAGTGTCCCAACAACCAAAACCATGCTCCTTATGTATCCTTCAGACTGGGTCATGTGACCAACCTGGTTACAGGTACATTTTAATGTAAAAGCTTAATGGAATACAAACATAGAATCTAGGGAAAACAGCAATATTTCAAGCTTGAACAAGGCTCTGCCACCCTCTATAATCCCTGGGTCTGGGATAGCTTCCTAGGCGCCCATAAGGGGGATTAACAATGCCTAGGGATTAATACCCTATGAAAGCCTCATGGTTTAATCCAGCTTGTTCTTAAACAACTTTAATAATCATGAAATTCCCTAAATCGAATCATTTATATTTGCTAATAAACATCTAAATATTTAAAACATGATTTATCATTATACAATTTTGATCGGAACGACATATCTAGATAGAAATGTATCACATGCATTATATATTATATGCCAGTATTAAAAGTGATATTTACCCCCAGCTACCCCACCTACCCGACCCCCACGCCCCCTCCCCTAACCCTCCTTCGGGACCTCCCCACCCCCTCGAGGCTCCTACTCTTCCCCAGCCTCCCACCCCACCCGCAGGCTCGCCCCCCCCCACCCAGTCCCACTCTCACAGGCTCCTCCCCCACACCCAGGTACCTCCCCCTCCCACAGGCACCTTCCCCACCAACAGCCACCTCCCCTAGCCACCTCCCCGACACCTAGGCTCCTCCCCCAGCCCAAGGCACCACCCCTAATCCCAGGCTCCTCCCCCTTCCCTAGCCGTCTCCCCGCCCCCGATGGCTCCTCCCCCACACCCATGCTTCCCCAGTAACAACCCCCTCCCCAACCCCAGCCCATCCCCCAGCCACCTCCTCCAATAGCAACCCCCTTCCCCCCCAGCCCATTCCCCAGTCCCCCCCCCCCCCCAGTAATAAGCCCCTCCCCCAACCCCAGGCCATCACACAGTCACCTCCCCCAGTAATGAGCCCCTCCCGCCTCCCCCACCCCCTCCCCCAACCCCCAGCCACCTCCACCCCCTCCCTGATCACATGGCACCATGTCATGTTCTAAGCCTAACATGATAAACGAGCAGAGATCAGCATATGCTTGTCAAGCAGAGGCAATTGTTCCTGCTCTCTCTGCCATCTGATGAGGGGGCAAACATGGGTGTGACCTTCACTATCTCTTACACCTATTATCACCCGGAAACTGTTTATAAAGGCAGAAACTTAGGCCTTGATAAACCTTTTAGGGGATAACAAATTCACAACAATTCGAAGTATATGATCATGAATAGGGGATTTGCATGTCTAACTGCGCATGTCTATTACAGTGCATCCTGGGAAGGATTCAGTTGAAATCTGACATACCAATATTTGACAATAATTTATCTAAAATTGCTAGAATGTTTTCACCAATATAATAGCTTGTATAACTCATCTATGAAAACCAAATGCATGATGGGATGGGACGTGTTATATGGAAACATGTATTATATACATAAATATTGACATTAGAGCATTGAAAAATACTCCATGCTGAACATAACATGATTTCTATAGATTTTACTCTGTACCATTAGTCCCATAATTCCATGCGAATCAAGATTCAAAATGGCGGCTATGCAACTCCCCTATAGAATTATGATGATAATAATGATACATTAGAGTATACTGTAGATGATATGACCCGGGGTTAGTTTGATAACAAAGCCTGTCTTGGGATGATCGTTCCTATGCTACTCTTCCAAGGCTTGGTGGAACATTTCTACTCTGGAACCAGCCTTCCCTGGCTACCAAGGGAAAACCCTGATAGAGGGCATGAAGTAGCATGTAATCAAATTAGTAATAATAAAGGCTTTGCAAGTAGTTTGATATACTACTAGAATATAATGGGTCAGATTCTCAGAAAATGTACAATCTACATCTCTACACATCTCTCACATTCTGCTAAATTATCGTGAAAATTGATAAATACTAGATATATCTGAGTGTATTCTCTGTTGTATTCATTCAATAAATCTGTCTGGTTATATTGAACTGTATTTTGAAACAGGTTTTGGTCTGAAATGTGGGTTATTTGAGAGGATTGGTGAAGGTCAATTGTACATTTTATGAAAATCTGACCCATATAACGGTATACCCAGGGTATCAAAACATGGCTTTTCTTAATGTGTGGTGGCAAGCCTTAATATAGGCTACATGTAATGTAATGTAAGCCTACAGATATATTCTAGGCACACTATATGGGTGAAATCGCCAGAAAATGTACAATTCACCTTTAACATTGCTATCAAATAACCCACATTTCAGACGAAAATAAAGTTTAAAATACAGTTAAACCTAACCAGACAGATTGCTAGAATCAATGCAATGCGGAATATACTCGAATTTACCTAGTATTGGCCAAATTGCAGCCTAATCTAGCAGAATTTACTAAATGTGTAGAGCTAACAATTGTCAATTTTTCTGAAAATCTGACCCATAAGTACAACATGAAGGTTGGTTTCGCTCTAACAAGGAATAGGTCAGAGTTGATTGATACAGCAGCATGATTTTGTCAGGGATTTACACCACTTCCTCATCAAAAGCAGAGCCAACAATCTGAACCCATCGAGTAGGTTGGGGGGGGGGGGGGGAAAGAGGGGAAGAAAGAGGAGGGAGAAGAGAGGGTGAATAGGATAGGAAAGTAAAAAAGGAAGAGTAGGAGTATGAATAGAAGAAGAAGGAGGGGAGGAGAAGAAGGAGAAGTAGGAGGAGTGGGAGGAGAAGAAGGAGGGGAGGAGAAGAAGGAGAAGTAGGAGGAGTGGGAGGAGAAGAAGGAGGGGAGGAGAAGAAGGAGAAGTAGGAGGAGTGGGAGGAGAAGAAGGAGGGGAGGAGAAAAAGGAGAAGTAGGAGGAGTGGGAGGAGAAGAAGGAGGGGAGGAGAAAAAGGAGAAGTAGGAGGAGTGGGAGGAGAAGAAGGAGGGGAGGAGAAAAAGGAGAAGTAGGAGGAGTGGGAGGAGAAGAAGGAGGGGAGGAGAAGAAGGAGAAGTAGGAGGAGTGGGAGGAGAAGAAGGAGGGGAGGAGAAGAAGGAGAAGTGGGAGGAGAGGGAGGAGAAGAAAGAGGGGAGGAGAAGAAGGAGAAGTGAGAGGATTGGAAGGAGTAAGAGGAGTGGGAGGAGAAGTCAGAAGCAGAAGGAGAAGAAGCAGAAGGAGAGAGTGGAGCAGGAGGGAAAAGAGGAGGAAGGGAGAAGAAGGAGGAGTTAGAGGAGAGGGAGGAGGAGGAGAAAACGAAGAGGAAGCTGAAGAAGAAGAAGAAGAAGAAGGAGCGGGAGGAGGAGGGAGAGGAGCAGGGGGAAAAAGAGGAGGAAGGGAGAAGGAGGAGGAGACAAGGGGGCAAAGCTTCATCTGTCATTCTCTTGATCAATCTATGCACCTTTCTCACTACAAACGATCACTTCAAACAATAACAACTATATTCGCTGCCTACTGCATGAAATATTGCTGAACTGCAAGCTGATTGTGCCAGTAGATATTTGGGTCAGATTTGTAGAAAATGCACAATCTACAGTTCTACACATCCATCAAATTCTGGGAAATTAGAGTGAAAAATGATAAATACTAGGTATATCTGAGTATATTCTGTATTGTATTCATTCAATAAGTCTCTCTGGTTATGTTGAACTGTATTTTGAAACTAATTTTCTTCTTAAATTAATTATGGATTATTTGAGAGGATTGGTGAAGGTCAATTGTGCATTTTTTGGCGATTCTGGTCTGGAACCAATAAACGCTCATTTTCAAGGTCCATTTAAAATGATTAAAATCGACACACCGATCAATGAGAAAATATATTCCAACCTTCCCACAGAAATAATGAATTAGGGCCAGTTGCCAGTGCAAGACTAAAAACACACACAACCAAATAAAATAGAAGATTTAAAACTGACCCACTCACCCCTCACCCTTGACCCTCTCTGTATTCATTATCAGGGTCAGGTTTCAGAAAATGTACAACTCACCTTCAGCAATCCTCTCAAATAACCCAAATTTAAGACAAAAATCAGGTTCAAAATACTGTTCAACTTAACCAAATAGACTATTTGAATCAAGGCAATACCAAATAAACCCAGATATACCTAGTGTTGATGATTTTTCCAGTTTAGCAGAACTTAAAAAATTTATCTGCCAATTGTGCATTTTCTGAAAATCTGACCCAATACTGCTCTCTCTCTCAGATGCAGGTCGACCTAGCGACGAGCCGTGGACAGCTATCGTTATCTCTATCAATAACACAGGATTGCCTTATGATCGTTATTTTATTAGAGTCATGAATATGACAACTCATCCAGCACTCTCGGCCCTCATTAAATTTACATAACATGTGAGGTGGAGCCCTAAACAAGCATATGCTTCCATTGCTGGATCATGTTTCGTGTCATTCTACCGGGCGGACGTAGAGGTCGGGGTGGGTGGATGTGGGTATGTGTCGATGTGTGTGTCGGTGTAGGTGGGTACATATATGGGTCAGATTTTCAGAAAATGTACAGTTAGCAGTTCTACACATTTAGAAAATTCTGCTAAATCTGGCTGAAAAATGATGAATACCAGGTATATCTGAGTATATTTGGTATCGCATTGATTCAAAGTATTAATTCTGTTATGTTAAACTGCATTTTGAAGCTCATTTTTGTCCTAAATGTGGGTTATTTGAGAGGATTGGTGAAGGCGAATTGTACATTTTCTGAAAATCTGGCCCACCTGCCAATGTACTCAAGTAGTTGTCTCAAGTTACACAAACCTCCATAAGGGTCAGATTTTCAGAAAATGTACAATTGGCAGCTGCACACATTTAGTAAATTCTGCTAAATTAGGCTGAAATTTAGTCAATACTAGGTAAATTCGAGTATATTCGGCATTGCATTGATTCTAGCAATCTCTTTGGTTAGGTTGAAGTGTATTTTGAACTTTATTTTTGTCTGAAATTTGGTTTATTTAAGAGGATTGGTGAAGGTGAATTGTTCATTTTCTGAAAATCTGGCCCAAGTAGTTGTTTCAAAGCTCCATAAGCCCATTATACATGCACCAATCAAGAACCTTTTAATATTTCATCCTTAAATATTCGAGTGAACAATGGCGAAACGATACCACCATCATCAGCATCGACATCATCACCATCATCATTTAAGATGGCGTCCATGGTCAATTTAACAGGACAATTCTATCACAAGTACCTCCGATACTCCAACACACCATCTGGATAGCTCGCCATTTCGAAATCCCAAGATCCTCATTGGGAAGAGATGACTGGGAGTAAGGTTGCCATGATCCAATTGTACATCTATGTACATTTGCGCCTCATTGATTGTGCGCCCAAGATAGATGGGCCCTAATCACTAGTGTTGTTCATCTTCATTTCCCCATCATAGTCAATCTTTTCCTCCTCAGTCCTTGTGGTCTGGGGGAGTTGTGGTCCCTTATGGCGTATAATGTCTTGTGAATCTTTCAGTAGATGATAGTGTTGGGGAAGTTGTTATGTGGTAGCAATCTGTTAGCTCTACATGTATATTATGGAGAGGGAATGGTATTAGAGCTTTAATCTAAAGAATGTAAAGATCTTGAGACTTGAAATATTCATCCTATTAAAGTCACACTCTTTTTTTGGCGGATGTTTTTTGTCTTGACAAGTACTGATGGCTACTATCAATTTTTCTGATACTCTACTATGTAATGCCCAGCGGTTTGTTGTAAGGGGAACCAACGAGTTTAAAACACCAGAGATGAAACTACCTCCGATGCTATACCCGAGCTTGTTTGACCCTGCTGTGAAGCACAGTAAGGGGTCTGGGGTAGAAAATCGGGGAAAGGGCCATAAAAGGCCATAAAAACCACATGTTCTGGCAAATTTCAACTCATTAATTTATACAGAGAAATGGAAGTATCACTGCATTTAACATTGTTCTGATCTGATTTGAAGAATTATCATGAGACCTATGGATGGGAAAATGAGCAGGCTACACATTAATATATTTATATGCTTCAAATCAAATTGGAAGACATGATTAAATGGAAACAACTGACTGAAAATTAGTCAACAAATGAATTACTTCATGATACTTGCTCATTTTCATTTTATTATTTTTAAATGAGATGTACAGATCCCAAGCTATAGATGTTCTGAACCTGATTGTTAAGTTATAAATCAGATTTATGCAATATTTAAACAATAGGGAAAGAAACTTTACTAGCACCTCCAAAACGGAAAATGAGAGGGGAGACTGAAGGCCCTTTAAGAACTTACAAACAACCTCGGATGAAAGGGGTGACTGCCTGGGCCATCAGATTCAAGATAAGATGGGGAAATTTGTTACATCTTTCTGCCGACTTATGAGTTCCATCTCTGGTGTTTTAAACTCGTTGGGGGAAAACAACGCGATACTTATGTTTTTAGATGTGATTTTAATCTTGATTTATTTCACTGCCTAGGCCTCACCTGCAGTACTGAATAATGTTTCCTTGTTACATAGTTGTCTCAAACTGACAGTTACTTGAATGTCCTATCTTAAATGTTGTCATTAATTAATATTTTCCTTTATTTTCTGACCCTCTTTGACTCTATCTTATATAACTCGCTACTTCTGTAATGTCATTGAGCGAAGTATGCATTAAAAACAATTTATTGTAATATCAGGCAATTCTGAGAATAGCATCAGCGAAGTAATATGATATAATGTCTTTGATCCTGAATAAAAAGTGTTTGAAAAAAAAAGAATTCTCAGCTAACGTCAATCAAAGACAAAAACCTTTTGTTCCATTATGTTCCCACCCATGTAAAAGACATTTGACCAAAGTCTTGAAGGATTTTGTGCAGTTATTTTTGCTACAGGACTTAATAAAAGTTTATAAGATTTATATTGTGGACACCAGCTTCATTCCTTTCCGCAGTGGCTTCACTTATTATCGCTCACCGGCGGCCATTCCCTCCCGGCCTATTCCACTTCAAATTCAACTACATTTCAGACATTGTTTTTCACCTGCCCCAGTATGGTGAGATTACATAACAAGTTGGTGTCATATGATGTACAAATTTATTTTTTATTACAAATTAGGCACTTATTTATTTGCATTTTTTATTTTCTGTGTGCATACATTTTAATTCATTATGAGCAATTTATGGCTCATATACCTGTACTTTTATATGCAAAATATTATTTTTTAAACATATCTTAGACGACAATAAGAGAGAAATTATATTTGTACCACTAATTCGACGGTCATAATGTCCTTGTGGTATAATGTGTTTTCAGAATAAAACATTATATCTAATCAACCAATCGATCAGCTTTGAAACACATTATTTAAGCCTATTTAAGCTGAGATATAGGCCCCAATGCAGCCTAATTCCTCCTTCATAACCTCTTCCCGATCCATACTAAAATAACTGATAAATAATCAATACCTGCTAATAAAAGATCTAAGACATATAATGTAATTTATTTCCAATAGACTCCCCATATAACCGTCCCTCCATCCATCCAATGATCCAGCCAAAGTCTCCATCTAAGATCAAGGCATGTTTACTTGAATTAAGGCCCGCTAGGGGTCAGCACTCGCCCCTCAAGGGTCATTGGGTACGATTGATCTATCCCAAGATGCCATCGATCACGTGGCCAGTCAAATCCCAGGTGTAGTTCAGCAAGCGGTCTACAGATGTCCTTCATTGTCTCGTCGGCGGCGAGAGACCGCGAGAGACCACGTTGTTTCCCTCTCGGTCTGAGTGCGCAAGGCAATGGCTACTGTTGTTATTATGTTCACGCCAGTGATTTTCTGTACATGGAGTGTTTCATTTCAAGACACATTTAGTAAATTCTGTTAAATAAGGCTGCAATTTGGTCAATACAAGGTAAATTCGAGAATATTCGGCATTGCATTGATTCTAGCAATCTGTTTGGTTAGGTTGAACTGTATTTTGAACTTTGCTTTCGTCTGAAATTTGAGTTATTTGAGATGATTGGCAAAGTTGAATTGTACATTTTCTGAAAATCCGACCCAAGTAGAATTCAATTATTTTATTCTAATTGTAGGAAATAGTAGAAAATGTTGGATTATGTTAGCATTTTTAGTTGCCTACCATTACATTCTGAACTTACATAAATTATATTATTTTTTATAACAAAATCGGTATGTGTTTGTTTGGCGGGAGCTGGTTTTATTAGAGCGAAAGGGCTGTTTGGTGCACCTGCGTGGCACGAACCAAAAGGATAAACTTGTCCTTATGCTTGTGACTGCATATAGGGTCAGGACATCAGAAAATGTACAATCTGCAGCACGACAAATTAATAAATTCAACCAAATTAAGCTGAAAAATGACAAGTAACATGTTTGGCAATGCCTTGATAGAAATATTTGTCCGGCTATATTGACCTGTATTTTGAACATATTTTTCATTGTTATTTTATCTTTATATCGATGGATTGCCAATTCCAAATAGTTTTTTTAACATAAAAAGACTCAAACATAATATATAGAAATACTTTTAAGATGTCCTAATTGATCACATCGTTACAATCCACTTAATCTCATCTTTTCAGAATCCATTTCTTTTTTCGACTTATATATGACTCTTTTTCTGTGACACATAACACTATTATTTATGATATGATTTGATTTGGAAATTTTTCATTCAGGATCTAATACATTGCCATACATAAAGCCCGAATGTTCTCAGTATAGCCTGATTTTAAGATGATTTGATAAAAGTTTCGAGTAAGAGATAGATAATAGAGATACAGAAATATAACATGATATTAAAAAGCGACAACTGACACATTACATTTGCTGGAAAATGTTACAAGTACACACACGATACAGACGTTTTCTTAAAATACCCCTACACCAGCGCCGTGCTCTCACACATATATACCATTGTTAGTAAGACAATTTATTAGCAATAATCACACGTTGTTTAGACTCTTTAGGTCCAAAAAAGCAAATGACTCTACAAGGTCACGAATATGTTTTTCAATATGCATCATGGTCTATTATATAATATGCTAATTGCTTGCCCGCTAAAAATGTTCAATGATAATAATACAATGTTGTCCGCCTAATTTACCAGAGTTTACTGAATATCTAGAGCTACCAATTGTCCATTTGTGATCCGTTTTAGAAAAATGAATCATAAGTCGCAAAATATGGACTTTGAGATATCATCATATATATTTGAAAAGAGGAGATCAAGCTGATTCCAATGATGATAAATATTAGGACACCTAATAAGTATTTCTATATTTTAATTTTTAAACAAAAATTTTGCAATGTTTCAGGATGGGTAATTACCAATAAGTCACTAAATATACTTCATACAAAACTTGTCAAAACGCAGAGATATATCTGATACAATGTCCCGAAATTTGTTACATAGATTCATCGGACTATAAGTACTGACCCCTTTAAAAATCAGAACATTTCAATAAAGAGAACTTGTGAAAAAAACACATTGAAAAATATCCATATTGCGACTCATTTTACTTTAACACATCACATTTCCAGGCGAGGTGACCTCAATGCATGGCATGCCAGCAGGTCGCACCTCATAATAACACTGCATCCAGACCCTGTCATGTAGAACTATGTTAATTAGAGTCATCCTTTGTCTAGCTCACCCCCGCTACCAATTACATCTCCTGCCAGCGTCTATAGTGACCAGCGCAGGTCAAGCTGGCCGCTACATCGCATTAGGGCTCTCTAATTATGGCTGAGTATAACTAGGCTTGACCAAAGGTCATTCTACTAATGTGATCTTGCTTGGATGGATCTTTATACCTGAGGGCACTGTACGTGGGTCAGATTGTCAGAAAATGTACAATTCACCTTCACCGATTCTCTCAAATAACTCAAATTCAAGTCACAAATCAGGTTCAAAATACTGTTAAACATAACCAAACAGATTGCTTGAATCGAGCCAATACCAAATAAACTCATATATACCTAATGTTGATGATTTTTCGGTCCAATTTAGCAGAATTTACAAAATATGTTGATCTGCCAATTGTAAATTTTCTGAAAATCTGACCCACTGTGGTGTTGGGTGGCCAGACTGGAGAGGTGCGGGTTAGTTTGTGTGGCTGTGCATTCCTGTTGAGCACAAGCTAGCACAGTGTCCTTCTTCTTTGTTTTACTTCATTTAGAAACGTTTTGGGCCGTGTTTTGAGTACCTGTCTCGCTCGTTGCCTCTCTTTTTATCTATTATTCTCACTTTCTCTACCGTTAACCTCGTGTTTTTCCTCTGATGTCCTTCTCTCTGCCTCTCTCCCGACCCCCTGCCACCTCTCTCTGCTTCTCTCTCCCTCTCTCCTTCTGTCTCTTCTTCTGTATCTCCCTCTCTCTTCTTCTGTCTCTCCCTCTCTCTCTTCTTCTATCTCTCGCTCTCTCTCTCCCAAGAGTTATCTCTCTTCCTCTCTCTCCCTCTCCCTTTATCTCTCTCTCTCTCTTTCTCTCTCCCTCTCTCCCTCTCTTCCTCTCTCCCCTTCTCTCTCGCTCTCTCTTCTCTCTTTCCCTAGAGTTATCTCTCTTCCTCTCAATCTCCCCCCTCTCTCTCCCCCTCTCTCTCTCCCTCTCTCTCTACCTTTCTCTATCTCTCTCTGTCTCTCTTTCTCTCTATATATATATTGTTCCTTCCTGTTTCTCTATATCTCCGGTTTCTCATTTCCTCCAGCAGAGATCTCTCCCATCCCACATAAACCCATGTCCAAATTCATGATGAATTCCCTCATGCGTCAAGGCACATGTCTGAGAAGGGATTTCCATGGAAACCAAAGGAATGCCAGGATTGGAGACCATTGACAGGCCCCATCACAAGGTAGCGCTGGTGGTTTGCTTGCTGGCGCGCTGCCCGATCACCGTTATGGCGGTTTCAGACGCCCCCAGGAACGCTTTGTCGACCTTGACCTCTGAGCTAACGAGATGGGAAATTAGCACAATGAAGAGGGAGGTCAAAGGAATGCTTGAGATTCTCTTGTTGTCGGCTGCTCCCCCACACCGCTTCCCACACCCTCCCTCCGCTGCTTTTGAACCAACCCCCGCTCCCCCTATCCGCCGACACCTCAGAAGTTAATGGAAAACGGCGGGAAACAAAGAAAAGAAGCGGGAATCACTACAAAGCCCTCGCAATGTGATTAAAATTAATCTGGTCAAGATGAAAAAACTGAACTGATCTGGAATTGTTACGGTTTCTTAAAAGTGTTGCCATGGCGTTACATGCAAGATTAACCACATGTGGGATTTGAGCATGTCGAGAAACTAGCAGACGACTTTTGGTTCTGTACCGTAACCATGGCAATCAGGCGGGCATGAATGTACTAATTCTGCGGGTTAATGGAAGTAATGCAAATCACTCTTGTGATAGCTGAATAAAAGGTCTTTATTCAAGGAATAAATGAAGGTCGCATTAATGAATCCATGCTCTGTGATGACACCTAGTCACGTACATTTCCCCTATCGGGCCGCAACATACGGGTCTTTCACGCACATCTCGCGTTGTCACGAGCTTTCGCGCGAGACTCTCTCCCGCCCTCTTCTAGACGCTCTCTCCTGTTGTAATTGTATGAGCATGCGCAGACGACAACAGGAACCGGAAAGATAGGAGTCAAGGGCGTTTTGTGAGTCATATAGAGATGGCCTCCGCTTTGGATTATGCTTGGAAGGAATAATTGTGAGGAGTTTTGAATAATTTTGAGATTATTGTGTAATCTGCTGTTGACGGGCTGTGTCTGTGTGAGGTTGGGTCCGGGTCATAAAGAAGGGTGGTGACAGTGATAGTGTGTCAACATGACCGCGTCTCCAGGGCAATAATTACACGTAGAGATAAGGGGTTGTTACAAGGGGGTGGGGGGTGGGGGGTGAGAGACAAGAGGGGGTTATTCCCCATCCCCCATTCCCCAGTGCATCCCATCTCAGACCGAAGTCCCCCGGGTCATGATAGGTTATGGTGTGGGCTCCGGAAAGCCATTCATATATATAGGTATATCCTTGAAGACCTGGGGCCTAATGTATAAGCTAAAGAAAGGGAAATTGTGTGGTGGAATTCCTTTACAGCAGGATATATTTTTTTTCTACAAGTGAAGGAATTCCCACAAGAAAGTCATTTCCTAGTTTATATGGGTCAGATTGTCAGAAAATGTACAATTTGCCTTCATAAATCCTCTCAAATAACCCACATTTAAGGCGAAACATGGACCAAACATGTCTCTTGATTCAAGGCAATACCAAATATACTCAAATATATATCCAGTATTAATTATTGTCAGCCTAAATTAGCAGAATAGTATAATTGTGTAGAGCTGCCGATTGTACATTGTCTAAAGTTCTGGCCCATATATTCCAGAAGCAGATTCCTTTTTGTCAATGTTATGGAACAAATGAAATATATTATTTTTATTCATTTAGTTGAAACTTGTTGTTGTTGTTGTTCTGGTTCTTTAAGTGGAGCCGGGTGGTGAGGTTCTCCCTACACGATTCACTGGACTATTGATTTGGTTAGAACCTGAATTAAAGAATTAACAGTAGCCACAGGGAAGGTGGAGATGGCAATTGATACAAGTTTCAGGACATTTTACATTGAAGCGACTGATGATCTTCTAGCTGTAGTTACATTATTCATGGTCACTGGCTTGACCCCTTGATGTTTGTACGAGACACACAAGCAATATATGGGTAAGATTTTCAGAAAATGTACAATTGTCAGCTCTACATATTTAGTCAATTCTGCTAAACTAGGCTGGAATTTGGTCAATACTAGGTAAGTCCGAGTATATTCAGCATTGCATTGATTCTAGCAATCTGTTTGGTTAGGTTGAACTGTATTTTGAAACTGATTTATGTATTAAATTTGGATTATTTGAGAGGATTGGGGAAGACGAATTGTACATTTTCTGATGATTCCAACCACCAATCCCCTCATACATCCCAAATATCTAAAACCTCCCGGGTCATAATAGGGGATTTGACCTGGCGCCATTGTGATTCCAGACCTTATGGTCTGGGGTTTTGTGAAGATATCGAGGCATAGTCGAAGGGTCACCAGACCTCTCAGTCAATGTGGATTAGCGGATGTCCGCCTCGCGAAATAAATGTTAACGGGAGAAAGGGGAGGGAGAGAGGGGGAGGGAGAGAGGGGAGGGAGAGGGGGGAGGGAGAGAGGGGAGGGAGAGAGGGGAGGGAGAGAGGGGAGTGAGAGAGGGGAGGGAGAGAGGGGAGGGAGAGAGTGGGAGGGAGAGGGGAGGGAGAGAGGGGAGGGAGAGAGGGGAGGGAGAGAGGGCAGGGAGAGAGGGGGAGGGAGAGGAGGAGCGAGGGGAAGGAGAGAGGGGAGGGAGAGAGAAGGACAGAGAGAGGAGGAGAGAAGGGAGAAGGGAGAAAACAAGGAGAGAGGGAGAGGAGCGATGGGAGGGAGGAAGGGGAGGGAGAAAGGGGAGGAAGAGAGGGGAGGGAGAGAGAAGGACAGAGAGGGGGAAAAGGGTAAAAGAAGGGGGAAGGGAGGGAGAGGAGAGAGAGCGGGCAGAGAGAAGTCGAGGGATAGAGGGGAAGGAGAGAGAGGGACAGAGAAGGGGAGATGGAAGAGAGAGGGGAGGGAGAGTGGGAAAAAGAGAGATGGAGGTATAGAAGGGGGAGTAAGTGGGGGGGGGGCGGGGGGTAGTATCGCAAATATAGAGAGTGTACTATACACACAACCAGGCAACTCCCTTATTACCAGCGACAACCACCACACCATACACAACTCCCCTATTACTCCACTCACACCCAGACAAACAACCAAGCACCAAACAGTACACGTGTCGCCCTCACAGCGATGAATAGGCGGGCGACGGGTGGGCAGCGATAAGGCGATGTAATGGCCACATGCGTTACAACCTCATTATTTATGCAGGATTTAATCTCGCCCGATTAGTAATCCTCAACAAATTTTATAATTGGTTTGGAGTGGATAGATCACCTGGGAAACAATATTCATGAAAAGTTGTTATCGCTGAAATCTGAGTCGTTGAGTTGTTTCTGTTAGAGGTTTAGTGATAGGGATTCTGTATAATTATAATGGGTCAGATTTGAAGAAAATGTACAATCGGCAGCCCTACATATTAAATAAATTCGGCTAAATTAGGCTGAAAATACTAGGTATACATATTTGAGTATGTGGGTGAAATCGTCAGAAAATGTACAATTCACTTTCACCAATCGTCTCAAATAGCTCCCATTTAAGACAAAATGAGCTTCAAAATGCAGTTTAACAAAGCAAAATAGATACTTTAAATCAAGGTGATACCAAATATACTCAGATATACCCAGTATTCATCATCTTTAAACCAAATTGAACAGAATTTACAAAATGTGTACAGCTGCCAATTGTGCATTTTCTGAAAATCTGACTCATATACCCGTTAGCGTGTTGCCCTTCTCGCCGTGATATGACGAAATAATATAATGTACTTACGAAACTATGGTGTCAAAACAGGGCTTAAAAATGGTCTTAATAGAGGGATGGTCTCTATAATGAGGTGGTCTTTATGTGAGGTTCCACTGTATACATGGTTTACTGTGGTCCCTAGTAAGATTCCCATTTCCATACACTACTTACTATGCATAACCAGTGTTCACCATTATAATGTCCATTATAATTATCTAAAAGATGTTTCGTAAACAATTATCATCAGCTGTATAATTGATGAGAATGTTTCCGAATAAATGACAATTGTTGTCATTAGAAACCCTAGACTTAGATTAATTAATTAAACATCTAATTCAATCATGGCGCAATGGTTTCTACCAAAATAGCGCTCCTCCAATCGTAGTTCCAGAAAGTCCCTTGAGAGGTCACCGCTGCATCGCATTTGTATTGTGCCTAGGTTAATGCCCTTCAAGACGCCCATGGGGAGGTCGGGAAGGCTTGGGTTATAAGCGTCTTTAGATATGCGAGCAAGGCTGGGTTGTTTTTAAAATGACTTTCATAGCTATCCACATATTTTGTGTATTTTTACATAAACAAATTATTTTTGTGAGTGGCTATTTACACGACGAATGAGATATATATATATATCAACATGTGAAAATTCTGTCAATAAAATGTATCAAAAAAAATATATATTATGCCCTTAAAAGAAAAGAAGCCTGGAGTACAAAATGCAACTGTCATTTATGAGCATGTTTATGTAAGAAATAAAGGCACATTCGAGCTCCATTGAATAGTATTTATTATAAATAAATTCTATTGAACCCACAATGATATTTGCAGGTAGTCAAATGAAAATTGAATAGAAACCCCTTACTGGGCATACAATATACATTTCCCAGATAATTTTCATTTTACATTGTTTTACAGTATTTCCCATCAATGCATTTAGATTTAAGGACACGTTACTGGATTTAAATCCAAATGAAATCTTTTAAAATGTAACAAAGTTGTTTGGAATAGAATTCTAGAGGCAGTGCATGTTCATTTCATTGGAAATATTAAATCAGAACATGAATAATATGAATGTAGTTGGTATCGCGCTAATTCAAACAATGCGTAAACTTGGTTATGTTGAACTGTACATTTAAACAAATTCCCAAATTCAGATTAGTTGAGCGTTTTAGTGAGGGCGAATAGGGGAGTTGCATGTCTAACTGCGCATGTCTGTCATAGTGCATGCTGGGACGGTTTCAGTTCAAGTCTGACATACAAATACATGGCAAATTTTTTATAAAAAATTGCAAAAATGTTTTCACCAATATCATAGCTTTTATAAATGATCAATGGAAACCAAATGCATGATGGGAAAGAAGAAGTCTTCTGTTATGGAAACATGTAAAATACATGGATATTGACGTTAGAGGACCAGTAATATTCCATGCTGAACATGGCATGTTTTCTTTAGATTTTAGACTGTACCATTAGTCCCATAATTCCATGCGAATCAAGATTCAAAATGGCGGCTATGCAACTCCCCTATTGTACATTTTCCGAGGCCCAGACCCATTGAATTATCACAAAGTCCACGTTTTCCACAGCCCATATCAAATCCCGATTAACATCGGACATAAATACAAATGTCCTGCAATGAAAATGTCACGCTTTAAAATCAATACAAATTTCAAACATTAATCAAGTCTGGATGCGCGTGCACCATGGCAGACAGAAATCAATTATTAATTAATTAACATATTGGCCAGTCATAGGGGTTAATTGTTTTGTAAATCCACCATTTTGTCCTCTCTTTTATTCCCATCGATCAGATTTGATATCTATATCAGAAAGGTCAAGCGATGGAACAATGCGAGTTGGAATCAAAAAATGTGTACAATAGGGGAGATTGCATGTACGCCTTTTTTGTATCACAATTTGCATGGAATTATGTGAGTTTTGTTTTATAGCCCGAAATTTTCGAGCCATTATATTTCGCGGTTTTTGCGAACATGTTTATTTTCGTGTACATACAAATTCGTCAATTCATAATCATTTTCCTGTATTTGGCCATTGTGGTTTGGGTGAGTATTATCTTAGCGAACATTAATTCCGTGATTTGGAATTAATTTCGCGGATTTTGCAGTCGTGTAGGTCTGCGGAAATGCCTAGCTATACGTTATGTCAGGTGACATACATGTTACGTGAGCAAAGATATCGTTGGAAATACAGTGGAACCTCTCTATTGATACCACCCTTGTGTTACAGTGGAACCTCTCTATTGATACCACCCTTGTGTTACAGTGGAACCTCTCTATTAAGACCACCCTTGTGTTACAGTGGAACCTCTCTATTGAGACCACCCTTGGGACTGTAGTACAATATAGGCTAGGTGAGTGAGATTGGTTGCTTTACGCCCTTATCAACACATTGAAGGTTATATCAAGGGCGGGAGAGCTGAGAGGGAGTGAGTGAGATTGGTTGCTTTACGCCCTTATCAACACATCGAAGGTTATATCAAGGGCGGGAGAGCTGAGAGGGAGTGAGTGAGATTGGTTGCTTTATGCCCTTATCAACACATTGAAGGTTATATCAAGGGCGGGAGAGCTGAGAGGGAGTGAGTGAGTGAGATTGGTTGCTTTACGCCCTTATCAACACATTGAAGGTTATATCATAGGCGGGAGAGCTGAGAGGGATAGAGGTGCCATGCAGGCTAAGAGGGAGGCAGTTTATGATCATACCCAGGAAATAGAGATAGAGAAGAAGGGAGAGAGAGACAGAGATAAAAGAAACAGAAAGGTACTTTATGGTCTTACCCAGGACCATAGGCAGTATATTGTTGTTGTACCTTTTAACTGCATTTTGAAGCTCAAACGAATTGTGTGAAAGTTAAAGTTTAATGAATTATAGTCTCATTCCAGGTATTATTATGTATGTCTTATCTAGATTTGTTACGATAACTACATATGGGTCAGATTTTCAGAAAATGTACAATTTGCCTTCACCGATTCCCTCAAATAACCCACATTTAAGACAAAAATGAGCTTCAAAAAGCAGTTTAACATAATACTGATACTTTTAATACTGATACTTTAAATCAATGCGATACCAAATATACTCAGATATACCTGTTATTCTTAATTTTTTTAGTCTAATTTAGCAGAATTTTCTAAATATATAGAGCTGCCAATTGTATATTTTCTGAAATTTGACCCATATTCTGAATAAAAGGCAATAAATACGCTCCCTTGAACAATTAATTCTGATGTTCTTAATTCCAAACCCCATAAACAACTCGAGTTTACCCTTTTTTCTGGTGACCTTACCACCACATGCCTAGATATAGCCTGTGGGTTGATGTCAGTCAGTGGGTAAGATAACCTGCCAGTCCAGCTTTATTTGTCCACACTAATTGACCGCCTAGCCCTGTCAATGGAGGTCCACAATATGCATTCTTAATCCTTAGTAACCGATTAGACAATAACTGGTTGAGGCAACCGTGGGCGCACCAGCTGGCAAAATAGAGGCCTGGGGCAACAGGGCTGGATGTGGTGGGGGGAGGGGGAGGGGGGAGGGGGGGGCAGGTGGGGTAAAGGGGTGAGTTATAGATTATAGCTCATGACTGTGTTGATGGTGTTGTCCGAACAGACCTCTGATATGTGTATCATATGGAATTAATGTCCAGGGTAGGGAACACCTTTTCAGGAACCGGGATTTGGGCCTATTTTAGGTCGGGAGTAGGGATTTAAAAGGGCTTACGGGATTCGGGAAAGGGATTCAGAGCGAGATTTAATTTGTCCAGGTAGTTAGTGCAAATAGAAAACGGGATTGCAAATTGAAAACTTGCGGGATTCGGGAAATGGGGCTTATACAAAATGGGAAATGGGATTCACAGGGTGGGGGGAGTGGGGGTATTATTCCCTACCCTGAATGTTGTGAAGACCTTGAATCTCCCTCGTTCCCTCGCTGCGTCTTTTCTCTTTCCCTGTATTCTTCCTCTCCGTCAGTCCCTCTTTTATCATTCTTTTCCCTATCCTCTCTTAAGGAGCCTAGTCCACTAAGGCGATTCTCATGCGATTTTGCGCTGCAGAGGACTCTTTTCTACTGAATTATGTGAGAATCGCATGAGAATCGGCTTAGTGGACTTGGCCCTTAACTCTGTCTCTCTCCCTCTCTCCCAATTATACCTCTCTCATCTCTTTTCCACATATATAAACTCTTCAATCCCCTCTCTCTCCCTCTTTTGTCCCTCTCTCTCAACTCCCTTTCTCTATCTAACTGCCTATCCGACTCTCTAACTCCCTGTCCCTCAACTCTCACCCACTCCCCACCCTATACACACACACACACACTCTTTCTCTCTCTCTCTCTCTGTCCCACTCCCTAGACTGTAACATTGGGTCTGAAGCTTAGCCAAACTTCCTAAATTGCTAAATGGGTCAGATTTTCAGAAAATGTACAATTGGTAGCTCTACATATTTAGTAATTTCTGCTAAATTCTGCTTAAAAAATGATAAATTTTGGTTACATCTGAGTATATTTGGTATCGCATTGATGTAAAGTATCAGTTCTGTTATGTTAAACAACATTTTGAAGCTCATTTCTGTCTTAAATTTGGGTTATTCGCGAGGATTGGTGAAGGCGAATTGTACATTTTCTGAAAATCTGACCCAAATATCAATCAAGTCAATAACAAATCAAGCTCAATCCAGACCACATGACCGCACAACTAGTGATAAAAACAACTTTCAAAAAACTTCACTTTTTCCCTCAAGACCAAAAGTTAATCTGAGTTAAAAAGTCAAACTGCCCGCCCTTATTGGGGACAGCACCACCTGCCGCCCCCACCACAAACCATCCACCTGCACCCTGACCCCGAATAATAACAGAGGTCACCACGAGGGGGAGGCATAACACAATAGGAAGTGATATTATTAGTATTACTATTAGTATTGTCTCGCTCTATTCATACGGACAGGACAAGCGGGACACAGTGTGATCTCAGCGTCTTATTTGTTGACCCAATGTCAAATCAATCTATTATCAATCAGGACACCAATCAATGACGTCACATATTAGCGTCTGGGCCTGAGGGGGTAGAGTAGGTGGATATGGGGGAGGCACGGAGGGGTCGAGGGAGGAAAGTTTAATTAGTTATTTAGTTTTTTTAATAAGTTTTATTGAATACTATTTTATGCATGATATTTTTAAGCATACATCTGAAAACTAATACAAAATTGGTTTTTAAAATTCAAAAAGTAGTAACTTTGAATATCAAATGTCTAAAAATTTGTGTTTGAAACGAAAATGCATCTCAGCTATTTATTTCCCTTTCATCATTTATGTATCAAATGCCGTAAGAACTGGGTTGTTCCATTCAGAATTCAGGGGTGGCACAGCGTTCTGAAGCGCTGGTTTTGGGCCCAACCAGTCTAGGCCCAAAGTTGAGAGAGTCACTTCAAACGAAGGGAAAGTGTCTCGCCTCATACCGCAAAATGCCATTACAATTCCATTAAGGCCGCAAAATGCCATGAAATTCCCATTAAAATGCCGGGTTCTAGGCCAGGAAACTGATTAGCGCAGTAGGCGTCTAATCACTGACATACCTTTCGTATCTGATCTGTTGGTTTGGACCTAGAGTGCAACCATATGGGAATTGGGTGGGTTCAAACCCTTTTAGGAGAATTAGTATCACCCAGAAATGAACAATAGGCAGATCTACACAATAAGAAAATTGATCTAGATTAATCTGAACATTATGAATACTTTGATACATATCTGAGTACGGTATTGTGTTGATTCAATAAATTGGTTATGTTGAACTGTATTTTGAACCTCACTGTCAACTTGGGTTATTTGAAATAATTGTACAACTTCAACTTCACCCTTTTTAAAGCATGGTATAGACAATGTGGGTCGGATTTCCACAATCTACAGTCCTACACATCTCTCAAATTCTGCTAAATTAGAGTAAAAAATGATAAATAATAGGAATATCTGAGTGTATTCTGTGTTGTATTTATATAATAAATCTGTCTGATTATGAACTGCATTTTGAACCTAATTCTCTTCTTAAATATGGGTTATTTGAGAGGATTAGTGAAGGCGAATTGCACATTTTCTGGCGACCCATGTAAACAAACTGAGCCAGAACAATGAGAATAGTTTTTCACAAATAAAATATGCTAATAACAATGACGAAGATGGGATTTGTAGGCATTTGGGTGGGGGGAGGGGGACGTGGGGGGGGGGAGGGGGGTATAGGGGATTAGAGTGCATTTCCAAGCTCTCATGTCAGATTGTTTTAGCCCGCTGGACGATGGTCAGTCATGTCCAGTTGGGGCTTAAGGTTCTTTCAATAGCCCCGGGGCATAGTGCTTGATATATTTATGCAGTAGTAGTTTTAGGGAGGGAGTGGGTGAGTGGACGGAGGGGAAGCTGAAATGAAGCCGTGGGTATGCGAGGTAGATGGGTCAGATTTTCAGAAAATGTACAATTGGCAGATATACACATTTTAGTTAATTCTGCTAAATGAGGCGGGAAAATGGTCAATACTGGGTAAATTCGGGTATATTCGGCATTGCATTGATTCTAGCAATCTGTTTGGTTAGGCTGAACTGTATTTTGAGCTTTGTTTTCGTCTGAAATTTGTGTTATTTGAGAGTATTGGTGAAGGTGAATTGTACATTTTCTGGCGATTTCACCCATATAGAAGTGGATAGATACAGCGGGAAATGGTGATTGAGTGCTTTTAATGCAGTCGATGGGGATGGATGGAGAGGTGCACTCTTAAAACATTGGGTTCCTCATCCAAACCCAGCCTATATTTGAAAATATGAGATCAAGTGGACTCTAATGATGGTAAACATTAGGACATAGATAATAAGTTTCCCTATATGTTTTTGGATGCCACAAAAGTTAGCGATATTTCACAATTGGCCTTCACCAATCCTCTCAATATACCCAAATTTAAGACGAAAATAAGGTTCAAAATACAGTTCAACATAACCAGAGAGATCTATTGAATGAATACAATACAGAATATACCTAGATATACGTCCTATTTATCATTTTTCACCCGGATTTAGCAGAATTTGAGAGATGTGTAGAACTGTAGATTGTGCATTTTCTGTAAATCTGACCCCACTAACTTTGACTAGAAACCCTAACAAAGAGACTCCACCACCCGAACACACACTTCCCAGAGTGTGTGGGGTGGCTGGGGTGGTGAAGGAGAATTAACTAAGTGTCCTATCAAAATAAAACTTTCATGAAGAGCGTGCTACCCTCACAGGCTCACTGAGGGAGGTTGATAACAAAGTGGTGTGTACTTTCTAAGTAAATTGTGGCCAAGGGGGCACTAAGTTTGGCTGCCAAAGAGATTAAGATGAATTATTTATCATGGCTGGTGCTAGAAACTATATTTTGAACAAACTTTAACACAAGGCAAAGTTTATTTATTATGTTAGTGATTAAATTGGTTTGAGGCTTGAACAATGTAATTTGATGTGATATTATTATTAATCTTAATAATTGTCGAGTATTAATGTTAATAACATATTGGGACGAGGGAGGTATGCTTGGAGACTTTTCAGTATTTTTCAGTATAATTTCCCGCAGCAGAATAAGTTGAAATTATTGCTTTCAGGCTTTGTTTATTAGGAGCGATTTTGGAGTGGTAAAGACTCCTTTTTGGTATTTTATTTATCAAGTAATTAATATTCTGAGCTAAGAAAATGTAACTGAAAATATTTTTCGAATGAACGCAATACCTGTGTGCTGTGCGATATACAAACTTCCTCCCTCTGACTTTTTATCATATGACCGCAGTAGCCTCGATATCCTCGATATTTGATACTATTTCTATTAAAAATGTGGGTCAATACTTATTTTATTTTATTCAAATTAAGTGAATCCATCGGAGCATGCAATGTATTATTATTGAAACTTTACTTTTTCTAAATCTTTTTTTTTACATATTGCCTACACGGAAAAAACGGGTCACATATTTCTGCCTTGACAGTTCTTCCAACAGAATCTTCTACTTCACTACAACTATAACATAACTGTTCATATAATACATACAAGAGAAATACATATAAAATAAATCTAAATTAACAGAGCACACATGATGTTACTCTATTTCCACATTTATTGTAGCCTTGCAGTAGGTTTAAACATATTCAAAGAAGGGGGTAACAGTAACACTGCGCAATGGCACCTGCAATCACTATGTGTAGGTCATTTGCTGATAGGTGACAAATGGCTCAAATTAACATAGAAGTTCATGTTTAATACCGATAAAAATCAAGATGTCAAAAAAAAATCAACCTCGAGATCGACCTCTCTTCCCTTCCCCCGTTTACTCGCATGACTGAACATATGGATCAGATCGTCGGAAAATGTACAATTGGCTCTCACCAATCCTCTCAAAAATCCTAAATTTCAAGACAAAAATAAAATTCAAAATACAGTTCAAAATAACCGAACTGATATGTTAAAACAAGGCAATAGTAAATATACTGAGATATGCCTAGTATTTAACACATTTCACCCAATTTTAGCCGAATTTCTTAAATGTGTAAAGCTGCCGATTGTACATTTTCTGAAAGTCTGACCCACAATATCGAAATCGATTTATAATTCACAAAGCACATCGACACCTCGGACCGAGTGCAAAACTTTAATTAACCATCTGAATAGCGAGAGGGCAAAAGTTGACACCTCGAACGAGCTTGCTATTTGCTTTATGTTAATGGTGACATTTCATCTCTGTCAATGATTGGTGTCACATACTGGTGTCACAAGCGGGTGTCACTAGTATGTGAGCAGTGTTCTTATACACGTGGCTAACACACCCCGCACGTGCACCATTGTTTGACCTTGACAAATGACCTTGCGAGTGTTTTCCTTGACCTTGAGGGTGTAGATCAGTGACAAGAGGTCACACCCTCGCCGTTCACACCCCTGACCTTCCGGGGGTAAATATAGTGGACCACATGCAAAGGGGGTGTCAAGAAAGGGGTGTTGGGGGAGGAAGTAGAGGTGCGAGGTTGGGTTAGAGGGATTTTGGGTGTCCTATCGTCCCTCTTCCTTTCTCTCTATTTTCATATCTTCTCTACTTTTCCTTCGTTCTCCGAATACGCGGAGAGATTCTCCAAATCTTACTAGTCTCTCTCTCTATCTCTGCCTCAGCCTGTCTGTCTTTATCTCTGTCTTTTCCCACTTTTTCTGCCCCCTAACACACTCTCCCCTCCGTCCGTCCCTCCCTCCCTCCCTCTCACTTTCTCTATCACTCTCCTTCCCCTGTCAGTCTCACTCTCTTCTCTTTGCTCTCTCTATTTCTCTTCCTATTCCCTTCTCTCCCTTTTTTCTTTCCTTTCCTCTCGGTCCTCTCTCTCCCTATTTTCGCTACTCCCTTTCTATATGTTTCTACGGTTCTACTGTGGTCTACTTGGGTCAGATTTTCAGAAAGCACAATCTACAGTTCTACACATCTATCAAACTCTACTAAATCACAGGGAAAGTTGATAAATACGGGGTGAATTTGAGTACATTCTGTATTGTATTCATTCAATAAGTCTGTCTGGTTATATTGAACTGTATTTTGAACCTAATTATTGCCCTAAATCTATGTTATTTGAGAGGATTGGTGAAGGCCAATTGCACGTTTTCTGAAGATCTGACCCTCTTCCCCTATTCCTTTCCCTCCGCTACTCCCCCCTTTCCTTATCCCCCGACTCGACTGCTACTGTTTACATAGAGATTTGCCCAGCTAAATAAAGAGCCCTCATTGACAGACGGCCCCCAACCCTGCTGTCAGCGCCCCCTAATGTCCCACTTGTAAACCACCTAATATGAGACCTGCAAATACCCTTCATGGAGGGGGACTGAAAGGGGTACTGTAAATGTTCCTTAAGTAGGGTGTGGTGGGGGGTGTGGGGGGGGGGGGGGTAGTGATAAGTAAGGGGTTTAATATGGCAAATACTTGTTAGAAAAAATTCAATCCAAGAAAACTACCACACTTCTTAAATTAGAAAACAGCTGCACTACAGTCTAGGCCGAAAATCGAGAGAGTCCCTTCAAACGAAGGGAATGCCTCTCGCCTCAAACCGCAAAGTGTCATTACTATTCCATTAAGACTGCAAAATGTCATTATATACCCATTAAAACGCCAGGTCCTGGGCCAGCAAACCAATTAGCGAAGGGCATCTAATCACTGACATACCATTCTTATCTGATCTGAGGGTTTGGACCTAGAGTGACTAAGAAAACTACATGCAGGACAAGAAAAACTACCGAATATATAAACTATCAGCTAAATAAACCTAAACTATATATATAGAACAAATATTATAACAAAACTACCTAACAGAAAATACCAGTTAATGGAAATAATGGCTCTCTATTCAGAAAATTCTGCTTGATTAGGTTTCTGATATTAAACAAATAATAATAAACTTTCTGAGCCGAATAAGAGGATGGGGTAGCATTTCTGATTTGTTTTATTGCTATTTTTTTTTATTAACCAGTAACCTATCTGAGCAATTAGTATTAGATAAATGATGATTGAATTTCTGATGATATCCATGAAACCCTCTTTATATAATAATGAAAACATTAACCGGTAACCGTTCTGAGCATTTGTGATGTGTTTCAGGAAAATGAGTCAGAGGTCGCAAAATTAATATTTTTAAAAGGGATTTATTCACGCGATCTCTTTTTTGGAATGATCTCATTTTTTAGATGCTTAGCACTTTAAGTCATATTGATCCATGTACAAAATTTCAAGACAGTATAATTAATATATCGTTGCGTTTCGCGAAGGTGAACCTAAGCAGTAGATTTAATTCCTTTGCCGGTAATTCTCCACCCAGAAATATTGCAAACATTTTTTCAAGCATAAATATATCAAACATAAAGTATAGAAACACTACTTAGATGTCCTTCATGTTTACCACCATTGGAATCGCCTTGATCCCATCGTTCCAGATCTGATGAGATCTCACAATCCATTTCCAGCGACTTGTGACTCATTTCCCTGAAACACATCACATTTATGCTCTCCCCCCCCCCCCTCATACGCACACACCTATTGCTAACCCAACCATTGAAGAGGGAAGCTTTCCAGAGGGTAGAACTATGCTCAAGTGCCTCAAGTACAATCTTGTGTACGATCACTCGCTCCTCTAACAAACACCCCATGTGGGTCAGATTTTCAGAAAATGTACAAATTCAACTTCGCCAATATTCTCAAATAACGAAAATAAAGTTCAAAATACAGTTCAACCTAACCAAACAGATTGCTAGAATCAATACAATTCCAAGTATACTCAAATTTACCTAGTATTGACCAAATTGCAGCCTAATTTAGCAGAAATTACTAAATGTGTACAGCTGCCAATTGTACATTTTCTGAAAATCTGACCCATGTGTGTGTACTTGGTTGAGAACAATCAGACTCAAAACTCCTCTTTCTAAACAATCATCCACAATTTGAACAAGAATTGAAAACTGACCTAAGAAGGGAACTTTATCCAGAGAGTAAACAGCACAAGCCAGATTGAGAGAGGTAAATTAAGGTATCCCCTTAAGGATTTGGTGTCACTTCCATTTTAGCGTTTTGACCCCGATGGTAACGTGATAGGTGAGGTTGTTTGAACGCACTATTAATCATACACCGTGAACCATGGCTGGTTAAACTGGCTTCTGTTGGGGTATTTAGAGTGAAATTAGACTGATATTTATAGATGTATGGAGATATTTTGCCTTGAGAATTTATGTATAAGAAACAGCGCAGATGTTATGCTAAGTATGTTGAATAATAAGAATCTTATTGATATAATGATTTCATGAAATGAGGTTTTGTTCAAAGGCCAGTCAGGAAAACCTGCGAGGGAGCAGAGGGCTGCAACCTGTTCTGATATGTTTCGACTACGTAACTCTAATCATTTGATTTGGAATAAAAGTATTATAATAATGAATTAATATCATCATAACTTGATTAAATTGGAGGCAACTGATACAAACCATGGGGTTCAATGTTGTTTTTATTTGGTGAGCCATTATTATTAAAGAATTGTTCTTCATTGTGGAAAACTTTAGGCATTAATCGTCTTTTACATATATTCTTGTCCATCATCCTGGCGTTTTATTATGAGCTATTGTGAGATAAATAGACACTTTTATAAACATAAATATCATAAGACATTGGGATAATTATGTATTAAGTGTAATGTCATTCGTATTAATTCACTTATTCAATATATTGCTCCTGCAGCTACTGATATGCACACATGCAGTCTAGGCCCACAGTTGAGAGAGTCCCTTCAAATGAAGGTAAGCATCTCGCCTCAAAACGCAATGTGACATTATAATTCCATTAAGGCCGCAACATGTCACTATAATCCCATAAGAAGGCTAGTCCTAGGTCAAGAAACCGATTAGAATCCAATCACTGCAGTAAAATTGCTAAATATAGTTAGATATACTCCTTGCGCCTTGTGACTTATTTTTATGCAACACATCACAAATACATCTTCTCATGATCCAATGTATCCCTGTTAATAGGGATGTCCTTGAGTGACTACCTGTATAGAAAGGTTAGCGAAAAGTTAGAGCAACTCTTTTTTTTTGTTTTTGCAACGCTTTTATTCAACATCCCTGTCATCTCGGCTTGATACATTCTAAGATAAATTGTGTAAAATATACGAGTAGAACAGTGAATCAAAGGAATGCAGTACAAAGGGATTAGCTATAATACTTTAGGTTTTAAACGTTTCTATAGCTTCAGTAATGTCAGCTTTTAATCTTCTCCATAGCGCACTTTCTTTGTTATCAACTTTCTCCAGCCTTTGTGTGTGTATTACAACTGACACTCTCATTCTTAATTCACACATCAGATATTGTAGGGACAAGGACCCTTGCTCGAAAAGCTTAACTCTGTGTATACATGTATATGCCTTGACCTGAAACAATAGCCAATTTATTATTTTCGTATTGAAGTTAACCTGTTCGATCCCAAACATTATGTGTACATTGCTTACTACTATTTTCCCTTTCTCTTATCTCGCTGTTGGGTTAGACTTTCTCCCTTCTTTTTGATAATGAGTTTTAGAGTAAAGTGATAGGTCATGGTGGAGGCCTTCTCCTCCTTATGTTATAAAGTTCTGTCTATCTCTTCTATCTTAAGTATAAGTTATTTGAGAGAATCGGAGAAAGCGAATGGTACATTTTATCAAGACCTGTCCCCATATAGATGGACCTATTGTTACTCATCCTTTTACTGCTCCTGCCCCGTTACTACTGTATCCACACCTCACTCTATCTCCCCAATAGACTGATGTAGACGCCAGGTTAATCTGCCCCCCCCCCTCCTCCCCCCAACCCCCACTATCTGCTGCCAGCACCCTGGGCCAATCCCTTTAAAAGGGCGAGTGCTGATTTGATTGCGACCTGGCCTGTACCCGGCCTATAATTGTAGCCAGTGCGCACTTTTGCCCATTCCAGCCATTAGGCTCCGGATGTTGCTATGCACCCAGAGGTGTGGTGGGCACTTACTGCTCCTGGAGGCCGCTAGGGGGTGCGGGGAGGGGGGGGGAGGGAGGGATGAGCATCAGGTATGTTGTACCTACCTATGGTGCAAGGGTATGTGTACATGTAATATTTGAAGAATGTATTATTGTGTGGCTGCAATGTCACCATTTCGACATGAAATGTATCATAAACGTGAAATAGTTGGTAAATTTACACCCAAAAAAACTTACATCAGAAAATAATTTCTTTTTGAAAAAGTTTTTATTCCCGAGAATTTCACATTTTGCTACACATTTCATCAATAGAATCAAAGTTTAGACAAAAATATATCGCTTTAAATCACTCACTATTACATACTTTTTTAATACTTTAGATATTCTATACTTATTCATAAATACTGAAAACGAGTGAAATACGGAGGAAATTAGCCCCAGAATAAAAACAATACATGTTGTGTCCTCCCAAACCCAAAAACCCAAATTTGTAGCTCAATACACACCAATTATAATAATTCAAATTCTTTTTACTTAAAGTCACAGCATCTGCAATTTCTTCACAAATACATCATAAGCTATACATCAGAAAATAATGAAATACAACAAAATTCGAAAAGCTTTGTTGTGTTATATATAAATGCCCACCCCGAAGGCGAAGGATTTCGTGAATCATACCATTTACAAACATTGAGCAACATTGGCTTACATAATTTTTAATTAATTAATCAATTGACAAGGCCCTAACATTTGATGACCAGTCATCTGGAAGAAAGACAGAATAAAAACTATTTGTTAACAACTTCAACTTCTACCCAGGACCATGTAAACTCAGTTTAGATAAAATATTTGTTAAAAAGAAAAATAAGTCGAGAGGTCATATGTTAAACGCAAATTCTACTCCATTTACTGTAAGTCATCTTAGGAATTTATAAAGTTTTAGAATTAAGCTTTGAAAGCTTTGGGGATTGCCAATATTTCCTCTTCAAACTTCAAACTTCAAACGTAAAGTGAGATATTTTCTATTACACATGTCAAATCACCACATAGTAGCGAGTTCACCAACAATAACTTAATATAACATTTGAAATTACCACATCCGGCAAACCCAGTCAAATTTATAATAACTAACAGATATCCATCTAAGTTTTCTCACAATTTTTTCTATAAAGTATTAGAAGGTATCAAATGCGACAGCTGGCGTACATGGGTCAGATTGTCAGAAAATGCACAATTGGCAGCTGTACACATTTAGTAAAGTCTCCTAACTTAGGCTACAATTTGGTCAATACTAGGTAAATTCGAGTATATTCGGCATTGCATTGATTCCAGCAATCTATTTAGTTATGTTGAACTGTATTTTGAACTTTATTTTCGTCTGAAATTTGGGTTATTTGAGAAGATTTGCGAAGTTGAATTGTACATTTTCTGGTGACCTCACCCACATAATTATTAGCTTCCTGCCTCACAGTTGATTCTCCATGAGATCAGAGGGTCCGATGACATTTGAAATTCAAATTATATTTCACCAGCAAAGAACTAAGCCCATCATGAAGGAATAGGGTAAACAGCTTTGAAGTCAAAGTTAGAAAAACTTTAGACAGCTTGTCAGCGAATATGACATGTGGATTTGACAGGCGCATTTAGATTCTGAAATGGCATTTGATAAGTGCGGGGGAAATATGCATTGCCAAATCTACTGGTGGCGTTATTAGATGATTCAAGTTTGTTGAAGTGCACTTCAATCTTTTATTTGATTTCTTGATTTTCTTGATTTTATTTGGTTTCTTGAGAGGAAATCATTTCTTATCAGTAGGGTAAAAATTCAGGTATATCTTGAGGTCCGTTGCGTCCATTTGTCCATTTGAAATATACTTTGTCCAAAATATTGGTGTCACAACTTAAAAAATAATTATTCATATTTTGTATAATATTACGTATGTGCAACATTAATTCATTAAATTCCATCAAATTGTCCCGATATCATGTACTAAAGTTGATACAAACTTTGGTATTATAGTTATTTATATTGTACTAACCTTATCTTAAACTTCTGTAAATTTATAGATACATATTGATGTATGGGTGCTAACACAATGTATGAACTCAACATTCAAATAACCCATTACTTCATTACTCATGTAACTAAATATACCATATTTTCATTCATCATTTGATTGAGGTCACTGCCGGTAGAAATGGAATATTTATTTTTTTCATAAGACATGTCAACCTATTTGTCAATTTCTGATTTTATTTTATTGTGAGCTATTGAGACAAATTATTTTGAAAGATTATCTTATCTTATCTTATTTGCGAAATAGCTTGACCATTTGAAAAAATAACCCATTCTAGGGACAATGTATACCCTGTTCAAATGCAATATTTTAAAGTATTCTTATGAAAACTCTACCAGGTATTATACTTTTATATATTAAAAAAACAACAACAAAATCAACTTTTATATATTGTACATTTCTTAGCTCACGAACTCCACGACAATTTATTCACAACAATACTCTGAGCCAATATAGCAGGAGAATAGGATGAGAAAAGCTCGGGAAAAACTGTTGCGATATTTCCATGAATGGAATCTATATATATGCGCTGTCATGCACTTCAATCTAAAGTAATTACTTTCCATACTATCGCAAAGACATTTATTTTTTATTAACAATAATCCTGATTGGAGTGGCTCTCAAGCTGAAAAGGACCAATGCATTGACTTGATGCATTACCCAGGGAATTATACATTAAGTAAAAATAAACTTTACTCTTGATTTTTAAAGCAAATATAGACAGATGGGATCGTTAAGTTTGGTCATGAATATCACATTTAATCCCAGGGTAATCTGGCTAACAATAGTGCATATGCCATGTCTATTAGTAGACACACAATGCATGATGGGACAAGTGGTTAGTTGGGTACAATAAGGGATTTGCTTTATGTCTAAGGCGCATGCGCGGACGTCACTGCGCATGTGTGAAGTGAAGGGTTATGGGATTGCTTCACGGGCGTCTAATTTTAGCTCAAGGAGGAAGATGATATGTGAGGCAAAGTGAAGGATTTGGCCGGGGTGTTAAAATGGTTTCTCTTTATCCTTGAAAAGAATTAATAAAATATAAAATATAAAAGGATCTTTCCCGAATAGTCAATTGTTATTCGGAAATAAGACTGATTAAGCTTGGGAATTAATGAAGATATTAGTAAAATATCTGAAGTTTGAAGAAGTATTTATCCTGGTACAATACAATAACTAGCGGCTTATTCAAGAGGAATAAAATAAACCTTAGTCTCCTCATTCTGGTGCTTATAAACTATTTAAAAGTTGAACAAAATATGTATGTATACCATATACTTATTGCATCTCCATACTGCATGTGCATGTAATACAGATTGGAAGATACAGAGATACCATTATGTACTTAACTTGTAACAAAGATGTTTAGACTATGAACTAGAATAATAAGACATTAGTTGGTCCTAGCTAGTTCTCTTTAACTTGAAACTTTAGTACCTTGTTTTTGGAGTCGACTGGAAGATTAATAAAAATGTACTTGTATATATAATAAAACTTTCTATAGTTCTTCTTCATTCATGAACATTTATTGAGTTCCTGTCACAATGGCGATATGCTCATAATAATGACCTAAGATCGGCCTATTGCAACTGCAAGCATTGGAAGCAAGGCCCAGAATTAGAGAGGACTTATGGGTCAGATTTTCAGAAATTGTACAATTGGCAGCTGTACACATTTAGTAAATTCTGCTAAATTAGGCTGCAATTCGGTCAATATTAGGTAAATTCAAGTATATTTGGCATTGTATTGATTCTAGTAACCTGTTTGGTTGGGTTAAACTGCATTTTGAACTTTATTTTCGTCTGAAATTTGGGTTATTTGAGAGGATTGGTTGAAGGCCAATTGAACATTTTCTGAGATCTGATCCTTCTTATTGCAAGGACAAACATCCACTATTCACCCCATTGTGACATGATGAATCCACTGCATTCTTTACGTACGTGACAATTCGTGATCAAAGTAATTAACGAGCATGTTAATGAACCAGCGGACCTCTTGAGGGCCCTCCTTGAGACTGCACGCTGGAGGAAAGGGCTTTAGAGAGAACAATAGGGCCCTGTCCCTAGTCCCTACTACCTCGGTCACTTCAGTGTCGGCCCTTTACCCTGGAGTGGAAGTTGTGGAGGAGTGGTTGTAATTTGTGGCCTGGGAGGAGAAGGAGGGGAGGGGGGAGGGGGAGATGGGCCAAGAATACGTAGAAGAGCAAACCAAATACGAAATGTGACATTGCCCCTTAATTATAGATAATTACCTCTATGTTACATAAGGTTGCAAAGGCTTATGTGCATTTTTTTGTGCTAATTTCGAGTTTTAAAATGTCCTAAATAGTTTAGTCTTATATCAAACCTATTGGAGAGGAATGGTGAAGGTGAATTGTACATTTTCGGAAGACTCAACCCTGTTAGCATTGGGGGCTTGTGAAAAATTCTATGAAGGAAATGAAACCCCAGAAAAAATGTTCAAAATGTTGGTTCAGAATGATGAATAATTCTTGTAAATTTGGGTTATATCATTATATAGGTTTGTTCCATGCCCCTTCCAGTACGCCCGCTCTTCTTTAAGTTAGCTCTTTCTTCCCACAGCCCCCCCCCCCAGTCCCTCCCCCGTGCTGATGAGATCGAGTACCTGGATGTGAGAGAGGGTGGCGGGGGTACTGGAGGTAACCAACCCTCGCCTGTGTAGAGGGGTTCCTAACAAGGGTAAATGGATCAAGTCGCCAGAAAATATACAATTGTCCTTCACCAATCCTCCCAAATAGCCCAAACTTAAGACGAAAATCAGGTTAAAAATACAGTTCAACATAACCAGACTGATTTATTGAATGAATACCATACAGAATACACTCAGATATACCTAGTATTTATCATTTCTCACTCTAATTTAGCATAATTTGATGGATGTGTAGAACTGTAGATTGTTCATTTTCTGAAAATCTGACCCATGTAGTGGGTACACATTGTACCGATGCATTGTAGGGCATTATACCATAACCTGAATTATCTCGGATGATAATGTTTTCATTCGCTAAACCACAATCAAACCACCGTTAAAATTATTTCTAATACTAACTAACAAACTATATTTCCCTATGGTGTTTTCTTTCTCATTTGTTTCCCCAAATGCAATGGTTGTAAGTTGTGGCCTGGAAGGAGGAGATGAGGATTGAATATCTGTAGTGAGTTAACAAGAGGTTCTAGTGGGAGGTACATCGCATGAGGACATCGATGAGTCAATGGGACAATCACTTGAGATAATGATAATGATCAGTTTCTTTCATTTTCACTATATAATATCCAGTGGATGTTATGAGGTTACATGTTTTTTATTCAAAGGAGTGTCCTTTTATTAGGATGTGTTACTGTTAGATAGTTGCCAACAAATTATGAAAGTATACTAGTTTCTAGCATAATTGTAATAGTATGACGATGTTTGAGTTCAAATTTGTGCTAGTAATTCGGAATCGCTAGCATTCCAGTAGTTGCTATACCTCTCCCATCACCAAATATCAATATCATAGCGTTCCTGCGTTATAACGGATGCTATACTTCATAACATTATTTGACTATTCCGATCATGTGTTCCGTATTGATGTAAGTTCTGGTGTTGCACTTTTGCCTCTACAAATATTTAAATACTTAAGAACTATAGATGTAGCAATACCTACCTGGGTCAGATTTTCAGAAAATTCAACATCGCCAATCTTCTCAAATAACCCAAATTTCAAAATAAAATTCAAAATACAGTTCAACCTAACCAAACCGATTGCTAGAATCAATGCAATGCCAAATATATTCTAATTTACTTAGTATTGTCCAAATTGCAGCCTAATTTAGCAGAATTTACCAAATGTGTAAAGCTGCCAATTGTACATTTTCTGAAGATCTGAGGGAGTGTAAGGTAAAAGAGGGGGAGTAACGAGGCCTGCCATATCTCATACAGGTTGCCAGTCAATGCACCAATACCTACCTGTGGGAGAGAGGGAGGGAGAGGGAGAGAGAGAGAGGGAGAGGGAGGGAGGGAGGGAGAGGGAGGGAGAGGGAGGGGAGAGGGAGGGAGAGGGGAGGGAGAGGGAGGGAGAGGAAGGGGAGAGGGAGAGAGAGGGAGGGAGATGGAGGGAGAGGGAGGGAGAGAGGGAGAGGGAGAGGGAGGGAGAGGGAGGGAGAGGGAGGGAGAGGGAGGGAGAGGGAGGGAGAGGGAGTGTAAGGTAAAAGAGGGGAGTAACGAGGCCTGCCATATCTCACACAAGTTGCCAGTCAATAACCAGTATCTTACCTGATTGAATAACCAGCGTCACCTATAGTCACTTCCAACAGCAACTGGTTCAGGGCTATTCCTCACCTTCAAGCTAGTATAGAAGATGTCTATCAACAGGTTCAGGGGAAGGGGGTCGGGGAAAGATAGAGACAAAAAACGAAGAGGGAGGCAGGGAGAGTTGGATTGAGAGTGAGAAGTGGTAGTGAGATGTGGGAGAGAGAGATATAAAAGAAAGAGAAGGGGGGAATGAGAGGGAGGCGAGATGGGTGGAGAAAGAGAGGTCGAGAGAGGGAGAGGGAGAGAGATGAGAGACAGAGGAGAAGAGAGAGAGGCAGAGTGAGAGAGAAAAAGAAAGAGTAAGAGCCAGGGAGAGACAGATCGAGATGATGGGGAGGAGGGGAGAAAGACTCAGGGAATGACATAAAGGGCGAAGGAAAGTCATGTGTATTCTATTAATGTTATTATTCCTTCTCAAATAAACCCTATTGATATGATTGATTCGATCTTGAGGCATTTTTATTATTGTTTATAATGGATTTTCTCCAAATTTATGGTCGCAACTGGAAGACCTACTATATCAGGAGAAGTTGCTTTTTTTATAATCACCATATTTCTTCATAGCAATATAATCGAATCAAATCAATTATTAACACTACTATTACCTGAGCATGAAAGTAGTGAATTTCCCAATTTTCCAGTATAAAGGACAGGTCGCCGGAAAATGTACAATTGGCCCTCATCAAATGTTCTAAATTTAAGACAAAAATCAGGTTCAAAATACATAACCGAACTGACTTTTTAAAACAAAGCAATATACTAAATATACTCAGATATGCCTAGTATTTACCAAATTTCAGCCTATATTTTAGCAGAATTTACTAAACACATAGGGCTACTCATTGTACATTTTCTGACAATCTGACCCATCAGTAGCGACTGAAACAGCCCATACCCTGTATACAATACATGGGCTATAGTCTGTCACTAAAGAGCGAGGGTTTGCACCCTGTCACACCCACCATCCCACCCACCGCCTTGGAGTACAGCACGCAAAACGATATAGCATAAAGGGTCGGGCCTCATTAGCGGGGCGTATAAATCTTAGCCTCTGCCTAATAAACAACCCATACAGAGTGAGGGCTACGGGCAGGCCTGGCATGTTTAGTGCTGTAGGCTCGGGGGTGGGGGAGAGGTACTCGTAACCCGGGGTAGCGAGCAATAGGGGGGTTTACATAGCCGCCATTTTGAATCTTGATTCACATGGAATTATGGGACTAATGGTACAGTATAAAATCAATAGAAAATATGTCGTGTTCAGCCTGGAATATTTATCATTAATGCTCAAAATGCTTGTAACCCGGGGATAGCGATCAATAGGGGGGTTTGCATATGCCACTGCGCATGTCTGTTACAGTGCATCATGGGATGGATTCAGTTCAAATCTGACATACAATTATTTGGCAACATTTTTATTGCAAAAATTGCAGGAATGTTTTCACCAATAGTATAGCTTGTATAAATGATCTATGAAAACCAAATGCATGATGGGAACGATGGGGACGATGGGGATGGGGAAACATGTATAACACATGAATATTGACATTAAAACATTGATAAATATTTCATGCTGAACATGGCATGTTTTCTATAAATTTGAGACTACTATTAGTCCCATAATTCCATGTGAATCAAGATTCAAGATGGCGGCTATGCAAATCCCCTATAGGAGGGTTCACATGGTTGCATCAATTACGTAACCGTATCCGTATCTTTTTTGTGACTTAGGTCGTATTTGTATGTATAAAAAATAAATGAGATAAACAGAGGGAAAACACGTCAGTGGAGTCAGGTCTTAAGCAACCATCCTCCCTAGGCAGGCCCTATACTCCGCAACCAGTTTCTACATACGTTGTACCTAGTATGGAGTAACTCATTGCGGAATATAGGGCCTGCCTAGGGAGGATGAAGCAACAAGTGTAGTATTCTAAGCTAGTGAAACCCAACGTGATAGGTAACTGAGTTATTAATTGCCTTTTAAGGAATATTCCAAAGCTGTTTTCTCTCACCGAATATCAATAAGAAAAAAGGTCTTATGCGCACAGCCTTAGGCAATAGAGATGAAATATGTTTCCAAAAAGAAAATATTATGTACATTATAATATATTTTTCCATCGGTCAAGGAGAAAACAAGCCGATTAAGTAGCAGGACGGAACAATTCTACCTATTCGGTGTACGTCAGGCTTCTAATAAAGGATTAATGACCGACATTGAGTGCACCAGCAGTCCCAAAATGGAGGTTATTAATCTGTTTAGTCTCTGCCCATGGCCCTTCCAGACACCACCAGCAGTCCCAAACAGTCTTGGCCCAAAGTTGAGAGACTCCCTCAAACGAAGGGAAAGCCTCTCGCCTCAAACCGCAAAGTGTCATTATAATTCCACAAAATGTCATTATAGTCCCATTAAAACGCCGAGTTCTAGGCTAGTGAACTGATTAGCGAAGTAGGTATCTATTCACTGACATACCATTCTAATCTGAGGGTTTGAACCTAGAGTGCAAAATGGAGATTATTAATCTGTTTAGTCTCTGCCCACAGACCCTTCAATACACTAACTAAACCACCCTATAGTTGTGTATAACAAGCCTTTGGACACATTATATCACTGGTAGAAATCAAAGACCAGGTGCTCTTTTCTGAGGTGTCATTTAGAAATTGCCTGCACCTACTGGAGGAGTTTTTATCACAGCTCAGGGAATGGGTGGAATGCTACACATCTCGCCCTCCTCCTACCGCTGGCCTTTCTTTAGTATAAACCTCCAGAGACTTATCCCATAACTATCTGTAGATGTGATGAATCGTTGAGGGTAAAGCGTTTGATTTATAGATATGGGGTTGTCAGGTGTTTATGTAGGATACATGGGTCAGATTTTCAGAAAATGTACAATTGGCAGCTGTACACATTTAGTGTAATTCTGCTAAATTAGACTGCAATTTGGTCAATACTAGGAAAATTCGGGTATATTTAGCATTGCATTGATTCTAGCAAGCTGTTTGGTTAGGTTGAACTGTATTTTGAACTTTATTTCCGTCTGAAATTTGGGTTATTTGAGAAGATTGGTGAAGGTGAATTGTACATTTTCTGAAAATCTGACCCATATGTGTTAGGGTGTTGGTGCATAGGATTGAGTTATAATCGGGGTAAAGGAGAAGGGGGGAGTGGGGGAGGTAGATTGTAGATAGATAGAAGTGAGTGAAGGGAAGGCGAAGAGAGGGAGGGGATGGTGGTGATATGGACAGACAGAAGAGATAGTGAGGGGTGGGTGTGGAAGGAGGGGGAGATAAAAAAAAGCAGAGAAGACTGAAATCGTCAGAAAATTTAAAATTCGCCTTCACCAATCTTCTCAAATAACTCAAATTTAAGACAAAATCTGGTTCAAAATACAAATTGTTTGAATCAAGGCAATACTAAATATACTCAGATATACCTAGTGTTGATGATTTGTCGGTCTAATTTAGCAGAATTGACAGAATGTGTTGATCTGCCAATTGTACATTTTCTGAAAATCTTACCCAGGAAGAGACAGGGGGAGAGGTAAGAGGCATGGGGGGAAGGGAAAAGAGGGAGACGGACAGACGGCGAGAGGGACAGGGAAAGTTAGAAGGAATGAAGAGAGAGGGAGATCGACAGGGAGACAGCAAGAGAACGTAAGAGGGAGAGAGAGAAATAGAAAGCGAGAGAGAAGGGACGGGAAAGAAACGCTAGATAAAGGCAGGGAGAGACAGACAGAGTGAGACGTAGAGAGAGAAAGCAAGACATAGGAAGGAAAGCGAGGAAGAGATCTAGAGAGATTATGCTAAGGTAATAAATCACCCACATGTATAGTATGCGATTTATAGACGCATGGACGTCATGCAGGGTCGTATAAATGTCGCATAATGGGTCAGATTGTCAGAAAATGTACAATTGGCAGCTGTATACATTTAGTAACTTCTGCTAAATTAAGCTGCAATTTGGACAATAATAGGTAAATTCGAGCATATTTGGCATTGCATTGATTCTAGCAATATGTTTGGTTAGGTTGAACCGTATTTTGAACTTTATTTCCGTCTGAAATTTGGGTTATTTGAGAAGATTGGCGAAGATGAATTGTACATTTATTCTGACGATTTCACCCATATATCTTTGTATGCATGGGCCAGAGCTTCAGAAAATGTACAATCGGCACCTATATTGTGTACATTCTTCTAAATTAGGCACAGTACAATTACAAATACTTCTATTTATATTTGGTGGTTCATTGATTCAGAAAATCGGTCGTGTTATGTTGGACATGGGACGTGTTATAGACAAATGACTCACAATTAAGTCCCCAAAATTGTATTTTTCAAATCTCTTATCACAAGAACTCTTTGTTGGAATGTTTTCATTTTTTAAGAATTCAGTGTTTTCAGTAGTAGCTATACATGTCCGGAATTCCGAAACTATGTGCTAAATATATCCAGGCGTTTCTGAGGTCATCTAGATGCATATCCGAGGTTATACTGAGGAGTATATTTAACTAATTTAGGAAAATAGCAATTTTGCGACTTATGACTCATTTTCCTATAACATATCACAATGTATATTCTGACAGTGACAATTTTCTACCTAAGCAAGGATCAATAGCTTAGCAAGGAACATTTTAAATGAGGATGACTTAACAGGGCCCTTGTATATGGGTCAGATATTCTGAAAATGTACAATTCGCCTTCACCAATCCTCTCAAATAACCCACATTTCTGACGAAAATAAAGTTCAAAATACAGTTCAACTTAACCAAACAGATTGCTAGAATCAATGCAATGCCGAATATAGTCGAATTTACCTAGTATTGACAAAATTGCAGCCTAATTTAGCGGAATTTACTAAATGTGTACAGCTGCCAATTGTACATTTTCTGAAAATCTGACCTGTATATATATACTTGTATACATGCTGGATAGCCGCATGATAATCCATCATCACTCCCTCTACCTTTGATGCATATAATATTTGTCTTTTCCTGCCCAACTTGACTTGATTTATCCTTATTCCTCACATTCCCGGCACATTTTTGTAAGGTATATTTTCATGATAGACATGAGGCATGTGGATCCAGATATGGGTCAGATCTTAAGAAAATGTACAATCGGCAGCTGTACACATTTAGTAAATTCTCCTTTTTAGACTAAAATTAGACTAAAAAATGGTCACTTCCAGGTATATCTGAGTAAATTAGGTATTGCCTTGATTCAAACCATCTCTTTGGTTATGTAGAACTGTATTTCAAACCTAATTTGTGTCTTAAATTTGTACTTATTTGAGAGGATTGGTGAAGGTGACTTGTACAATTTCTGCCGATTTCACCCATATACACTATACAGGATAATAATATGGTCCCGGTTAAACGGACTGAGTCAGAAAGTTAATTTAATCAAGAGTTTTTCACCAGCCAATTTCCACCTGGAGGTCTCAATTGCACAGATTGGCAGGTGAGAGGATTGCTTACTTAGGAATGTTGGAAGGTAGGGAGGTGTGAATGAGAGGAGGGGTGAGTGGGGAGAGGGAGGGGGTGAAGGGAAGAGGAGAAGGGAGATTCAGTGAAAGGGTGGAGGGACGAGAAGGAGATGGAGGGTGGAGAAGAAGGAGGAAGAGGGATATGGAGGAGGGGAGGAGGGAGAGACCGCAGTGTGTGGGGGAAGAAGAGGAAAACGAAGAAGTAGAAGAAGAAGAGAGAGAAGAACAGAACAGGAAGAAGAAGAAGAAGAGAGAGAAGGACAGAACAGGAAGAAGAAGTAGCAGAAGAAGAAGAGAGAGAAGAACAGAACACGAAGAAGAAGAAGAAGAAGAAGAAGAGAGAGAAGGACAGAACACGAAGAAGAAGAAGAAGACGAGAGAGAAGGACAGAACACGAAGAAGAAGAAGAAGAAGAAGAGAGAGAAGGACAGAACACGAAGAAGAAGAAGAAGAAGAGAGAGAAGGAAAGAACACGAAGAAGAAGAAGAAGAAGAGAGAGAAGGACAGAACAGGAAAAAGAAGAAGAAGAACAGAGAGAAGAACAGAACAGGAAGAAGAAGAAGAAGAAGAAGAACAGAAAGAAGAACAGAACAGGAAGAAGAAGAAGAAGAAGAAGAGAGAGAAGAACAGAACAGAACAGGAAGAAGAAGAAGAAGGAGAAGAGAGAGAAGGACAGAACAGGAAGACGAAGAGAGAGAAGAACAGAACAGGAAGAAGAAGAAGAGAGAGAAGAACAGAACAGGAGGAAGAAGAAGAAGAGAGAGAAGAACAGAACAGGAGGAAGAAGAAGAAGAGAGAGAAGGACAGAACAGGAAGAAGAAGAAGACGAAGAGAGAGAAGAACAGAACAGGAAGACGAAGAAGAGAGAGAAGAACAGAACAGGAAGACGAAGAAGAAGAGAGAGAAGAACAGAACACGAAGACGACGGAGAGAGAGAAGAAGAGAACAGGAAGACGAAGAAGAGAGAGAAGAACAGAACAGGAAGACGACGAAGAGAGAGAAGAAGAGAACAGGAAGACGAAGAAGAAGAGAGAAGAACAGAACAGGAAGAAGAAGAAGAGAGAGAAGAACAGAACAGGAAGACGACGAAGAGAGAGAAGAAGAGAACAGGAAGACGAAGAAGAAGAGAGAAGAACAGAACAGGAAGAAGAAGAAGAGAGAGAAGAACAGAACAGGAAGAAGAAGAAGAGAGAGAAGAACAGAACAGGAAGAAGAAGAAGAGAGAGAAGAACAGAACAGGAGGAAGAAGAAGAAGAGAGAGAAGGACAGAACAGGAAGAAGAAGAAGACGAAGAGAGAGAAGAACAGAACAGGAAGACGAAGAAGAGAGAGAAGAACAGAACAGGAAGACGAAGAAGAGAGAGAAGAACAGAACAGGAAGACGAAGAAGAAGAGAGAGAAGGACAGAACACGAAGACGACGAAGAGAGAGAAGAAGAGAACAGGAAGACGAAGAAGAGAGAGAAGAACAGAACAGGAAGACGACGAAGAGAGAGAAGAAGAGAACAGGAAGACGAAGAAGAAGAGAGAAGAACAGAACAGGAAGAAGAAGAAGAGAGAGAAGAACAGAACAGGAAGACGACGAAGAGAGAGAAGAAGAGAACAGGAAGACGAAGAAGAAGAGAGAAGAACAGAACAGGAAGAAGAAGAAGAGAGAGAAGAACAGAACAGGAAGAAGAAGAAGAGAGAGAAGAACAGAACAGGAAGAAGAAGAAGAGAGAGAAGAACAGAACAGGAGGAAGAAGAAGAAGAGAGAGAAGGACAGAACAGGAAGAAGAAGAAGACGAAGAGAGAGAAGAACAGAACAGGAAGACGAAGAAGAGAGAGAAGAACAGAACAGGAAGACGAAGAAGAGAGAGAAGAACAGAACAGGAAGACGAAGAAGAAGAGAGAGAAGGACAGAACAGGAAGAAGAAGAAGACGAAGAGAGAGAAGAAGAGAACAGAAAGAAGAAGAAGAGAGAGAAGAACAGAACAGGAAGACGAAGAAGAGAGAGAAGAACAGAACAGGAAGAAGAACAAGAAGAAGAAGAAAAAGAAGAGGAAAAAGGAAAAAGAAGAAGAAGGAGGGGTAGAAGAAGAAAAACAAGAACAAGAACAAGAAGAGAAAGAAGAACAGGAAGAAGAAGAAGAAGAAGAAGAAGAAGGGGGAAAAGACAAAGAACAAGAATAAGCAGGACAAAAGGAAGAACAAGAGGAGGGGGAAGAAGAGATATGGCAGTGGTATTTCTGAGATTATTCTGTCTAAAACGCCCCCATTTCCCAATATAAAGCTGTAGTTTTCCCCACCAAAGCGCGCCCTCTCCCTTCTTCTCTGTCTCTCTCCCTTCTTCTCTATCTCTATTTCCTGGGTATGATCATAAACTGCCTCCCTCTCAGCTCTCCCGCCCTTGATATAACCATATTAAATGTGTTGATAAGGGCGTAAAGCAACCAATCACACTCACTCACTCACTCTCAGCTCTCCCGCCCTTGATATAACCATATTAAATGTGTTGTTTAGGGCGTAAAGCAACCAATCTCACTCACTCCCTCTCAGCTCTCCCGCCCTTGATATAACCATATTAAATGTGTTGATAAGGGTGTAAAGCAACCAATCTCACTCACTCACTCTCAGCTCTCCCGCCCTTGATATAACCATATTAAATGTGTTGATAAGGGCGTAAAGCAACCAATCTCACTCACTCACTCACCCACCAAGGCGCACCATCATAATTGCACACCAGACATTTGCACATAAAGAACCCATGGGATCAGGGGCAGGGATCATGATGCAGCTAAGGGAGGATCAAGACGTTGATGTATGACATATGGACGGTTACAATATGAAGGTAACAATATCATGGACCAGTACACTTAGGTTATATGATATGTCCTCCTAATGCATTCACACATATAGCACCTTACCTCCTGGAGGGATTGGGGGCGGGGAGGGGGGAGGGGGGGGGGGGGGCTAGAGTTGTGGGGGGAGGGGTAGAGGAGGGGGGTGGATAATAAACCCTACATGGGTCAGATTTTGAAAAAATGTACAATTCACCTTCACCAATCCTCTCAAATAACCCAAATTTCAGGGGAAAATAAACTTCAGAATACAGTTCAACCCAACCAAACAGATGGCTAGAGTCAATGCAATGCCGAATATACTCGAATTTAGCTAGTATTGAACAAATTGCAGCCTACTTTAGCAGAATTTACTAAATGTGTAGAGCTGCCAATTGTACATTTTCTGTAGATCTGACCCACATAGCTAACTGCTGTGTGTGTGGGGGGGGGGGGGGAGGTGTGAGGGGAGGGGGAGAGGAGGGGGGGGGGGGATAATAAAGCTTACATAGATAACTGCTGTAACCAGATGTTTATATATTATCTGTAAGAAAGAGATACAGGGACACTGACAGAGAAGGAGAAGGAGAAAATGTAAGAATAGGTGAATTATAAAATACTCTTTGTTTTGCTTAAATTCAGTTTGAAATTTGAAATTCAGTTTGAAACGTATATTTATTAAGAGAGAGTGAAGAGTGAGTTGAGAGAGGAGGAGAAGGACAGAAGAGGAAGGCAATGAAGAAAAAGGGTGGCAATCATAAAACTCCACACCCAACCTGACAGATACAAAGACAGGATACGGGTCAGATTTTCAGAAAATGCTCAGTTGGCAGATCAACATATTTTGTAAATTCTGCTAAATCGGACTGAAAAATCATCCAACACTAGGTATGTGGGTATATTTGGCATTGCCTAGCTTGCTTCAAACAGTCTGTTTGGTTATGTTGAACAGTATTTTGAACCTGCATGTTTTTTGTCTTAAATTTGGATTATTTGAGAGGATTGGTAAAGGCCAATTGTACATTTTCTGAAAATCTGACCCATATGATCTTTAGAGCCATATCATGTCTGAACTGGTGCCTATATATTTACTATCTTTAAATAAGAAATACCAACACTAAAGGACAAACGACTATTAAAATCCCACTAAAGGGGGATATTAATATAACTACTGACACTGACATTAACTGACTAATCAATATTGTACATTTATTCCTGATTTCAAAATAACCCATTACTGATGTTTAGTTTAAGGGCTCCCTGGTAGATCTCCAGTGGAGAAGGAGCTATGGCCCTTTTCTTGATTTACATTATGTATGTATACGTTTACTGAATAAAAGTTGTATGATAATATCAATAAAAGTAAATAAATGACTCTCTAAAGCTCGCAATCGTATAACAATTTCCTCTGATGAATAATAAGAAAAGGATCGAAGGTGCAAATGGCAGTTATGATATATATTATTATCAATGCTTCAATAGCCTAACATTGGCCCCATTGGCTTAAAATTGGCCCCATTTTGCCATATGTGGAAGTTTATAATACATTTGATCCTTTGACAGAGGGAGGAGGATTTATGTGACATTACCTCTTGCTGGTTGACAGAGTGATTATGTATGGGAAGTGACAGCTATGTTGACTGTTGGTGACAGGGTCGTGTCACTCTGACATACTGTATGGCTCAGGGCCAACTGATTCAGTCAACCAGGGGCAATTTGTGGTCTCTCTCTCCATGTGGGTCAGATTTTCAGAAACTGTATAATCGGCAGCCCTTCATGTTCAGTAAATTCTGCTAAAATAGGATGAAATTTGTTGAATACTAGGCATATGTGAGTAGATTTAGTATTGCCTTGTTTTATAAGGTCAGTTCGGTTATGTTTAACTGTATTTTGAACCTCATTTTTGTGTTAAATTTAGGATATTTGAGAGGATCGATGAGGGCCCATTGTACATATTCCGGCGACCTGACCCTTTTATTGATATATCCCTCTCTTAGCTGTTTTGTGCCTACCATACTCTCTCTCTCTCTCTCTTCCTATTTCTCTCGCTCCTTTTTACCTCTGTCTCTAACTCTCTCTCTCCTCCCTTCTCTCTCTCCTTTCTATTCCTTACTGTCTCTTCCTCACTCCTTCCCCCCGGTCCTTCCCTCTCTCTCTCACCCTCTTTCTGTGTCTCCATCCCTCCCTTTTTCCCTCCTCCATCCCTGCTCTTTATTCTTTTCTCTTCAAATATTGGCGATAAATCCTTAGAAAAGGAACCTTGACCAAAACGTTTCATGATGAGTAAAATATGATAACACTCTAACATCAATAATAATTCAAAAGGTTATTTAAAGATACACACATCATCAATGCCCTAGGTACTATGTAAATAATACAGAATATGTTTCACTTTAAAAAGTTTAAATATAATGTCAAGTTCTAACGGCCCTTCCCAAAACCTTTTCTTCTGAAGTCAATTCTGCAGCAGGGTCATATTTTCAGAAAATGTACAATTGGCAGCTGTACACATCTATTAAATTCTGCTAAATTAGACTGCAATTTGGCAAATACTAGTTAAACTCGAGTATATTCGGCATTGCATTGGTTCTAGCATTTGTTTGCTTAGGTTGAACTGTAATTTGAACTTTATTTTCGTCTTAAATTTGAGTTATTTAAGTAAATTGGTGAAGGTCAATTGTACATTTTCTGGCGACTACCCAGTACCCTTCCTACTATGTACCGCTCTGCATGCACTTGACGCTACCTAGCTCCACTGAGGTGTAAAATAGGCAATGTTTACATACACAGTCAGTAGCTATCAGGTGTAATCATGCGGTATGTTCTCCCATTATATACAGTTACATGGCCTGATAATGGTGGTGTTGGGAGAAGGGCAATAATGTCGCCATCAGTGTACATCTATTAATTGAAATAGAGCTTGAGTAAGCCAATAATATGATGCAGCTCAATGTGTTTGTATAGCATGGGTCAGGGCGTCAAAAAATGTACAATGTGCCTTCAGTAATCCTTTTAAATAGTAACCAAACACCGGTATTATTTACTTTTTTATGGGAATTATTCATTTATTTGAACTTATATTTGTATTGGGGTTCATAGAGATTTCCTCAGTCCTTGCCCCTACTTTAACAGGGTTTTCATCGCAGAATATACAATTCGCCTTCAAAATCCACTCAAATAACCCAAATGTAAGACGAAAATGACGTATAAAATACAGTTCAACATAGTCGGACATATTTTTCGATTCAACGCAATACAAACATATTCTCGGATATACCAAGTATTTATCACACTTCAGTATAATTTAGTATAATTTACGAAATCTTTAGAGGCTGCCAATTGTACATTTTCTGTCACCCAGACCCAAGCGCCGCTGCTGCGGGGTAAAGGGTAATACATATAGGGGTCAGATCTTCAGAAAATGTACAATTCGCCTTCACCAATCCTCTCAAATAACCCACATTTAAGACAGAAATGAGCTTCAAAATGCAGTTTAACATAACAGAACGGATACTTTAAATCAATGCGATACCAAATATACGCAGATATACCCGGTATTCATCATTTTCCAGCCTAATTTAGCAGAATTTCCTAAATGTGAAGAGCTGCCAATTGTACATTTTCTGAAAATCTGACCCATATGGGTAATAATACAAAAGGTATAAACTAAGAATGAAATAAGTCTGTAATAGAGATAGGTTCTTACAAAAGATAGACTAGAAGTTACGTAGGAATACAATGTATTGGATATATCAAAGACATCAAAGGCAAGGGAGAAGCAGAGTATTGTATTGTCGTTGCTCGGGGCGATATCATATATCTTATATACTTATTGAGGCGTAATGACCTTTTATAAGATGCTTCCAGAAAGATCAACAAGTTCAATTATCGGTCTCTGGAATGGCTTCAAGAATTGTTTTTTGAACAGAAGGCATCGGAATTAGCTAAGCTATAACCAGGTACATTTAGTATAATAACTTTTATTCTGCAAGAAGATTAACAGAAATGGACTTAAACTTCTACATAGATACATTTTAATTGCTTATCTTTTAAATCTTCGATTATTCATGCTGAAATATAAGCACAAAAGAAGGGTACACAAATTTTGAATGTGTGGATAAAAGGTGTCAGGGATAATTCAGATGTATGGGTTAGGTAGTCAGAAAATGTACAAGCCATAGCTCTACAAACTCAATAAATTCTGCTAAATGTGGCACGAAAATGATAAATACGAGCTATATTGTGTATTGCGTTGATTAAAGGATCGGTTAATTTATGTTGAACTGTATTTTGAACTTTATTTTATCTTAAATTTAGGTTTTCTAAGAATATTGGCGAAGGTGAATTGTGCATTTTCTGACGACTTCACCCAAATATAAAATACGTGCCCGGTTTTGAAGGAAACAAAAGCAGATATAAAGACAATACAGTTTCGCACTATAGAGTCAGGAAAATGTACAATTGGCAACTCTATACATTTGAGTAAATTCTGCTAAATTAGGCCAAAAACGATGAATACGGAGTATATCTGAGTATATTTGGTTTTGTGTTGGTTCAATATATCTGTTCTGCTATGTTAAACTGTATTTTGAACCTTATTTTTGTCTTAAATCTAGGTTTTTTGAGAGCATTGGTGAAGGTTTATGGTACATTTTCTGAAAATCTGACCCTATAATGGAAATGCCAGTTTCCGATGAACCTTTTGTAAGGCTTTAATCGCTGAAAGTATCCGGATCTGACCAAAATAAGCACAGCACCCCACGACTGTCTGACTCGCTACAGGTATTAGGACTAGCAGGCTACAACAGTCAGCAACAGTTTCCCTTTTTGACCGTCTCCTATCATTAAAAAATAGTTGATTTTCAAGATCGTGTTTTAGTTACTGTAATCGTGTAATATGTTAATACATTTGATTGTAAATGGCAGCTTAGGTGACACATAGAAATCCTCTTACATCCAGTCTTTATATCTATACATTAACATTGAGTTGGATTGACTTGAATGTATCTTGGGTTTCCTAACTTTTAAAGGTTTTAAAGGTTTTTTAGATAACGTAGCGGAGATCAGAAATCGAAAAAGAAATCCCAAAGTCAATCATTCGACTTTGTAGTTATTTTTTCCCAAAAATGTATTTGGCTCTAGAGTGTTGATTTATAGCAATAGAATTTTTAGGTATCAGTGTATCAACTCTCCTTCCTTAAGGGTTATGTGGTCTGGTTTAGGATTAAGGTGGTATTCCTGATTGATGGTATTTGACCAAAATAAACCAAAACAACCGCCCCTATATAGCTGTTGTCATGTCTGACACATTCATCGCTCAAATCGTTAGAAAATGTACATTCAACAGCTCTACACATTTCGTAAATTCCACTTTATTGACCTGGAATCTTACAAATACTAGGTATATCTGAATATATTTGGTATTGCGTTGATTCAGACAATCTGTTCAGGGTACTTTGAACTGTCTTTTGAACCTTACAAATGTTATAACATTAGATTATCTAGAACATTTGTGCAGGCGAATTGTACATTTTTTTCTGTTCTGCTCCATACAGTATACAGACCATGTACTAAGTATAGGGAGGTACACAATAACCATGACAGGACTGACTGGTAACAGTTTCCTACGTGGGTCAGATTTTCAGAAAATGTACAATTCTTCGTCACCAATCCTCTCAAAAAACCAACATTTAAGACAAAAATGTGCTTCAAAATACAGTTTAACATAACAGAACTGATACTATAAATCAATGCGATACCAAATATACTCAGATATACCTGGTATGCATATTTTTTCAGCCTAATTTAGCAGAATACCCTAAATGTGTACAGCTGCCAATTATACATTTTCTGACGATCTGACCCACTTATACAAGTGCCTCCCGCCATGTCTTCGCACCTTAAAGAATGTCCATGTGGTTATGTGGGTTAGGTTCACAACATTCATTCACTCATGTGAGATCCAGAGATCAGAGATCCAGCATTCAGGAGTATACCTGTTTCTCTCTATCAACAAGCAAAGTTTAATCTCTAAAATTCCCAAAGGACTTAGTTAGTCTTACCATGTTAATCTTACCATGCTATTTTATTCTTATTTTATTTCATTTTACTCTTATTTGATCTCGTTTAAAAACTAGATTTAACTTAAACCTTTTGGCCAAGGTAACAGCAGAGAGATCTGGAGGCAATCTAGAAGTCTGTATACCTGTTTATAATGTATTGTCCTATTCGATAAATAAGGTAGTTCTTATCTTATCTTATGTGTGTTACAGAATTTCTTAATTTTTAAAAGTTTCTTTCTAAAAGAGTAAAATATGGAGACTCTTTGAGCACCAACAACGAGTTGTGTGAACATACATGTACATGATAAATAATGTTTTGAAATATTTAGATGTCTTTTAGCAAATATAAATGATTCGATATAGGGAACTATATAATCAATAATGTTGTTCATGAACAAGGTGTATTAATCAACCAATGAGGCTTTCCTAGGATATTAAGCTTACAAATCATTACAGCTTTTACGAATTAAACACATATTTATATCTTTGCTGTTATAAGTATAGTTATTTTGAGAAATTAAGCAAACCAATTTAAGTTATTTTATATATCTTTATGCTTGGGACTAGGTTCTCCTGTACACAATTAAGCATTATCCCCTTTTATTTCGTCAATTATTCTGCCTTTTTACTATGTTTATTTCCTTGATTAGCACCATTCACGTTACAGTTCCAGCCCATTGTTGATAATATGACAATATTCCTTAGCAAAGCTATTACTTCCATCATTTGCTAATCTGCCTCGTTATCCTTAGAAATACCCTGCTCTTTTACCATTATTTGATAAGAGAATATCCCAAACAATCCCTTTTTAAATTAACTTTTTTTTTTATTAAAGGTTTTTTCAACAAATCCTGCCACCGAGGCTACTACACTTCTGGCGCAATTTTCGATGTCTCTCTTTATATTTAGTTTTCTTCGTTTTTCTCATAAACCAGCAGACGCTTAAGGCGCACAGGGGATAACAAAACGATTTCCTTTGGACTCATGGTTAACATTTGACTTATGACATTATATGACTTGAACTTATTCCAGAACAATTTTAATACTCACTTTGAGTTCTTTTATAAACTCCTTCCAGCCTTCTCCTCTCCCCCCTTTCCCCCGTTTCTGGTTAACATTTCCTCAATAATTGTTAGATTGCTTTAAACTTCTTTATTACTCTTTTTAAATTAACGTGATTCGGAGGAAATCTTGTAAATTGAGAATATGGGTGAAACTTGAAACCAGAAAATGCACAATTCACATTTAGAAACCCTCTCAAATAACCCAAATTGAATACATAAATGAAACTCAAAACACAGTTCAACATAACCAAACACATCCCTTGAATCAACTCGATACCAAATATACTCAGGTATAGCTGGTATTTATATCATTTTTAGCCTAATTTAGCAGTATTGACTAAATGTGTAGAGCTGCCAATTGTATATTTTCTAAAAATCTGACTCATATACACATATTTTACTCACTACTCAGCATTGTATATGTATATGGATGTTGAAAGCACTTTGGTGTTTATTGCTATTTTGAATGAATCACTCACGCCAATTGAACACGCCTCTGATGTTTAACCCTTTAAACCCACATGCGGGCGATTTGCGATCAAAACAAACACAGCACAACCATCCTATACCCTCCACAATAGATGCATATCCGCGGAACCAACGACTTCCCAATTGGAACATGTGTTTTGAAGCACAAAGAATGACGCAATTGCGTCGCAAGCATTGAAGACATCCAAGATACCATGAAATTGGACCAGGAGCGAATCGGAAACCCCCTACTCCAACCCAGACCGCTGTCCATAGGATTAATACCAAGCTTTGTCTCTATTGTTCCTAGTTTCTTTATTATGCTAACCCTGGTTTAGGTTTGACAAAGTGGGCATCGCCTATCTTTTACCCCGGTATTCTTTCCTTTTCTTCTGCCCACCACGCTCCATTGACCAATCAGAATAAGTGTCTCAGTCACACCTGCGCACAAAGGATCCCGCTGCGCGCGCATGCGCAGCCAACAGCTAGCGAGTCTCGAATTGATGGATTCTCGCGCAAGTCTCGCCGCCGCGTGACAATGCGGGAACTTGTTGAAACTGTCTTTTGCTCCTCCTCCCCCCTGTCTCCACTCTCGGGTTCGCTAGCCACGCAGATGTGGTCATGACGGGTCAGATTTTCAGAAAATGTAGAATTCGGCTATACTAATCTTCTCAAATAACCCACATTTCACACGACAATAAAGTTCAAAATACAGTTCAACCTAACCAAACAGATTGCTAGAATCAATGCAGTGCCGAATATACTCGAATTTACCCAGTATTGAACAAATTGCATCCTAATTTAGCAGTATTTACTAAATTTGTACAGCTGCCAATTGTACATTTTCCGAAAAGCTGACCCTCTGAATGGGAAAAGGGACGGGCTTCAGGGGACCCCCCACCCCCACCCCGCCTCCCCGCACCTCCCTAAAAAAAAATGCTTTGTTGATAAAAATGTGATTTGTTGCAACAGATGGGTATAAGCTTTCTCTTATCAAATGGCTAATAATTATAATGATGTATGATATCATTTTCTACTTAAATATTTTGCAAAGTGATAGTTTTGACAACAACTATTCCTCAGTGACAAATCATCGTATTATTGCCCCGAGGTTAAATCAATATAATATGTTATGAAATATTGCTTTGTCATTATTTGTACAACAAGGAAACAAGTCAGAAAGTAACAATGCTTTTTTAAGCATTAGAAATTTGACAAGAATTTTCATTGTTACCATTCGATTATTGTCAACCATGTCAGGTTATCATTTAACATTATTCTAAAAAATGAGGATATTTTCATTTTTAAAGAACATTTATTGAATGTACTTCCATATTGTACATGAGATTCTATGGTATTGAAGTGAGAATGTTAATGAAAAAAAATACATGTGTGCCAGGGAACGTATATTAAATTCGTCACACATTTCATCTGAACTATATGTAAACATATACCGCTTTTATCAGTCGATATCACACACACCACTCAAGTTATTCACAGCAATTATCCTATGTAAAATTGCCCCTAAAGGAAAAGCATTAAATACTTACTTGTAAACAGAGTTAAATTTATAAAACAATGATACATCCAACTCCTTATTACTTCTATGGTCCTGGGTAAGACCATAAAGTGCCTTTCTGTCTCTTTTCTCTGTCTCTCTCCCTTCTTCTCTATCTCTATTTCCTGGGTATGATCATAAACTGCCTCCTTCTCAGCTCTCCCGCCCTTGATATAACCATAATAAATGTGTTGATAAGGGTGTAAAGCAACCAATCTCACTCACTCACTCCCTCTCAGCTCTCCCGCCCTTGATATAACCATATTAAATGTGTTGATAAGGGTGTAAAGCAACCAATCTCACTCACTCACTCCCTCTCAGCTCTCCCGCCCTTGATATAACCATATTAAATGTGTTGATAAGGGCGTAAAGCAACCAACCTCACTCACTTGCTCATCTTATTACTTCTAGAAATGATAACGCGCCATTCAGTCAGTGATTTTGAAACGTGTACACGTGTTCTAGCACAATAATAACAATCACAAGTCCTACAAACCAAGCTTGATATATTAAGCTGAGCAGATTTATTTTAAATAAGCTGCGATACTAGCTGCAGTTCTGGGTTCTTTATAATATGATAATGATTCTCGAATTTTAATATCGTTACATTTTGTGGGCACCGTATTGGTGTACAATGCGCTCAATATGGCGGCAGTTTATACCTCTTCTATTATTCCAACCATTGTAATCCCCCCTCTACCCCCTTTACCCCCTTTACCCCCTCTACCCCCTTTACCCCCTCACCCCCTTCACACTAAAGCCCTATTCACTACTTCTTATAACCGGAAGTCCCATCTCAGTTGTCGTCTGCCTTTGTGTGCGTCTCACTGCCTACCAAGAATTACAATTCCGAGCTATAGTATTGTCTACACTATACTGTAAAAAAACCCGTGCATTTAAGAAATTATATTCGGGAAATAATGTACATAATTTCGGAGGATTTTGTCCGCCGTTTTTGCTACAGGGATTCATAAATGTCCACATTCATATTCCTGAAGTGACTTATATAAATATATTCATACATGTATATAAGTGGTACTAATAGAGGTAATAATACAAATATAAACATTGGGTAAGCATATATAGACGATAATCATACGCATATAATCCTTGATAATGGTAAAAATAAATGTTTGATGATGTCAAAGCTATATTGTTTAGAGTCGGTAGTTGTGAATGTTTGTGATAAGGTCTTTCACCGCTTGGTAGTTCAACTTTTCAATGAATATCGCGTGGAATTGAACTATAGTAAATTAGTTAATAATGTAACACCTTTTTGCTTTAGAAGCTTCTTTGAGAGCAGCTTGGTCTCTAATTTACAAGAGCATGTCCATATGCTTTAAATTCTTGTATAGAGAACAGCAGTAGAATATTGATGAATTCAGTCCTGTAGGTCATATTATGAGTAAATTTGGTACGATTTTGTTTGTCATAATAGCCGAGAGTACAGCTTTAATCCAGCCATTATTGACCCCCCTTTCTGTCCCCCTCTATTATTAGGGGCCGGGTGGAGCTCAAGTGTCCAGCATTGAGGCGGCCATTGTGTGGTGAAGTCGCCAGAAAATGTACAATTGACCTCCATCAATCCTCTCAAAAAACCCAAATTTCGGACGAAAAAAAGTTCAAAATACAGTTCAACTTAACCAAACAGATTGCTAGAATCAATGCAATGCCAAATATACTCGAATTTACCAAGTATTGACCACATTGTACCCTAATTTAGCAGATTTTATTAAATGTGTACAGCAGCCAATTGTACATTTTCTGAAAATCTGACCCTGTGGCGGCCATTGTGGCGGCCAGCCCGCTTTGTTTACTTTACCTTCTCCCAGCACAGATGGTGACAACAACTCAACGCCCCGACTTGTACACCAGAGCTTGATCGCGCGCTTTCCACACTCTGGTTTATTTACTCTTATCTCTGGAGGCCATCTTGTGGGCGTGGCCATAGAGAGCGATAATAGGGGAAATCTGGGATGTTCACAACAAGGGGGAAAGCAAAGGGAGAATCCAGTTGAATCAGAAATTAATATGACATAAAAATAAAATTGATTAAAATTCTTTATAAAAACAGAGAAACACATATAAAAATAACTAATAACTAAATACAATTTGTCTATATTTATCTGTGTTTATCTGTGTTATTAAAAAGTGAATCCAGGGGTTTACCTGGTATAAGAATCCTGAATTATATTCTTGGCAGTTCAGTCCTGTCCAGAAGGCCCTAATGACCCCCTAACTTTTAGGCGTCAGGTGTTTCCCATTAACGCTTTAAGCCTTAGTCTTAGCCTTGTGGTTAAGCTCATTGCTGTATGCGGTGAACTGCAACTCTCGAGGAATGTAGCTTTCTGGACAGGTCTGAGGTGAACAAGGGGTGACTTCCCTCCCTCTTCCTTCCTTCTCCTCCTCATTCCTTCTCCCCTCCTCCCCCCCCTTCTCCCCTCCCCCTCCTTCTCCCCTTCCCACATAACACATCTGTCATCATGAGTAAGGTAATAGTTAAAGTACCTCTTCCTATACTGGTCTAGAGAACATTAAACATTATTATACAGTACAACAGGGGAAATAACTCTTCAAGGAGCTCTTAATGGACTAACATAATTCAATTTGGGTTATTTGAGATGATTGGTGAAGACGAATCTTACATTTTCCCTGACGATTTCACCCAGTTACATTTAACACGGGATAAGCTATAGTCCGTATAGAGCAGTCAAAGTAACAACATGTCACGAAACGTCCGCACATGGGTCAGATCATCAGAAAAAGTACAATCGTCAGATCCACACATTTAGTAAATTCAGCTAAATCAAACTGAAAAATGATAACAAATAGGTATACCTGAGTAGATTTGGTAAAGTTATCATTCTACAAATTTGTTCGGTTATGTTGAACTATATTTCGAAGCTTATTTTTTGTTTTGAATCAAAGTTATTTTAGAGGTGCACTTTTAGAGGTACACTTTCTGACGACCTCGCCAATATATATGTTCCTAAGATAAATCAAGCCGGTGATGATTGAAGGAGTTGGCGGGAAGCTAGCTATAGCGCCCGCCTCCCCCCCCCCCCCCCCCCCACCCATCTCATCACAAAGACTTATATACAAGAGGCTACACAGTAGGTTGTCAAGAAGTACATGATTCAGATTTTCAGAAAATGTACAATTCACCTTCACCAATCCTCTCTAATAGCCCACATGTAAGTTTAACATAGCAAAACAGATACTTTAAATCAATGCGATACCAAATGTAGTCAGATATACCCGGTATTTATCATTTTCCAGTTAAATTTAGCAGTATTTGCTAAATTTGTACAGCTGCCAATTGTACATTTTCTAAAAATTTGACCGATATACAAGAGGCTACACAGTGGGTTGACAAGAAGTACATGTCCTTATACCAAGTGCCTCACTCCTCCTATCCACGGGTGCTTTGTGTACAACATAGGTAGCTGCTGCATGTCTCCACACACTGACAACCTGTGCTCAATACCACCCTCAGGTGTTCTCCTCTGTAGGGCCCTGTTGCACAACAAACCCTTGCTTAATATTTTCCTTCCTTATCTAATTCGCCTTGTCTAGCAAAGTTAGTTCAATTTGCTATACAGATAATGCTAATTCTGTTATTCCTACAGTAGGAATCTGTTTTTTTTTACAAAAACAAGGAGGAATAGCTTAACCAGGAACATTTTGATTAAGGATTTATTACGCAACAGGTCCCTGGACAAGTGCCTGAGCAATTAGCTCACATCTGCAGATGAACTCGTAGAAGAGTGGGACTGTATGTATTGAGGGTATTTTGAGGATGTTTTCAAGGAATTTACCCTTGGAATTACCTGATATTTGTAGAAGGTTGTGTGGTTTGAGCAGCATATAAAGCAGGAGTCTATAATACCGTTGGAGTCCTTGGTTATATAATGTAAAGTGACTTTGTGGGTCAGACTTTCAGAAAATGCACAATCTACTGTTCTACACATCTATCAAATTCTGCTAAATTACAGTAAAAATTGATAAATACTAGGTATATCTTAGTATATTCTATATTGTCTTCTTCAATAAATCTGTTATGTTGAAATGTAATTTGAACCTGATTTTCTTCTTAAATTTGAGTTATTTGAGGGGATTGGTGAAGGCCAATTGTACGTTTTCTGAAGATCTGGCCCTTGTACGAAGTGTTTAGTTGGGATAAAGAGGGTAGAGAGATATAGTGTAAGATATTGCACTTTGAAGAGAGAAATAAGTCGGTGGTGGCGGTGGTGTCCAGGGATACAACTATCCATGAACCAATGCATGCTTTATTTGGCAGTTTAATGTTAGAAATATTCACAAATCAATCAGAATGTGGTAATTGACAAGAGACGTAATTGACTGATCTGAAGCTGACTCTGGGTTTAATATGTGTTAAAGAATGTAATATGCTTATGTGAGTGTAGATATCATCTCTTTGAATTATCTCTATGTAACCTTTACAAAGCGTTTTAATTTAACTTTTTTAAATGGCCAGGCAGGAAAACAACCAGATATAGCCTATAGATAAGATAAGATAAGATAAGTTGTTTTTTATTTGCGACTTTCATAGAGTACAGAGGAGTACAAATGAGCGAGTATAAGTGATTGACAAAAAGGTCGACATGTCTATATGATAGAGCGAAGGTACCATTTCTTCCGACAGTTACCGAATTTGGAAGATATGCTAAGAATATATAATGTAAGAGGATATAAAGTAAAGTAAAATAAACCTCTTTTGTAAGAAATTTGTTTTAAACTGTGGCCAATAAAACAATGTTTTTAGAAAACAACGTAAGAAGGTTTGAAACACACTTACAGTTTTCCCCACCCCCTCCACACACAGACACAACATCTGAAGGGAGCATAGGTGTCAGATTTTCAGAAAATGTACAATTGGCAGATCTACACACTTAGGAAATTCTGCTAAATTTGGCAGAAAAATGATGAATACCGGGTATATCTGAGTATATTTGGCATCGCATTGATTTAAAATATCAGTTCTGCTATGTTAAACTGCATTTTGGAGCTTTTCTTTTTTCTTAAATCTGGGTGATTTGAGAGAATTGATGCAGGTGAATTGTACATTTTCTGACAATCTGACCCATAGAGTAGGAGAGATACCGTTACATCTCCCTTTGTCTACCCACCCCTCCCCTAACCCCTCCCCATATATATAGCACCACTCATCATTGTCCGCTATACGCTATGCAGGTGTCCGCACCCCTCCCCCTGTAACCGCCCATACAGTAATAAGGGATTAGCCAGTTGACAAACTATTATAAGTTCTTCACCATTGCATCATTGACTGCTCCTTAGAGCCTTACAAGTGCAGAGATAGCTAGCTAGAGGTGTCTACTTGTGTGTCAATATGGGGCTTCTATGGGCTCTCACTATAAGAAGAGTGTGAGGAGAAGGGGTAGGGTGCCTAGGGGTGAAATTGTCAGAAAATTCACCGTCACCATTCTTCTCAAATAACCCATTTTCAATACATAATCAGGTCAAAATACAGTTCAACCTAACCAAACAAATTGCTAGAATCAATGTAATGCCGAATATACTCGAATTTACCTAGAATTGACCAAATTGCAGCCTAAGTTAGCAGAATTTACTAAATGTGTGCAGATCTATGGCAATTGTACATTTTCTGAGAATCTAACCCCTAGGATTCCCTGGAGACCCTACAAATAGTATAGGGAATCACAAAGAGAATGCAGTCTAGGTCCAAAGATGATAGAGTCCCTCCAAACGGAGGGAAAGCCTCTCGGCTCAAATTGCAAAATGCCATCTTAATTCCATTAAATCTTACAAGTCAATTGAGCAATGTTTTGGAGGCTTTTGTTCAGTTGCATTTGCTACAGGGCTTCTAAACTTCCTCATTCGTATTTGGAGGACCCGCTGAAATAATGTCTTCACTTATTATCGCTCACCGGCGTCAGTTTTTTCTCAGTGATTAGACTTCAAATTCTTGTATAAACATGTACCAAATAAGGTATACATGAGGTGATATTTATAAAGTGTTCAATCTAATTTAGAATAATTCACTAAATGTGTTGCTCTTCCAATTGTGCATTTTCTGAAAATCTGACCGATCTATGAGTGAGTTTGGTAAGACTTGTTTGTCGTAATAGCGGAGAATGCATCTTTAAGCAAGTTTAGAGGAACCACTGTATCTAAGAATGTGTCCTCCAGAAGCCTCTTGCTAAGAGCCATATAGTACTTTCAGAAAATGTACAATTCAACCTCGCCAATCTTCTCAGAAAACCCGACTTTAAGGCCAAAATAAAGTTCAAAATACAGTTTAACATAACAAACAGATTGCTAGAATCACTGCAATGCCGAATTTACTCAATGTGTACAGCTGCCAATTGTACATTTTCTGAAAGTCTGACCCATCTATGAGTGCGTTTGGTAAGATGTGTTTGTCGTAATAGCTGAGAATGCAGCTTTAATCAAGGCTAGAGGAACCACTGTATCTAAGAATGTGTTCTCCAGAAGCCTCTTGCTAAGGGCCATACTACTAGTGTAAGAGAAGGCTAATAGATTGTGAGATAAACAGGGTCCTTTCCTAACCCAGTTAGCGAGTCAAATGAGGAAAGAGCCCTCTCGTGGGCTGAGTCTACCTCTTGTGGGCCGAGTATACCTCTCGTGGGCCGAGTCTACCTGCCTCGGCTTGTCATCCTATGGGTTAGGTCTCCAGAAAATGTACAATTGGCCTTCACGAATCCTCTCTAATAACCCAAATTTAAGACGAAAATCAGGTTCAAAATACAGTTCAATATAACCAGACAGATTTATTAAATGAACACAATACAGAATATACTCAGATATACCAAGTATTTTATCATTGTTTACTCTAATTTAGCAGAATTTGATAGATGTGTAGTAGTGTCAAATGTGGATTTTCTGTAAATTTGACCCATATAGTGTTGAAGCAAGGTGCGCACAATAGATAGAATGTCTGGCCCTTTCTGTATCCCATGTCTCGCTGACAGTACCTGAAGGGCCAGCATACATTAAATCTAAATTAAATTGAAAAGGTTCTGTTTCAAAGGAGCACAAAACGAACACTGTGCGAGCTTGTGTGGGCCTACTAGGTGTTCCCTTTTCCCTTTATGTCATTTTTAATGGTTTAAGCCCATGCAGTCCATTTCTATGGCCGATGCTTGAAAAAGAATCGTTGCTTCATGTAGATCTGAAGCAATACAATAAATTAAGGCAATTTACGGAGGCCACCCAAGGTTAGATATTGTAGAAGGGGAGGAGAGTATTTTTTTCCTGCTTTTGTGGGTGTTTTCTGTGGCATTTTAAAAGGCGTCCCTCTGGTCGGACGGTTGTTGGCCTTATCGAACCCATTGGTGGTAGCAGCGAAACATGATCGTCGTCAACGGCCACGGTTACTTGGTTGGGGCTTGAACGTTTGGGAAAAACAGCAAATGGGGTAAAAAAAAGAATATAATGAGGTTAAAAAATGGCATCATGTGGACATGTCAGCTTCATAACTGTCAAGACGTGGAGAGTTCCTGAAACTAAAGGCCGGAAATCGGACCCTTGCTACAGCAGACGACATTTGGGTTTTACGACATTGGATTTTTACGACATTAAAGGCTTTTGCGACGCAGTTCATCTTTCAAACTTGTTCATGTTTTGGGGTGAATGACCTTGAGAATGAAACATAATGAAACATTTTCGGCGAACTCATACTGTAAAATTGACTACATTTAGTATATAATACTGATTGATTTGAAAAATGTATTTATTCTGGAACAATAACATTTCATTACGGTGATATTTTCAGTATTGCCTGATATTACAATAATGTTTAAAGTTTTTAAGGCATACTTCACTGAGTGACATTAGAGAAATAGCCAGTTAAAATAATATGTAGTAGAAATAAAAATATAAATCAATGATGAGTCGACATTTAACATTTAACATTCAAGTAGCTAGTATACAGTGTGCACTTTTTCTTGCCCTATATTTACAAACTAGATTTATGTTATTGTATGAGGTGGGGGAAGTTGTTGTATATCCGTCGGGAAGGATGAACTTAGGTATTTCGGCAAGATTATAAATAAAAGTGTTCACTTGTATATCCTTATCACTTATGGCTGTATAAATATGTTAAATAAAAAAACCAAAAAACTCTAGATCCAAACCCTCAGATCAGATAAGAATGGTACGTATGTCAGCCTACTTCGCTAATCGGTTTCCTGGCCTAGGACTCGGCGTTTTAATTGGAATATAATGATATTTTGCGGTCTTAATGGAATTATGATGGCACTTTGCGGTTTGAGGAGAGAGGCTTTCCCTTCGTTTGAAGGGACTCTCTCAACTTTGGGCCTAGACTGTGTTGTTTCTTATTTTTCATTGTATTTCACAAGCTTTAGGACTAAGAGGATTTTGGATATCGGATTTCGGATTGAAATAGGCTCGTTCCCAATATCAAGGAGAAAGGGTTGTTTTTTCAGGTACAATCAAGGACCTTGCAAATCAAAAAAGGGGACTTTTTAGGTCTCTCTCCTTGAAAATGAATACCTATACTGTTCAATATGATAATGGAGGTTGATCTTCTTGCGCGATGGAAACAGCTGGATGATTTTTTTTATCTCATTCTTCTAAGAAAACAGTGGAAAGGTGAACAAAGAAATGAGCAGATATTGTTGCTGTAGCAGGAGAAGGCAGATCTGTGAAATAGTACCCAGAACACCTTGCTTTGATACAGCACTTATACATTTCACTCGTCAAAGGAGAAACATCTAATCTAATCTATCAGAATTGACTAAATGTGTTGATCTGCCAATTGTACCGATTGGCCATAAATAATAATTTGGATCTGCAAATCCCACCACCCATATAACCACCTTCACATAGGTTTACAAGCTTATCCCTCTCTGTACATGTATATATATATCATGCTTTTATTCATTCATGATATACAGTTACAATATCACATAAAAAAGGAAAAGGTTTTTGTCCTCTGCCCCCTCGCAGTTCTTCCTCGACCGCCCTAACTAAATATAATACACCCTTAATCATTCATTCTACATAATACATAACATTACATTACAGTATATTTCAATTCACTATGTGTCAATAGACGGTTCAGGATAGGTTGTATTTCTCTGAATTTTAAATTGTGAATTTTAAATTGTGAGGTTGACACGTTGTTTCGTCTTATAACCTAATCCATTGATTAAACAATGCAATGCGCATGACAGCAGAGACTTGTTCCTACTGTCTATTAATATTTTATAATATACATCAATAGTGAGAACATCTATTTCATTTCGATAAATGTACATGTGCTGTACAAGACCAGATATACCCAGTAGTCTTCATTTTTCAGCCTAATTTAGAAGAATTCCCTAAACGAGTAGAGCTGCTAGTTGTACATTTTCTGCAAATCTGACCCATGTACAAGATACAAAGCAACATAATAGTTCCAAGCTTCTTCGACCGGGATTCTTGTCGTATTGTTGGCGATAAAAAGTTGCGATTTGTGTTCTGATCTAGTCGACAACCCATCTTCTCAGTTTATCAATTTCTGATTAAAAGATTCGCTTTAGGACGCATACCTTTATCTGCGTGGCCATACATGGGTTAAATACCTTTGTACTCCAAGGCCACGGAACCTCTTTCATGTTATGTTTGCTTCATGAGTCCTCTTTCTCCGCCCCAATGAGTAGAGTCAAAGATGGTCCAACTTAGACCGTCTTTGGTAGAGTGTAAAGTATTGGCTGCTCCGATGCGGAGGTGGGGGATGGGAAGGGGGGGGGGGGGGGGGTGAGTGAGTGAGTGAGATTGCTTTACGCCCTTATCAACACTTTGAAGTGTTATATCAAGGGCGGGAGAGCTGAGAAGGAGGCAGTTTATGACCATACCCAGGAAACAGAGATAGAGAAGAAGGGAGAGAGAGACAGAGAAAAGAGGCAGAAAGGTACTTTAAGGTCCCACCCAGGACCAGGCACTTTAAGGTCTTACCCAGGACCATAAGGGGGGGGGGGGGGGGGGGAGGGAGGGGGGATTGTCCATCTAGCCCCCAACCCACTCTCAAATTGTCAATATGACGTTTGTGCATCAAATGTGTTTATTCATTAATATCATAATATTACATATACCACTTTATTCATTATATATTAATAATTATGTTTGTACTAATGTTTAATAATTGTTTTATTTCTAAACTAGGGATAACTAATGTTTGCTACCCTCATTTATTATGTTGGTAATTTTAAAGGGGAGTTGCATGTGCCATTGCGCATGTCTGTTACAGTCCATCTTGGGATGGATTCTGTTAAAATCTGACATACAAATATGTACCAACATTTTTATCGAAAGTTAAAGGATAGGATATTTTCCCCGATATATTTTCCCCGACATGTAAATGAAAACCAAATGCATGATGGAAAGGATGGATACTTATGTTATGGAAACATAGATACAACATTATCAGGACAATTGTGCAATCGACGATTTATAAAGAAACAGCTTAGTATCGTGAAAGAAATGCATAGCCTACAAATAGCTACAAATGTGTAAGATCCTCAGAAAATGTACAAACAGGCTCAATTTTGTCTATACCTACCAATATCACTGCCCCTATGTCCCCTTTCTTTTTTCTCTGTCTCTCTCTCCCTTCTTCTCAATCTCTATTTCCTGGGTATGATCATAAATTGCCTCCCTCTCAGCTCTCCCGCCCTTGATATAACCATTTAAATGTGTTGATAAGGGCGTAAAGCAACCATTCTCACTCACTCACTCACCCTTTCTTTTAAAATAAAGCCAGAAGACTATGATCTGGCCTTACCTCTGATGTCCTTATCAGGGCGGGGCCCTATCTGTCATCAGCCTATCTATAGCTAGATAGGAGGCCAACAGGAACCATGACTTCTTTGTTCTCCCTGTTACTTGGCCTACTGGTGCCCGTTGCATAACAGGGTCAGATTTTCAGAAAATGCACAATCTACAGTTCTACACATTTCTCAAATCCTGCCATCCTGCCATCCAAATTAGAGTGAAAAATTAATAAATACTAGGTATATCTGAGTGTATTCTGTATTGTATTCATTTAAGTAATCTCTCTGGTTATGTTGAACCGTATTTTGAACCTGATTTCGTCTTAAATTTGGGTTATTGGAGGGGATTGGTGAAGGTCAATTGTACGTTTTCTGGAGACTTGACCCGACAAATCATTACTTTTTTTAAAAACAACATTGTCATTTATTTCGCAGTTTTAGCCCTAACCCACAGCTCCAATCATTTACATCAAAATAGGTCTTTTTTTCTTTTTCTTTAAAAAAAAACAAAAAAAAATTCAGGAATTAAAAATAGGTATTTGTATTCTCTTCACGTTTGCTGTACGACCGATACTTTCCGACCATAAGATGCTTTGTTTCTCACATACTCTCTTTTTATATTCATGATCCACTGCAAGGGCATCTACTGATTCAGTCTAGGTCCAAACCCTCAGATCAGATAAGAATCGTATGTCAGTGATACAGGACGCCTACTTCGCTAATCGGTTTCCCTGCCTAGGACTAGGGTTTTAATGTGAATATAATGGCATAATGTTGCGGGTGTTAATGAAATTGTTATGGTATTTTGTGGTTTGAGGCGAGAGGCTTTCCCTTCGTTTGAAGGGACTCTGTCAACTTTGAGCCTAGACTGAACATTCAAATCACATCTTTTCCTAGGCTGGTTGTTAGTCTGACAAAGATAATGACAAGAATAAGAATTACAAAGGCCTTTTATTGGTAAGTTGGACATTTTTAACAACGTTTTATTGAAAAAAGTGATGCCCATTTGCCAGGCTTTCCTTCGTTTGAAGGGACTCTCTCAACTTTGGGCTTAGACTGAATGTGCCTCTATATCCCTCTCTCTCCAGCTCAGCCCATTGTCCCTGCCACACAATGGGTGTAGACATCTGATCATGTGATAATGACAAAGAACATGTGTTCTTACAATTATAGTCTCCAATGTACATGTGCGACTGTTAAAGGTAACATGATCATGCCTCTAATACACGCATCCACACAGCGCTTAACCCTGGGTACAATAGACGGTCTATTGGGTCAGATTGTCAGAAAATGTACAATAGGCAGCTGTATACATTTAGTAAGTTCTGCTAAATTATGCTGTAATTTGGTCAATACTTGCTAATTCGAGTATATTTGGCATTGCATTGATTCTAGCAATCTGTTTGGTTAGGTTGAATTGTGTTTTGAACTTTATTTTTGTCTGAAATCTGGGTTATTTGAGAGGATTGGTGAAGGTGAATTGTACATTTTCTGGCGATTTCACCCATATTGTAATTGCTACGATGCGTTTGGATATAAAATAACATTTCGATTCGTTTTCGTTGATATTAATTGAAAATTGCTGAGGTAATTGATAGTGCTATTTGGTATAATTGTTGGTATAATTGTCACTGAGGGTGCTTTGATCGAATACGAAATAAATGAATCAAAGCAATGGGTTCTTAGGATGGTTTGTTATTATGCGAACTTACCATTGAACCATGGAAGAGGAAGAGGTATCAAGCCATTCATTACACGTTAAGAGCTCTGCCTCGCTGCAGATGGATAACTTTGATTTGATTTGGTTACTCTAAGTCTTGTTGTTGTTGTTGTTATTGTTTATTTTACTTAGGTGAGATGAGATGTTATACATTTTTTGGAAACGTTTAGAAACTTGCATCCCAACCTCTGAACATATTTTTTAAATCATCAAGTTGAAATCATCAATTAGGCATCACCATTTAATGCCAGAGAGAGAGAGAGAGAGAGAGAGAGAGGAAGAGAGGAGAGAGAGGAGAGGAAGAGAGTGAGGAGGAGAGAGAGGAGAGTGAGGAGAGAGAGGAGAGAGAGGAGAGGAGAAGAAGAGAGAGAGGGACGAGAGGAGAGAGAGGAGAGGGAGAGGACGACAGGAGAGAAAGGAGAGGAAGAGAATGAGAGGAAGAGAGGGAGGGGAAGAGAGGGAGACAGAAGAGAAACAAAATGATATTTACATGAGATCAGACAGTTAAATATTCCATGCTAAATATAACATGTTTTCTTTAGCCTTTACGTTGACATACAACTCCCATAATTGCATGTGAATCGAGATTCAAGATGGCATACATACAATTCCCCTATTGATATTGAGGGCATTCCAGTTTTACAGTTGGATTATTGGATCTTGTCTTGTCCATGCAGTCAAGGCCCAAACCCTCAGATCAGATAAGAATAGTATGTCAGTGATTGGACGCCCACTTCGCTAATCGGTTTCCTGGCCTGACCAGGCGTTCTTATCGGATTATAATGCCTTTTTGCGGTGTTAATGGACTTATAATGACACTTTGCGGTCTGAGACCAGAGGCTTTCCCTCCGTTTGAAGGGACTCTCTCATCTTTGGGCCTAGTCTGTTGTCTTACCTTTGCATGTGGCTCGTTTTACGATAACGCATCTTTGACAGCTCCCAATTTAACTAGCAATAACCTGAGAATGAAGAGAGAATATTTTAGGTCTAGGAATGTAATCCTAATAAATATAAACAAATTCGGGGAACCAACACGCCCCGGGTAATAAAAGTCCCCAATGATCTATAGCACATTTGTCAGTTTTACCAAAACGTTCATCTAATCACACATTCTTTGATCTCTGCCGGGATCCAATGCCATCATCTTTTATCATTCTACAAAATACCTATGCCTTGGGCTGAACAGCAAGGGGGCGGGGGTGGGGTACATACCCCCCCCCCCCGCTAAACTCCTGTCATAGTTTATGATTGTATATCATTATTTAGACAGCTATATCCACTTTTTCTGGAACCAAAGCCAGATTCAAATATTAAAATAATGAAATAAGATCTATCTGAGAGAGGGAGAGAGGGAGAGAAAGAGAGGGAGAGGAAGAGGATGAGAAAGGGAGACAGAGAGTGAGAGTTACATATCTTTGTGTAGCTATAGGATCGTTGGTATAAGGCCACTAAATTCTCAGATCCCAGAATAATGGCATCATTAGGTTTTAGTGATAGTTATAACAATGACGTTCTCCTAAATCCCACAACCTTGATTAATGCGTCTCCACCGCATATAATATAATCATTAATACCAATGTATTGAACCACCTGTGTGTGCATTACCCAGAATGACTTACTGCACTCCCCCCGCCCCCGCCCCCTCACCCCCCCCCCCCCCCCAACTTAACCACCTAAGTCCTACCATTCCCCCTAAGTCTACTCCCCTAACACAGATACTAAATTCACCCATTTTCCATAATATAATAATGACGTTAATGCTGGTCCCGGTTTCTTAGTTTTAAATTAAATTAAATTGAAAAATCGTGTATTACATTATCAAGCTCTGCAGGTTATTGGGTTCAAATCGATGTCCGGGTGCTTTATTCTGAGATGAACAAAAGACACAAAAGAAATAACTACCAGAACTTAAATTCGAAGAGGGAGAAACAGAAAACTTATTAAATGTATTCCTTTCTGAGGCCCGAGGGTTAGATTAGTGGTGAGAATGTTTTTGTAAGTAAAAGGTTGACAAGTATGTGGTCCTCTAGACTAATGTGTCTAGACCGCATATTGTAAAGATATTAGTATAAATCTGGTAAACCACCCTCATCATTATAGGGCATTTACCGCATTGCAGCCGATAAACTCTCCCTTTGAATAAGTAGCCCCCCCCTCCCCTTTTCCCCCTTTATCCTCTCCCCTCCCCCCCTATTTCTCCTCTCACTCCTCCCTCTCTGCCTGTCCCCCCTCTGCCTCTCCCCCTCTCCCTCTGTTCCTCTACGTCGCCTCTCCCCTCTTTATCTCTCCCCCTCTTTCTCCTCTCACTCCGCCTCCCCCTCTATCCTCCCCCTTTCCCCCTCTTTATTCTCTCTCTCCTGCCCCTCCTCTGCCCTTGCCCCTCCCCCCCCCCCCCCCCCCCCCCCCCCCCCCCCCGTCGTTATCTCTCATTAGAAAGGGCTGATTGTCGGTATGTCGTCACACAGACCGCAATCAGGACATAAAACCTGTGCAAAGAATGCCAGCTGAAATGAATGTGCAATGTAATTCCAGGCAAAAAATGTCAAATTACCAAATAGTTGTTGAAAACTGTTGATGGATGGTGTTTGTGTTTTACTTTAATGGCGCGCTGCCGCTCTCTGCAGGTTTTGGATCTGGGACGAGGTGAGAGTGGTTGAGAATGTGGAGAAGGGGGGGGGGAGGAGGAGAGAGAGAGTAGAGAGGGGGAGGAGGAGAGGGAGAGAGGTTGAGAGATTGGAGAAGGGAGGAGAGGCAGAGGGGGAGAGAGGTTGAGAGATTGGAGAAGGGAGGAGAGGCAGAGGGGGAGAGAGGGAGAGAGTGGGAGAGAGGCAGAGAGGGAGAGGTGTTGGAGAGGAGGGGAGAGTGGGGGAGGGCTTTATGAGGAAGGAGAGAGAGGAGCGAGGGGAAGAGACAAGAGAGTTGGAGAAAGAAGAGAGAGAGAGGGAGAGAAAGAGGGAGAGAGTGGGGAAGGGGTGGAGGAGAGGGAGAAAGGGGAGAGGTGAGTGAGTGAGTGAGATTGGTTGCTTTACGCCCTTATCAACACTTTGAAGTGTTATATCAAGGGCGGGAGAGCTGAAAGGGAGGCAGTTTATGGTCATACCCAGGAAATAGAGATAGAGAAGAAGGAAGAGAGAGACAGAGAAAAGAGACAGAAAGGCACTTTATGGTCTTACCCAGGACAAACAGTGATGTTGGAATTTGATATATATATATGATATATGAGAAAGAGAGACAGAATGTGGAGAGGGGAGGAGGAGAGGCAGAGAGGGAGAGGTGTTGGAGAGGAGAGGAGAGTGGGGGAGGGCCGTTATGAGGAAAGAGAGTGAGGAGCGAGGGGAGGACACAAGAGAGTTGGAGAAAGAAGAGAGAGAGAGAGAGGGAGAGAAAGAGGGAGAGAGAGAGGGAGAAAGGAAAAACAAGGAGAGTAATTCCGCGAAAGGGGGTGCTGGAGCAAAGTAAAAGAAAAATAGAATAAAAGCGAGAGTTGACTGAGAGAAAAGGAAGGAAATGGGGAGGGAGTAGAGAGTGGCTGAAAGAATGGAATAGGAGGAGAGGTATACAAGAGCAGAAAGATGGTAGGAAGCTAGACAAGAATTAGGGATATACATGTATGTTATTGAAGAGGAGAATGTAAGATAATCTAAATTTGAGACAAAAATAAGGTTCAAAATACAGTCCAACATAACAAAGTACATTGTGTGAATCAACGCAATACCACATATATTCAAATGTACCTAGTATAAATTCACAAATTTACCATGTAAGATGAAAGAAGGGTCTATAGGGAACGAGGTGAAGATGACGCACTTCACTTTTTCGGTCTGTTAGTAAACTATAATAGGGAGATAATAGGGAGATTCAGCAACCACAACGCACCAACACATCACTAACGCATGGTTCATGATCCACTGACTATTAGTACATTGTTACCGCAGTGGAGATATCTCGAGAGGTGCTAATCCGAGGGCATCTGCATTGCAGGCCTCTCGAGATATCCCCACACCGGTAATAATTAATGTACTGATAGTTAGTGGATGCGTTAGTGTTTTTGGGTTGTTTTTTTTAAAGATTTTATTTATCCAGCATCTCAAGACATGAATCACAATAAAACAGTGGAGAACAGGTAACACTAGTAAATTGTGGCCTTCTACCTGCTGCTGCATTCTACATTAACAAGTTTAAAAAAATGAACTAACACAACTATCTAAAACATATAATGGATGATACGACACATGGTAATACACAATAAAAATAAGTTGGACACAATAAAAAATAAGTTGATAGTGTGACACAATACAATAATAATAATAATAATTGTTGGTGCGTTGTGTTTGCTAAATCTCTCTATTATTCGTCTCGGATCCCTGGCCGAGTATACAACATACAGGATCAAGGGCCACCAAAAACTACATTTGCTTTCCAGGGAGAGGGGGGAGATGGCGAGGGAGAGGAGAGACAGAAGGAGGGAGCCCGGGGAGGTAGAGAGGAGAGACAGAAAGGGGGAGAGAGAGGATAGAGTTAGAGGGAGAGGTAGAGGGTAGAGAGATGAAGAGGAAGAGAGGGAGGGAGAGAGAGAGGAGAGAGAGGGAGAGATAGAGGGTATAGCGAGATGAAGAGGAAGAGAGGGAGGGAGAGAGGAGAGAGAGGGAGAGATATTTGGAGGAAGAGGTGGAGGGAGAGAGACCGGTAAAAGAAGAGAGCTAGAGGAGACTGGTAGAGAGGAGAGAGAGATAGAGGGTAGAGAGGTGACGAGGAAGAGAGGGAGGGAGAGAGAGAAAAGAGAGAATAGAGTTAGAGGCGAGAGAAAGAGGGTGGAGATTTGGAGGAAGAGAGGGAGAGACAGGGTAGAGAGATGCAGAGGAAGAGGTTGGGGGAGGAAAAGAAGAGGGGAGTGAAAGAAAAAACATGGGGAGAGAGAACGAGAGAGAGAGGAGGGACAGAGGAGAGAGGGGGAACAGAGAGAGCGGGTAGAATAGGAAACCCTCTACTTCCTGACATCCATGATAGCGACCCCTCTTTAATCCGAACACCTCCCTCTTATAGACACTTGGCCACAGACCCATGTATACCTACAATAGAAGTTTTACTATATGGGTGAAATCGACAGAAAATGTACAATTCCCCTTCACCAATCCTCTCAAATAACGCAGATTTAAGACAAAAATGACTTTCATAATACAGTTCAACCTAACCAAATAGCTTGCTAGAATCAATGCAATGCCGAATATACTCGAAATTACCTAGTATTGACCAAATTACAACGTTATTAACAGAATTAACTAAATGTGTACAGCTGCCAATTGTACATTTTTTGAAAATCTGACCCATATGCACATATATATATTCCCTGGCAATTTCGTGGAAAGACTGTACTCATAGTAGCCTATACAATGAAATCGTCCTTTCCTCGAGTTTTGCGTACTCGTGGAAACTCGCAGCATACGAGATTCGTTACGGCTCGGTGAACCCTCCACTCCCGGGAGTGCGAGAGTGGCGAGAGTGTTTGTAAACAACCTATGACGTCACACCGTTTAGAGGATTACGTAACTCACTACCCAGACCTTTAGTGGTTGCATTCGGGTAGGTTCAGTGTGCACCGAATGCACCATTTCACTAATTCCCTGTGGGGGGGGGGGGGGGGCCTCTGAGACATGGGAAAGGAAACTAATGCCAATGCAAACATGTGGGAGGCCCATATGCAGGGGGGTGAAGAGGTGAAGGGGGTGTGACCAACTTTATTTTCAACCAACTTTTTTCTGAAACATTTTTTTCCGACCAACTTTATTTCGACCAACTTTATTTCGACCAACTTTTTTTTACGACCAACTTTTTTTCGACTTACTATTTTTACGACCAAATTTTTTTTTCGACCCAACTTTTTTACGACCTGCCAACTTTTTTTACTACCCAACTTTTTTACGACCCAACTTTTTTAATGACCAACTTTTTTTCGACTAACTTTTTACGACCAACATTTTTTTACGATTTTTTTTTATGAAAGAATGTCTGTCCACACATTACTCATTATTAATAATAATCCACACATTACTCATTATTATTAGTATTATTAAGGAGGGGGAATTAAAGGGGAGGGAGAGCAAGGGAGGTAGTCGGGGAGGGGGAGGAGAAGGAAAATTGATAGATGTATAGGTGTGTGTGTGTGGGGGGGGGGGGAGTGCAAATTTGTTTCCATGAAACCCTATTATATCAGTCATCCTCCTCTCTCCTCTCCCTCTCTTCTCCTCCTCCTCTCTCTCTGTCCCTCCCTCTCTCTGCCTTCTACACCTTAGGCCTACTACCCAGACGTAGGCCCCCTGTGATTTTAGCAATTTTTGGCAATCAAATTAATATCTCCAAATTAAAATAAACATCCAGTAAATTGTTGGATTCCTATAAGAAGTAGAAACACAACTGCCTCTACAATCCAAGTGCCGAAGGCACTTGTCTATACACAAAAATGTCAAAAACTTCAAAGCCCCAGATAAACAGATGCTTGCTTCAGTGGCCTGGATATCTACTAGTGAATGGGGCATGTTGCATAACAAAATCCTTACCTGAAATGTTCCTTGGTAAGCTATTTATCCTTGGCCAGGTCGGAAATTCCTACTGTAGCAATACAGATTAGCTTTGTCTTCATTTATTTCTTTTGTAAAAGTCCTTCCTTACAAGTATAGCTAGGAAAGGTAGTATAGCTAAGAGAGGACAATCTTGAGGAAAGATTTGTTATGCAACGGACCCCTGGATTTCTACCAGTGATATATTTACCTTCATCCAGGCCAAATCCCTTAGCTTTCCAGGTACATGTCCTTATACATGGTTTTTAGTATTGTGTTATGGGTCAGATTGTCAAAAAGGTACAATTCACCTTCACCAATATTCTCATATAACCCAAATTCAAGACAGAAAATGAGGTTCAAAATACAGTTCGCCATAGCCAAAAAGATAGCCATAATCAACGCAATACCGAATATACTCGGATATGCCTAGTATTTATCACTTTTCATTCTATTTTAGCCGAATTTACTAAATATGTAGAGTTGCCAATTGTACATTTTCTGATGATCTGACCCATGTATATTATTTGAATATTTGATATAAGAATCAGAACACTATAAGTAAAATGTTCCTATGAATTAATGTACGTATACTTATAAATAGCAAGAAACAATGTCACCAGATAAATATTTAGATTAAATTGATCATTAACATACAAGAAGACCTGTGTAGTTTCACAGGAGGCAGTAAATAATCCCTTTTCTGACTTATGTAACTGTGGTACCATATGGAAATAAGATCATTACATACATGGGTCAGACTTTCAGAAAATATACAATACAACTTCACCAATCCTCTCAAATAACCCAAATTTCAGACGAAAATAAAGTTCAAAATACAGTTCAACCTAATGTAGAATCAATGCAATGCCGAATATACTCGAATTTACCTAGCATTGACTAAGTTGCAGCCTAATGTTGCAGAATATACTAAATGTGTACAGCTGCCAATTGTACATTTTCTGAAAATCTGATCCACATGATACATAATTAAACTGATCTGGGGTAATGCTGGATGAGTTAACAGGTAAATCAAAACTATAAATCTCTTAGTCTTCAGCCTGAGGATTGACCTATTTTGTTTTGTTATATTATATCATTATTTAATGGGAGGTCGTTTGGAAGACCTGCATTAATGCAGATGTCCTTACCCACTTCCTGGATATTAGAATTGATGTTATTAAGTGATCATACTATAATGAACAAGTCAAATGTAACTGTATATTAATCCTGAATAAAAGTATTATATATATATATATAATTTTATAGATGAAAGGAGGAGATGAAGAGAATGATTCCAAAGAGAAAGGACACGAAGGGACGAGTAGAGGAGAGAAGAGTAGAGGAGAGAAGGGGAGAATAAAGAAAGAGAAAGGAAGTGACAGAAGGGAGAGAAGAAAAGAGAGAAACGGTCAGTGCAGATTGACAGGGTAGAGAAAGAGCTGAGAGCAAACAAGAAAAAGGAAGAAAGAACAAAAATCAAAGGGAGCAGGATAACAGAGAGAAGGGAAGAAAAGAGAAACAACAGAGAGAATTGGAGGCAAGAGACCAAAAATAAGAGTGAGTGAGTGAGATTGGTGGCTTTACGCCCTTATCAACACTTTAAAGTGTTATATCAAGGGCGGGAGAGCTGAGAGGGAGGCAGTTTATGATCATACCTACGGAATAGACCAGAAATCATACCAATGGTTCAATAACTACCTTTCAGACAGACGTCAGAGGGTAGTGCTGAGGGGTGGATCCTCCTCCCTTAAACCCGTCACATGTGGTGTCCCCCAGGGTACCTCCTTGGGGCCACTACTATTCAGTGTATACATTAATGATTTACCTGAGGTCGTTAAAACAAGCAAAATCCAGTTATTTGCAGACGACACTATATTATATGATGATAGAGCCCTTGGGGCCAATAAGATTGAATCACTCCAAACAGATCTTGATAGCATAGTAAAATGGTGTGCTAATAATAAAATCTCGCTTAACATCTCGAAATGCAAAAGCCTAACCATCAGGGCTAAGATTGACCATAAAAACGTGGTGCAATATAACATCGATGATCAAATAATGGGTGATGTTGAAGCATACAAATACCTCGGAATTGAACTTGATAGGCAGCTTAACTATAAGAGATTCATGTGTAAAAAAATCAACACTGTTAGATCTAGGGTGGGGGCCATGTCCAAACTGTATGGAGCGTGTAGTAAGAAAACTTTATCACTCATTTATAAAACTATGATATTGCCAATAATTGATTACGGCGATGTTTTTTATGGTTCTACGACCCAAGCATACCTTCAAAAGCTCCAGACACTGCAAAACTCTGCGCTAAAAATAATATTGCACCTACCAAAGTACACCAGTACAAAAGAAATACACAAAGAGTTAAAAATTATCTCGCTAAAAACTAGGCGCGAAGCACATGGTTTGGAAATTCAGGGGCGGCGGAACAGATAAAATATTGGGGGGGCAAACTTTTTTGGGGTGGGGGGGGGGGGGGGCATAGAGGATGAATTTGCATTACCCTCCAATACTATAATAGAATCGAAATATTTCACACAAACCCAATACTTTCAACTTTCATCAGCATCAGCATGGCATACTACCATACTTTTGAATACTTCTTAGAATTTTAATGTGGTACGCTATAACCCAGCTTATCCCAGCCCATAAGGCGTGGGGTCTGGGGCCCGCCTACGGCCCCAGAAGCCAGACGTTTTTCCCTTAGACTTGAACTCATTTTAGGCATTTTTTTGGGTGTTGAATCTATTCTCATTGGGATCTAAAATGTTGTTTTTTATAGTTTTACAATTTTTTTCTTACATGGCTCAGATTTTCAGACAATGTACAATTTGTCTTTAAAAATCCTTTCAAATAACACAAATTTAAGACAATAATGATGTTCAAAATTCAGTTTAACACCACCAAACACATCCTTTAAATCAACTCAATACCAAATATATTCAGATATAACTAGTTTTGACCATTTTTCAGTCTTAAATTAGCAGAATTTACTAAATATTATGTAGATCTGCCAATTGTACATTTTTCTAAAAATCTGACCCACATGTATTTTGGTGAGATGCTTTTAGGTACAATTTAAGAATACTATAAACCAAATCTGGTGACTAGCCTACCATCTATCATCTTCATTTGTGCATTTTTCAAACATTTAAAAAGATATATTATATAAATCACTAAGATGTAGGATATGAATTTGGTGATGAATACGGTGGGGGGGGGGGGGGGGGGCAGGGGAGAATTTTCAGGGCGGCACCTTTTTTGTGCAGACTCTGAGGGGGGGGGGGCGGCAAGGAGGAACCAAGGAATCTCGCACAAGACTTTAAAGGTGTGTGGGGGGGGGGTTCATACAATAGACAGTGAGAGGAAGATATAGGAAAGGGAGGAGGGCGAGAGGGAATGAGAGGGAGAGGGAGGGGCAATGAGAAAGAATATCGCTATACAGAAATGAAGTTCAGCCAGAGTCATCAAGGACAATACTTTTTTTTACTGATTCTCTTAGTTTTTACATAAATGATGTGTAAACTTTCTGCTTTTAATATTCATGATTTATGATTAGTCTTACCACTGTATGCTGTGAGTTATTTTTTTTGTCAAATAAAATGTTCACATTACAACAAAATTATTGGGGGGGGGCAGGCCCCCCCCTCAATATAATTATGGGGGGCAAGTGCTCCCCTTGCCCCCCTCCCCCTGGTTATGCCGCACCTGCACCAAAGAGATCTCAATTGTAAATAAATCCTTTTGGAAAATATCAATTTTGTGACTTGTGACTCATTTTCCTGAAACACATCACAATGTGTTTATTCAGAGTATTTACAGCAGCAAACCAGAATATAGCGGGGATTGAAATATATCACTATTGTGAAATATCTCAAAATAAAAACTTGTTTTTAAAAAAATATCATGCCCTTGTCCCTCATTCATCTCTCATCTCTTAATTAACTCTTCTCCCTCATCTCTCTCCTCTCTTCTCTCAACTCTCCCCTCTCGCCTTTCCCCTTTTGAGAGGACAGTTTGGTCACACTAGTTAAAACGTTTCTAATCCAATTCCTTGCATACCTTTGATACTATGCATGTGATGTGTTACAAGGAAATGAGTTACAATATTATACTTTTTATTTCCCATATCTTTGATATTTTAGTAAGGTAGTAAGGTGAGAAGAATATTGATAGAGAGGGAAATAGACAGTGAGAGGAGAGAAAGATATATCAAGGTAGAGGGAGGAGGGTGAGAGGGAGAGGGAGGGATGCAGGGATAGATAGGCATTGAGAAAGAAGATTGATATAGGCCTACAGAAATGAAGTTCTGAATCAGCAAGAACAACAATTTTTTACTGATTCTCTTAGTTTTTACATGAATGATGTCTGAATTTTCTGAACTTATTATTTATGATTTCATTAGTCTTACTACTGTGCACGTTGCATAAGCGTCTGTGAGTGACATTCTTTGGCGAATAATTTGTTCACATTTCAACCAAATTATTGGGGGGGCCATGCCCCCCCAATATAATTATTGGGGGGGCAAGCGCCCCCCCTTGCCCCCCCGGTTCTGCCGCGCCTGGGAAAGGGCCTTCATAAGATCACTAGATGACAAAAATACTGATAATAGGGCCATAGGACTCAGGAGCCTAAAGAAAGGTAGGAAACTGAAGGTGCCCACTCCAAAAAACGAAATCTTTCGGAGATCGTACCTCTATTCCCTGCCCAACTTATGGAACTCTCTTCCTAGTGAAGTCCAATTATTACCAAACAGGAAAGAGTTCAGAGGCTACCTAAAAAATAGATACCCTCTTGACTTCGATCCCCACCTTAAGGAACCTCAGACAAGCTGAGGAGACATATCAGATGATATCACGAACTGATCAACATTCATTGTATGACTTGTTGACAGTAAAATAGGGGGCGGGGAACTATAATCTATTTAAGAGTGTAAATCCTTTCTTGCAACAAGATCGATATAACGATACCATGGGAGGGGGGATAGAAACCTACACTGTTTTATTGTATTGTTTTGTTCTGTAAATATATGTTATAGTAGCGGCGCTCCACCACTACAAGTACTGACTGTGAGAGAACTCAAATGTTTTACTGTTTACTGTTCTTGATGTTTTAGGCCTCCAGTACAGGAGACCAATGTACAGGAGAAACCAAGCTTTGTAATATCATTGTGTTTTACTCCAGGATGCTGTAGTAGGAAAATTTTTAATCACTGTACTAGACAACCACATTAAACTAAACTACATTAATGTCCGTTATCACAAAACAATTGACACTTTAATTACAAAACGGACCATAAACAGTCTCAAACATCATGACTGACCATTGAACACTATTTTACTAATATCAGTTAAAACATCAGCTATGTTCAACAAATGAGATTTGCCCCGGAAGACCTGCGTGCCACTTGGCTTGCAGACGGTATATTCGTTTCTGATTGTATGTATTGTCTGTTCAGAATAAAAATCCTATATATATACCCAGGAAATAGAGATAGAGAAGAAGGGAGAGAGAGACAGAGAAAAGAGACAGAAAGGCCCTTTAAGGTCTTACCCAGGACCAGGCACTTTAAGGTCTTACCCAGGACCACCAAAAATAAGCGATAGATAAGAACAAAGATAACGGTTAGATAGAGGAAGAGAGGACGGGACCAAGAGAGATAGAGGGAGAGAGGGAAAGAGACGAGGGACATAAAATAAAGGAGAGAGATAGGAGAGAAGGAAAGAAGGAGAGAAGATGACGAGGTGAAAGTGAGTGGATAAGAGAGGGGTAGTTCTAAGGCGAATGCTATAAATCCAGGATACTATTCTGAATCCATTTATAATTGAGCCTTCCAGGATTTCATAACCTGTGTCAGATTTTCAGAAATTGTACAATTCACCTTCACCAATCTTCTCAAATAACCCACATTTCAGACGAAAATAAAGTTCAAAATGCAGTTCATCCTAACCAAACAGTTTGCTAGAATCAATGCAATGCCGAATATACTCGAATTTACCTAGTATTAACCAAATTGCAGCCTAATTTAGCGGAATTTACTAAATGTGTACAGCTGCCAATTGTACATTTTCTGAAAATCTGACCCGTCTAGGAGCTGTCTGTCTGTCTGTGTGTCGGTCCTTCACACCTCACCTGTGGCGTTCCAATATGAGTGGCACTAGGGGTGCCCTCATATGGGTCAGATTTTCAGAAAATGTACAATTCACCTTCACCAATCCTCTCAAATATAAACCTAGATTTAAAACTAAAATGAGCTTCAAAACGTTGTTTAACATAGCAAAACAGATACTTTAAATCAACACGATACCAAATAATTACACTCAGCTATACCCGGTATTTATCATTTTTCAGTCTAATTTAGCAAAATTTCCTAAATGTGTAGAGTTGCCAATTAGGCTAATAATGACGTGTCATTATAGGGCATTGAATGGGTGGCGCCACCTTCACGACTTAGAACTGAACTCTGGGCCAAAGTCTGTCAGACACGCCACTTGGACCTTCGCTCGCACCCTAGTCAGAAGCGAAATCCTTGTTGTGATAACCTCCGCTATGCCTCCCAAACCTACCGCTACCACAAAAGCCGCTAAAAAGGCAGAGAAGGCCGAGAAACTAAGACAGCAGGAGGAGGAAAGGCTTCTTAAACAAACGCAAATAATAGTCAACGACCGTAAAGACGAGGAGGAAACTTATGAAGAACAAGACTTCACGCCAGAGGAGAGGGGCCGAGCACGCCAATATGGCGGAATCCGCGGACGAGCATGCTTTACGGGAATCTGCCGGCGGGGAAGATGATGTACCGCCTCAGACGCCCAACAAAGTATTGCCCAGACGTGGTTTACGTGCCAAACGAAAGACTATCGTTACTCCTAAAAGGCGTGGAAGGCCAAAGAACGCCCCAGTAGTTTGTGCTAATCCGATGCAGCAAATGTCAGATATGCTACAACAGATCTGCACCACAGCCATTCAGACTGCGTCAGCCAGTGTCAGTCATCGTGACAGTTACACGAGGCAGCGGCAGTCACCGCCGGCGTCGCACCAAGTATACCGCACGCCTAAACGGTCTAGAGTGGATGTTTCACAAATTGACTTTGAGCAAACCCAAACTGAGGACTCGGACGATACTATAGTGACATTTAAACGCCCCCGGGAAAGGCAATTTACGAGAGATAGCCACCGTCACCATCACGGACGGAGGAAGAAGAAGCATAGTGACTATAGTGACAGCCCGCCTCTACGCAGCCGGCACCCGGCATACTCTTATAGATCACGCCAGCCCGCAGACAGTTCGGAGGAGTCAGCTTCAGATAGTGACTCGCTCCCTTCTCCTCGTCGCTTAACAGCAAGACATCGCTCTTCGAAGGTTGTTAAGCGAGCCCTTGACGCACAGTACAGGTCGACAGGAAGACGAGGTAGGGTTGAAATTTTCAATGCGCCTGAAACTTCTCTACCGCCAGATATGGCGGCACGTATCAAAAAACAGAAGAGAGAGTTGTCCCTTGCTGAATATACCTGCGGCTTCGCACGCATGACCATGAATAATGTAAGATACGGGTCGACATCGTGGTTTATGCTCCACCATCTCGCAACTCTAGCTGAGGATACAGCTCTCCGCACTTGGGATTCGGCGCATGCATGGTCTCAGGCGTGCCTGGATCTTATCCTGGAGGAGCAAAATGAGTGGTCCCACACTGATGTATTTAATGATTACCGTGTAAAAATGGCCTGGGACACACAAGGTGCAAGAAGCGTGGATACTAATACGAAGGCAAACAACCAAGCAATCTGTAGAGACTTTAATTTTGACAACTGTGCCCACAAGAACAGCCACACGGATGGCAATACCAGGTTTCTACATGTGTGTGGTTATTGTTTTTTCGCAATGAAAGAGAGAGAGAACGCCCATGCCGTCAAGGATTGCCAAAATAAAAGAACAGCTCAAGCCAATTTACATAGCGGCGACGGCGCTGGCCGAAGGAATAACCAACCATTTCACAAGAAACCAGCATCTCAGGCTTCAAAAAACTCTTAAACTCCTGTTCCATCATACAATCCCAAACGATCGGTGAGTTGACCAACTTTCAAGACAATCTAAACTGTGCAATTAACTCTGAATCTAATGAATATGTCGGCGTCAGATCATATGTGCCATGCCCCATCCAAGATGGCGGCGCCCATACTAGCGAGAGCGGGCAAGCCAACATGGCAGCCGCTTCTCGTGTAAAATCTCGTGTCCCACGCGATTCTCGCAAGGAACGAGAACACAACCAAAATGGCCGACATAAACACGAACAATCCGACAGAAGCCATTCTGCCGTAGACAAATCTATCTCTAGAGTTAATATCAACAAAGTTGGGTCAATTCAAACCATTATAAATGTGAACAGGAGAAACAGTGAAGCAATCGATGGCGCAATGTGTAATTCTAATGACAATTTCGTACAATTCCAGGCAGAAACTCACGCCCACGACCGAGAACTTGACTCCAAAATACAAGCGAGTGACGGCGAACAAGCCACGAGAGAGGTGCCTACCTTTCTTCAAAATGTACAGTATCCACATTACGAACAGGTGTTTAATGAACAGGAACTAGTGACCAATGACTTAGACGTCTGTGAGTATGAATTAAATCAAACTTCACTCAACAAATGTGACAGTGATAGCCCACAGAACATTGCCTTTGATGCATATACAAACTGGCCATACCCTGATCTTTATATGGACTCTAAAATGGCTGGCATTTATGAAAAGGTTAAAATCTACAATGTTCCCAACTATAAAGGTGCAAAAATACCACTCGAGTTGACGCTTAATATTGAAAAATGGTCAGACATAGCTACAGGACATAAAGGTGACAAAATGGTGTTAGAAGGCGTGAATTTTGGTTTTCCGATGCAATATGTCGGCGGGCCTCGCTACTATGCACAGTCAGTGGTGAATCATCCGTCAGCACAGCAGCATATGGCGCATGTTCGAGATTATGTAAAGGAAGAAATGGAACATAACGCCATGTCCGGACCGTACAAACGGCCACCTTTCACCCCATGGTTAAATGTCAGTCCGCTTATGACTCGTCCAAAATCTGATACAACCTCCAGGAGGATTATAGTGGACTACTCCTTCCCGGAGGGGGGCGTCAATGATAAAATATACAAAAATCGATACAATTGTGCGCCAGCATATCACCAACTACCCACTATAAATTGTGCAGTCGAGATTATTCGAAAAATGGGCGTGGCTCCTGCTATGGCTGTGATCGACTTGAGCCGCGCATATAGACACTTTCCTCTCTGCCCGTTAGACTGGCCGCTGACGGCAATCATGGTAGATGACGCCTATTACATCGATAAGGTGCTCCCCTTCGGGGCTCGTAGTTCTGCCTTTGTAATGCAGTCTGTGGCGGAGTTTATAGTGCGTGCTTTGCAGAAGAAAGGCGTAACAGCAAAGCAGTACTTGGACGATTTACTTATAATCGGTGAATCTGTTGAGGTAGTAAAATGTCAAATGCAACTAACAATCGAACTTTTTACAGATTTGGGATTACAGGTCGCACGCAAAAAGCTCCAAGGCCCTAGCCACGCAGTAAGGTGGCTGGGAATTGACATTAATACAAAAGAAAATCGCCTCTCAATACCTCTTTCTAAACTTGCAGAAACAAGTTCCTGCTTGGCAAATACACTGCGTCAACACCAAATAACAACAAGCGCCATGCAATCTCTGGTTGGTAAGATCGCACACGTCGCCAAAATTATCGCGCCTGCACGCCTATTCATGCAACGACTTCTGGCTGGCCTCCGTGCAGCCGCAGGAGACAAGGTCACCATCTCCCCCTACATAAAGTCGGACTTGAAGTGGTTTCTAAAATACACAGAAGCCTTCAACGGAAAAGCCATAATTCCGCGTCAACAAGTAGTGGAACACATATGGGCCGACGCTTGTCTAAAGGGAGGGGGTGCTACCAACGGTCACCACGCCTATATGTACACATTCACGCCTGAAATGTTGTCTGAGAAATCCATCAACCACTTGGAGGCAATCAATTGCCTGGCAGCTGCTCGGTTCTTTACAAAATCCAGGCACGCCGGGGGCATAATAAGGATCCACTGTGACAATACTGCGGCGGTGTTTGCTTATAGAGATGGTAGAGCTAGAGACCCGACTCTGGGTGCTTGCGCCAGGGCGCTCTGGTATCATTCAATGAAATTTCAAGTCCGATATGAGTTTGTCCATGTCCCGGGCGTACAAATGGTCATCGCTGACGCACTCTCTCGGGCAGCTCTCTCTTCTGAAGAATTATTCAAAGCTAAAGACATTGCAAAAGAAAATGACATTTATATTTCCTGTGCTCGTGATAATATGTTCAACATTCATATGTTCTATTAGGCAGGCAACCTAGGCACCTCGTGGAAGCTGCTCAGGCCAGACAACGCCAAGCACATCGCCCGGGGACAGTCGCAAATAGGCATGCGGCCGTCAGGAAGTATATCGCATTCTGCAAAGCTGTGGGCCACAATTTCAAGCAACCTTTTCCGGAGCTAATATGCTGGTTCATCGAATATTTAGCTAAGTATACCAAAGTCCCTGCTACTATCATAAACACTATTACAGGCGTCAGGACGTTCTTCAAGCTGACGGGGTATGCCTCGGCATCTCTCTACCATCCGCGGGTCGCCTACGCCATAAGGGGCCTGCAACTGACGCTCAGGCATGTCCCAAAGCCGAAGCTTCCTGTCACGCCACAGATCTTGAAGAAAATACTGTTGAATATACACCTCCTCGACTTTCCTACGCACATCAGAGTTGCTATCCTTGTCATGTATATGGGCATGTTGCGTCAGAGCAATCTCGCCCCCAGATCTGGTGCCATCTTTGACGCCACTAGACACCTGACGCGGGGAGACTGCAGAATAGCATCGGATGGCTCATATATCTCCATAAAGTGGTCGAAATCAATGCAATCATCGCGCCAGGCCACGATCTTATTTGTCCCGACGACAGATGATCCAGTGTTCTGCCTCCGCAGAGCCCTTCTACGCCTCGACAAACAGGCGCCGACAAGAGAGTCGAGCTCCCCACTACTACAATTCCCTAACGCCCGACACATGACCATTAACTATATAGTGACTCAATGGAAGCGCCTTCTCAAAGCTGCGCACCTTGATTCACGCCTTTTCTCCTTACACAGCCTTCGCCGAGGGTCGGCGTCATACGCTTACAACACTGCCGGAGCCTCTCTCCAAGATGTCAAATCTCACGGGACGTGGGCGTCCGACGCGGTGGCGTCGTATATACGCCCCTTTTCTTCCACAAGAACATCTGTCCATCACGCCCTTAAGCGACTCGCCTAGCGAATCCCCCTGGTTATCTCTTTTAATCTTCAACTATTTATTACCCAGCAATTTCAACAGACAATGTGATATTTATGTGATATAATACACCATTTATTTTATTCAACAAATGAAAATGTTCATCGCTGGATCTTTATAACCCTTTTACCCAAAATAATAAACAAAATGTATTTTAATTTACTCTTCGCCTCCTCATTTAATGAGGCTAATAATGACGTGTCATTATAGGGCATTGAATGGGTGGCGCCACCTTCACGACTTAGAACTGAACTCTGGGCCAAAGTCTGTCAAACACGCCACTTGGACCTTCGCTCGCACCCTAGTCAGAAGCGAAATCGCCCACCCTCCGCCCTAAATCTTTTATCAAAAGATTACACAAAAAACTATCCCACGAAGGGTTATCTCTTTTAATCTTCAACTATTTATTACCCAGCAATTTCAACAGACAATGTGATATTTATGTGATATAATACACCATTTATTTTATTCAACAAATGAAAATGTTCATCGCTGGATCTTTATAACCCTTTTACCCAAAATAATAAACAAAATGTATTTTAATTTACTCTTCGCCTCCTCATTTAATGGTACATTTTTGGAAAATCTAACCCATATGTTCCTGCCCACTCTACCTGCCTTCTATAGACTCTACATTTAATGTAATGTGCAGGGTTTTTTTTGTAATGATTCTGTTCCATATTCTGGACTCTCTGTTTTAAACTGTTTATTCCAATGTTAGTATGGATGAATTACTCTAGTATTCGCAGTAGTTTATGTACGTATACATGGGGAAGGTTATTAGAAAATGTACAATTCGATTTCATCAATCCTATGAAAAAAGAATCTAATTAATACAAAACTGAGATTCAACAAAATAATTCAACATAACAAAACACACAGTTCGGAGCATAATACCGAATATATTCATATACCAATACCTATTAGTAGAGGGGGGTTTTTTTCGACACGCTTTCTGACGATCGGACCGATATGTTAAACATAATATTATTATACATGGACAAAATATACGTGTACACATACATGCACATAACTTATACATATTATCCATACATAATATACACAAAATATATAAAACATTGTTATACATTACGACATATACATGTATATAAGTTCTAATCTTACTGTATAAAGCATCTCAGAGCAAGATAACTGAGACAAATAGAAACAGAATTTATGCGCTCTAACAGTTGTTTACGTTTCCATAGCTACGGCAAAGGGAAATACGTAATTCAGCTATGGCTTATGAATGTGATACATGAGATCTCGCGTGATCTCGTATTGCTCTAGTACAATATTATGTAACAAATCTGTCAAACTAAGGCAAGTGGGTATGTGATGAGATTGATATATCTTCAGCACCTGTCATACAGGCACAGTTGGACATAAGACACTACTTCTCGCTCCTGTCATTGTATAATAATTATAATATAGCACTAGTGCGGTATCGGGTTTCATATTAGGGTGATGTAATATAGTGAGTGCTGTCAGTGTTAGCTTGTTCTTAAGATTTTATCTTATTTCACTTTTTTTTTATTTTCCATCACATCACATCACATTATAACAATTTTATTCCCAGCTTAAGTTGAATAAAACAAGTAATAGATCTTTATCAGATTCTATAATCGTTAATTAATTTACCTATAAAAGCTGTTACATTATGCATACATTTCGATTTCGAAGCAGTAATTCATGTCCTAGACAAAAAGGGAGTATATTCACACCGTCAAGGCAGATATTGTGCTATAAAATAGTTGAATTGAATTGAATTGAATTGAGAAATCTTTCATTTGTTGTGTGGTTCCAGTTATATTAATAAGATATGCTGGGATAATCTAGGCTGATTTTAGACGCAATGTGAATATTTGAAGCTTATTTCTCAGTTAAGACCGATCAAAATCTAAATATCTTTTCCCTTTGCTTTTTTCTCCAAACATATTCATTCAAGAGGTTAGACAACATTACACTGTTAGGAGGATACATCTACATTTACGTCAGAAAATGTACAATTCAACTTCACCAATCCTCTCAAATAACCCAAATTTCAGACGAAAACTCAGTTCAAAATACAGTTCAACCTAACCAAACAGATTGCTAGAATCAATACAATGCCGAATATACTCGAATTTACCTAGTATTGACCAGATTGCAGCCTAATTCAGCAGAATTTATTAACTGTGTACAGCTGCCAATTGTACATTTTCTGAAAATCTGAACCTTTATATTGCAACCGTCAATATGTGATACATGAACGTGTTGATCCTGCCCTACCTGCATCATGTACCCTGCCCGTGATCCATGGGTGCTTTATGTGAAATTGAGTGGTGTATAATTGTAATTTATGGTGCACATTGGTGGGGAAAACTGTAACTTTCTTTTACATTATTGTAATGGGGGCTTTTTAAACAGAAATATCTTCTCAGTAATACTACTTCCTCCCCCTCCTCTTGTTCTTTCTCTTGTTCTTGTTCTTGTTTATCGTCCTTTTCCTCTTCTTCTTCCTCTTCTTCTCCTTCTTCTCCTTCTTCATGTTCCTCTTCTTCCTCTTCCCCCACACACTGTAGTCTTCCCCTACTCCTATTTCTGAAAACCCGACCCATACTTGGGTCAGATTTTCAGAAAATGTACAATTCGCCTTCACCAATCATCTTAAATAACCCACATTCAAGACAAAAATAAGCTTCAAAATCCAGTTTAACATAACAGAACTGATACTTTAAATCAATGCGATACCAAATATACGCATATTTACCCGGTAGTTCTCATGTTTCAGCCTAACTCAGGAGAATTTTCTAAATGTGTAGAGCTGTCAATTGTACATTTTCTGAAAATCTGACCCACTTAGGCTTCCATTTAGTTGTGATCACCTGTCACCAGCGGCTTCCTTCCTGTCTTGTTATAATTGTTTTGATCTGCTTAGCCTAATTCCATAATGCTACTAAGTCTACTTAACTTTCCCGTTAATTTGCTTTGTACTTACCTATATATTCCTTCTGGATGTCATTTTTCTTTTCCCTTTTTTCCCTGGATGTTATTTTACAAATAGTTTGGAGGAGTACATCTATAAATGTCCACATACTTTATATTTGGTTGTATTTGAGATGAACAGATCCAGGGTCAAAATACAAGATTCTAAATTGGGGAGTTGTGTGTATGGGGGGAAGGGGGGGGGGGGGGGCATGACAGCAAACACATGAAAATACAACTTCCCAATCATAACAAAACACCACAGAAACAATTCCATTGTTTCATCAGTCAGTACTAGAAAGCCCTAATGGCCCCCTAACTTTTAGGGGTCAGGTGATTCCCATTAACACTTTTAGCCTTAGCCTTAAGCTTATCGCTGTATGTGGTGAACTGCAACGCTCGAGGAATGTGGCTTTCTGGACTATACTGTCATGTATTCCCAATTTCATACATTTGTTTGTTATACATTAGGAAGAAAAAACCATTGTCATTTTTTAAGTTTCACAAACTCTCAGATAGGCCTACCTACTAAACTGTTTTTTTGACAGAAAACCTAAAAGAAACACGTCTGAAGGGACTTTCTCAACTTTGAGTCTAGACTGGAAATGCATTTGCCAGCCAAAGGCACAGAAGCAGATGCCATTGTTCCATCTCTTCTGAGCACATACTGAGTGGTCCTGGGTATGACCATAAAGTGCCTTTCTGTCTCTTTCCTCTGTCTCTCTCTCCCTTCTTCTCTATCTCTATTTCCTGGGTACGATCATAAACTGCCTCCCTCTCAGCTCTCCTGCCCTTGATATAACCTTCAATGTGTTGATAAGGGCGTAAAGCAACCAATCTCACTCACTCACTCCACACCACCACCTCCACCACCACCACACCACCACCACCAACACAAGATATACAGGCTGGAGTGGAAGGCATTGTTAGCGCATGTAATACATCCCTAATGAAGGATAGCTCAGACTAAAAGAGATGATAGACATAAGGAAGGAGGGCCATTATTCTCCCTTCTCCTCTACACACTTCCTCACCCCATGACAATGGGTCAGGGGGTGGGTAAGTGTACAACCGCCAGATTTACAAATTTAGTAGATTCTGCTCAATAAAGTGGGAAGAACCCAAATTTAAGACGAAAATTAGGTTCAAAACACAGTTCAACATAACCAGACCGATTTATTGATTGAATACAATACAGAACATACTCAGATATACCTAGTATTTATCAATTTGCACTCTAATTTAACAGAATTTTGAGAGACGTGTAGAACTGTAGATTGTGCATTTTCTCCAAACCTGACCCAAATACTTGGCATATCTGCATGATATTGATTTCAGTATCTGAGTATATTGATATCTGAGTATATTGATATCTGAGTGTATTGATATTGAAAATGATGAATATTTAACATATCTGAGCATACTGATATCTGAGTGTATTGATATTGAAAATGATGAATATTTAACATATCTGAGCATACTGATATCTGAGTATATACTTATATTGAAAATAATAGAAACTTGGCATATTTTAAAATATGAGTATATTGATATTGAAAATAATAAATACTTGGCATATTTGGTTTTGCGTCAATTAAAAAAATCAATTTGGTCATGTTCAACTATATTTTGCTCTTCATTTATTTGTCCTATATTATATATAGAACTTTTATTCTGATCAAAATGACATACAGAAAAGGACAGTCGCTTCTACGAGTATTTCTCCCAGCTCACCCAAAATGTGGATTGTTTGAGGCGAATTGTACACTATTGGGCGACTTCCCCCACATATGTGACAGGTTGGTGTACAAGGGTGAAGATGTATAGGTGCAGTGTTTTTGTACTTTTCATCGCCCTCTTCACATTGCATTGAGACTGTGGTTAACACATATGTCCCCCTGGCGGCCACCATTCACAGCTCTAATGTGGGGGCAGTGCAAAGTGGCTGCGACGAGCGCAGTGTCGATAGATTAACAGTCGCTGAGTTGTATACATGGGTCAGATTTTCAGCAAATGTACAAATGGCAGCTGTACACATTTAGGAAATTCTCCTAAATTAGGCTGAAAAATGAAAAATACCGGGTATATCTGAGCATAGTTGGTATGGAATTGATTTAAAGTATCAGTTCTGTTATGTTAAACTGCATTTTGAAGCTCATTTTTGTCTTAAATGTGGGTTATTTGAGAGGATTGGTGAGGGCGAATTGTACATTTTCTGAAAATCTGACCCATATGTTGAGATGGGGGTAGGGGGATGGAGGTGTTTCCTCTTTGTTGTTGTCAATAGCGTTTTCTCTTTTGTCTGCTTTATCAATATAGCATTTAATGCTGCATTTCCAGCTAATATTGATGGTCGTTCTTCCCCTTTGCCTAGGCACTAACCCCACCCCACCGTTCCCCACCCATTCTAGGTCCAAACCCTCAGATCACACTCTAGGTCCAAACCCTCAGATCACACTCTAGGTCCAAACCCTCAGATCACACTCTAGGTCCAAACCCTCAGATCACACTCTAGGTCCAAACCCTCAGATCACACTCTAGGTCCAAACCCTCAGATCACACTCTAGGTCCAAACCCTCAGATCACACTCTAGGTCCAAACCCTCAGATCACACTCTAGGTCCAAACCCTCAGATCAGATATCAATGGTATGTCAGCCTACTTCGCTAATCGGTTTCCTTGCCTAAGACTGGGCGTTTTAATAGGAATATAATGACATTTTGATGGAATCATAATGGCACTTTGCGGATGAGGCGAGAGGCTTTCCCTTCATTTGAAGGGACTCTCTCAACGTTGGGCCTAGACTGCCCCTTTCTCAACCCACACCCCCACACCCACCCTCTCAGCCAGCAAATAACTGCTTAGATGTTGAAGGAGTTTCAAATAGACACTTGCAATTGTAGGGCCGTATTTTTTAAGCCAGGGTATCAAATTTAAGCATTCTCCATCTTTTGTGCTCCTACGGTTATTATACACAGTGAGAAGTTACTATAAATCCTTCTATTCAGGCTTTATACTTCGTCTGAAAGCCTCATATAATTTCCCATTCACCGTCTTTATTACCTCGCCAATAATTTCAAGGATGATTTTCTGCCAGTGCAGATCAAGTGACAGCCATAAATAGGTTGTGATGGATGGACTCCATATATATCATTTTACATATTACGAAGGTGCACTCTAGGTCCAAACCCTCAGATCACACTCTAGGTCCAAACCCTCAGATCACATTCTAGGTCCAAACCCTCAGATCAGATAAGAATGGTATGTCAGCCTACGTCGCCAATTGGTTTCCTGGCCTAGGACTCGGCGTTTTAATGGGAATATAGTGACATTTTGTGGTCTTTATTATAATGACACTATGCGGTTTGAGGCGAGAAGCTTTCCCTTCGTTTGAAGGGGCTCTCTCAACTTTGGACCTAGAGTAGGTGATCTATATTTTCGTCAGATTTTTGTTTTTTTGGATTAACGTCAATGTATGTGTACCGGTATACATACATATGGTTGAAGTCGTCAGAAAATATACAACTAACCTTCACCAACAACTTAACAATGTTAAGACAAATTAGGTTCAAAATACAGTTCAACATAACCTAATAGACTTTCTTAATCAACCCAATAATACCAAGTTTACGAAGATATTCCCAGTATGCTTTGGTATGAATGGGATTAAAAATTTCTTAAAAGGCAAAACTGAATCTTTGCAGTTGTGTCAGAATTTAATCATTTATTTGACAACACATTCACATATTTTACATACGGAAACACTCAGGGCGTCAGAAAATGTACAGTCGGAAGCTCAACACATTTCGTAATTCTGCTGAACCATAAATACTGGGGTCAGATTGTCAGAAATTGCACAATTCTTCTTCACCAATCCTCTCAAATAATACAAATTTTAGGCACAAAATTAGGTTCCAAATACAGTTCAACATAACCAAACAGACTGTTTGAATCATTCGAATACATACTCAGACATATCTATTACTTATCATTTTTCAGCCGAATTTAACCGAATTTACAAAATGGGTAGTGCTGTAGATTGTACATTTCTGACGATCTGGCCCGCTAGATAAACATTTCTGAATATAGTTTGCATTGGGGGTGGAGTTCTTTGATGATTGAACTGAGTTTGGAGCCTTATCAATGAATGTGGTCTTTAATTTGTTTAAGAATCCGCAATATTTACACCTTGTACTTTACATCTCAAGTAATCTATAACCGGAAATGGTGGATGAGTTATCATATCCTGCAACATTCATGTCAATATTTACATGATTAAGTTATTTGTTTGTATTTATTTTTCAGGGGGAAAAAACATGCGACATGATATACCATGTATGCATTACATGGTAGCTTTATAGGCAGAATTTACTCATTGGACTCAACATATATTTGAAAAGATTATTGTACCACTTTAGATATCTAAGGTAGGCCTAATCTATAACCGGAAATGGTTAATGAGATTTCATATTCTACTACAATCATGACAATAGCCACACAATTAATCTATTTTATTATTTTTTTTAGGGGAAAACCATCATATTTCTCTTTAAAAAACCATCATATCTCTCTCTATACATGACATGGATTACATGACGCATGTGGTATGCATACACACATAATCCCCATCTCACGTTATCATAGCATCTGACGTTTAATATTTTACGACAACCTTTTACGACATCCTCCCATTTCCTACAGGGGGTTGACGCAAGCCCTGATTACTCTTCAAACAACTATTGCAATAGATTTGAAAAATAATCCCTCGCCCCAGAGCCCTTTGTACGCACGACACCGATACACCTTTAGTAAGAATGCAATCGGGTACGAAGTAACACGATGCAGACAAATGACTCATGAAATTCTATAAACCATACATATTACCAAATAATTCCCCTGCCGCGGAGGCTGGGTCTAGTGAGTCTCAAAGGATTTGGTATTTTGCTATACAAATAAAGGTCCTACCCCTTATAGCATAGACCCCGCGGCTATATATATGGGTCAGATTTTCAGAAAATGTACAATTGGAAGCTGTAGACATTTAGTAAATTCTGCTAAATTAGGCTGCAATTTGGTCAATACTAGGTAAATTCGAGTATATTTAACATTGCACTGTTTCTAGCAATCTGTTTGGTTAGGTTGAACTGTATTTTAAACTTAATTTTCGTCTTAAATTTGGGTTATTTGAGAGAATTGGTGAAGTTGAATTGTACATTTTCTGAAAATCTGACCTATATATAGGAGGAGGGTCAAGTCACCAGAAAAAGTACAATTTGTCTTCACCAACTCTCTCAAATAACCCAAATTTCAGACGAAAATAAAATACAAAACCCAGTTCAACCTAACCAAACCGATTGCTAGTATCAATGCAATGCCGTATATACTCGAGTTTACATAGTATTGGACAGATTGCAGCCTAATTTAGCGGAATTTACTAAAGGTATACAGCTGCCAATTGTACATTTTTCTGAAATTCTGACCCAGGAAGAGGAGAGAGGTGGGGGATACAGAGAGATATACAGGTGGGGATGTTAGATGTTAGAATGCAGGTGTTGTCACTATGGATTAGTACATACAAGTTCTGTCATAAAGACTATTATAGGTCTATATCCTAAATCTCTGTTATTTTATTCATGCAATTTAAAGGACATGTGTGTGTGTCAAGGCATCATAATCTGTACAATTTGAATTTACAATCTGATTTATGGATTACACTTAACTTGTTCTCAATCTATGAGAAACTATTAAAACTAAAAATTTAGATATTTTTGTATCCTGACCTATATGTCATAAGGCAGGGGGTTGTTTGCATTGTTTGATTTCAATCCAGAAACTATTATATTCTATTAAGAATTTAGCATCTATACATGGGAGAGGGAAAGCGAGATATACAGAGAAATGCAGGTGTTAGATGCTATATAGGGGTCAGGTTTTCAGAAAATGTACAATTAGCAGCTCTACAAAGGAAATGTTGCTAAATCAAGGGTGGTCTGCACTGGCTGCGGTAAGCTCTGCAGTAAACCTTGCGATGGTTTGTGCTGGTTCTGTAGGTGGAGAGGAATGACAAGGTCCTGCCTACATGGTTCACTGGCAATGTAGGCAGGACCTGGCCACTTCTCGCCATCACAGTACCATCATAAGGCTTAACGCAGAACTTAACGCAGAGCTTACCGCAGCAAGTGGAGACCACCCTTTAGACTGAAAAATAATGAATACCGGGTACATCTGAGTATATTTGGTATCGCATTGATTTAAAGTATCAGTTTTGTTATGTTAAACTGCATTTTGAAGCTCGTTTCTGTGTGAAATGTGGATTATTTGAGAGAATTGGTGAAAACGAATTGTACATTTTCTAACAATCTGATCCATAGAATGCAGGTGTTGTGACTATGGATCAGTGGAAGCGGTCTCTGTCATAAAGAGTTCTATAGGTGCATGCCCTAAATCAAAGTTGCGGTTGGTTTGAATGCTAGGAATTAAATTCTAATCAGGATGTGTTGTTTTTGACATGAGGTATTAGGACTTCTATAGATCGATGTGTTAAAACTGTGTCTTCTAGTCATTTAATTTGTTTTCTGTAGATGCTATCGGAGGTGATTCTGCTTTTCCGATAATATTTACCTTTGACTTCTCTTGGTATAGATCGACTAATGCAATGCCTTTCAAATCGGGATTTCGCAAGGAACATTAATATCTCGGTAAAATGAGGCCCTATGTTTGGACGAACGTCTAATGGAAACTAGCTCTTTCACACCAATTAAATCATCCACAAACGATTTGTATTGTAAGAAATTAAGATCAGGACACAAGGAAAACCGTTTTACGGAATGAGCGTGTTATGTCCATCAAATATCCTGAATAAAGAATTATTTCTTTTTAAATTAAATATGACATTGCATTGATGGGTCTGGAGCAAAATGCTCAACTTTCTGCAGATTCCCTTTGTTAAAGTTAAGATCAACATCTTCTGAAAACAACCTATTATTATATACACAGACCTATAGTTTAGCCCCAAGGCATGTATGGTTAAACCCTTGGAGATGGGTCATACCATTCAGCAGGAAAGGGGTGGGAGGGGATGGAGATGACCCATGTTGGTATAGTGTACTGATTTAAATATACTTAACAAAATGGAAATATTTCATATTCTTAACTTAAAGTTAAGTGACAACTTAAGACAAAGATGTGGTTCAAAGTCTTCAATTTATTATTGGGTGAAATCGTCAGAAAATGTACAATTCACCTTCACCAAACGTCTCAAATAACCCAAATTTCAGATGAAAATAAAGTTCAATACACAGTTCAACCTAACCAAACAGATTGCTAGAATCAATGCAATGCAGTCTATACTAGAACTTACCTAGTATTGACCAAATTACAGCCTAATTTAACAGAACTTTTATGAAAATCTGACCCATATATATGCTCCACCATGTATACCTCTATGGGCCTCTATCCCATACCTTAACATATTTTTATTAGCTTTGTATATTTTCATGCATCTTCATATTTCTTTTTATAAAAAATTGAAGTTTTTATGACTTTTTGACACCGCATCATCGGGCTAGGCGTTATGCCAAAACACATTCCGAGCATTTGGGTGCCACAAAAATACAGAAATAATATCACACGAGTAACATGATAGTGGTACAACACCAGTGCAGGCAGTGAGATCAGGTCTCTTCCATACTGTAGTTATTTATTTGCTCATATAGGGCAAAATAATTCTGAGTGCAAAATATTCTGGGCGTTACAAAATGGGGAAGCTTTGAGGTCTAGGTCATTAGAGAATATACGGTGTCAGGCAAATTGCGACCCGGTAAAAAGCCGCCGGTAAAAAGCCACCCGGTAAAAAGCCCCCCAGTAATAAGCCACCCGGTAAAAAGCCACCCGGTAAAAAGCCGCCGGTAAAAAGCCGCCGGTAAAAAGCCACCCGGTAAAAAGCCCCCCAGTAATAAGCCACCCGGTAAAAAGCCACCTGGTAAAAAGCCGCCGGTAAAAAGCCACCCGGTAAAAAGCCCCCCAGTAATAAGCCACCCGGTAAAAAGCCACCTGGTAAAAAGCCACCCGGTAAAAAGCCACCCGGTAAAAAGCCGCCGGTAAAAAGCCACCCGGTAAAAAGCCCCCCAGTAATAAGCCACCCGGTAAAAAGCCACCCGGAAAAAATTTGACTTTTTTACCCAGTGGCTATTTGCCTAGAACCGATAAATACTGTCATGCATGTCACAATATGAGTCAATTTGGTCAGATTTGTACTGTCTTAAAGCTGAGAATGCAGCTTCAGAATGCCCCATGCACTAGCAAAGGTATATATACTCATTATAGTTTCCTTGTCTCTACTGAGAATACCGCCCATTTACGTTATTGACAGCTGATTATTTCTTGTGCCCATTTGAAAGTTTTATTCCTCCCCGAGGAGTTGGGCATCCTAATGAGGATTTACGGGACGTGAGCAATGGATGACCTCCAAGACAAAGCTAGTCCAATATAGGTCAGCTTTTGGAAGTATGCATGATGGAATGGAATGGCCCCAGAAACTGTACAATTCGTCTTCACCAATCCTATCAAACAACGCAAATTTAAGACAAAAATGACTTTCAAAATTAAGTTTAACCTAACCAAACAGATTGCTAGAATCAATGCAATGCCGAATATACTCGAATTTACCTAGTATTGACCAAATGGCAGCATTATTTAGCAGAACTAATTTAATGTGTACAGCTGCCAATTGTACATTTTCTGAAAATCTGACCCTTTAGTTCTTCCATCTATATCTACAGATTTTTTAATTCATTTCATTATGCAAATGAGGTATAATTTTTCGAAGGCTATCCGTTGAACTTGGTTCTTCTACCCAGATAACAACAAACTTGTTTTGTGATTGATTTAATAATTGATAATAATTTTTTTATAATAATTTCCAGGCATAGTATTTCGAAACATCAGATACAGACATTTATGGGAGAATTCGTCAGAAGATGTACATACCTTCACCAATCCTCTCAAATAACCCAAATTGCAACACAATAATTGAGGCTCAAAATACATCTTTTAACCAAGCAAACTTGTTTTACGGATTTTGAGATATTATCATATTTAAAAAGATGAGATCATGCAGATTATAATGATAGTAAACATCAAGGACAATTATTTCCAAGTTTGATATTTTTATTTTTGAAAAAAAGTTTGGAATATTTCTGGTCAGATAAATACTAGTAAAGTAGCTAAATATACTCTGTATGATGACCTTAGAAACGTAAGGATATTATTTGATACACGGTCCTGAAATTTGGTACATGTGTTCATACGGCATGAAGGAGTAGACATCCGAAATATGAAAACATTCCAACAGAGAGATCTTGTAAATTAATCACTTTGAAAAATTACAACTTTGCGACTTGGGACTCATTTTCTTGAAACACACCACATTTAGCAGAATTTATATCTAACCGATAATAAAAATCTATTCACAACTCCTACTCACACAGAGATTCACAACCCAAATAACAAATCATCCCTCTAACTTCTAAAGAGTTCCTTCTGGAGAGAAAAATGTTTGTAAGTCCCATAACAATAAGAACAACTTGGCAAACAATTCAGAAAGCTGGGAGAACAAAAATGTCTTTGGGAAAGATGCAGATTTCCCCCATGAGAGAGGCACGCAAAGTAGATGGAGTAAAAAATAAGGGTTTACATTAAAGAGAAGCCCACTTCTTTTTGTTTTATATACAGGAAGGTCCCATTGAGATAAACAGAGCAGACAAACATGTATTAAACAAGGCGAATGGGGGCCATATTGCGGGGGAACGAGTGGTTGGTGCTTGTTTATTGGTGACTGGCTGTAGGAGACCCTTGGTGGTACTTAGGTATATATAAGAACAGCTGACATCTGCTTGTACACTCATAGAACAGGCTGGTTTTATCTATCAGAAGGTGTTTTCTGGCTTCTGTCAACAGGTTCCCTGAGGGATATTGGGTCTTTTTATAACAATGTTTAAATATGTTTATTGGCCTAAAATGAAATAAAAAAGAAATTATGGTGCTTTGAATGCACTTCCTGGGGAGCTTCAAGATGTTGTATTAAAATCTGATGTGTTTCATTTATGCGGATGAAGAGTGAATGAAAGGTAGAAGTGAATCGTTCAGTGGCATATTCTTTTATTGCAGATGTTTTTTCACAATTAGGTTGGCCAGTTCTGTCATTACCAGAAAGTTCTTCCTATAACTGCCTTCCTTTGGAGTCTTAAATTGATATCTTTATACAGGAACAGTTTTGTTATAACAATTATTGGGAAAATAAGAGACTTAAAGCTAACAGTGGTTGAAAATTCTTATGAGACCTTTTTTTGCAAGGGGATCACTACCTCTGATAAGTTAAAGGTTAACTCCTACTGCAAACTCTCTATCTTGTACTATTTTGTCCATCTTCTAAACTCTCAATCGATTTTCTACATAATGTGTAAATGTTATTTAGTGGGTCTCACTTTACATAGTGGTTCTCCCACCTTTTATTTTTATTACTACATTATACTCCAATCTGCGATGAAAGACTTTGTAATTATGTTCTTGTTTAAGCTGGGTGATGCCAAAACATCTTACCACCCTGGGTACAGCACCTCCCTTTATTTGGAAATAAAATCTTTTTTATGAAAAGATTATTGCGATTTCAGGCCAAGACACTTACAATAATTGAATACAAAAAACTTTTGTGCGCATGTGAATATTATGTGAATAATTACAATGAATTAAAATAGCCATGAGACCTAGAGCAGCAAACCACCCTTTTTCACAGTGTATTGTGGAAATTACGCTTAAGAGCAGGGAAGTATGCCTTTACCTAATGTTCTAGAGATAATGGGTCAGATGTTTAGAAAATGCACAATCTACAGTTCTACACATCTATCAAATTCTGCTAAATTAGAGTGAAAATTGATAAATACTAGGTATATTTGAGTGTATTCTGTATTGTATTCATTCAATAATTCAGTCTGGTTATGTTGCACTATATTTTAAAGCTAATTTTCTTCTTAAATTTGGATTATTAGAGAGGATTGGTGAAGAACAATTGTGCATTTTCTGAACAATTGACCCTGATAGGCAAGTTTGTGTCCCAATCTTCCCACTCGTCCTTAAACTAAGGCAAACCACATGCTCACATCTCACTCATATTCCCCCCATGTACATTAGAAGAAATTCCCCGCATGATCCAACCTAAAAACATCATCCCTTTTAAACGCCTGGATAAAAGGATGGCTGAATTTATGTAGAAATATATCCCCGAGATAAAGATCCCTTGCTGGATATCGGATGGGTTGTGCCAACAAAGAACAGAGAGGAAAAAGACAAAGAATAAAGAATTCTATTACTTGGATAACAAAGGGTGGATGGGTATTGTTAACCTGTGGTGTAGGGACTGTGGGTTAGGGGAGGGGTGGGGGTGTATAGATCATAATAGAGCTTGACATGATATCATGCAATGTTGATGTGCCATCATTGGGTATATTTTATTAAGGATTTATCGGATATGAGTTGTGGGGTATACAGTCTAAGACCAAAGTTGAGAGAGTCCCTTCAAACGAAGGGAAAGCCTCTCGCCCCAAACCACAAAGTGCCATAACAATTCCATCAAGACCGCAAAATGTCATTATATTCCCATTAAAACGCCGATTCCTAGGCCAGGAAACCATCAGGAAAAATCATCAACACTAGGTATATATGGGTATATTTGGTATTGGTTGATTCAAACAGTCTGTTTGGTTATGTTGAACAGTATTTTGAACCTGATTTTTGTCTTAAATTTGGGTTATTCAATAGAATTGGTGAATTGTACATTTTCTGAGGATCTGACCCATTGACAATGAATCAAATAGTAAGAATATGTCTAATCGCCATTTTTGTCATCCATACAAAATAGAAATACTTGTTGGATGTCCTTAATGTTTACCATCATTGGAATCTGCTTGATGTCATCTCTTCAAATATGATGATATCTCAAATTCCATTTCTTTTCGACTTATGTTTCGGTAACACATCACATATACTATTTTTATTTCCACTCCGAATACAAATAATCCAGACATGGAGGAAGAAAGGTGACATGTATGGTAGGTCTTCCAGGCAGTCCTTCCTTTGCCACCTTTTTTTGGGTCAGATTTTCAAAAAATACACAACCTACAGTTCTACATATCTTTCAAAATCTGCTAAATCAGAGTGAAAATTGGTAAATATTAGGTATATCTGAGTGTATTCTGTATTGTATTCATTCAATAAATCTGTCTGGTTATGTTGAACTGTATTTTGAGCCTGATTCTCATCTTGAATTTGAGTTATTTGAGAGGATTGGTGAAGGCGAATTGTACTTTTTCTGAAGATCTGACCCTTTTATATAGAATATTTTTCGAATTCAATACAACTTCTGATTCGCACCTTTTTTCTCTGATATCTATACTATTGAGTGTTATGCTCTATGTACACTCAGTGCATATAGTTGACTTTTGCCAAACATCCCCACATCTCTAACACCATTCATAGAGCTCCATATTTTTGCGGATATTATATTTCGTAGACCGTCGACAAACATTTAATTTTGCCTTATATAAATTGCATCGATGCTTAAAACTTCGGTGGTGAATAAAGTTAAAAAATAATTTTCGCGAAAATTGATCAATTCCCCCTGAGAAAAAACGTAATTTTCGCTATATATTCGCGTTCTTATTTGAAGCGCGAAAATATCATCATCCAACATGGTCACCTCACTGTTTACCTGATGTTGATATATTGATATACCCTCCAGACACATGAAGACCCTTGTTTGTGCAACCTATTACATAACCCACACCCTCATAACACAAACATTTAACCACCCTTATTCCACCAGACCCTTCTATTTATTTCCTATATTAATCCAATAATCAAAGCCCTTCCCAGACCTTGGGATGTGCAAGGTAACTGGATCCTTCCAACACCGATCTTGAGCATAAACAAATTCAGCTTTTTCTCGCTGGTCCTGAGTCGCGTTATTCAGAGGAGCGGACCCCGGGTGAAATATTAGACCTGCTACGGTGCGACTCCTTTGGGAGTTCCCATGGCCCTCGTGCTGGCGGTTATATGAAAGATGGGCCTCTGCCTTATGGTACAGGTTGGGAATGGTTGGAGGGTTTGTTGGTGGGGGGAGGAGGGGGAGGAGCGGGGAGGAGGAAGAGGGTGAGAGGAGGAGTGGGAGGAAGAGGGAGGAGGGAGGGAGGGGAGAGAGAGGAGGGAGGAGGAGGTGGAGGAAGGAGGGAGGAGGAGGGAGGAGGAGAGGAGGGAGGAGGAAGGAGGAGGAGGTGGAGGAAGGAGGGAGGAGGAGGGAGGAGGTGGAGGAGGAGAGGAGGGAGGAGGAAGGAGGAGGGAGGAGGGAGGAGGAGGGAGAAGGAGGGAGGAGGAGGGAGGAGGGGAGAAGGAGGGAGAAGGAGGGAGGAGGTAGAATGAGGTGGGAGGGCGGAGGGAAGAGGAGGGAGGAGGGAGGAAGAGGGAGGATGATGGAGGAGCAGGGAGAAGGGAGCAGGGAGGAATTTTTAGCATAATTAGCAATAACCATTAATAATTTCTATCATAATTTAGCAGAACGTCAGAGAGGTAACAAGATATGGAGGTATGAAAGATTTCAAGGAGGTATAACATATATGAAATTACACAAATATAAGAAGGGCCCAGCAAATGCACCATCTTGCACCCCCCCCCCTCTCTCCCTCCCCCCCTCCCCACCCAGTGAGTGGTACAGGTTGAAGAGACAGCTCCTCGTAAGTTATTAATGACCAGAAACAAAGCAATCCTACAGAGGTGCGTCAGGCCAGTCAGATAGGCAAGATTTGTATTAATGGCGGATTCATCATACTAACCCAGAGGAAAAGATTGTTTTTGACAATTCTTTAGGACACTAGAATACATCGTCATATTATAGTATTACTCAGTGTAGTGCTTGTAGAAGATATAGCTCTCTGTGCTTTATCCTTAATATTATACAAAATATAACCAGACTGAATCGGGTTATTCGTATGATCAACAAAACTAATACTAATTCTCATTCATAAATGTTATAGGAACAAGGATAATTAGGTAATGCATGAGAACATGTGTCTAGATACTAAAATTTATATTTATATTATTGATTTTGTCGGTGACAAGATAGATCATGTGTGTTATGTGAGAGTGATATTCTGATACATGAAATATCTCAAGGATCTATAATATTCAGACCTCACCAGGAAATAAACACTGGCTCGATTTCTAGACAAGGATACATTGAACATAGCATCTCATATGGGATGTGTAATGAGTGAGTGTGAGTGAGATTGGTTGCTTTACGCCCTTATCAACACATTTAATATGGTTATATCAAGGGCGGGAGAGCTGAGAGGGAGTGAGTGAGTGAGATTGGTTGCTTTACGCCCTTATCAACACATTTAATATGGTTATATCGATGGCGGGAGAGCTGAGAGTGAGTGAGTGAGATTGGTTGCTTTACGCCCTTATCAACACATTTAATATGGTTATATCGAGGGCGGGAGAGCTGAGAGTGAGTGAGTGAGATTGGTTGCTTTACGCCCTTATCAACACATTTAATATGGTTATATCGAGGGCGGGAGAGCTGAGAGTGAGTGAGTGAGATTGGTTGCTTTACGCCCTTATCAACACATTTAATATGGTTATATCGAGGGCGGGAGAGCTGAGAGTGAGTGAGTGAGATTGGTTGCTTTACGCCCTTATCAACACATTTAATATGGTTATATCAAGGGCGGGAGAGCTGAGAGTGAGTGAGTGAGATTGGTTGCTTTACGCCCTTATCAACACATTTAATATGGTTATATCAAGGGCGGGAGAGCTGAGAGAGAGGCAGTTTATGATCATACCCAGGAAATAGAGATAGAGAAGAAGGGAGAGAGAGACAGAAAAAAGAGACAGAAAGGCACTTTAAGGTCTTACCCAGGACCAGAGCTGGGAGGGAGGCAGATGTGTAATGTATCAATCTGTTTGTTTAATTAGCTTGAACTGAATTTTGGACCTGATTTATAAATGTATCAAATGTGGGTTATTTGAGAGGATTGGTGAAGACGAATTGTACATTTCTTGACGATTTCACCCACATATATAAGGGATAGGCCTAACTTCTATAACTAAAACTACAAAGTAGCAATATTTGGCAACATTATTAAGGTGAATAAATGGTGGAATAGAAACCTTAGAAAAAGAGAAAAAAACAACCGAGAAACAAAATCTAACTGTCTTGGAATATCAGCTAAACAATGCTGACAATTGCTTATCTCCATATTGCAGGAGGTGAATGTGTGATACAGCTGTATGTAAACTGTACATACGGGCACTTCCTATGTGAGGATGTATTTACTTCCATGTCTGCTGTCCACTGTCGCCAGTCTCAACACCAGGGGGAACTACTATAGTTACCATAATAAGGGCAAAGTGTGCTTTAAGCTTTCTAGCCCCAAAACCAGTCCCCTCAACCACCTTCAGCCCTCTTCCAGCCCTCTCATTCCCCTTGCACCTGCCAGCCCTGTCTTATTCCCCTCGCACCTGCCAGCCCTCTCTTCATTAGGCAATTATTTAACAAAAATATTTAACTAAATTTGGCTTTTTTCCAAATTAAGGTAACTGCTGGAAGATATACGCTGACTTGTTGATTGGGCGCATAATAAGTATGTCGACCCATTTGTCTGTCACACCATTGTAAATGTATCACCTATTATTGGACAAATAGAAAATCTATTCTATTCTATTCCCCTTCATTCCCTTCAGTCCCCACAGTTCCCTCTAAGCCTCGCAGTTCCCTCATCCTATTCATTCTCCTCAGTCCCCCTTCAGCCTCTTCAGCCCTCACAGCCTTTTCAGGCTCCTTAGGCAGCTTACCCCATCCCCACTAAGTCCACCCATCAGCCCCCCTCAGTCTCCTTCATTCCCCTCAGTCCCCCTCACACCTCTCAGCACCCCAGCCTCTTCACTCCACTCTGCCCCTCTCTGCCCCTCTCTGCCCCTCTCTGCCCCTCTCTGCCCCTCTCTGCCCCTCTCTGCCCCTCTCTGCCCCTCTCTGCCCCTCTCTGCCCCTCTCTGCCCCTCTCTGCCCCTCTCTGCCCCTCTCTGTCCCTCTCTGCCCCTCTCTGCCCATCTCTTCCCCTCTCTGCCCCTCTCTGCCCCTCTCTGCCCCTCTCTGCCCCTCTCAGTCCTCTCTGCCCCTCTCTGCCCCTCTCTGCCCCTCTCAGTCCTCTCTGCCCCTCTCTGCCCCTCTCTGTCCCTCTCTGCCCCTCTCTGCCCATCTCTTCCCCTCTCTGCCCCTCTCTGCCCCTCTCTGCCCCTCTCTGCCCCTCTCAGTCCTCTCTGCCCCTCTCTGCCCCTCTCTGCCCCTCTCAGTCCTCTCTGCCCCTCTCTGCCCCTCTCTACCCCTCTCTGCCCCTCTCAGTCTTCTAAGCCCCTCTCTACCCCTCTCTGCCCCTCTCAGTCCTCTCTGCCCCTCTCTGCCCCTCTCAGTCCTCTCTACCCCTCTCTGCCCCTCTCAGTCTTCTAAGCCCCTCTCTACCCCTCTCTGCCCCTCTCTACCCCTCTCTGCCCCTCTCTGCCCCTCTCTTCCCCTCTCTGCCCCTCTCTGCCCCTCTCTACCCCTCTCTGCCCCTCTCAGTCTTCTAAGCCCCTCTCTGCCCCTCTCTGCCCCTCTCTGCCCCTCTCAGTCTTCTAAGCCCCTCTCTGCCCCTCTCTGCCCCTCCTCAACCCCTCTCAGTCCTCTCTGCCCCTCTCTGCCCCTCTCTGCCCCTCTCTGCCCTTCTCTACCCCTCTCAGTCCTCTCTGCCCCTCTCTGCCCCTCTCTGCCCCTCCTCAACCCCTCTCAGTCCTCTCTGCCCCTCTCTGCCCCTCTCTGCCCCTCTCTACCCCTCTCTGCCCCTCTCAGTCTTCTAAGCCCCTCTCTGCCCCTCTCTGCCCCTCCTCAACCCCTCTGCCGCCATCGCCTTCTCACCAATCCCCTGTTTCCCAAGCCTAAACCCAAACCCTATACTTATACATATACCTCAAACAATAGAGTTTTTCACTTCACTCCCTGGAGGCACAGAATGGCGTGAGTGTCATGTATAGGGAGAAGCAACATGTTTCCCACCCCTACTTGACCCAATGTTACATGCTAACCATGCTAGAGAACATCATGTATACCTGCTACCATCCTCCCAGGCTAAACACTCACTCATGGAAATAGAGGAAGTCACTGTCTCGTCCCATCATCCCAAAGAAATCTGGAGACTGAAGTCCACTTTGTTTAATTCTGATGTCCTCTAATTCAATTAATTAGGATTTGACCACTGAAAATAAGGAAGAAGTCTGTATGTTGATAATTACTACAACGCTTATCTGAATAAGTGTTCAATTTGTAAAGAAGTGTAAAAATAAAGGAGTGTAAAAAAAAGAAGAAAAAATTGTATAGTTTATGGCATGCCGATATTAATTGGTCATGTCTTTTTAATTAACTTTTCTTTAATTGTATAATTTACCTTTCCTTAATTGAATTTTATTTGATTATTTGATTTAACTTTCCTTGATTAAGTCCATGATTGTTTAATTAACCATGTTGTTAATTGACTTAGATATTTCAATTATGCCTCCAACTCTTTAATTAATCATATCTAAATTAATCAATTCCTGAAGTATTCATATCTTTTATATCTACTTAAAAACATGTAACCTTTAAAACAATTAAACTGTCCTTAACTACAATGTGATTTAGCTAAGTTTAATAAATGAGTGTGATCCTAATTTCCATCCCAAACAACAACAAAAGATATGAGCCATGATTATAAAGTTTGTTCTTATTTTGATCAATCAATGACACATTTACGAAGACATTTATAAGTACATTTAAAATATGGGTCAGATTTTCAAAAAAATGTACAATTAGCAGCTCCACACATTTAGGAAATTCTGCTAAATTTGGCTGAGAAATGATGAATATCGGGTGTATCTGAGTACATTTGGTATCGCATTGATCTAAAGTATCAATTCTGTTATGTTAAACTGCATTTTGAAGCTCATTTTTGTCTTAAATGTGGGTTATTTGAGAGGACTGGTGAAGGTGAATTGTACATTTCCTGAAAATCTGAACCATATATAATACACATGTACATGTATACATAAACACAATATCTTTACGTTTTCATTTCAAACATTTTCAATTTGAAATAAATACAAAAGAAAGGATGTTTAAATTCTCGGGGGTTAATTCGGTGTGAAAATTTCAGTTTCTATAAAAGGTCATATTTTCATGCAGTCTCACATTTCGAGATGGAGGAGCATTCAAAATCATACCAAGGAAAACTCACATTTGAACAATTACATCAGAATAAATCACAATGCAGTGTATACATCCGTCCCAGGCGGAAAATCAAGCACAAGGAGTCACAAAAGCAAGCAGTATGACCCAGAATGATTTAAATTACAAGTACAAACAGAAGATATGTTTTCTAACAGAAGTGGTTACAAAACATACTCTCATCAATGGCTATGCTTTATATGGGTTAAGTCTTCGGGAAAAGTACAATTCCCCATCAACAATCCTCTGAAATAAGCCAAATTAAAACCAATACTAAAGTTTGAAATACAGTTCAACACAACCTAACGGATTCTCGTAACCATATCGATACCAAATATACCTATTATTTATCACTTTTTGAGCTTAATTCAGGTTAATTTAGTAAATGTGTAGAGCTATCGGTTGTACATTTTCTGGGGATCTGACCGAGGGCAAAAGAAGACCCGCATCTAACAGGTTGAAGGAGATATCTACATATATCTACATATACAAACATGCTTGTGTAGATACTAGCCACTCTGTACCTGTCAGTAGTCGTACCGGCTAGCATGTATACAGGTGGATCGCCAGAAAATGTACAATTCACCTTCACCAATCTTTTCAAATAACCCAAATTTCAGACAAAAATAAAGTTCAAAATACAGACCAACCTAACCAGACAGATTGCTAGAATCAATGCAATGCCGAATATACTCAAATTTACCTAGTATTGACCAAATTTCAGCCTAATTTAGCAGATTTTACTAAATGTATACAGCTGCCAATTGTACACTTTTTGGAAATCTGACCCAGCTACAGGTACCTGTGGGTGGTCAGTTAGGTTGTAATATGTTGAGGTGTTAGTATAGAAACTGTGATAGGGGTAGACGTCATAAGTTTCTGAGTAAAGAGATATTTATTACGTTTGGAGTGGCAACGTAGAGATATTTATTGAAGGATCTGAAACTTGATCAATACTAGTAATAATATTAGTGTTTTTAATGTGTTGATTAAGGAGGAGACTAAAGTAAATATGAATGGTGGTGAGGAGGGGGGGGGGGGGTGGACGAGGAGGGGGGGGGAGGGGGGTAGAGGAGTCGGGTAGATGGATGCAGAGGAAGACAGATCAACAGGAGATCGGAGTGAAAGGGATAAGTGGGAGACATTGACGAAAGGGAAGGGGAGGAAAGGTACAGAAGGAGAGGGAAGGAACGTCATGCCAGAAAAGGAGAGGGGGAGTAGGATAAGGGGATAGGCAAAGGGAGCACAGCTCTAGAGAAAGAGAGAGAAGAAGAAGAAAGGAAAGAATAAAAGGCAGGGGGAAAGAGGAGCAGGAGGAGCAGGAGACAAAGGAAGAGAGAGACAGACACAGATTCCCGATATAGTACCACCAGTACAGCATATTATATATATATATATATACCAGTCGTGCCCAAGAGTCTGTTAATGGTGATAACTTAAGCCAAGAGCCCTATAATGGTGAGCGGGGCCACACTCACTTGGTGCCCGCCAGTCTGGCGAGTCAGTCATGTTTCTGCCTTCACCCAGCCCCTCATATGGACAACCTTAGCCGCCAACTGCCTGCCCATAGTGTGTATATGAGGTAGATTGTCAGAAAATGTACAATTCCTCTTCAGTAATCCTCTCAAATAACCCACATTTCAGACGAAAATAAAGTTCAAAATACAGTTCAACCTAACCAAACAGATTGCTAGAATCAATGCGATGCCGAATATACTCGAATTTAGCTAGTATTGACCAAATTGCAGCCTAGTTTAGCAGAATTTACTAAATGTGTACAACTGCCAATTGTACATTTTCTGACAAATCTGATCCATCTATATGCTAAGAACCTCTGGTCAATAGAGCTTTTGGCTTTCTGCTTATTTTTTGAATATTTTTATTGTCGATAGCAGTTAAACATACTTTTTATTCAAATACAGGGGACTGTTGCATTAAGGGTGGTCTCCACTGGCTGCGGTAATCTCTGCGGTAAGCCTTGCGATGGTTTGTGCTGGTTCTGTAGGTGGAGAGGAATGATGGGGTCCTGCCTACATGGTTCACTGGGCCATATAGGCAGGACCTTGCCATCTTTCCCATCATGCATCTGGTTTTATAGGTCATTTATACAAGCTATGATATATATATGATATTGGTGAAAGAATTCTTGCAATCTTTTATAAAAGAAATCTTTGTATGTTGAACCGGAAGTGAATGTATCCCAGGATGCACTGTAACAGACATGCGCAATGGCACTCGCAAATCCCCTATTCCCCCGTCCCCCACTGCCCGCCCATAATGCGTGAGTAGGTGTGGGAGCTATTAACACCCGCAATAAGCTCCTCATGTAGTGTAAAAGGCTAATGAAAAGCCTCACCAATTGTAACACTCCACAGGTAACACCTCTATACCAGCAGCTAATTCAGCAGACAACAATGAATATTTCTCCTTTGTGCACAAGGATGTATACATGTTGATCTGTTTTTTGAAGCTCATTTTGTCTTAAATTCACTTATTTGTGAGGAGTGGTGGAGGCGAAGTGTAAATTTCCTGATGACTTCTCTATTCTCCCCAATACAAGCTCCATTATACCTGTTAGTTCTGTACAAAACGAATTTTCCTATAAGTAGAGATTGAATTCCAAAATATTGTTGATGATTCCAATCAATCGGCAAATAAATGTGTGTTTTTGAAATACATCTATCGGTATAGTCTGTCCGAAAAGAAGTTGTCACATGAATCCTTAGGTCCTTTAAGAGAGAGAAAAGTGGGGGACTTCTGACTTCAAACCTTTGCCCCCTGAGTCGCCGTTTGCTGTATTGCATTGCGCTGTCTCAGTTCCATATGCAGCAGCTGTTGTTTTGCTTATAAGCAGCCTAAACAGGGCCATCTCTTCCTTCTATAGAAGGAAGGAAGAGATGGCCCTGTTTTGCCATGGTTGATTGCAAAGAACGGCTCGCTGGGCAAAGGGTTGACAAATCCTTGTCATAAATAGAAGTAAAAAAATCCCCACTTTCCCCTTTTCTTAAAAGGCCCTAAGGAATCACGTGTCAACTACTTTTCAGACAGACTATAGGCGTTATTAAATGTTCTAGAAGACTCTTCTGTCCTCCACTTTTTTGTTTCATCTCAGAACTAGCTCTCCCCGAGACTTTATTATAGCATGAAAATGTACATGTAGGCATGAACATAGACGTAACTAAGACTTATATGGGTCAGATTTTCTGAAAATGTACAATTGGCAGCTCTACACATTTAGGAAATTCTGCTAAATTTGGCTGCAATTTGGACAATACTAGGTAAATTCGAGTATATTCGGCATTGCATTGATTCTGGCGATCTGTTTGGTTAGGATAAACTGTATTTTGAACTTTATTTTCGTCTGAAATTTGGGTTATTTGAGAGAAGTGGTGAAGGTGAATTGTACATTTTCTGAAAATCTGACCCATATATGCGATGTTTCTTCGTCTGCAGTAAAATGCAGCAGTACAGAAATCATCCATTGTTCACTTGAAACTAGATGTTTAAATGGCAAAGTTCCTCCATCACGCAAACCATGACATGCTGAAAGTAGGTTCGGGTTACTCAGGGAAAAGTCTGAGTTTAAATATCATCGTTTTATGCTTGGAGCACATGTATGGGTGAAGCCGTCAGAAAATGTACAATACACTCTAGGTCCAAACCCTCAGATCAGATAAGAATGGTATGTCAGCCTCCTTCTCTAATCGGTTTCCTGGCCTAGGACTCGGCCTTTGAATGTGAATATAATGAAATGTTGCGGTGTTAATGGAATTATAATAGCACTTTCCGGTCTAGGCCAGAGGCTTTCCCTTCGTTTGAAGGGACTCTCTCAACTTTGGGCCTAGACTGAATTGGCTTTCACCAATCCTTCCAAATAACCCAAGTTTGATACAAAAATGTGGATAAAGATCAGTTCAGCACAACCAAACAGGTTGATTAAAATGCATTTCCCAGCCAGTGAACTAAATGTGTAGGGCTACCGATTGTACATTTATTGGGCAACTCAACGCATATGTTTAATCCACATGCAATACATCTAAGGATGTCTTGTAAAAGATATTTTACTACTAAAATCTTTCTTGAGCCAGCTTTGTTTTTTATAAAACAGAAAACTGCGAGACTGTCTATGAAGTTGTACTTTAAATGAGAAAATAGCTTTAGTTGATATCAAGGAATTTCTGTTCTGTTCTTTTCCTGAAAGTGATTTGGCCAGAATTTGTGATTTGGGTTTTGTTTGATAATTTTTTTTTGCAGCAGGCCACAAATATATTTCGGTAGCATTGTATAAACATCATCCAGAAACTTTGCAAACCTTTTTTTTTTTTTTCAAAATAAAAATATCAAACTGAAAAGAAGCGACTTGTGACTCTTATGCTTCTGACGACAGTAGAATATTATATCGCCAGAGGGCAGCATTGTAGACGCTCATATATATAGCCAGTGCCTGGCACCGCTCGATCACTTCAACTCAGTCACGCACTAAAAAACTTTCTCTGACCGGTCCGCTTGTTTGGTTAGCACGTCCGCACGTGTTTGGTGTCACTTGGGTGACTCCTATTGACTCCATTATGGGTGTGAGAAAGTGTTGGAAGTGTAACGATGAGAAACATGAACCCCCTACTGGGTTGAAGTGTTCTAGAGCTGAGAGGAAAGCTAGTGTTTCTTCCATTGATAACGTGGATTGGGACAGATGGTCTCCTACCGGAGATAAGAAGAAGAATAGGAAGACTTGGGGTAGTCGTGTACGTAAGTCTATTCCCAAGGCTTCTTGGTTCAAACAAGAACCATGCTTACGTCCCCCTGCTGAGAAACCTCCTCTCGCTCCTGACGGTCCTGAAGGAAGGATGGAAGAACCCTCTATTGGTGAGCCTGTTATTGCTAATGTTTCTAATGATTTTGTGGAGACAGACAATGTTGTATCTGATTCTGAAAACCCCAAGGCTTGGCCCCCTCTTGGTCCGCCTCGTCAAGTTATGGAGCCCGGTGGTCCATTTAAATTTAAAGCACCTAAGAAAGTTCATAAAGTTGTCATGCAGGAGGGGAATATTCCGAATATTCCTGCTCAACCTCAACCTAATGTGCCTCTGCAGCAACCAATTCGACCGGTGCAACAACCAAACGCGCCTCTTCAACAGGCCCCGGGGGCTGTTGATTCTGGTTGTAGGCAGGACGTTTGGCGAATGAATATTAAACTTGAAGCTATTAAAACAGAATCTAGAGTGGTTCAGAGCAAGTTGTCTGGTATCGAAAACTGTCTGGCCAAACTCTGTGAGGAAAAGTCTGACTCTCCACAATCTCATAAGTCTCATAGCTCGAGGGAAGACCGTGACCGGGCCCGGGGCCGGTCCCACAGACGTGACTCGCATGGTGACAGGCGTGACTCCCGTGGACGTAGACGTGACTCCCGTGGACGTAGACGTAGGTCCCAGTCAATTGGTCGTCGCCGCTGCCAGTTTGGAGGGAAAACCTCGGCTAGTGGATCCTCCTCGTCCTCTGATTCTGACTCGGACGAGTCGTCCTCCTCCTCTTCAAGTTTGTCGTCTGTAACGTCTAGACACCATAGTCGTAGAAGAAGCCATAGCCGTCGTCGTTCATCAAAGTCTAGGGATAAAAAACGTAGGTATAAGATAAAGCGTTTTCTCCCACGAGACGAGAGGAAGAAAGTTATGTCAATTGAACGTTTGTGGTATTGTCACGGTGCGTTTATGCTGGAAAGGTACAGAGCTGGAGATAACATTAACGGTATGCTAAAACACAATTGTTTTTTGGCCGAGAAGGCTGCCTCTAAGTCTTATGTTACTTCTGGCCTGCTTAAATATGACGAAGGGGTCCGGGACAAAGCTAGGGACGATGGTCTCAAATCGTATAGTGGTGGTGACATTGAATTATCGATGCGTTTCCTTTCTCATGAATACGCTGCAAAATCGCAGAAACCCAGTACTTCTCCTACTACTAGTTTCAGGGGTAAACGCACTAAAGATCCTAAGAAAGACTCAGCGGGTTATAGGCCAGTTTGCTGGGCTTTTAATAGAGAATGTTGTACCTTTGACAATTGCAAATTCCCCCACATATGCAGCTTCTGTTACGGTAACCACCCGAAAACCGATTGTCGCTTAGCTAAGAATCAGAGTTCTCAAACCCAACAAGGCCCGGCTTAGTATAAAGCGGGTAAGCAGCTTCCTTACGAGGCTTCGCAGTTTAGTAATTCTGTTTACTGCAACGATTTTTCACTATTTTCTGGTTTCAATCGTAATGATCAAGGTATATTGAGGGATGTTATTCCCTCTGGTGTTTCGAGTGATGTTATTCCTGAACTTTTACCTTTTGAAATTGATTCTTCTTCGCGATCTAACGATAAATTATTGGTATTTCCCTCGCTTGAGGTAAACATGTCCGCCATTACTGACTCTGTGTCTTTACTTCCGGGGTTTCCGGAAGGAGTTCCCTTACTTCCGGGGATTCCCCAAGATGGCTGCCAAAGAAAACTTTGTTGTGTATTGACTCCTTCTGTTTTTACAAAAGAGTCTAGCGAATGTTTATTTGTTCATTTTGAAAAGAATTTTCATGACTTACCAATTGACTTGAACTTATTGCTTCGCCGTAGATATTTACCTGATGATTATGTGTGTAGCGTGAAGATTTATACAGGTTATTATCTTCATTTATCTAGACATTGCCTTACGGGTGACTGTTTATGTATGTATTATCTTGATTATGTTCCTACCCAACTCATGCCTTGTCGAATGGCTGCTGCACTACTACCTTTTATCAAGAATCGTAGCTTGTCTACATTGGATTCTTTTGTGTTATCAGGTGTGTGTAGAGGGTTTAAGATTATCGATTCTCAGGTGGACATTACATATAATATGCCAAATTACAAATCGATTTTGCACGACTCTGTAGTTACTCAAATGAATTCGGTCGTTGCCACTGAATTGGTTGCCGGTCAGATCTCCATTGCCAAAAATGTTCCGAAGTGTATTCATGCATTGGGGGCTATACATAGGCCCGATGGTAGGTTGCGCCCCATTACAGACTGCTCAAGACCTCTGCTATCTGTCAACAACTTTATGGACAGTACAGCCATTAAGTTTAAATTTGCTCGTATTGACGACGCTTTGTCTTTGGTGGGTAGAAATGACTTTGGGTGTGTTGTTGATATTTCAACTGCCTATCGTTCGATAAACATATTCCCCCCTCACAGAGAATTTTTAGGGTTCTCGTGGTGGTGGGATGGTAAGTGGCAATTATTTACTGATAATGCCTTATGCTTTGGTATCCGGTCAGCCCCTTATATATTCAATTCTGTGACCGATTTTATTACCAGAGTCATGTTTTCTTGGGGTATACCATGTGTTAACTATTTGGATGATTTTTTCATCCCTGGTACGAGTGCTGTTCAATGCCAGTATAGGCAAGATGTTTTAATCTCTTTTTTGAGATTCCTAGGGTTTGGAGTTAATTCTAAAAAGGTAACTTCTCCTAGCCATGAGCCAAAATACTTAGGTATCATTATCGATATGATTAACTGGTGTATTCGTCTGCCTTCTGATAAGGTTGGTAAAATATTAGATGAATTGTCTCCTCTTGTGGAGAAAAAATGGTGTTCTTACAAAAAACTAGAACGTATGGCTGGCTTATTGGCCCACTGTTCGAGTGTGGTTAAGGGTGGCAGGACCTTCTGTCATCGTATTTACGCCTTATTGAAGGCTACTAAGGGAAAGAAAAGAGTTAGAATCTCTCAAAATTGTGTTCTAGACCTGTTATGGTGGTACAATTTTTTGCCATTGTTTAATGGCTCCAGGAAAATTCTTGGATACGTAGACCTCGAACATATCTATACAGATGCTTCATTATCCGGGTTTGGGGGTGTGTTTGGTGACGATTTTTTCTTTGGTAGTTGGCGAGATATAGGTAAATCTTGTCCACATTCGTTAGACCCGCCCTCGTTGGATTTAGACAGTTCATCCAACATTAATATTCTTGAGCTCTGGCCTGTGTTACTTGCTGTTAAGCGCTGGCATGACTTACTAAAGAATAAAATTGTCCTCATTCACACCGATAACACCCAAGTTGAATGTATGATTTCTTCAGGTAAAAGCTGTAATGATACTGCCATGGATTTGATCAGAGAATTATTCTGGTTTTGTTCTGTTTATAACATTCAACTATTAGCCTGCCATGTATCTTCTACTGATAACTTTGCTGCCGATGCCTTATCAAGAATTTATTCTCGCAAATTGAATGTTATGTCTTATGGTTTACCCTGTATGTTCTCTGCTTGTTGTTTTAACAGCCTCAAGGTCGAAACTACAAAAGGAATGTAAACTAGTACAGTCCATGTGCTGGTCTGATAATACGTGGAAGTCGCGTAGGTCCCAATGGACGAGATTTTTTGAGTTTTGTGAAGTATACGATATTGAACCTTTACCTGCTTCGGTGGAGACTGTATGCTTATATATTACTTACCTGTCTTCTCAGGTTAAGTACTCAACTATTACAAATTATGTTTGCTCCTTATGGGCCTTACATGAATACTTCGGTGTGACTCCTATAGCCAAAGGTACCTTTTTGGTGAGATGTACTATGCAAGGTGCTAGACGCCTTATTGGTGATTCGGTTAAGCAATGTGACCCCTTACTTCCCTCGCATTTGATCAGAATATTTCATGCGTTGGACTTTACCTCCCTGGAGGACCTGCTATTTTGGTGTTCCACTTGTTTAGCCTTTAGGTGCTTACTTCGTAAGAGTAATTTCACAGACTCCGGCCACGTTATTTTTGCCTCTGATGTTGAATTTACAGACTATGGTCTTTCTCTTACGTTACGATCCACTAAAACTATCCAGTTCGCCCAAAGGAAAGTAATAATTCCTGTGGTGGCTGCTAGGGACTCTATATTGTGTCCGGTTAGATGGTTATATGTATACCTTAAAAAATTTGATATTCCTCTAGGAGGCCCTCTGTTCAAGTTGCCTTCTGGCAAGACTATGTCTTATTATTGGTTTGCTGCAAAACTGTCTAGTAAAATCAAAGCTTGTGGTTTATCTGGTAACTTTAGTTCTCATAGTTTGAGACGTGGCTCAGCTACCTTTCTGAGTCGTATTGGTATGCCATTACATGATATTAAAACCTATGGTGACTGGAGGAGCCTCAGTGTCCTCTTGTATTTAGCTTCTGATCCAGAGACACGACTGGTGAAGGATTATTTAGTTGCCTCTTCATTATCTTTGTACTAAGAACTGCTTACCTTCCGCTGGCTGGGGTGTTGGGGTCGTCCTCGACCTCGACCTCGACATGCCCAAATATATTCTCATTGTTGTTCATACATTGTTATACTCATATCTCAATCGAGCCCCGCCCAGCGATATTATGCTTCTGACGACAGTAGAATATTATATCGCCAGAGGGCAGCATTGTAGACGCTCATATATATAGCCAGTGCCTGGCACCGCTCGATCACTTCAACTCAGTCACGCACTAAAAAACTTTTGTTGATGTTGTTTAATAAAGGGGGTCGTCCTCGACCTCGACATGCCCAAACATATTCTCATTGTTGTTCATACATTGTTATACTCATATCTCAATCGAGCCCCGCCCAGCGATATTTTTCCTGAAACAACACATTTGCTAAGATTTCTATTGTTGTCAAGCTGTGAAGGTCACTGTTTCATGGGCGTAGATCGCTGTCGCCTGAAAATGTACAATTCGCCGTCATGAATCCTATCAACTAATACAGATTTGAGACTAGAAATATGGTTCAAAATACAGTAGAACGGAACTTTAATTCAACGCAATACCAAATATACAATCAACGCAATACCAAATATACAATCAACGCAATACCAAATAAAATCAGAGATACATAGCATATCAATTTAGGCCAAGAAGTAAGTAACTAAATGTGAAGAGGTGCCAATACAAAAATGAAGTATTGCCTCTTTTTTTTAGATAAATTTTATTGGGACTGATTTTGTTTACACGCGATATTCTCACAAAGGTGAGAAACAATTTACATAATTTCATTAGAAGATCAGAATTACACTTTTCGATTTTTAAATTCCAGTTAACAATCTTATCTATAGAATTTAATGATATCGAGAGCATTAAACAGGATCGGTATCAACAAATGGGTCAGCTTTTCAGAAAATGCACAATCTACAGTACTACACATCTATCAAGTTCTGCTAAATTAGAGTGAAAGTTGATAAATATTAGGTATATGAGTATTTTCTGTATTGTATTCATTCAATAAATCTGTTTGGTTATGTTAAACTGTATTCTGAACATGATTTTCGCCTTAAATTTGGGTTATTTGAGAAGATTGGTGAAGCAGTTGTACATTTTTTGAAAATCTGACCCTTATATCCTAGTACAGATGCTCATACTGGAGCTTGGTCCACACATCAATATTTTTCTAACTTTTATTTATTTTTTCTCCAATTTGTTCAATTCTATAATAATATCCTTACAATGTACTGTAAAAGACAATATTAAAAGTCCTACTGTTAGAGTCAATTCCTATTTGATAGTGTTTACATTGACCTGAATCTGCCTCTATTTCTTCCAAAGCATATAATACATTACGTAATTTATCGAGATTTGGACATTTCTCGGCACAACTTTTATGCTTTTTCGAAACATATTTCGCCAACACTAGGACCAAACTATGTCATAACATCGGATCCGGTTGTAGTCTTCATATGAATTCCCTACATTCATACCCCATACAATCCGTATCATACGACCCAAAACTCGTAATAAAAACCTAATAAAAATCTTGCGAACACAATGGAAAACTGACACAAGATCAACATTATCTCATGGGAGTGCAATAACCACAGAAATGGGGCAAGAAGAAAACAATGGAATATGGAATTTAAATAAATAAATTAGGAATAAAACAAACACGTCAAAGGTTCTACATGTAATGTATATCCAGATCTAGCAGATAGGCCAAGAACAAAACAATTGAATATAGAAATTAAATAAATACATTAGGAATAAAACAAACACATCAAAGGCTTGTCTGAGAGGCATATGGGTCAGATCTTCAGACAATGTACAATTGGCAGCTGTACACATTTATTAAAATCTGCTAAATTAGGCTCCAATTTGGCCAATACTTGCTAAATCCGAGTATATTCGGCATTGCATTGATTCTAGCAATCTATTTGGTAAGGTTGAACTGTGTTTGAACTTAATTTTCGTCTGAAATTGGGGTTATTTGAGAGGATTGGTGAAGGCGAATTGTACATTTTCTGACAATCTGACCCTTATCTAGATGTAGAAGATCCGGGTGGGAAGACATCACAGGGGTGGTGTACGGGGTAGAGTATCACACTACAATACATACAAGCACATTGAATCAAACAATTCCACCTTGTTATTGTATATGTGAGATACAGAGGTGTGAGGGGGCTACCGGGGATCGCTATAACTGCCACATCTTAGTTTTCACATTTGGATAAAGTAGCCTTTATTAATTCTCTAAAACTAATATTTAAGATTTTATTTCACCTGGGAGAAATCATTTCCCGGACAAGCCATGTTTTTCTAACGTACCTAGGTTCAACTTAGGAATTAATTACATAGGAGATGAACTCCGTTGATATAAGGATAAAATTTGAATGAGCTGCAAGCTCGCAGTATTAGATAAAGTCATACAATAAATTAATGTAGTTTTTTGGAGTAGAAATGAAGCAGTACCAATATCAATTTCAAATTACCCACATTGAAGACAACAATTAAGTTTCAAAATACAGATCAACGTAAGCAAATATATATTTGGAATTATAATAACCAAATATGCACAGACGTGCCTACTGTTTAATCATTTACCAAACTAATAGGGGATTTGCAAGTGCCACTGTACATTTCTGTTACAGCGCATGCTGGGATGGACTCAGTTCAGGTCTGACATACAAATATTTAGCAACGTTTTGATAAAAAATTGCAAGAATGTTTTCACCAATACCATATAACTTGTATAAGTGATCTATGAAAACCAAAATGCATGATGGGAAAGATGGGGGCTTGTGTTATGGAAACATGTATAACACATTGCTATTGACATTGGAGCATTGATAAATATTCCATGCTGAACATGGCATGTTTTCCGTAGATTTTATACTGACACACAGCTACCTCAATTCCATGCGAATCAAGATTCAAGATGGCGGACATGAAAGTCCCCTATTAGTGGAATCAATTATGCGGATTTTATTTACATTTATTTTCATAAGTTTTCTCAAGGAAGTCTGACTGTCAATACATTAAATTGGCATAAATATATTATACACTCTATGTCCAAACTCAGATCAGATAAGAATGATATGTCAGCCTACTTCACTAATCGGTTTCCTGGCCTAGTACTCGGTGTTTTAATGGGAATATAATTACAACTTGCGGTCTTAATGGAATTATAATGGCACTTTGCGATTTGAGGCGAAAGGCTTTCCCTTCGTTTGAAGAGACTCTCTAAACTTTGGGCCTAGACTGTATACATAAATTATGATATAAACAGGACAAAAAATCACTTCACCAAGCAATACCCTCCCATGTTTCCCTCTCGTTCCCCACTCACTCCACCATAGCCATTTGGTGGATAAGTCACTAGTGTGTGATACTGGATGAGGAGGTCATGGCTGGGGCTGGAGCATCTGTGTATATCTGCCTGTAGCTGGGTACAAGGCAATACACCACACCACAAATAGGCACATATATCTCTCACACTAGACAAGGCACATATATCTCTCACACTAGACAAGGCATTCTTTTGTCTCATGCCTTGTATTGCACTGCTCACCCTGCCTAGCACTGCAGTCCATTTTGGCCTAGGAATTCGATTTAATTAATCTTTTCGGGCGATTATTAAAGCCTTTGATGATGTAGTCTAATGCCAATGCTGTTTGGAACAACAGGAGGGCAGAGTACTGGCTTTAGAGGTTCCACACTGAAGGGAAAATGTACGAGAACAACCTTCAGCTAAAGTGACTTAAGCCTGGGTTCCACTGCTCCCCTACCTGTCCCGCTACTCCTCCCTTTTCTTTGCTCCCGCTACTTTTAGAAGCGGAAGCAAGTAGCCAGAGGTAGCCGCTTTGATTGTCAAGCTGTGAAGGTCACTTGTTTGATTTGAAGCGGCTACTTCCTGTTACTTCCCGCTACTTCTCGCTACTTCCTGCTAATCCCTGTTACTTCCCGCTATTAGAAGCGGGACCAAAGAAACGGGAGTAGTAGTGGGAGAAGTAGTGGGGCAGTGGAACCCAGGCTTTACTTGAAATAAAGAAAACAGCCACACAGCAAATTAGTATGTCTCCCCGACAGGACAGAAATAGTAACCTCATACTTGTTTCTGCGATAGGAAGTTTAGAAATATTTATTCATTTATATATTTTCTGGTTCCACCAGACCGCATGGTTAACATGCGGTTTTATTGTTATTTATTAATCATTATTTTAAAAAAAACCTTTATTACAAAACCTCCTCTTATACCAGCTCCGTTTGCTTGTCATTGTATTCGGATTGAGAATGCACTGCAGATTGTAACTGAAGAGGGAAAACATGTCAGTGGAGTCCGGCCTTTAAACTCCCCGCTATAGTCCCTGATGTCCAGGATCCCTGCATGGGACCACACTAACCCCTTGTCTGCATTATTGTTCTGAACCTGAGAGATTAACATCAAGTTCTGCTGACAACATTCCAGGGCTAGGTGAGACATCTGTAGCCTGATGGGAGGCTGGGAGGCGCATGCATTTCTCACACACTTTCCCTGCGTGCAATGATAACATAATGGTCTTCCCCTTCCACCCTTTTATACTGGTGGAGGTGGAGGTGGGAGATAGACGATGGTTCAAAATACAGTTCAAAATAACCGAACAATACTAACACGGTTCCATATATACTCAGATATAGCTAGTTTGTATCAATTTTCACCTTAATTGAGCAGTAGTTACCAAATGCGCACAGGTGCCGATTGCACAATTTCTGAATCTAGGACATTTTTTTTTTATTTTTTTTTTTTCCAAAAATTGTATTGAGTCTCCTTCTTTCACCCTTTTATAATGGTGAAGGTGGAGGTGGGAAAAAATGTACAATTTTCCTTCATTTATCTTCTCTAATAACCCAAACTTAAGACAGAAATTAGGTTCAAAATACAGTTCAAAATAACCGAACAATATTAACGCTAAACATACTCAGATATAGCTATAGTTTGTATCACTTTCCTGACTCAGATATGGGTCAGATTTTCAGAAAATGCACAATTGGCAGTTCTACACATTTAGGAAATTCTGCTAAATTAGGCTGAAAAATGAAGAATACCGGGTATATCTGAGTATATTTGGTATCGTATTGATTTAAAGTATCAGTTCTGTTATGTAAACTGCATTTTGAAGCTCATTTTTGTCTTAAATCTGGGTTATTTGAGAGGATTAGTGAAGGCGAATTGTACATTTTCTGAAGATCTGACCCATATAGCATGTCCAACCGCCCAATGCTTTCCTATTTTGATTTTGGGGAGAACCTAGGACATTGGGACACTTTTAACTGACAAGGGAGTTACATCATGGATTTATCTTTTGAAATCCTATATTCTACTGGGTGAGGGTGGTTTTAAAGCAAAAACAAAAGTCTTCCCACCTTTTTTTTATCCCTTTTATCTTCCCCGCCACTACAGCCTCTTTACACCTTGGGTGCGAGAGGCTGCTAGAGTCACACCATTGTAACCTGAGCTTTGTGATTATTTTAATAATCTAAATAAAACAAAGCACTCTGGATGTGGCCTCTGATAAGGACCCAACATATCAGATCCGGTAATACTAGAAGAACATTTCTTTTACTTATGTAATAGGAATTTAAGCTCTCCAGTCTAGGCCCAAAGCTGAGAGAGTCCCTTCAAACGAAGGGAAAGCCTCTCGCCTCAAACCACAAAGTGCCATCATAATTTCATTAAGACCGCAAAATGTCATTATAATCCCATTAGAACGCCAAAAGCCAGGAAACCGATTAGCGAAGTAGGCGTCTAATCACTGAAATATCATTCTTATCTGATCTGAGGGTTTGGACCTAGAGTGTCTCTACTCGTTGGGTGCTCTATCTGACTAACACCACTCCCTCTCTGTCCCTCTCTCTGTCCCTCTCCCACTCCCTCTCTGTCCCTCTCTCTGTCCCTCTCCCTCTCCCTCTCTCTCTCTCTCTCCCTCTCACTCCCTCTCTCTCTCCCTCTCTTACTCTCTCCCTCTCTCTCCCTCTCCCTCTCTCTCCCTCTCCCTCTCTCTCTCCCTCTCTCTCTTTCCCCTTTCTACATCCCTCTTTCTTTCTCTCTCTCCTCAATCCCCCACTCAGTCATTCTCTCTCTTCTCCCTCCCTCTTTCTCGACCCTTCTCTTCAGCTCACCTTCTCTCCTACCCTTTCTCTCAAACTCCGTCTCTCTCAGACTCTCCCCTCCTTCGCCCTCTCTCTCCCCTTATGTCGCCCTCTCTGTCCCTCTTCCTCTCTCCCTCCCTCTTTCTCTCTTCCTCCCTCTTTCTCTCTTTCTCTCTATCCCTCTGTCTTTCCCTCTCTCTCATCCCCTCCCTCTTTCTCTCTCACATACACCCTCTCCTCCACCTTCATGTCTCAACCCCCTACCCCATCACTCAACCTCTCTCAATCCCTCCCTCCCCTCTCTCCCCTATTTTGCCCTCCCTTTCCCCCTCCCTCTCACCCTCTCTCTCTAGGAAATACCAAGCTCCACCCATCTATTAGCATGGCACTACACACATCCATATAATCGCTCTCACACACTTATCAACATCTGTACCGTCAACATTTTTCCAGGATTTTTTCCCACTTTTCCCTTCTCTACGCATCTGGCCACCAGAAAGGGAACATATACAGAGCGAAAAGGTTAAATGAAAACAAACCAAGGAGGCTCCCCAGCTAGAACAATAACTAGATTATAGAAGGGGAGTCACTTTTCTTTGTCTATGTCGCGGGTGGTCCACTCCAACACTCATAGATATGGGAGCAGCTCATCATAATTTATTATAGAATTTAGACTTCTAAAGTCCATTTCATATAGCTTGATACGTTGGAGGCTGGGGATAAGGACCAGGTTAAAACTGCATTCTCAGTTAAGATTGGTAATGAAATGAAGACATTCTACCTTCTTCCGCTCCTTTCCAACCTATATGAAAGTCATTTGACCAACATTTTGAAGTATTTTCTGCGACAATTTTTGCTACAGAGCTAGATACATACAAGGTAACTAACGTGTTGGTTGCACAAGTGGCGCAGCAGAGAATACAATAGTCGAAGCTTGTTAGTTAACTTTTTTCCTTATATGCACCTTCAATAATCTAAGATGAAACATTTTAAAGTCATGTAGTTGAAGTCTGGCGCCTTTAGCCCTATATGGGTCAGGTTATCAGAAAATGTACAATTCATCTTCAACAATTCTCTCAAATAATCCAAATTTCAGACGAAAATAAAGTTCAAAATACAGTTCAACCTAACCAAACAGATTGCTAGAATCAATGCAATGCCGAATATACTCAAATTTACCTGGTATTGGCAACATTGCAATCTAATTTAGCAGAATTTACTAAATGTTTAGAGCTGCCAATTGGACATTTTCTGAAAATCTGACCCATATCTGCATAAATATAATACATTGGTCTACCTGCCTACAATACTAACATACCAACAACAGCGCAGCTCAAGATTCATTGTAAGTTAGATGATAATAGGAGACTTACATGTCCGCCATCTGTTTGCAGGACGTACATCTGACAACCTTAGCAGAAAGTTTGTAAAACTGTGTTCCAGGAGCATAAATACCCAATGTTATGTTACAGTGACACCAGGAACCGTAGGACAACATTTTGTTATGTAATGTTAGTGTAATGTTCACACATTAATGTTTGGGGAACATTGTTTATTGAAACGTTCCTATACTGTATGGACATTATGATAGGATGTAACGAGGTTGGTTTCTGACTTACTGTACACAATGGTCACGAGTTTTTTTCGACCAGGGATCTCACGAGAAGCCGCAGGCTTCGAGTGAGATCCCTGGTCGAAAAAAAACGAGTGGCCATTGTGTACAGTAAGTCAGAATCTAACCGAGTTACATCCTATTTTCATACCACGATCTTATATTTTAAAATAAATTGAAGAAACAAACTATTTATTTACCTCGCTACTCTCCAATGACCCGCCATATTGGTTTTTTGATACCAAAGCGCTAGACAAGCCTTCAACTGATTGGCTAATCTATGACGAAATGTACGGCATATGACGTCACAAATAGGCGTGACGTCATGAGCGAGCCTAACCTCAACCAATGAGAATGCTTCTTAGATTTAGGCCAAAAAAAGTTCATATTTTCATGCGTGGATCCTTTCAACAAAACACCATGGCAGGTATCCACTCATTTGCAGCGTGTACAACCCCCAATCGTGGTATAATGAACATTTATATCAGACTGTTATTTGAACGTTAGCTAAAATCGTTCCAGGAACATAGAATCCTAACACTCCTAGGACGTTTTGTTAAAAAACATGTGTTTGATGTTTTCTACATGTTTCCTACAAACTAACACAAAAGGAACCCGTTTCCAATATTCTCCCAATGTTGTGTTCTACTTGGATTGATTCACATGGAATTATGGGAGTTGTATATACATATAGAAAAAAAGGCCATACTGAGCACATAATATTTATCAGTGCCCCAATGAAAATATCCATGTGTTATGTATACATGTTTCTATAGCACAAGTCTCCATCTACCTTTCCCAGCTGCATGCATTTGGTTTTTATAGATCATTTATACAAGCAATCATATTGGTGAGAATATTCTTGCAATTTTTTTTTTAAAAATGTTGCTAAAAATGTGTATGTCAGACCTGATCCCATCATGCACTGTAACAGACGTGCTCAGCGGCACATGAAAACCCCCTAGTGTGAATGATTTTCCTGGTCAGCAAACAATGTTATCTCACTTTGAATACATTGATTCATGATTTGTTAAATTAGATTTGGGAAGGTTCAGCGAATACAATGGATTCCATATAAAAAGAGTTCATCTATGACATCCTGGTTCATGACAGTAACATACAGTAGAGACTTGTTTAGGCGACCACTTTTGACCCTGAACGAATTGATCACATAGTGGGATGGTCGCTTTATTATCTTTTTCTTATTTTGGGGACTAAGCCAAACTAGTCCTAATAGGGAATTTGCATGACCGCCATCTTGAATCTTGATTGGCATGAAATTATGGGAATTGTACATATTTCATTGTAAAAGCTACAGAAAGGATTTTATAGATCATTTGTCTGTTTGTTTTGTTTGTTTGTTTATTCAATCAGCTCACGTACCTGTACGATATTTTCTGCTTATGTTCTAGATTAATACAATACTACCTACACAGGCTTACACATGATATTGGTGAAAAAATCCTTTCAATTGTCGAAAAATATGTAGTAAAATATTTGTAAATCAGAATATTACAGGTTGGTCAGTTTACCCTGATGGTTAATAGGGCATTTGCATGTCTCACTGCGCCTGTCTGTTACAGTGCATCCTGGGATGGATAGTGATTAAATTTGCCCTACAGATATTTGGCAACAATTTTATGAAATGCATGATGGGAAAGATGAAGTTGTGTTTTATTGAACCATCTAAAACATATTAATATTGATATTGGACCACTGATAAATATTCCAAGCTAAAGATAACATGTTTTCTATATATTTTATACTGTACCATTACTCCCATAATTCCATGCAAATCAAGATTCAAAATGGCGACTATGCAAGCCCCCTATTGCTATGCGGGACTCTACTGTATCGCTATATTCTTATTCCCTTAGTTTTATCTCAGGGTCTCTGTGGCACCTGGAAAAGCTTTGAATCTGAAAAAATAAATTCAAGGCCTGAAAAAGCCTGGAAAATGACCTTTGTGCTTGAAGGTCCTGTAAGATCAGCATACGGCCCTGAAATGGGCCTGGGAAATACTGAAATAAGCCTGGGAAACACTGCAATAGGCCTGGAAAACACTGCAATGGGCCTGGAAAACACTGCAATGGGCCTGGAAAACACTGCAATGGGCCTGGAAAACACTGCAATGGGCCTGGAAAACACTGCAATGGGCCTGGAAAGCCTTGAAAAGCCTAGATTTTGTCCTGATAAAAAACGCGGAGACCCTATATCTATATCTGTCCCAGAGCCAATTGCAAGGAACCTTTGTGTCAAACAGTGTATGCCCCCCATGTATTCCCATGTAGAACCTCTTATACCACTCTCTGAGCGATAGTGCCAGAACATCATAAAAATGAGAAAGAAGCTAGTCAGAAAGTCATCATGGGAAAGGACAAAAATATAATAGTATTTATTGTTTCAGGGAATTGTCTTGCTTCATTGTGACTCATCCTATCTGTGTACTTACCCAGGGTGTATGAATCATATCTGGTGCCCTGGGTTTTTGTGATAGGCATATCAGATGGGTGGGCTTTTTCATTTGTGATGTATTGCAGAAATTGGTGTTTTCTTAATATGGTTGAATTAATGCATGTTGAATCTTGTGATGTTAAATGAGTTTGAACAAAATGTCCAGGTATTTACAAAATCCGAGAAGTAGTTGTAGTTGTCTCTCTAGTCAAATCGTCTAAATTGTTGTTGCTAACTTATAACTCCCATCAATATTATTTTATACTATAATATTATAATATAGCCAAGAGGAGACTTAGGTGTTTGAAGTAAAAATATTATTTCTTGAGTAAGTTGGTACTGATAGTAACTATTTTATGTTGAGTTGTGAACTCTTAATTGTCAGTGTTTATTTTTGCCGGTTATTGCTATTATTTCCTTTATAATGTAAGCAACGTTTGAAAACATCCATGGTGAATATGGCGTAGATGTGTGTACAGGTTGAGCCTCCCCATCAGACTGCCTAACTGCCAAACTCTCTAACCTTCCCCTATCATTGTCTCAATTTCTCTCTATCTCCCTCTCTCTATCTCTTTCTCTTTCTGTCTCTCCCTTTCTTGTGAACTCTTAATTGTCAGTGTTTATTTTTGCCGGTTATTGCTATTATTTCCTTTATAATGTAAGCAACGTTTGAAAACATCCATGGTGAATATGGCGTAGATGTGTGTACAGGTTGAGCCTCCCCATCAGACTGCCTAACTGCCAAACTCTCTAACCTTCCCCTATCATTGTCTCAATTTCTCTCTATCTCCCTCTCTCTATCTCTTTCTCTTTCTGTCTCTCCCTTTCTCTCGCCGCCCTCCCTCTCTCGCTCTCCCTCTTTCTCTCCCACTCTCCCTCCCTTTTTCTTTCTCTCCCTCTGTCTTTCCCTCTCTCTCCGATCCCTCTTTCTCTCCCTCACTTATATACCCCCTTCAATTCTTTCTCTCAAATCTCCTCACTCAACCTCTCTCTCCATCCCTCCCCCTCCTCTTTCCCTCTCTCTCCCCTTCTCTTTTTATAGGATTGTACAGTGTGAGCCTGCCCATCTTTCTAAACTCCCCTATAGTGGCTGTAGTCCCTGATGTAGGCAGGTACAACCCCCCTATAGTCAATATCTCTATTGCTATTCGTACCTGTGCACTGCCTGCCAGGAGCAACCGTAGCTAACCGTCCCCTCACACATACACTCTTCACTTGCCACCAGACCACCTGACCAAGCACGCCTGCCCGGAATAAACATCACCCTCAATGGACGCCATCCTCCTTACCCTCCAGTACATGGATGGGCTGATATGGGGGAAATCGCCAGAATATGTACAATTCCTCTTCACCAATCCTCTCAAATAACCCAAGTTTAATACATAAATCAGGTTTAAAATACAGTTCAACCTAACCAAACAGATTGCTAGAATCAATGCAGTGCGGAATATACTCGAATTTACCTAGTATTGACCAAATTGCAGCCTAATTTAGCAGAATTTACTAAATGTGTACAGCGGCCAATTGTACATTTTCTGGAAATCTGACCCATATAGAACTCCAGTACATGGATTGGCTAATATACAACTGCCCATATCGGGGAGGTGTCAAGAGTAATTCATTTAATAAAGCCATAAATCAGAACACAGTAGATTTGCCATTTTATTATCGGACATTGATCTAGGGTTCATAATCTTCCTGGGGAAGGGGCGAAATGTCGTCTGCTAATTGTTTTCAATCACGTGATGTAAATACTGAATTGGAGGGGTATGCAACTGGATTGGAGGGATATGCAAGGGGTGCATAAGATTGGGGGTGGGAATAGTAAAGAAAAGAGGTACATTAAGGCGTGTGGCATTTGGGAAATGTTTCGTCCTTCTAATTTGAATATCTCCCCAGCCCCTATACTACCCGTACTCCATCTTTCTCCACTCCCCCCGTCTCGCTATCTCACCCTCTCTTTTTCCTCTTTCCCTCTCTCTCTCTTTCCCTATCACTTTCTCTCCCTCACTACTGTGTCCCCTCTTCTCTCCCTCTTCTCCTTACATTCCCTCACCTCTTCCACTTCTCCTCCTTACTTACCGTCTAACTGCGGTGGAGATATTTGAGATTATTATGTTTCCAAATGTCTATATTTCTCTTATTCATCAATCCGCTTTATTTCTTAAAAGAAATACGAATAAATAGTCTTACATACGTCTTTTTATATTATAAAAATATTATACAATATGAAAGGTTATTGCATGGAATCTAACACAAATGTATTTCTCTCAAAGTCACCTATAATTCCCTCCTGTGAATCAGAACACAGTGAAGTCTAAACTCAAACCAAAGTAGTTTATTTTTTTTAGTTATTCCGTAGAGATGGAAGTATCTGGGAGCTGCCGGATGCTCTCTTTGGCTGAACCTGAAACTAATTTTTTTATATTTTTTTGCTTGGATTGATTGATATCTCTTGGTGATGGTGTTATTATTTTGTTTGCCCCTAGATATAGATAGACGCGACTTATGTTTCTTCTCTGATTGTATGACACTTTGTGTGAACAATACTTTTTCCCCTTCCCTGGACTATCATGAATATGAGTTAAAATGTCACTGCTATGAATGCAACTAGAAATGTTTTTATTTGTTATGTTTGAATAGTATCTGTTTATCTATTGTTTTTTTCTAATATATCTAATGCTTCGTTTGACTTAGATGTACAGCTGTAACTGAGCACAGTGTGTAACTACATAATGTTTGGCTGAATGAAAATATTTAAATAGGGTCGGGGTGGGGCAGCCCGAACCAAAATCCCTTAATTATTCTGCTGCATATGTCATAATTGCATATGACATCCCTTATTCTGCTGTATATATGTGATCTGTTTCAGTAAAATGACTCATAAGTCGCCAAAAATAGTTTTTGAGATACCATTATATCTTAAAAGATGAGATCAAGCTCATTCCAATGATAGTAAACGGTCTAATAATCTTATAAGTATTTCTACATTTTAAGTTTGATATTTTCGTTTTTGAAAAAAAAGTTTCCCATATTTCTGGGAGTCAATAAACAGTAAAGTAACTAAATGTAGTCCATATCAGGACCTGTAAAACGAAAGGATATATTACATAGATTGTCCTGAAATTTGATACATCAATTGATATAGCTATAAGTGATAAACTCTCCAATAATCAGAACATTCCAACACTTTGAAAAATATCAATTTTGCGACTTATGACTCATTTTCCTGAAACACATCACATATATATGAGGATAGGACATAGAGAAGAAAGGGTGGGAGGCCTTGTTAATAAAAGGTTTATTAGACCATTCATCTTGTGGAGTGTTCTCATTAATTCCCCCAACACTTACCTACACGCCCCCTCCTTTATGAGAGGAATACATCAGTGGCAATCAATAGTGGAGGGTCAGAATTTCGGAAAATGTACAATTCAACTTCGCCAATCCTCTCAAATAACCCGAATTTCATTTCAAATTATAGTTCAAATACAGTTCAACCTAACCAAACAGATTGCTAGAATCAATGCAAAGCCGATTATACGTATACTCGAATTTACCTAGTATTGACCAAATTGCAGTATAATTTCGCAAGATTTACCAAATGTATACAGCTGCCAAATGTACATTTTCTGAAATTCTGACCCAGGGGTGTGTGTGGGGGGGGGGGGGGGGGGTGTTGTTTAATGAAACAAATCCATTGAGAAGGGGACGATAAAGTTTGGCGCCAGGATTTCTAAAATCAAAGCAATACCACTTATTTTCAGATATACCTAGTATTTGAATCTATTTTAGCCTCATTTAGCCGACTTCACTCAAATGTAGACATGTACATGTGCCCGGGTGTTCGGTTCTTATATTTTTCATTTTTACATTCTACGGTATTTTTTTTAAAAAAAATTCGTGAATGTTAGTGAATTGGGTACCATTCTGTCAATCATCCTGAGTAGCAAGTTCATGTGATACATTTTGAGGTGTTGGTTGAGGATTGGTGTGAGGAGTGTGGGCACTTATCTGGGAGGATATCTGGATGCCCATCTCTGTGTGATGTAATTCACGCCAACACTACTAACTTTGCACTTATGCAAGGACTGCTTGATTGACAACCTTCTACCATCTCTGCAGTAAATCCCTGAATCCTATTGCCACTTAAGGCCACTGTATAGGTTTTGAGAGGAACCCATTTAGAGAGGACCACCCATGACTGAATCTGAGTGATCTACACCTACTACACCCTTTGGGATTTCTGGGTTTCAAGTCTTGGAGACAGACAAGCTCGGAATTGCAAAGACTAAAAGACAATTGTGGATTATTAGATTTCAATATGTTGTTTGATGTCTTATGTCTAATTCCCTTGCATTGTACTTTCATGTTTATCCAACTGCCTTTGTAAACAGGGAGTGTGCAACTTTCCTAGTTGTTAATAAACTGAATTTTACTTCCACTCCTGTGTTCTTCTAATACAGACATTTGAGGCATTTCAGATTACAGTACGTCTGATATTCATAATCTAGCCATTGCGCACAAATAGTTGACCGTAGAATTCGTTTCCTTTGGAAACGAACAATATATACATTAACTTAAACTGATTATAAAGTTAAACAGAAAAATAGTTCATTAAATGATTGATTAACTTAATAAACTTATAACTTGTTTTCCTTGCGTTTGACAGTATAACGAAGCGTAAGATTTTCCTGTTATAACATGAATCATGTCCCATCTTCACAATTCCATATTTTGGTAATGTTGCATGTTTATTAGATACAGCGCGTACTGAGAAAAGTCTAACTAACTTGCAAAATGTCGTTGCTGAATAGAAAATCATTAAACTAACAAACTTTCTGATGATCTGCCCCTCCTTACCATTCTGGTCACCCCTCCCCCCTATTCCCCCCCCCCCCCAACACACCGCTCAAACTATTTTGTGTAACCCTCTGGGGTAGGAAAATCAATAAAGGAATTTGTTTCTTGCCGGACATCATCATTGATACCCATCCACGCTCCACCCAGAAGTCGATTATTCTACTGGAGAAATGACCGCAGCATCAATCATACAGCACAGGGAAAATCGACTCCGAAATCAATTAGGACTTGGTGAAAAATGAACATGGTGTGTTGATTACCATTAGTGACATGTTCAATTAATCACTCCCATCAGAAGATCAAATACTTTCTTGCCGATTTGTCTGGTTTACAACTTTTGAACATTTTTTTTGGCTTACCAGATGAACTTTGTTAGATGAAAATGCTTTATTTTATTCAATTCTTTTCTTCGAAATTCGAGAATTGTTGGTATATGCAACGTTGGTATCTTGTTATTTAGCGTTTTTCATGAGATGCGGATACAGACTAGGTCCAAAGATGGGAGAGTCCCTTCAAATGAAGGGAAAGCCTCTTGCCTCACACCCAAAAGTGTCATTATAATTCCATTAAGACCGCAACATGTCATTCTGTTCCATGAAAACGCCGAGTTCTAGACAGGGAGACCAATTAGCGAATGCAGATAACATAAATTTATACATTTCATTTGTATTCTTCATTCCATGATTTGGCTGTGAGCATACAATATAATCGATATACTTGCCGCTCACAAGGTGGACAATATAAACTCTGTATTGTACAGTGACGTCACGACCGTTCGAGACTATCGGTGAGCTATGCGGACCACACAATTTGATGAAATAAACCAAATAAATTTGTAATAAGTTAAGAATGATGGAATAAAAGCAAGAAAAGCACAGTATCGTGTCTTCAGGGGTCTCCTTCGAGGGTTCTCCTCATATGGCCGAAAAACAACTCGGCCTACGGCCTCGTAGTTTTTGGCCATACTCGGAGAATATAGCCCACCTCATACGCGATACTATGCTGTTCTTGCTATAATATTCATATATATGATTGTGTTTTAATCATTATGAATTGTGTATAATTCATATAGTTATTTATTCATCATTTCTTAAGGAAACTATATGATTGAAATAAATCATGTGTGTCCTCATTAAACATATGAAGAGCATGATAGGTTGTATGATTAGGAAAAAAAGACAATATCCCTTTTTTTTTAATGATTTACTACATGATCAATTATAATAAATATAACATCAACATCAACGAACTATGTAGCCTATAATCTATATAAAATGTTTCATTTCAAAAGAAGAATTTACGGAGGCATACTTAAAAAGAAGTAGACGAAATAGCGTCTCAACTAGAGTTATACTGTATTGTGACAAACACAAAAAGAAAAAAAACGCATTGGCAAGTCAGAAAGATTTGCTTTTTTTGTGAGATGATTTAACCTTGTCATAGGTCTCTTGAAATTTGGGAAAATTGACTATTTTCCATGAATAAATAAACAAATATTACCATATTACCTGAGTGTGGCAGGGAAAGAGGTATATATAACATGAGAGTTGCCGCCTAACGATCTGACAATTATCAGACATCGTTAGTTGTGATTTGCCCACAGACCAAGGCTCCTTAATGGTTACCTACAGTCCTTCCAAGATAACCTAAGCCTTCAATTTGCCCACAGACTTTAGATTTCATTTCTAAATAGTGACAGATTTAAACACAGACAACACCAAAAGAGATCACAGTTGTATGTTTACCACAATCGTTGACTATATTGATAATTCTTGTGAAAATGGTGAAAGATCAGGTGTATCCCAGGTAATATCGGGTATATAATTGTGGAAAGACAATAGAATCATTAGGTACCATGCATTTCCATGTGCCTAGCAACACTGCCCTTTCGCCCTTGGCAACCGTAAATCATATATGACCTTTAACCCTACGTTTTGGTCATTTGTCAAAGACGCTGACTTTATCTTTCCTTCACTGGACCCAGCAGACGACAATTTCTGACGGCTGGTTGTCATAGAAACCGCTGACTGCGACGGCGGCAATATTTCTGCTTCTGTCCATCTTTCTCTTGTCATTTACAACCGAGACAAATGCCATCGAAGACGTCATTTGCCCTTGATTACACGGACAAGGTCACGACGCAAACAACGCCGTAAGGTCACGTAACGGGTCGTAATGACCCATAGAACTGACCTCTCGGTAAATGACCTTGGGCCCTGGCCTTGCAAAGGTCAACAATTGGCCCAAAGCTGATAGGCGACACTTTAACTTGACAGTGGCAAGACATGCTTTCAGTGGATGGAGTTTCTCTCTCTCTCACACACACACACACTCGTTCCCTCTTTCTCTCTCTCTCTTTCTCTCTCTCTCTTTCTTTCTTTCTTTCTTTCTTTCTCTCTTTCTCTCTTTCTCTCCTTCTCTCCTTCTCTCTCTTTCTCTCTCTCTTTCTCTCCTTCTCTCTCTCTCTTTCTCTCTCTCTTTCTCTCTCTCTCTTTCTCTCTCTCTTTCTCTCTCTCTTTCTCTCTCTCTCTATCTCTCTCTTTCTCTCTCTCTCTCTCTCTCTCTCTCCCCCTTCTCTTTCATCTAAAGTATCATGTCTCTTTCTCTTTCTCTGCCTCTCTTCCTCTGTCTGGCTCTCCCTCCCTCCTTCCCTTTCCCCTTTTCTTGTTTTTAGAGCTTCAAAGGTCAGCGAATGACCAATTTTCCAATTATCCTAATTGAAACAATATTTTTTCCACGGGTTTTTAAACAATCGTTCTTGCACTTTGCAATCGGACGACAAATGCGTCCACCCTAATTAACTTCTAATCTGGAAGGTTATTATGAGCTCAAGGAATTGTTTCAGATGAAATAAAATATTTCGTCATGAAATCATGATTAATCTTAACATTTTGTCCTGAGAGTATTATGCAAAACGTGCTGAAAGGCGGCAGATAGGATTGGCTTTAGTACTAAGTATTAAATGTCCTTCAAGACTTATTTTAATTGTATTTATTTTGGTCCAAATTTTAGTGAAGCAAGGTCAGGACAATTGTTAATTCACCAGCTATTGCACAGTGATTTACTATAGATAAGAAGCAACCAACGAATATGATGTAATATACCTGATCAGTCTAGGCCCAAAGATCAGAGAGTCCCTTCAAACGAAGGGAAAGCCTCTCGATCGCCTCAAACCGCAAAGAGTCATTATAATTCCATCATTAAGACCGCAAAATGTCATTATATTCCAATTAAAACGCCAAGTTCTAGGCCAGAAGACCGATTAGCGAAGGTGGCGTCCAATCACTGACATACCATTCTTATCTGATCTGAGGGTTTGGACCTAGCGTGTGATTGTAAGAAGGGTTCCTTTAATTGAATGGAGTATTATATATATAGTAATACGTTCTATTTAAAAGAAATGTTATTTCAATTCATATAATAATAGTTGTGTGGTAATAGATTAGTAACGCAAAGATCCATTCAAGGATAAATATAACATCTGATGAAAACATTGTGATACAAACAGAGAATTGTTTCAGGAAAATGAGTCATAAGTCGCAAAAAATAGATTTTGATGTATATACCATTATATTTGAAAAGATGAGATCAACCTGATTCCAATGATAGTAAACAGTCTAATAATCTCAAAAGAATTTCTAGATTTTAAGTTTGATATTTTCGTTTTGAAAAAAAAAGTTTCCAATATTTCGGGGGGGGGGGGGAATAAACAGTAAAGTAACTAAATTTAGTCCATATGAGAACCTTTAAAACTAAAGGATATACTACATAGATTGTCCTGAAATTTGATACATAGATTGATAAAGGTATAAGTAATGAAGTCCTCAAAAATCAGAACATTCCAATAATGTGATCTTGTGAAAAAAACACTTCGAAAAATATCAATTTTGCGACTTATGGCTCATTTTCCTGAAACACATCACAAGTCTGATGTCAGCGACGCCCTGGAAGAGTTGCCAATGTCGATCCGCAGAAGGAATTGATGTTGTATTGATCGTCCATTTTCGGGAAATGATGTAAAAATAAAATGTGGAAATAAGACTATTACAATAACAACAACAACAACAACCAGATAAGACATTTTAAAGTTATGGTTATCACTGTATATGGATTATTTTTTCTGTTTAACATATTTTTATTCAGATCATTCAGTAATAATATTTAACACTCTTGGTGTTTTTCGTTGTGCCCTGTGTCAAAAATCATTTACGTCGAGATTTTAATTACGTAAGTAATGATTATGCTATAAAAAAAAACATTATCAAAATATGTGGATGTATTCTTATGACTATACTGCATCCTATTATCAAAGTTAGAGCGTTTTTGATAATAGGGAGATTTAGCAACCACAACGCACCAACACAATACTAACGCATCCACTGACTATTAGTACATTATTACCATTGTGGGGATATCTCGAGAGGCCTGCAATGCAGATGCCCTCGGCCTTTCAATTTTGTAATGTTGCTTTCTCTTTTCGTTTACAATCTCTGTCATTAAATTCAATAATTTGCATTGAATCACGTTTCCTCATTTAATATGTATTAAGATATACTTGGATTCGGCAACATTTGCAAATGTTAGCCCAAGATTGGCAAATTGATTGTTTTTATTTTTAGGCCCTGTTTTTATCTCTAGCGGTGAGTTTTGACAAGATTACGACTACCGACGATAAAGAATTAATCAGTTTCAATATATGGGTCAGATTTTCAGAAAATGTACAATAAGTCTTCACCAATCCTCTAAAATAACTCACATTTAAGACAAAGATTAGCTTCTAAATGTAGTTTAACATAACAGAACTGATACTTTAAATCAATGCGATACCAAATATACTCAGATATACTCAGTATTCATCATTTTTCAGCCAAATTTGGCAGAATTTCCTAAATGTCTAGAGCTGCCAATTGTACATTTTTTGAAAATCTGACCCATATGAACTGGTGGTATAGACAAAGATTTGGTAATCGGATCGGAGTAAGAATTGTTTTTCCTGTCATCAGACATTCTCTCTTCCACTAGTCTCCTTTGTTCTAGGCGGCGTTGCTCAGCTTTGAGGCGTTCCTGTTTAGATTGCCTCAAATTGTGCATTTAAAAGGCACCAGAATCGATGGTTCTCTACCAATATGTTATACGTAGTGTAACACAAGGAAAAGGAGCTGTAGCGTAGAGTGTAGTAGCGTAGCTTTATTGTACGATCTTAAGTGAAGTTTTGGAGTTCACAACCCTTCATTATATCCTAGGGGGACACCGTGCACGCAGGCAGGTGCTCCCTGATTGGGCGGCGATGGCGCCCAATCAATAACAGTTAAATATCAGTTGGGCTTGACCCCTCGGACAGGTAACATGTATGTAATCAATAAAATTTTAGGGTATGTTACCACGAGGTATAACAACTTTGTATTGATATCAACTTCGTAGACGATACTAGACGATAAATTGTCACTAAGAGAAATATCGTGAAAATGTACCATCGATTAATCTGTATATGTGATCCGTTTTAGGAAAATGAGTCATAAGTCGGAAAATGTGGATTCTGAGATACCACCATATTTGAAAAGAGGAGATCATGCTGATTCCAATGATAGTAAACACTGGGACACCTAATATGTATTTCTATGTTTTAAGTTTGATATTTCTATTTTTGAAAAAAAAAGTTTGCAATGTTTCTGGGTGGATAATTACCAGTAAAGTAACTAAATATACTCCATACGAATGCCTTCAAAACGCAAGGATATAATTAATACAATGTTCCGAAATTTGTTACATGGATTTATCAGACTATGAGTGCTACACTCACTAAAAATCAGAACATTTCAATAGATGAATCTTATGAAAAAACCACTTTGGAAAATATCAATTTTGCGACTTATGACTCATTTTCTTGGAACACATCACATATTCTCATAGAATTTTGTAATAGGCACCACATGAAAGATAGCTGCGTGGTCAGTTATGCGTTTTTTCCCTCTCTCTCTCTTGTTTAAATGAATTATTTGGTTAAATGTGTATGGCCAATAAAAAATATTTTAAAAGTGCACTAGTGAGAAATGACACAAGTGTATTACAGTCCGGGCCCACTCCTATACCAATTAATAGCTTCTTGATCTCACTATTTACATAAATGTATTTATTGCTTTCGTAAATCGCAAGCAAATACATTCAGCAAGAAAGTAAACAGAAAATAAAAGACCAAAGCTGCGAGAATGTCAACAATGAGAGTTTAAATTGTGACACATACATCCTATTGTTTTCCCGATTAGCTTGATATACAAGAGCTTCACTACCCCCTACCCCCACCCTCCGCACCCCATTCACCTCCTGGGTCAGATCTTCAGAAAACTTACAATTCACCTTCAGCAATCCTCTCAAATAACCCAAATTAAAGACGAAAATCAGGTTCAAAATACAGTTCAACATAACCAAACAGATTCATTGAATGAATACAATACAGAATACACTGAGATAATACCTTGTATTCATCAATTTTCACTCTAATTTAGCAGAGTTTTATAGATGTGTAGAACTGTAGATTGTGCATTTTCTGAAAATCTGACCACCCCCAGCCCCCTACTCTAGTATACACCCCCATTGCGCACCCCTTCCCCGCTAACAATACCCGGCGCCACAAACACAACTGTTCATTTTATTTTTCTCAGCTCTGAGACTCAAGACAAAAGGAGATTATCATAATTATATTTGCGCTTTTTGTCGTTTGCCCAGACTGCGAACAACGCCCAATGACTTAAATAGTGCATTGTAGATTGATTCGTAAGTTAAATAGTTTTTCTCAGAGTTAAGTCTTTTGTCTGAGGGGAATGTGTATAACAACGTCCTGGTCTTAAAGGCTCAGATCGTCAGAAAATGTATAATCGGCAAATCTACACATTTTGTTTATATAATGATACTGCTTAATTAGACTGAAAAATGATTAGGCTAATACTAGGAATATTTGATTGGTTGGCATTGGTTGCCATGACTGCAACACGTAACTCACTAGTGAAATACGCAATGTGCATAACTCACTCTAGATACGTTGTTCTCAGAGCAATGCGTATGTAATAACAAGATTTAAGCCTAATGTAGCAGAGTTTTTGATAAATGTGTTGAGCAATCAATTGTGCATTTTGTGACAAACTGACCTATATGGGTCAGATTTTCAGAAAATGTACAATTCACCTTCACCAATCCTCTCAAATAACCCAAATTGCAGACGAAAATAAAGTTCAAAATACAGTTCAAACTAACCAAACAGATTGCTAGAATCAATGCAATGCCGAATATACTCGAACTAACCTAGTATTGGCCAAATTGCAGCTTAAATTAGCCGATTTTACTCAATGTGTACAGCGGCCAATTGTACATTTTCTGAAAATCTGACCCATATAATTCCGTTATGATAAAACGTTGGTGAAGATTCACCATTTTTAATTGCAATGTCCCTGAACACGCCAGTGATGCCGTTTCCAACACAGAGACAGGGGTGAAGTCGCCAGAAAATGTACAATTCACCTTCGCCAATCCACTCAAATAACACAAATTTCAGACGAAAATAAAGTTCAGAATAGAGTTCAACCTAACGAAACAGATTGCTAGAATTTACCTAGTATTGGCTCAATTGCAGCCTAATTAAGCAGAATTTAATAAATGTGTATAGCTACCAATTGTACATTTTCTGAAAATCTGACCCAGAGAGAGATGGAGAGGGGCAGGGAGAGAGAGGGAGAGAGAGGCAGGGAGGAGAGAGAGACGAATGAGATGGAGGGGGGCAAAGAGAGAGAGAGAGAGGCAGGGAGAGAGAGAGAGACGGAGAGGGGCAGGGAGAGAGAGACGGAGAGGGGCAGGGATAGAGAGATGGAGAGGGGCAGAGAGAGAGAGACGGAGAGAGGCAGAGAGAGAGACAGACGGAGAGGGGCAGGGAGAGAGAGAGATGGAGGTGACAGGGAGAGAGAGAGAGAGACAGAGAGAGAGTGGCATATGGTCCAGCCCTATAATAACAACAAGTCACTTATTATTGTTATCCCTATTACCACTACTATTATTCTACCTTTTTATACTGTTTCCCTGTATGACTCAATCCATCCCCTGACCACCCTACCCTCTGTATAAACCCAGGGTGGAACATAATAGTATAGTAGAGCCTAGTGTGACATATGGCTAAGTCCCCATCACTAGCGTGTGGCAGGACTATAGAATAGCGTATTAAACTAGTTATATACCAGCTTAGTGGAGGACAATGGGGCATCAGTGCAGGCAGTGGATTAACACTAATTACCAGGTCGCGTACCTGGAGGATTGATTGACTGGAAGCTTAAAGCCCCCTGTCCACTAGGCCGACTGCCGTCAGTTTGATTGCTAAATGTGATGTGTTTTAGGAAAATGAGTCATAAGTCGCAAAATGGACATTTTTCAAAGTCATTTATTCATAAAATATCTTTGTTGGAATATTCTAATTTTTAGGGTGCTCAATACTGCTAGTGACAATAACACATGTGGGTCAGATTTTGGGAAAATGTACAATTGGCAGCTCTACACATTTAGTAAATTCTGCTGAATTAAGCTGCAATTTGGTCAATACTAGGTAAATTCGAGTATATTTGGCACTGCATTGATTTTAGCAATCTGTTTGGTTAGGTTGAACTGTATTTTGAACTTTATTTTCGTCTGAAATTTAGGTTATTTGAAAAGATTGGCGAAGTTGAATTGTACATTTTCTGAAAATCTGACCCATGTACAAACTCTCAAGGCAATATATTAAATATATCTATGCATTTAGGTAGTTTATTAGTAATTGTCCACGCAGAATATCAATAACTTGTTTTTCAAAAATGAAGATATCAAACTTGAAATACAGAAACACTACTAAAATATCCTACTGGTTACTACCATAAGAATCGGCTTGATCGCATCTTTTCAAGTATGATGATATCTCCGAATCCTTTTTTAGCGACTTGTGACTCATTTTCCTGTAACACAACACAAATATAATTGTTAATAAATAGCAGAGATACTTTAGGGATCAAGTCGCCAGAAAACGTACAATTGGCCTTCACCAATCCTCTTACAAATAGCCCACATTTAAGACCAGAATCAGGTTCAAAATACAGTTCAACATAACCAGGCAGATTTATTGAATGAATACAATACAGAATATACTCAGATATACTCATCTTCATTTTTCACTGTAGTTTAGCAGAATTTGATAGATTTGTAGAACTGTAGATTGTGTATTTTCTGAAAATCTGACCCATATACAAGATTCTAAACCAAATAAACGTCAATTGAATTGAATACATCCAGTCTCCCCACTCTGTCGGAGACGATGGATTTTCCCAATAATCGGCGACTGAATTTTTTTTATGTCGCAGACTGAAAAAATTGTCTCGTGGAGACGGAACTTTAGTCGGCAGAATATGTACAATGGACCGCTCTTTACACATTCAATAAATCAGTTAAACTAAGCAAAAAATACTAGGCGTATTTGAGTATATTTGGTATTGCCTTGATTTAAACAATGTGTTTGGTTATGTTGAACTGTATTTCCGTCTTAAATTGGGGTTTTAAATTGTGCATTTTCCGACGATTGGACCCGGTACCAGATGCCTTGTTATAGTATGTTATAGGGCTAGAATCAGGGAGGATTAGTTTAGGTTAAAGCTAGAGAATATTTCTAAAGGCAGATGTAAAGATAAGGTTACATGTGTAGGTAAGCCTATTTGGGGTTCGGTTAGACTAAGGCCAAAAAAAAATAGGTGTGTTTCCGATTTATCTGGCTGAAAACTAGGTTGGGGGGGATGGTAACTTTTTTTTTTGTTTGGAAACCTCCTCCCAGGAACTGAAATAATGTCTTTTTCATAACAATAGTTGTTTTGAACATGGGAAATGTGCCTTTTGACAGTTCCAGGTTAGGAAGCCCCGTTTTCCTGCTTTTATAAGCTTTTTTTGTCAAAAAATCCAAAAAAAGTAAGATATGATGGGGAAAAAATCAGGTATGGTAAAAAAATTTTTCGGTAGGGTAAGGTTTTTCTAGGTAGGGGGGGGGGGGGTAAATCGGATTTTTTTGGCCTTAAACATCTGTTTATAAATATGCGTTTATTAAATCTGCGGTCAAGTCGTCAGAAAATGTACCTTCACCAATCCTCTCAAATAACTCAAATTTACGACAGGAATTAGGTTCAAAATACAGCTAACCCTAACTGAACGAATTATGGTGCGATGCAAACTACTTCTATATTACCTATACAGCCTATACAGTTGTAGAGAATATGTCGTTATAAATTGTATTGTAAGTTTAGGAAACTATAATTAGAGACAATTATTAATAACCTAAGCCAGGCAGCTAATTAGTTAGTTGGTTAATGTATATAAATGTATCATTGGACTGTCAGGGTTAAACAATTCACAATAAGCTGGTTTGCCCAATTTGAAACTTTGCATAATTTGACAGGTGTATACTCTTCGCCTTAAATTCGCATGAAGAATGTGTTATTGGTCTGACAGGGCAGTATCTACTATAAAGTGGCTTATAGGCTTTCTTAAACATTGTTTACAAATGTTTATTGATTGATTTAATTTAATTTATTCAGATTACAACTATAGTAATTCGACTCAGCCTAGTCTAAAAACAAGGAAAACACATGATTTGGATTCATAGAAAATCCATAGTCATGCTAGGGTCCTGTCGGAAGATTTCTAAAATAAAATAAAAGTTTATATGGGATTTTAAGAAAATGTACAATTCGCCTTCACTAATCCTCTCAAATAGCCCACGTTTAAGACAAAAATGAGCTTCAAAATGCAGTTTAACATAACGGAACTGATACTTTAAATCAATGCGATACCAAATATACTCATACCTGAAAATAAAAATAACCAAGTTAATATAGAAATACTTATAATTTGGCTTAATGTTTACTACCATTAGAATCGGCTTGATATCATCTTTTCAAATATAATAATATCTTAACATCCATTTTTCTTGCGATTAGTGACTCAACACATCACAATAGGGGAGTTGCATAACCGCCATTTTGAATCTTGATTCGCATGGAATTATGGGACTAATGGTACAGTATAAAATCTATAGAAAACATGCCATGTTCAGCATGGGCTATTTATCAATGCTCTAATGTCAATGTTTATGTGTTTTACCTGTTTCGATGGCACAAGTCCCCATCTTTCCCATCATGCATTTGGTTAACATAGATCATTTATACAAGGTATGGTATTGGTGAGAACTTGCAATTTTTTTTATAAAAATGTTGCGAAATATTTGTATGTCAGATTTCATCCGAATCCATCCCAGGATGCACTGTAACAGACATGTGCAGTGACACATGAAACTCCCCTATTGTGAACGTGTCTTAACCAGGAATAGTTAATAATCGGCTTATATATGCCTAGAAATACCATTAGAGCTATCACATATAACTTAGCCTTATCTAACCATCAGATCTTACTGCCAGAATTAGGTCCTCAGGACAAAACAATTGTGAGTAAGCTCAATATACGGTATCAAGACGTAGCAATACGATTACTGAAGAAGTTATCTACCGAATTAGCCATGGGAGTCTACTTATGTATAAATGGTAGGCATGATATTTACCATATTTGTGTGTGCAACGTGTTTAGGCCTAGGTGCATTTTGTTTAATAGTTGGTACAGTCTAGGCCCTAAGTTGGGAGAGTCCCTTTAAACGGAGGGAAAGCCTCTAGCCTCAAACCGCAGTGCCATTAGAATTCCATTAAGACAGCAAAATGACATTATATTCCCATTAAAACGCCGAGTCCTAGGCTAGAAAACGGATTAGCGAAGTAGGGGTCCAATCACTGACATACAATTCTTATCTGATCTGAGAGTTTGGACCTTGACTGTGATCTAGTTTCAGGACAAGTCTCCGTTCACGAACGTGTCATAGATTGATGTACTCATGTGGTTTTATTTGCCATAAATAAGTCACGATATCAGAGCGGATGAATTCACTAATACTTCCTAAAGCCGCTTGCAATTAGATTGGATAGGTTCAGTGGTAATGGGGAAATACTAATATAGAATTGGTTTCAGATAGAGTAGAACTACCGGTGCTTCTCTGATTGGGAGAAATATCTGAGGCCAAATAAATATATCTATTTCATCATTGAGAAGCGAGAATGTTCTCGTGAATTATATAGAAATATAATTCACTCTAAAGGTATAATAACATTGCTAAAGAGATCGAGTTTGAGGGGAAAACCTTGAAAATTTAATATCAATTTTGCGATTTTAGACTAATTATTCTGTCACACATCACACTTCTGACAATCTGAACAATCAGTCTAGGCCCAAAGTTGAGAGAGTCCCTTCAAACGAAGGGAAAGCCTCTCGCCTTAAACCACAAAGTGCCATTATAATTCCAGTAAGACCACAAAATGTCAAAATATTCCTATTACAATACGAAGTCTTAGGCCAGGAAACCGATTAGCGAAGTAGGCGTCTAATACCTGACATACCATTCTTATCTGATCTGAGGGTTTGGACCTAGAGTGACCTGTTGATGTAGCCACCAATCAACTATTGAGATTTCAATATTTCCCATAAAACATTTTCATCATCTGCTATAACAGTTGCCTTTATTTATACTATAGAAATTGAAACTGAAATAGATATTTTGATCAGAGAGTGAGTGAACCCTTAATCAAATCCTCAAATTCACGTGAAATAAAATCCACTAATTGTTATATCCACAACCATTGAAAATATTCGTTCCCAACCTTTCGATATTAAATTCCTATTTTTTACCACTTTTTAACCATTGAAATCGGTACATAAATAGAGGTACCAATTGGAGAGGGAACCCCCTCTGTCATATTCCAGCATTGATGTGAAATAGAATCCACTAGTGTTCATTTTCACAGTCAGTGATCGCACCCCGCACAAGACCAGGTGGTAAAGCTCCTCCCCCTTTTGTGATTGACAACTTTTTCCCCCTCACTAGTTATGATATCAAGGTCTATAATTATAACAATTCTCCTGCTACTCAAATAGCGAACCCTTGGCCACACACAGTGCGGCCATGGAGCAAATGTATCCTTTTCACAAACCGCCCGCGGGCGAATTTGTAATATTTTTCCACGCAACCACCTCCTTGACACGTCCTTCTGAAAACCAGATCTAAAAACAGATAAAGGCTCACGGACTGGAAACTTCATCCTTGACCTCTGCCAGCCATGTCCTTTAATTAAAGTCTTTGTTAATTATGTCATCACCCGGAGAGGGGAGAAGCGGAGGAACAGGCCGCCATTGTAAACACTTTGGCGCGCTTTTGTTCGCGCCTTCAAAATGGCGCGGTTGGAGGTCGAATTTGTCGTCTGCTTCACTGAAAACTGACTAAAAACTCTCCAAAATTGCTGAACGACTTGAGCGACCCCACGCGGTGCCTCAGGAGAACATTATTATTTTTCCTGATGGTTTAATCTTGAGATTTTCTCCCCAATTTTCGGATGGCGCTTGAACTTTTCAAGGACGCGGCGTCACGGTCGATACAAGTGGTGTTCAGAGGGTGGAGTGTTAGTGGGAGGATTGGGGAAGATCCTTGTTATGGATTTAAATATTTAAGGTCATTTGTCTGTGTTTTGCTCCAAATATGAACACGCTGAGTAACTGAAAGTTTTTATTAAAGGTTTAATAATCGATATCGAGGAAGTTAGACCCTCATATCGTACAAGATGGGGAATGCATTTTGTGAATAATGTGATTAAATAATAATTTTGGCATTATAGTCTGCCTCGAGTCGAGATGAAAATGAAGATGGACTTCTGGTGATGGAAAACAACAATTGTCAGCTTAGAGTGGGTGATGTATAGAATAAATTTTATCGTGCAGAGAATCCTGCAAATTATGCAGATATATGTGTTCACTCTAGGTCCAAACCCTCAGATCAGATAAGAATGGTATGTCAGCCTACTTCGCTTATTGGTTTCCTGGCCTAGAACTCGGCGTTTCAATGGGAATATAATGACATTTTGCGGTCTTAATGGAATTATAATGGCACTTTGCGGTTTGAGGCAAGAGGCTTTCCCTTCATTTGAAGGGACTCTCTCATCTTTGGGCCTAGACTGAGGTTCAGATTGTCAGAATTGTGATGTGTCACAGAATAGTTAGTCTGAAGTCACAAAATTAATATTTCAAGGTTTTCCCCTCAAACTCGTTCTCTCTCATTTTTGGGCCTAGACTGATTACAACTGTTGTATAACTAGCTGTTCCATTTTACATGTACATTTACATTTTACATGTACATAATTTGTATGTATTATTTATAACTTTTCATCTGGTTTCTCTGTATTTAATTTGATTTGGAAATTGTTATTTGTCAGAGGGTATACAATTATTTCGGCAGAGGCCAGCCAACTTTTTAAGTTTCACAATTTTCATGAAAACTGTTTTAATGACAATTTAACAAAAAGTTTCTTCTGGTCGGCTGCATACGCATCCATATTGCAAGATTTTAATTAGTTTTATCTTAGTAAAAAGTTAGAACCGCACTTAAATCAACCTTTTTTATTTTGTCCCTGCTCTCTCCGAATGAAAAGTACATTAACGCATTATAAATGACTGAGTAATTGGCAGAACATGATATCTATAAAACAATTCAAATCTATCTATATTAATGAAAATTATACGTTAATAATAGAAAAATCAATGAAAAGATAAAGTTTTTTTCTGTCTCTTGAATGAATGAATATTTTATTGTAGCCAGAATAATAGCTACACTGCGCCAACTTAACTAGATGGGTCGGATCTTCTGAAAACGTACAATTGGCCTTCACCAATCCTCTCAAATAACCCAAATCTAAGACGAAAATTAGGTCCAAATATAGAATACACACAGATATACCTAGTGTTCATCAATTATCACTCTAATTTAGCAGAATTTGAGAGATGTGTAGAACTGTAGATTGTACATTTTCTGAAAATCTGACCCAGTTGTATTTCAGCTTCACTCCAGCGAAAATGGTTTCCATGAGTTATTTGTCTCTAAGGATGAGTTTGCTTTTTGCAGTGCGTGTAGTTGTTCATGCGTAACCCCGCATGCGTGCATACATCCATGACGATGCATGCATGCTGCAAAGTGGGCGTTGTAAAATGCGGAAAAATCAACTTAAGTCCTTCAGTTGTTCTTGGACGAAGGGGCTTAAGCATTGGAGGGAGAGGATGAGGCGGAGGGGGAGCGGAAACAGGGAAAAGGACTAGGAGGTGGGAGAGGAGGAGGGGAAGGGGCAAAAGATGGGGCAGGGGAGGGGAAGGGAAGAGGTAGGGCAGGGGAGGGGGAGGGGAATAAGTTGCAGGAAGAGGAGGCGGAGAAGGAAGAAGAGGGGGATAAGGAAGAGGGGGGAGAAGGAAGAGGAGGGGAGAAGAAAGAGGAGGGTAGAAGGAAGTGGAAGGGGAGAAGGAGGAGGATGACGAGTTTTTAGTGGGAAGGGGGAGCAGAAAGTAGAGAAGGGAGCAGAGGGAAGAGGGGGAATATGTGGAGGAGACACTGACAGAGGGGGAGCAAGAGAGGAAGGGGAAAAGATAAGGAAAGGAGGTGGAGCAGAAGCAAAAGAGGTGACATAAGTGAATTTGGTAGAGGAGGAAGAGGTGAGCAGGGGCAAAAGGAGTACTACAGTATCCCCTGAACTCATGGCAAAGTAGTTCTAAAGCAGCATAAGGGTCAAGTCGCCAGAAAGTGCACAATTGGCTTTCACCAATCCTCTCAAATAATCCAAATTTAAGAAGAAAATTAGGTTCAACATAACCAGACAGATTTATTGAATGAATACAATAAAGAATACACTCAGATATACCTAATATGTATCACTTTTCACTCTCTAATTTAGCAGAATGTGATAGATGTATAGAACTGTAGATTGTGCATTTCTAAAAATCTGACCCATCATAACGCTGACTGGGAACAGGTGAGGGCGGAAGATGCGGGGAGGGGGTGGGGGCGGGGGGAGGGAGTACACAACTACAGGAGGGAGAGGGAGAAGGAGGAGGATCAGAACTTAAAGAAGATTAATATTAGAGTCACAAGGGAGCAAGTGAATGATTATCAGCATGTATCAGCCGGCTAGTTCTCGCTAGTTCTCCCCCTCCCCCTGATTAGAGTGATTGATAGGCGAGATGAGGCTTCCATAAACAGATGTTACAGGGGGGTGGGGGCGGGAAGAGGAAGGGCAGACAGATCAGACAAGATCATTACATGGTAGACAATCCCTCGTCCCTTAAGGGTCTAGTCCACTAAGCCGATTCTCATGCGAATTCACAGAATTTAGTGCAAAAGAGTCCTCTGTGGCGCAAAATCGCATGAGAATCGGGTTGGTAGACCAGGCTCTTTAGATTTAGATTTAGATTTAGAAAACTTTTTATTAGCATACTCAGGATGCTGTTAAGGAAGGGGAGATTCTCTCCTGCTTGGTGGGAGGTTTTCCGCCCCTTCTGTTTGCTTACAATCGACGTTGTAGAGTAACAATATCGCCTTCTATCATAGACCGAAGACGATTCTCTACAATGAGTACAGTTGATAATTATTATAACGTATTACAATATGGCATAAAAATACAGAAATGATTTTAATCAAATGGTTTGAACAAACTCTCCGACGGCCGACAACAGACAAGAGGACTCCTGTGGTTATACAGGATGATAAATCAATAAAGTATATAAGACAAAATAGACAGACAGAATGGATAACTAGGCAGATAGATATCTTGATACTTGCGAGGTGAGGTGATATCAAGTGGCACAGTTTCTACATAATAAGGATAAGGACTGTTATTTGTGACATGTTTTTAGAAAATGAGTCACAAGTCGAAAAATTGAAATTATTTCATTGAAGTGTTTTATTCCCAAGATGTCATTATTGGAATGTGTTCATTTGCGGGCTGCTTAACGCTGTTCGTAGCAGGAATACATGTACCAAATTTCAGGACAGTGTATTAGATATATCCATGCATTTGTAAGGTCATCTTATAGAGCATATTTAGCTAGTATGTCCACCAAGAAATATTGCAAACATTTTTTTATTTAATTTGATATATTAAACTTAAAATAAAATTACTTATTAGGTGTCCTACTGTTTACTATTAGTAGAATCGGCTTGATCTCATCTCTTCAAACATGATGATATCTCAAAATTCATTTTTGCGACTTGTGACTCATTTTCCTGAAACACATCACATTTAATACCCACCCAGCCTATCTCCCGGTGCCCCGCCCCCATCTCCACCCAGTCGGATCCCGGTCACCACCAAACACATGTGCCACCCGTCCCTGTCACCCGTCCCTGCCACAAATCCTCCTCTCTGCCCTACCTCCTATGTCTTAGTCCAGGATTAGAGACACATGGAGGGGGGTAGGGTGGAGGCGGAGTGGGTAGGGGGGTATCCCATAGAAATTAGCATTTACATGGCTGGGGAAATCCTCGGGAAATGATCTAAGAATGATGAACCAAGCTTACGGGTTGACTGTATGGCTGTAAGTTTTTGTACATGCGGAACAGCACTTCTGTTTATCTGTTTATGGTTTCTTTCAGGTTCCCCTTTTCACGAACTTACCAAGTTTCTTCTCACAAACTTCCTAATATAAAAGAGTTTCTTGAACACCTCAATGCCCACACCAACTTCTGAAATCTTCTGTTTTCTCCCCTCCCTGATCCCCTCCCTTATCCACTGTTGCATAAGCTAAGGAAAGGATTTTTTGGTGGGTATACCTTCACCTTAGGAAGGTAATCCTGCCTACGTGCCAATCCCAGCTGGTAGCAATAGCCTATACAGTGGAACCTCTCTATTGAGACCACCCTTGGGACTGAGAGAAACTGGTCTTAATACCGAGGTGGTCTCATTAGAGGGGCTAATCTAATAAGAAAAAAGCGATTCGGGACTGAGAGAAACTGGTCTTAATAGAGGGGTGGTCTCTATAGAGAGGTAATCTTTATGCGAGGTTCCACTGTACATACACAATACCCACTGAAGTAAGTGAATAAAAGTGTATGAATTCCCACACACAATCTTCCTTTCCTTAGTTTATACAACAGGCCCCAGATACCCAACTGTATTCCTGTTGAACTTGTGTAAGTCTTCAATATTTTTTGTGTAAAAAAACAAAATTAAAACCAAACAAAAAAACTATCATATTAGAGTTCCTACTGCCCCAAGTTGATGTAGCCATTGAGAAAGGCTGAGGAACTTGATGCTAGTGCTATATCCCTGTCGACATCACAACACATGTGCCAGCCTTCAAATCCCCCTCTCAGCCCCTTGTTTAGCTTATTTAGGGATTAGCGCCCGGTGGAGGGGGTGAACCAGGGATTACCAGTAGCATATTGTATGCAGACAATTACCCGTGTCCATGATTTATCAGATCATTACCCTGGGATTAATACTGACAAGTCGCACGCTGCACATTGGGCGAAAAAAGTTCGCGATCGCTAACTTGGCCTAAGTACTAACCCCCTGCGTCGTCGTCGCCTCCCCCCTTGTTCCAGCGCGTCACAAGCGACCGTACCCCTCGCTCTAGTGTCCCATAGATGAGTTGGGATTGGGGGTGTGGTGCGGGGTGAGGCACAGAAGTGAATGGTTTTGCTGGTGTTGGTGAAGTCCTAGAGTATTTTATTGTTGCTGTTGTTGTTTGGAAGAAATAACATATTTCGCACCATTTACTGAACAGTTTAACAAACCATGTAACATCGAGTCTAAAATAAGTACAATGTATGGACATTTTCAACAAGTTTTTCACCCAGTTCTATGAAAAAAAAAAGAAAAAAAAGTGTCTTCAAGAATTAAAAAAAAATAAAGGCGAACAATTTCTGCAGAGGAATATAAAATTGACCGTGGCAAACGGCAGCAACAAATATTGTTGTTACCCACTAATTTGTTGCAACACATATCCATACAGAAACAACACATCCCAGAGAATGTGGCAACACATCTGACAGTCATCCATTTGCGTTTTGATTGCAAACCTTAAATGAACTGTTGTTAGTGGGCAACAACAATATGTGTTGCCGCCGTTTTTCCTCTATAGTGGAGTTCCGCTATAAAAGACCGTTAGCCGTTTTTCCTATATAAAATACTGTGAGTAGTATATGTAAAAGTGGGTACCAATACTAGCTGCACCTGTACTACACATTTCATTTATTATAGGGCAATTATACGCCGGACAAATCCTAATATCGCCACCTGGCCTGTAGGTGTGTCACAAACAGTATGTATAGACGTCAGTGTAGGAGAGGGAGAAAGGGTGAGAAAGTTTGTAACACGCAATGCTCACAGTTGGACACTTGGTGAAAATGGTTGTCACTCTCCACCTCAGCTAGCAGCAAACTTTTCTCATGTCCCGCACGGACCAAGAGTGGGGTGAAAGAGAAAGAGAGAAGGCAGAGAGAGAGAGGGGGACAGACAGTGAGGGAGACACAGAAGGGTAGATGGAAAAGGAGAGAGATACACAGACAGACTAAAAGAGAGGATAGAAGAGGGAGGGAGAGAAACAGAAACAGAGGAATAGCTAGAGGTTAGGAATGAAAGAGAGAGAGAGAGGAGGAGAGAGGGAAAGAGAGAGGGAAAGAGATAGGGACAGAGGGACAGAGAGAGACTAAGAGGGAGAAGGAGACAGAAAGAGAGAGAAAAGGAGAGAAGGAAAGGGAGAGAACGACTAAGAAAGAGAAGGAGATAGAAAGAGAGGGAAAGAGAGAAACAGAAAGGGACGAAGACAGAAAGAAAGTGATATAGCACAATCCCTGCCTCTATCCCATTAATACCGGACTCATGACCAACATTGAGGTGCTGCTGGTGCACTGTTTGGTGTAAAAACCCGAGGAAAAACCTAGGTATTCTGCACAAAGACTGCGCCAGCAAGCCCTAAAAGTCGATCATTAATCCTGTTAGTCTCTGCCTAAGGTGGTTATAGTGTCACACTCCCTCGCTCAAAGCAGTGACTACTACGTACCCATCCACAAACAATCCGCTAACCTCGCCTCCAGCTGTGCAGGCGTTTATAGCGCGTTACAGGACGGTATGGGAACCATGGGACGGCAGGATTAGGGTCAGATTGTCAGAAAATGTACAATTCACCTTCACCAATTCTCTCAAATAATCCAAATTTAAGACAAAAATCGGGTTCAAAATACAGTTCAACATAACCAAACAACAGACTGTTTGAATCAAGACAATACCAAATATACCCATATATGTACATGTATAGTGTTGGTGATTTTTCAGTCCAATTTAGCAGAATTTACAAAATATATTGATCTGCCAATTGTACATTTTCTGAAAATCTGACCCTTATAGCGCGTACAGGACGGTATGGAACAACAGGATTAGTCCATCCTTCCTTCCCCCCTCCCCCTGTCCTCCCCCCCCCTCCCCACCTCCACAATCACCCCCGCCCCCTCCCCCCCCTACACAATCACCCCTCTGCTCGCTCCCTGCCCGCGCCTTTGTCTTGTCGCTAATTACCTTGGGTGCGGAGGATACCAATTAAGCAAGGCATAACCGCCCCCCACCCCCCCCCATCACTACCCCCTCCCACCCGCCCCCAGCTGAGAGCCAGGCTGCGCACGCGCACAGGTGCGTCCGCTCATTGTTCCGGCACGCATGCGTTGTGAAAAACTCCCACCTTGACCCAAAATCTTTAAAAAAAATCTTTTCGGGGAAATTGGCTGGATTTGTTGGATTGGGGGTGGTGGTTTGGTAAGTGGGGAGCAATAAGGGTTTCAGGACACCTTATTCCATTTAATGTTTAAAGAGTATTATTTATTTTATTATTATTATTATTATTATTATTATTATTATCATTTTTATTATTATTATTATCCAACTTTTATTTAGTAATCAATAAATGGTACACAATCGGATGAGCTCTCCACACTGTAGTTTTTCCAGATCAACAATTTTGATGAGTGTGATTGTAATAAGGGTAATTCTAACACTATTTTGTATAATTTCTGTAGGTTATCTATTGATATGGCTCGCATTCGAAGTCGAATTGGTAAGGAGGACATGAGCTATATGGTGAGCGATAACAGGTGAAACTACTGCAGAGACAAAACTATAAAAGTGGAGTTTCATAAAGTCCTACATCATAATGAATAAGGAGTGAAAAGTCCAAAAATGTCTTTGAAATGGGTAGGAAAACAATGAAAAAAAACGCAAAAAAAAGTTTTTGATCGATGATAACTGGGAGCACAAATTTCCAGTATGATTAAATGATCAGTCCGCTTGAACCCCCCCCCCCCCCCCCCCCCCCGCCCGCACAAAATTACTTTGTCCTCTTCATCTCTCCTTCAGCCTTCTGACCAAAGAAAAATAAGAAAATTGTGAAAATTGGGTGGAGTGTGAGAGGACGGGCTCACAAAGCCGACCTGAGGGAGACAGGCAGAGGCTGCGGTTATTGGGCTGATGACACAATCTTGTTGGACTCTCATGCCATGTTTATTTTCTTGGCGTGCGCCCGCAACAAAATGATTTGCCAGAGTTCAAATTTACAAAAAGCGAGAGAGCGTTTAATTGATTTGAATTCTGTTGAATAAATAAACTGATTTGTGTTGGCTTAAATACTACGAGCTCCGAGGAAAATTCATGGGTCAGATTTCCAGAAAATGTACAATCCACCTTCACCAATCCTCTCAAATAACCCACATTTCAGACGAAAATAAAGTTCAAAATACAGTTCAACATAAACCAAGCATATTGCTAGAATCAATGCAATACCAATTATACTCAAATTTACCAAGTATTGACCAAATTGCAGCCTAATTTTGCAGAATTTACTAAATGTGTACAGCTGCCAATTGTATATTTTCTGAAAATCTGACCCACGAGCGCCAGGATAATGATCTCTTTCCATCAAGCGATGAGCACCAGATCATCCCAAGATTATCCACGTTAAAAAGCTTGTTCCTCATGACAAAGGTAATTGATTAACACCTTATGATATCCAAAAATGAGCTTTGGAATTTATCAACTTAAAATTAAAATGATTGCACCGATGGGTGGGTTTTGGAATGTAATTTGATATCGGAGTGGGAGGGGGAATCTGATGAATAAGCGACTTTTTTGTTTGTATCTTACTTTGCTCTTATTTTGTCAATTAGTTTTCTGGAAATTACTTTGTTTTAGATATGCTAAATGGGTCAGATTTTCAGAAAATGTACAATTAGCAGCTGTACACATTTAGTAAATTCTGCTAAATTAGGCTGCAATTTGGTCAATTCTAGGTAAATTCGAGTATATTTGGCGTTGCATTGATTCTAGCAATCTGTAAGGCTAGGTTGAACTGCATTTTGAACTTTATTTTTGTCTGAAATTTGGGTTATTTGAGAAGATTGGCGAAGTTGAATTGTACATTTTCTGAAAATCTGACCCAAATGTGACATGAATTAAGATATTTACATCAAGTAATCTGTTCTCACTCATCTTCTACTATTTACTTCATCTAATCCTTCTATTTTGTTCATTCTGATCTTGTTGTTGTGCTGGTTCTGTAGGTGGAGAGTTGTGGCAAGGTCCTCCCTACATGGTTCACTGGCCTATTGATTTGCTTAGAACCTGAATTCTTATTTCCTTTCATATAAAATCTCAAGAAACGTTGTGTCGAATTGAGTTACTGTAAACAGACTACATATATGTTAGTTGTAACTTGTATATCATTCTGTTAATGAAGAAATAAAGGGAGTTCATAGATTTGAATAGAATTGAAATTGAAAAATACATTATTTGTCAAAAGGTTCCATATGTATGAGGTTGAAAAATTGGTAATTAAACAGGCTTCTGGATAAAATCCAGTTCTTCCATGCATAGTGATTACACCACATCCCCCCCCCCCCCGCGCCCCTATACCACGATGATCGAGCAGACGGCTGCTCCCAGAACTTATGAGTTGAGCAATCGAACAATGCAGCAAAACATCCATCCATCCTAATGGGTCCTAATTCGCCAGGTGAGATTCTTTTTTTTCATATTTAGGCGGATGTTTAACTACCTTTAAACAAATTTTATTGACAGAAGTTCTACAATGAGTAGTAGTTCTCAATATTTTTGGGGGAAAGTGTGAAATACATTTTTCCTCCCATGAAGCTGCACTGAAAAGCCGAGTAGTGAGGAGGAGGAGGAGGAGGAGGAGGAGGAGTCAGGTAAGAGAGTGCATCTATAATGGTAGGCCACCCCACCATTGGGACTGTCTCCACGAGGAGCTATCAGACATAAAGCTGTGCTGTAAATCAGTGCAATAGTGGCCAGGCTAGTGGTGGGCGGGATGACATCCCACCTTACACACGTGTAATCAAGAGCTGCTCTCACATAATGGCTGCCATGGGGGGCTGAGGGGCTCATCACTTACATGTCTACACTCTATACTCGTCCTGTAGGCAGCGAGTGCCATAGGGGTAACCATAGAGGGCTTTGATGTTTACTGCCGGCAGGACGTGTACCTTGTTTTCATACTGTGTTTTTTATATTTATATTATCGGTGCCAATTGAAAAACCCTGCCCAGGGATGTTTTTCAACCAGGATAGATAAAGAAAAATTAAATGGTAGGTCTGGGCATGTGAAGTCATTTTCATCATAGTGGATTGATATAAACAATTCTTATTATTTGATATTAAAACATCTCCTAATGCTATAGGGTATAGGAGATCTGGCACTATCATGGACTCTAGATCCAAACCCTCAGATCAGATAAGAATGGTATGTCAGCCGACTCCGCTAATCGGTTTCCTAGCCTAGAACTCGGCGTTTTAATGGGTCTTAATGGAATTATTATGGCACTTTGCGGTTTGAGGCGAGAGGCTTTTCCTTCATCTGAAGGGACTCATTCAACTTTGGGCCTAGACTGCATGGACCCCCCTGCTTCTCAAAAACCACTCTTCGGATGAGCCACAAACTTGGTTGATGCGGTTAAAGGTAGACGTCCACATCAAGATTTTACATCAGTGCCACAGCCTCATAAATACGCGAATAATCGCTTCAACTTGGCTCTGTGGCGGTCTTACAGGCCTATGAACATCTGCTAACACTCTCCTCAAAGTGGTCGCAAATGGTCGCAATGTGGTCGCAACTCCGTCGCAAAGTGAACAAAAACAAATATAGCCCTGGTTTGGTACCTGATTTGGTGTTATAAAAGTCTGATGTGATGGTGGCAGGGGCGATAATTGGTGAATTACATTGGTCCTGTCCTGAATTCAGGCTGGCAATAGGTACCTGGAAGAAATTAGATTATTGCGGGATGTAGTGAGGACACATATCCCGATATACCTACAGTAAAGATTGGAGGAACAAGAAGTCGAGGCAGACAAAGCATTAAATTATTTATTTATCTGTGAACTGTGTGATATATATACACCACTAAATGGTGGTTGATGCCTTCTTTATAATTTAATTTTTGTTGCTTTCTTGATTGAACAAATATCCTTTATCTAGTGTGTATCATAATGTACGACCTTTCTCGGTGAGGAGAAAAATATAGGAATGTTTAATATATGCATAAAAAGGTTCCACCCATAAGGACTGTTTGAATAAGACACAACGCTGGGAGTGGATTTTAACATTTCTTTATTTTCCTTAAGAACAGCCTAAGTGCCAGGCTTTTAGAACCATTATTATTTCTAGTGTCCGTATTTTTTCGTATTTTTTCGAACACTTGTAAAAAGTTTGATATCAGATTATACTCGGTGAACTTCTTTCTTGTAAATATATCAGCATGTTCTGAGAAAATTGAAATTGTTACATAATGTTTATCTAACTACAACTGAAGTAACAATTATCTTTCAAACTATGAGGGAGACTTGAGAGACCTGGAATTCCAGAAAGTTTATGTATATGCAGCTTATAGTGTATAACTTTGTTCCGTTATTATTATAATAACAAAATTCCGTTATTTTAGAGAATTGGTTAAGGCCAATTGTACATTTCCAGGCGCATTGACCGTGACATTACATATTTTTCAATGTCATGAAACTATTTTTCGCATCGGGAACATAATGAGGGAGGATTTACTAATTCAATCCCATAATCCTCCACTTCAGACATGCGCAGTGGTTGCTGCACATCGCTAATTATTGCAGATCAAAGGCGTCATTAATGACACCACTTGTTTGACAGATGGCGCTGTGAATCATGAGTAGCGATTTTCATAGAAAGCAGTATGGACACCAACAGATGAGCAATTAATAAGCGATCATTATGTTTTATGCTGTTTATTCATCTCCCTTAATCAGCACTTTGTTAATCACCGTTGCTTAGCAAGGGAATATTCATTTAACATTAAGGGATGGAATCGTTATTTCATTCTCAGAAATAATGATTCTTCTCTGATTGTTAAGTTTTTAATCAAGAGAAACCAGTATTTAATTTATTTAAATTACTTAATAAGTGAATATTGCAATGGATGTAGAAAGTGGCGGGGAACTTGGAGACATTTTGATGGATTTTTTCATTGATGATAACCATATCTATAGAGGATTTGCATGTCCGCCATCTTGAATCTAGATTCGCATGGAATAATGGGAGTTGTATGCCAGTGTAAAACCCATAGAAAACATGCCACAGTGCTCCAATGTCAATTTCCATGTGTTATACATTTTTCGATAACACAAGCCTCCACATTTCCCATAATGTTGTATACGTCATTTATACAAACTATGGTATTGGTGACAAAATTTGATGAGGATTTTGCTAAATTTCTGTATGTCAGAACTGATCCGAATCTATCCCAGGGTGCAATGTAATAGACATACGCAGTGAGACATTCAAATCCCCTATGTGATCCTATCTTAGGGAATTCGGTCCTAAAACCTCCTTACAATCTACAACCTAAAGTAAGTTTTAAGATACATTCATTCTTTCATGAAAAGTGAATAACGATTATTCAAAAAGGTACTAGGCCTATTTATTCAATATTAAACATTTATTTTAAAGAGTATTGCTTTCACTGTATGGTACCTTTGTTATATCAAGGAATGGGTCAAGTATCTGTAAAATAAAGTCTTGAGGAATTGTGATAAATTATTTTGTTTTTTAATTATTGTGTACGTTGTTCTTGCCGATATGAATATTTTGTAATACATTCATGGATTTGTTCTTTTCTCAAAAACCCTCAAAATCTACAATGTCACCTTTAAAAAAGTATCACAGATGATTCAGTGTAATTGCTGAGTTCATCTCCTGTTCTTAAATGGTCAGATGTTCCAGAAAGGCCTGGCCTCTCAAAAACTCTCTAAACAATAATGGAAACACCCCAGTGCATAGAAAGCCGGACAATAGTGCCAGATAGTGGGGGTGAGGGGATCAGGGGGCTGGCATAGACAGACACAGAGGAACAAGTGGTCCCTGTCTCATTATAAAAAATCAAATTGTCCTCCGCGCTCGCTAGGGGTTCTCTAGGGAAACATTGGCAACTTTTCATTTTTATTCATTTTTACTCGCCAATTTGTTTATGAGTTTACATTTTCGAAATGTATTTGGGTTATGAAGGTATTAGACCAAAGGAGAAGTATTTCCTTTCTTTAGAATTAGGTGAGTATTAATATTTCCATTCCAACACAATAAGTATAACAGCTATGGCCACTATATGGGTCAGGTATCAGAAAATGTACAATCGGCAGTTTTTTGTTGAGTAAATGCTGAAAGATTATGCTGAAAAATGAAAAATATAAAAAAATGATATATATATCGGATTATTATACACGCATTAAATACTGAGGCCCCGACAGCCGCACATTACTTGTAACGTGGTATTGGACTAGTACATTACCGGCGCGTTGTCATGGCGACACAAGTTTGGTGGCGCAAGATTGCCGACGCAAGGTTGCCGACGCAAGTTTGCCGTGTGCAGGGCTTTCTTTCTCCAACATTTCAACTGTTTCTATAGTTATATTCCTCTTGTACGAACACCAGATATGGCAAATTATGTTAATGTATCTTTAATTAAGCATGTTTTGCATGCAAAACTAGGCATGTATAATAATCAACTTATAGGACTTGTTGCCGCACGGAGCGTAAATAAAGGACTCGACCTGCGGTCTCGTCCTTTATTTACGCTCCGTGCGGCAACTCGTCCTATAAGTGCTAAGTATATTAGGTCATATTGCGCTGAGTCAAACGCACTATTTGATTATGTCAGACTGTAATTTGAACCGCATCATTTCTTTTATTTGGCTTATTGGAGAGGATTATTTGGTGAAGCCCTGACAGATAAGGTTGGGTTTTCAGTTACATTCAGCACAAGTCAGATTTCTGGAATATTCTGATGTATGAATCTTCACCCTCAGATGATGAATAAATCTAATTATTTTACACTTCAACTTATTACCACTTTGTAAATCACATTTGTAGTAATTCAACTTTCAGGAAATGAAACTATCCTTTGAACCAAGTAACAACAATTCTAATCAAATTTATAAAAAAAAAATTCCGAAGAAGAGACAAGCTGTCTGAGAATCTTTTTTAAAAGGTTTATATCAATTATTTGCCGATTTGGGGGCATTAGGACACAGACACCTACAACAGGTCTATGAGATCATATTTGTATTCAAACCCCTTCAGCACCTCTTTGAGCTTCCCGGAAGGAAGTTCCTCTCCACACATGCGCAGTCTGATTATCAAAAAATCAAATTATTTCTCACTTCCTGCTTGACAAGCTATCAGGCCACTCTGATTGAAGCGCCCCCTATTGAAATATCGCTAGTGACATCTGGCGAGCATTCTGTGAATGATTGTTGCCCCCCACGAGCGCCTCCTCGTGACCTTGGTGGGTCAAAGGTCAAGGTTAGGAGCAGCTGCTACGGGGGTTAGGGTTTGTCTTACAAGGGCTTTTCCTATTGTGGAGAGGGACTGGGGGATCAGGGATGGAGGGCTTGTGACTGGGAGGGCAACTGAAGGGTGAAGTCGTCTGAAAATGTACAATTGGCCTTCACCAATCTTCTCAAATAGACCTAGTGTTAAGAAATCCTAGCCTAGTATCTACTACAACCAGTAGACTTAGTTAGACACAGCAGTGGGTGGAAAACCAGGGTTATTCCCAGTTGAATAAACCCCGTGAGCCCATGTCATTATAATATATCACTGTACGATCTCTTGCATTTCATACTTGATCACTCTTATCTCTGACCTTGTTGTATAAACATCCTGAATTAAAAAAAAAAATCAGACAAAAACAGTTCAACATAACTAAACACCTTGTCAATCGACACTGTGATTCAACACAAAAAAAGATATACTCAGAAATAATACCTAGTATTTATGATTTTTTAGCTTAATTTAGCTGTATTTATTAAATGTGTAGAGCTGCCGCCGATTGTACACTTTCTGGCACCCTCACCCTGCACGAGGAGGGTACATTTATTCCGTTTAAGCGATCTCAAGCAATCATAATTCAATCATATTCAATCATCTGCTTACATGCATAGACGATCTATGTAGCAAAACGCCTTGTTGCTGAGACCTTCAATCGAGAAATTAAGTCGCCAGAAAAGGTAAACCTTTACCAATCCTTTGTTACTTCGAATAGAATAGAATAGAAAATCTTTTATCTGTCCAATAATAGTAATGAATTTACAATGATGTGAAGACAAATGGGTCGACATACTCATACACCGAATTACCAATCCAATGTATATCTTCTAGCTGTTACCCTAATTTGGAATAAGTTTTCTAAGAAGAATAACATTCTTATGGCAAGCAGTATTGCTAAGAATATTGCATCATATTTGTGTTAAAACATGTTCAGTTGTAGATCTACCCTTCATTTGATGTATCAAATTGTAACCAACTAAGAAGACACAATGTTACCACGGAACACATCACAAATAGGGGGTTTGCATGTCTCACTGCGCATGTCTACTACAGTGCATGCTGGGATGGATTCTGTGGAAATCTGACATACAAATATTTGGCAACATTTTTATCGAAAATTGCAAGAATGTTGTCACCAATATCACAGCTTGTTTAAATGATCTATGAAAACCAAATGCATGGTGGGAAAAATAAGGCCGTGTGTCATGATAACATGTATAACACATGGATATTGACATTAGACCATTGATAAATAGTCCATGCTGAACATGACAATTTTTCTATAAATTTTAGACTGTACCATTAGTCCCATAGTTCCATGCGAATCAAGATTCAAAATGGCGGCTATGCAACTCCCCTAATCAGTTCCCCTACCCTAGCAGTAGCTCCTAGGGCACCCTCCTTGACACCCCGCTTAGACAATCAGGAAGGTGTCTCCTGCTCTGCCCCTTGGGGGTTGGTTGATTGTGCCGTGTGGGGTGTGACAAGGGGGTGAGACTAGAGGGGTGGAAGGTGTTGATCCTCTGCACCATGTTGGATACAATAACACATGCTAATCCTTTAATCTCTTCCCTGTAACACCAGTCAGCCCTTCCTCATACCTTGTCATCCTCATTGTTATTCATCATTTCCTGATTCATTATATGGGTGAAATTACCGGAAAATGTACAATTCACCTTCACCAATCCTCTCAAATAAGCCAAGTTTAAGATAAGAATTAGGTTCAAAATACTGTTCAACATAACCAAACAGACTGTTTGAATCAAGGCAATACCAAATGTACTCATATATATCTAGTGTTGTTGATTTGTCAGTCCAATTTAGCAGAATTTACAAAATATGTTGATCTGCCAATTGTACATTTTCTGAAAATCTGACCTATGAAGCTAGATGCCCTGGGAAGGAGGTGCTTCGGAAAATGTACAATTCGCCTTCATCACTCCTCTCAAATACCCAGTTTTAAGATAGGAATTAGCATTTTTCAGGGTCTAGAAAGTCATTAATGTGTAAACATAAAGCATATCTATAATAGAAATGTGTAAAACTGAACCTGAGATATATTACCAGAATCCAACATAAAACATCATCCATACCACAAAACATGGCCCCAAAATCCCAGTTTGGCAACTGGACTAAACACTACTTATGACGAAAGTGAAGTTATTAGATATTATTTGCAATTTCCCATACCTTGCACAGTACAAACCAATTATTTCCACAGCAATCTCTGTGGAACTGGTAATTGATATCAGCAATTTAATAATCAAACCATAAAAACAAACAAAGAGGACATATTTCCCCGCAAACTGGCCTGGAGTCACACACTTACCCCCTCCCCCACTAATGAGGCAGGCTAGAATGCCACCACAATACCACTAGAGGGCGCTTAACTGTACATTTCCTCCATACAAGGTCATGCCCAGAACCCACTTGGGACCCTATGTTTTCTATGTATAGTCCCTATGGACTCACTCTAACAGACTATTCTGTGACTTTCTCATAATTATTCTACTTCAATGCCAATAGGGGATTTGTATGTGCCACTGCTCATGTCTGTGGCAGTGCATGCTGGGATGGATTCACTTTGAATCTGACAGAAATATTTAGCCATTCTTTTATATGAAAAGAATAGCCAGAATATTTTCCGCAATACTCCTTTCTCTATATTATCTATGGGTTGCCATTACATAATGGGAAACACAAATACTCGTACCCTCATATCAGACTCAGATTTTCAGTAAATGCACAATTGGCAGATCAACACATTTAGTAAATTATTCTAAATTAGACAACAGTAGGTTTCACACAATTAGACAACACTAGGAAATCGTCACCACTAGGTTTATCTGAGTATATTTAGTATTGCCTCGATTCAAACAGTCTGTTTGGTTATGTTGAACTATATTTTGAACCTGATTTCTGTCTTAAATTTGAGTTATTTCACTCGATGAACGAATAGTTCTCATTAATTGCATGCTTGATGATCTATATGTCCTGCACAGAGATCATTTTAATATGTCAATAAACAATTTCTTTTTTAGCCAGGTCAAATTTTAAATCATGCAAAACTGACTAGTTTATTTTGCTGATGAGAAAATATTATTCTCGTGTCTCCCATGTTGACGGTGTTGAGGGTGACCCTTAGTACACTATATTATAAGGGTCAAGTCGCCAGAAAATGCACAATGGGCCTTTACCAATCCTCTCAAATAATCCAAATTTAAGAAGAGAATTAGTTTCAAAATACAGTTCAACATAACCAGACAGATTTATTAAATGAATACAATACAGCATACACTCAGATATACCTAATATTTACCAATTTTCACTTTAATTTAGCAGAATTTGATAGATGTGTACAACTGTAGATTGTCCATTTTCTAAAAGCCTGACCCTTATAAAGAGAAGAATAGGGAGAAAAGGGCCAGTGGAGATCTCAGGACAGGTCACATTCCTTTGTGTGGGGCTCAAGAAAACATTACGATAACGTTCCCCCCACCCCGTACATAGTGGTAGGGCACTGTGGTGTACTATAGAGTGTGTTTGTATAGTTGAATGGGGTCTTTCAATGACACACCTATTGAACCAGATTTTGAATAGATTCCGAGGAAAACTATTAGATTAATTTTTACCTACTTTTTCTTTTTTTTATATAAAAATTGAATCACACTATATGTAGAAAAGAAACATAGTTTGCCAGGACGACACCAAAAGGATATGTATTTTCTTTGAACGATTTGTAACGATTTTAAAAAGAAATCGATGGTATTTGGTATGTGGGTCATATTTTCGGAAAATATACAATTTCCAGCTGTATAAATTTAGTAAATTCTGTTAAATTAGGCTGCAATTTGGTCAATACTAGGTAAATCCGAGCATATTCGGCATTGCATTGATTCTAGCAATCTGTTTGGTTAGGTTGAACTGTATTGTGAACTTAATTGCCGTCTGAAATTTGGGTTATCTGAGAAGATTGGCGAATTTAAATTGTACATTTTCTCAAAGTCTGTCCCATATAGTATTATTCCATTCGACTGGTGAGGTCCTTTGGGGTCTCATACACCGTGTTTATAGGGTTAATAGGAAGTTGTAAGGACTATTATTGAAACCAGATTTGGTGTTGATTCTAGGGAGAATACTGAGATAAAGGGGAACCGATTCCGATAAGGGCTGCATATTTGTACTTGCTTGAAAGAAATTAAAATGTTTTCACCAGTAAATGTATATAACTCTATATATATTTCTACTTTAAATTATTTATTATTTACACAATATTCGGCCGTGATTCTAAAGAAAACACCGGTAAAATTATTGTTTCCTGGCACATTATTTAATTCCTTTTTAAGGAATGAATTTAAAACTTAACAATTCGCACAAAACAATTAAAACAATTTCTAAAAATGGGAAGGTAATTTAATCTGTTTTCAGAAGCCGGACCTGTGTATTGATACCAAGTAACAAAGAAGATCAAAGATCATTTCAACATCTGTCCATTTCTTATCTTATCTTGATCATAGTAAGCAATAGCTTGGATTCCCTTCCAATTCCAATACTATAATAGATCCAGTTGCATGTGCTCTATCACAACAAGGAATCTCTAAGGACATGTCAGTAGTCCATGTGTAAAGGCAGGGAAAACATTCCAAGGACACTAAAGAGATAGTGATCAACACTCCACTACTCTACGTCAATACTCTGATCTGTATATGGTCAGAACAGTGTAGATGTGTACAAATCTGATGTCTTACGGAAAATGAGTCATAAGTCGTAAAATTGATATTTTCAAAGTGATTTTTTCACAAGATCTCTTCGTAGGAATATTCTCATCATTTGAGGAGGTATCTAGCAGATTCCTGAACAGTGTATTAGATATATTTGTGTATTTCTAAGGGCATCCTATCTATATAGATAGAGTAGGCTATATTTAAGAACTTTACTAGTAATTGCCCACCCAAAAATATGATTGAGTGAGTAAGATTGGTTGCTTTACGGCCTTATTAATACATTTAATATGGTTATACCAAGGGCGGGAGAGCTGAGAGGGAGGCAGTTTATGATCTTACCCAGGAATAGAAATAGAGATAGAGAAGAAGGGAGAGGGACAGAGATAAAAGAGACAGAGGGGCACTTTATGGTCATACCCAGGACTCCATTTATATAAAAAGACAGAAAATATGATCACAAGAACTTTTTCTCAGGGTTCATCTTTTACAATATATTCAGTCTATTTATATATTTATTTATCCTTTTAGTGAAGTCCCCCCTTCCCCACTAGGGACATCAAGTCTAACATCGTTACCAGGAATATGCTGTAATCTTTTTAACAAAGTCCAGATACACCTAGCAAGATTTCTTTCAATCCATCTATCAAACCTAACCCCAATTGTACACACTTATTAGGATCTAGAAACAATAACAAAAGCTGTCTTACATGGCTCAGGGAGAGATTAATTCTCCATTTCTAGCCTAGCGCAGACGTCGGGAGTGTGTGAGCGCGATCTCCACCAATGAGAAATGACGTGTTGTGATAGACGAAGGCCATTTGGTACGCTCTCTCTGATTGGCTGCGTCCCCGAGATCACGTGCCCGACATACTTCCTGTTTGAAGCCCGCCCGGAAGTCCAATTTACTCAATTCTAAACGTTTCGATAAAGTTAGGACACAATCTGGGTGTTACTAGTAAACACAGATTTCTCATGGAACACCGTGAGAAAGCACGAGGTTTTACAACTCTTGAACTAAGGGTTAGTGGATGGCATATAAGGGTCAGATTTTCAGAAAATGTACAATTGGCAGCTGTACACATTTAGTACATTCTGTTAAATTAGACTATAATTTGGTCACTGCTAGGTAAATTCGAGTATATTTGGCAGTGCATTGATTCTAGCAATCTGATTGGTTATGTTGAACTGTATTTTGAAAGTTATTTTTGTCTTAAATTTGAGTTAATTGATAGGATTGGTGAAGACGAATTGTACAGTTTCTGGTGATTTCACCCATATATGGAATGGTATCCAACTGGGTCAGGTCGTCAGAAAATGTATTCGTCTTCATCAATCCTCTCAAATAGCCCAAATTTAAGACAGAAATTAGGTGTAAAATATAGTTAAACCTAACCAAACAGATTGCCTGAATCAGCACAGTACCAAATATAACTCAGATAGACCTAGTATTCATCATTTGTCAGCCTGATTTAGCAAACTTTGCTAAATTTGTAGATTTTGTAGATTTTCCGAAAATCTTACCTAATTATTGAACTACTGGTAGAAATAGGACTCATAGACGATTTCTAGTTGTATTTAGGCTTTAGACAATTTGATAATTACGAAATATTATGACCACAATTACCATATATCCAAATTACAAACTTCGCATGAAGGAAAAATGCTCTTATTATATGGGTCGCCTGGTTACTATTGGTCAATGCATTATAATGACTAATATAAAAGATGAAATACTGTACGTGAGTGAATTGGCCAGAAATGTACAATTGGTCTAATGTGTAGAGCTGCCGATTGTACACTTTCTAAAGATTTGACCCACGTATCTGTATCAACTTGAGGAATTGAAAAAAATCCAAGACAGTGTACTAAATAGTTATATCATTGTATTTCTATGGTGATCCTGGTGAGTATATATTATAAAGTTAGCTACTTCACTAGTAATTGTCGACCTAGAAATATTAGAAAACGTTTTCAAACATAAAAAGAAATCAAACATAAAGTATTGACTTTCTACTTCGACTTATGACTCATTTTTCTGAAACACATTGCATCAGTACATAATGTCGTGATGAATAAAGCATTTTAAAACAAAAAAAAACATATAATATATACATATATGTTCCTAATAAATGTTTTCAATCACACACAATTCAGAATCAAATCAGAAGCATACATAACAATATCATATAAAAAAATCCTGCATGTGTAAACGGATGCATAGTGACACCTAACACCAAGGGGAAACATTAAATACAGTTTTATGCGACTAGCATGTGAGTAACATGATAGACTTCATGTATGCACATGATACCAATGTTGGGTTGAGGCATCCTAGCATGAAATATACACACTGGGCGCTACCGGAAGCCACCATCTCACGCATGCGCGGTGCTTACTACCGGGTCAGCCCGGGGTCAGGAAGGGTTTGGTGTGACAGGCTGTAAAAACATTGTGGTGACACATCTTGCCATTGTGAGCGTGTCTACATGCACCCGGGGGGGAAGGGTTATACGGAAAACCTCTATATTTTAGCATAGTGAGATGAATATGTTATATTTTGATCACATTAGGGGTATATTTTGATCACATTTTATGGTGATATATATTGGCATTGTGGCTTGTAGGCCTATACAGGCAACCGCGATAAAGGTTTATTTAACTTCAACCATTTGTTACAATATTAAGATATTTGTATGGATACATATTTATTTATTTATTCATCTATTTATTCATTTATTATGGTGCGATATGTTATCGGATATATGTGTATGCATGCACCCGGGGTAGAATGGTTAAGGGGAAATATCTACCATAGGACTTTCTTAGAAATTAAATTACCATGATTTTTGTATACCGTATACCTTTACTCTATTAGGGTGGTATGATTAGGCATAGTGAGGTGCACATGAGGGGTATAAAGGTTATGAGGAAGCCTATAATATTTGAATATATGAGTTATTTTGATATTTATTGTTGTATTCCCAGATGAAACGGTCTAATATTTTATATAAATATCAGAACAATCTTGATTAATCCATTAACTTATGCTTAATTGAAACTTAAATCATCTTTGTGTAACTTTTATTTTTAATGAATTCATGTGTTTTGTTGAATCTTTTAATGACTGTTTCCTGATCTATAGTGGCAACTTGGGGCAAATAGGACCAATAGTGCAATGTGCTGGCATCTTTACTTATAACATACTTATCCAGCTAACATTTTCATTTTCTTTGAAGATTCCCAAAGTTAAAGCAGATGGCAGAGAGTTATATTGAAAACAAAGTGGGATTACGGCGGGTCATCGAAATAAATAATTTGGGAGATAATGAGATTTTGCACCAAAAATAACAGGTCTAAATCCTTTATTTTCTATGGACTTTGGATAGGTCGGTAGTATACCACAACATAGAAAATTTCACTTTTATATGGCAATTATAGCTAAAAGTGCAGCTTTAATTTCAGAATTTTAGACAAATACCTACAAAAGTTGAGGTGTATATAGATTCAGTGTATAGATTGGGGAGACATATTAGCCCTCCTCTGTGTATAGATTGGGGAGACATATTAGCCCTCCTCTGTGTATAGATTGGGGAGACATATTAGCCCTCCTCTGTGTATAGATTGGGGAGACATATTAGCCCTCCTCTGTGTATAGATTGGGGAGACATATTAGCCCTCCTCTGTGTATAGATTGGGGAGACATGTTAGCCCTCCTCTGTGTATAGATGGGAGGGACATATTAGCCCTCCTCTGTGTATAGATGGGAGGGACATATTAGCCCTTCTCTGTGTATAGATGGGAGGGACATATTAGCCCTCCTCTGTGTATAGATTGGGATGGACATATTAGCCCTCCTCTGTGTATAGATTGGGGAGACATATTAGCCCTCCTCTGTGTATAGATTGGGGAGACATATTAGCCCTCCTCTGTGTATAGATTAGGGAGACATATTAGCCCTCCTCTGTGTATAGATTGGGGAGACATATTAGCCCTTCTCTGTGTATAGATGGGGGAGACATATTAGCCCTCCTCTGTGTATAGGTTGGGGAGACATATTAGCCCTTCTCTGTGTATAGATGGGGGAGACATATTAGCCCTCCTCTGTGTATAGATTGGGGAGACATATTAGCCCTCCTCTGTGTATAGATTGGGGAGACATATTAGCCCTTCTCTGTGTATAGATTGGGGAGACATATTAACCCTCCTCTGTGTATAGATTAGGGAGATATATTAGCCCTCCTCTGTGTATAGATTAGGGAGATATATTAGCCCTCCTCTGTGTATAGATTGGGGAGATATATTAGCCCTCGTCTGTGTATAGATTGGGGAGACATATTAGCCCTCGTCTGTGTATAGATTGGGGAGACATATTAGCCCTCCTCTGTGTATAGATTGGGGAGACATATTAGCCCTTCTCTGTGTATAGATTAGGGAGATATATTAGCCCTCCTCTGTGTATAGATTGGGGAGACATATTAGCCCTCCTCTGTGTATAGATTGGGGAGACATATTAGCCCTTCTCTGTGTATAGATTGGGGAGACATATTAACCCTCCTCTGTGTATAGATTAGGGAGATATATTAGCCCTCCTCTGTGTATAGATTAGGGAGATATATTAGCCCTCCTCTGTGTATAGATTGGGGAGACATATTAGCCCTCGTCTGTGTATAGATTGGGGAGACATATTAGCCCTCCTCTGTGTATAGATTGGGGAGACATATTGGCCCTCCTCTGTGTATAGATTGGGGAGACATATTAGCCCTCCTCTGTGTATAGATTGGGGAGACATATTAGCCCTCCTCTGTGTATAGATTGGGGAGACATATTAGCCCTCCTCTGTGTATAGATGGGGGAGATATATTAACCCTCCTCTGTGTATAGATTGGGGAGACATATTAACCCTCCTCTGTGTATAGATTGGGGAGACATATTAACCCTCCTCTGTGTATAGATTGGGGAGACATATTAGCCCTCCTCTGTGTATAGATTGGGGAGACATATTAGCCCTCCTCTGTGTATAGATGGGAGGGACATATTAGCCCTCCTCTGTGTATAGATGGGAGGGACATATTAGCCCTCCTCTGTGTATAGATTGGGGAGACATATTAGCCCTCCTCTGTGTATAGATTGGGGAGACATATTAGCCCTCCTCTGTGTATAGATTGGGGAGACATATTAGCCCTCCTCTGTGTATAGATGGGGGAGATATATTAACCCTCCTCTGTGTATAGATTGGGGAGACATATTAACCCTCCTCTGTGTATAGATTGGGGAGACATATTAACCCTCCTCTGTGTATAGATTGGGGAGACATATTAGCCCTCCTCTGTGTATAGATTGGGGAGACATATTAGCCCTCCTCTGTGTATAGATGGGAGGGACATATTAGCCCTCCTCTGTGTATAGATGGGAGGGACATATTAGCCCTCCTCTGTGTATAGATTGGGGAGACATATTAGCCCTCCTCTGTGTATAGATTGGGGAGACATATTAGCCCTCGTCTGTGTATAGATTGGGGAAACATATTAGCCCTCCTCTGTGTATAGATTGGGGAGACATATTAGCCCTCCTCTGTATATAGATTGGGGAGACATATTAGCCCTCCTCTGTGTATAGATGGGATGGACATATTAGCCCTCCTCTGTGTATAGATTAGGGAGACATGTTAGCCCTCCTCTGTGTATAGATTGGGAGGGACATATTAGCCCTCCTCTGTGTATAGATTGGGGAGACATATTAGCCCTCCTCTGTGTATAGATTGGGGAGACATATTAGCCCTCCTCTGTGTATAGATGGGGGAGACATATTAGCCCTCCTCTGTGTATAGATTGGGGAGACATATTAGCCCTCCTCTGTGTATAGATGGGAGGGACATATTAGCCCTCCACTGTGTATAGATGGGATGGACATGTTAGCCCTCCTCTGTGTATAGATGGGATGGACATGTTAGCCCTCGTGTCTTATGAAGCATGTAATGTGTGAGCATGGCTAGATGGGTTTATAAACAACCTGTGCATCATGGGGAGGCCGGACCATCTGTTGCTCTAACCAGGCAACCTTTACCCTGGGAGGTGTGCATATGGGTCAGACTTTCGGTAAATGTACAATTAGCAGCTTTACAGATTCAGGAAATTTTGATAAAGTAGGCTGAAAAATGATGAATACTAGGTATATCTGAGTTTATTTGGTATTTGGCTGATTCAGGCAATCTGTTCAGCTAGGTTTAACTGTGTTTTACACCTAATTTCTGTCTTACATTTGGGCAATTTGAGAGGATTGATGAAGACGAATTGTACATTTTCTGACGACCTGACCTATATGAAGTAGGGAAAACTCAGCTTTTGCACTTATATCCCGACCACACTCCGCCCTCACAACAATTCAGACCCGTTTCTAGAAATTATTATTATTCAAAGAAGCCCAACGGTCTCTTTATTTCACAAAGAAAACATGTGGGTCAAGTCTCCAGAAAATGTACAATTCACCTTCACCAATCCTCTCAAATAACCCAAATTTAGGACGAAAATCAATTTAAAAATACAGTTCAACATAAGCAGACAGATTTATTGAATGAATACAATACAGAATGCACTCAGATATACATAGTATTTATAAATTTTCACTCTAATTTAGCAGAATTTGATAGATGTGTAGAACTTTAGATTGTGCATTTTCTGAAAGTCTGACCCATGTTCATAAATATGACAGTTACATTATGTCCCCAGGCTCCTTTTGTTGTAAATAAATATAAAGATACAAAAATATTTGTATAATAACTACCAACGACACCTTAAATGACTTAAATAACGGTATACATCAGCGTGTATGAGTGATAACCTGCATATAATATTATTATAACCGAGTACATGAAGGTATATAGTCAAGGTATTTCACATTATTGTTCAACTCTGTATTTCTTTCTACACTTCTCATCAATACACCTTCTAGAATTCAATCTACACAAAACCTCAAAGCAAGTCTTCAAAGGAAATCCAAAATCCATGTATTATATATGTTTCCATGACGAAAGCCTCCATCTTTCCACTCATGCATTTGTTTTTCATAGATCATTTATACAAACTCTGATATTGTTGCAAACATTCTTGCATTTTTCGATAAAAATGTTGACGATCACCAGAAGTACATTTAGGGTTATTTTACTTAGTTCCTTTAGTTCCATACGTAGCGCGACAGAGCTTGTAACATTAAGTGAAGGGTTGATGCCTCTATATCTCCTGATATACTGAGACCCAGGCTCCTCCTCCCTCTACTTCCGACACAGACAGCAGGGGAACATCCAGGGCCCGTGTAGTAGGGTCACATTTTCAGAAAATGTACAATTGGCAACTCTACACATTTAGTAAATTCTGATAAATGAGGCTGCAATTTGGTCAATAATAGGTAAATTCTTTATTTTCGTCTGAAATTTGGGTTATTTGAGAGGATTGTTTAAGGTGAATTGTACATTTTATGAAAATCTGACCCAGACTTAGCAGTGGAGGGGCTGAGGATGGGGTGAGGGGTGAGGGGCAATTGGGTGAAAATGTACTTGGGTCAAACTTTCTAAAAATGCACAATCTACAGTTCTACACATCTGTTAAATTCTGCTAAATTAGAGTGAAAAATGGTAAATACTGAGTATATCTGAATGTATTCTGTATTATATTTATTCAATAACTCTGTCTGTTTATGTTTAACATTATGTTAATGTGTTTTGTGAACGTGATTTTCATCTTAAATTTTGGTTATTTGAGAGGATTGGTGAAGGCCAATTGTACATATTCTGAAGATCTGGCCCACCTGTAATGTAATTCACTTTCACTAATCCTCTCAAATAACCCAATTCTGAAACAAAAATGAGGTTTGAATTACACAAATAGATCTTTTCATAGCCATAGGGTTTCTTTAGTAGTTTTCATACAACATATTAGTTATTCTGAAAAGATTCTATCTTTATACTCGTTAAAATAACAAAAAAGAAAGAAGCCTTCATTCTTTTTTGTGTGCAAAATAAACCTTTGGGTTCCATTGAATTTTGTTTTGAAAAGATTTTATTTGCGTTCTTTGTCGAGATAACCCAATAATCTCATGATCTACAACATGAATGATGAGAATAAGAATATCTAACTAAATGTTACCAGTATAAATCTAATATGAATTAATAATTGGCAGATCTGACCCGATGACTAATACAGGTGTGAGCTGTAAAGGTCCATGAAGGGTGTATTGGTCAGGTCACCAGAAAATATACAATCGCTAGCTCTACACATTTTAGTAAATTCTGCTGAATTCGACTGAAAAATACTGGGTTTATCTGGGTATATTTGGTATCGAGTTGACTCAAAGGATGTGTTTGGTTATGTTGAATTGTGTTTTGAGTCTCATTTTTCCGGGTTATTTGGGAGTCTTTCTGAATGTGAATTGTACATTTTCTGGAGGTTTCACCCGTATGTTAGATCTATGAGGCGTGTAGGTGTGTGTATTGACAAGGCCTTGAATAAGGAGTGGCACCTATCCAGAATAGCACCCTCCCCCACCAGACATATATATGTGGGTCAGATTGTCAGAAAATGTACAATTGGCAGCTGTACACATTTAGTAAATTCTGCTAAATTAGGCTGCAATTTGGTCAATACTATGTAAATTCGAGTTTATTCGGCATTGCATTGATTCTAGCGATCTGTTTGGTTAGGTTGAACTGTATTTTGAACTTTATTTTCGCCTGAAATTCGGGTTACATGAGAAGATTGGTGAAGGCGAATTGTACATTTTCTGAAAATATGACCCATAAGGCTATATGGGTCAGATTTTCAGAATATGTACAATCACGAACCCTACACTTTTAGTGAATGTTGCTAAATTAGTCTGAGCAATTATGAATACTAGATATATCTGAGTATATTTGGTATTGCTTTGATTCTAAAAATCTATTTGGTTATGTTGAACTGTATTTTGATTCTCGTTTTTGTCTAAAATTTGAGTTATTTGAGTGGATTCCTGACGACAATTTGTACATTTTCTGGCGATTTGACCCATATGATGAATAAGCCACATCTGTGTATGTACATGGCACATTCACAATATAGAGTAATAAGATTAACATCAAAGCAGGTCCTGGGTGTTAGGTGCTCTGGGAGTCGGAAGTATATGAATAGGGTCTCTTAATCATGTAGAATTGGTGTTTGAAGGCCCAAATGTACAATTCACCTTCACCAATCTTCTCAAATAACCCAGATTTAAGACGAAAATAAGGGGTAAAAATACAGATCAACCTAACCAAACAGATTGCTAGAATCAATGCAATGCCAAATATACTCGAATTTATCTGATATTGGCTAGATTGCAGCCTAATTTAGCAAAATTTACTAAATGTATACAGCTGCCAATTGTACATTTTGTGAAAATCTGACCCAGATATGAAAATAAAGCGAAATAGCAGCACCCCCACAGCCGGGGGAGAGTGTTCCATTCCATGTTCAGACACTACTGCGTGGAGCCTGTGTTTTTTAGAGACAAAATAAATACAAAATCGAGGACAAAATGTTTAGCACTTCTTACAACTGGCAGCGAACAGGTTGCAAGTGATTATCTCACCTTTACCAACAAGCTCCTTACGTCAGTTGGCCGACCTTTCTACTCTCACACTTGTACTCGAGCATATGGGGGGGGGGGGGGGGGGAGAGGGAGTGAGGGTGGCGGTGGGGGGCTGAGGGTGGAGGGGGAGTGGAGTGGAGGAGGCAGTGGTTTGGTACCTGAATCGTAAATTCTTTCATGACTGTTACTACCGATTATTTAAATATAAGAACTATCCAAAATCTGGAGTATCACCTCATATAATATTTTTTTTTTAACAATATTTATTGACTTAATTTTCACAAAGTGATATGTCTCATTCGTCATGAATATAACATATAACATTGGAATTGTATTAATTACATTAGAAACATTGTATCAAGAAATAAAGTTAGAAAAATTAAGTTAAATCTTTTAAAACCATAATTATTGTTTCTAAACAAACATTTCAAAAGTGACAAATCGAACCCAACCATTGGTAGGTGCTCCCATTCTGCCATTCCGCCCCCGCCCCTCACCGCCTCTCTCCGCCCCCCACCGCCCCTCTCCGCCCCCCACCGCCCCTAAGTACCATCCGTGATTATCAATTGACGGAATTTAAAGAAATCTAGTTCAAGAAATAAATTCAAATCGATTGTAACCATATTAGTTCTAGAAATTAAATCAATTATAACCACGCAAATTGGACAACCCAATTGGTATGTCCCCCCCCCCCCCCCTGTTCCCTCTCTCCCCACTCCTCTTTCTCTCTGTGAGCATGGAGAGCGCAGTAAGTGTACAAATAATAAGTCTGAGGGTTGGACATATTCCAGCACTAGTGAAACAATATGTCAGGGTGGGTGGAGTGGAGAACAGTGGAGGAGTGAGGGCACAACACCACCTATAGACCAGCGTGCTTACATGGTGTCCGCTGCCAAACCCTCAGAGGTCTGAGTTACAGGTAGTTTGTGTGTATCATTCATTCACACCTGCTGCTTAAACCTTGCTTCAAATAGACCCGTTTGGCACCTATATGAGCATTTAGCCTTTTGCAACAAATGTGTTTATACCCAAGACCCTTACCTTTTCCTGTGTATAGGGGATTTGCTTGTGCCACTGCGCATGTCTGTTACAGTGTATCATGGGATGGATTCTGTTGAAAAGTGACATATGTGTGAATTTTTTGTCATTATTATTATAAAGAGAATTTCAAGAATATTTCCACCAATACTATAGCTTGTATAAATGACCTATGAAAACCAAATGCATGGTGGGAAACATGGAGAATTGTGCTATGGAAACATGTATAACACGGGGACATTGACATTAGAGCGTTGATGAATATTCCATGCTGAAAATGTTTTTACACTGTATCATTAGTTCCACAATTCCCTGTGAATCAAGATTCAAAATGGCGGCTATGCAAATCCCCTATTCGCATGACGTTTACACCTTTTAGATGTATGATAATATCCAGGCCTAATCACCTTCATAAGCATTGTGAGATTTAATCAATTAATCGGACAAACTTTCAAATATTTATTGTGATAATATGATTGAAAATGAAAATACACTTATATTATATATATTCAATATTGTATACATCAACATTTTAACGATAAGTATAATACAGTTCCTCAGAGTGTATACGTAAAAACTGCCGATGACATAGAAAAGATGCAAGTATATTTCGTTTTTCTATTTTGTGGCCATGTAAGAGAACTTTGATATTGTTCATTAATATAAGATAATTGTTCATATTATTGAAAGCGAATAGGACCGAATTCATCCTATACTAGTGCTACTAGTACCGAATATGACATACTGTAAATGTATTTATTTTTGCGCAGATAAATTTTCGCGTACTAAGTACTTTGACACCTTTTTACGGGGATTTAAATTCGCACAGCAAACAAGTCTCACAAATTGTTTATGCAATAATTATACCTTTTGCCCAGGATTTATTTTCACGCATAAAGGTGGGTACGCGAAAATAGCGAAAATAAATACTGCGCCAACATTAATACGTTTACAGTATACCATATCATGCAAGTGCCCATATTCCGCAATGCACCCAGAATCAGGGTACAAATCATCTTTAATGCAGGTCCCCTATTAGGTTGGGTGGTCCCTATAATAGTTCATTGGAAAGTGAAAAAAAAGTTCGCAATGGGGCATGGCTACTTTTTTCTTGAATGTAATTGAGAGTTGTCGATTATCACCAAATCTTTTTTTTCTCGATGCATTTCCTCCCAATTATTTGATTGATCATAACTCATCAGATTGCTAAAGTGTAATTAAGGATGTTGGTAGGGGATGATGGTGATGTTGGATCGGACATGTATCCACACGCAAGTCAAACTATGTACAATTGGGGGCTCTACACATTTAATCAATTCTGATAAATGTGGTTAAATCTTCACAAAACGCACAATTGGCCTCCACCAACCGTCTCAAATAACGCAATTTTCAGAGGAAAATCAGGTTCAAAATAAAGTTCAACATAATATAACCAGACAGATTTATTGAATGAATACAATACAGAATACACTCAGATATACCTGGTATTTACCAATTTTCACCCTAATTTAGCAGAATTTGAGAGATGTGTAGAACTGTAGATTGTGCATTTTCTAAAAATCGGACCCATAATGAGATCTGAGTAAGCTGCCCCTTGTACGGCTGAATATTTGACCCAAGTACATTTTCACCCAATTAGGATGAAACATCTTAAATATAGGTTATATCCGAGTATGTTGGTACTATGTTAATTTTAAGGAATTACTTCGGTTATGTTGTACTGTATACCAAACTTCATTTTTGTTCTTATATTGGGGTTAGTTGAGAAGTTTGATGAAGGCCAATTGTACATTTTCGGACGCGCCGACCCAAATAGATGTTTTTGTACGTGACTCATCTTGTAATAAACAATTATTTACCCGGTCTTCCAGAGATCATAATGCCTTATTATAGAATCAATCAAAGAGAGGAACCCAGTAACAAACAAAAAACATATGAATGTTAATTAGAGGACTATGATATATGTTATTAAAGCTGCAGTCCTCGATAGTTTGCCTTAAGATTTCTGGATCAAGTCCTTTTATAATTAGAATCTGATGTCAGCAAACTTTAATGTGGGAAACTGTAGCACACTATATTAATGTGGGTTTGGGATTTTTTGGGGTTGTTTTTGTTATCAAACTTTACTCATTGTTTGACCCAATAAGACTGGCGTTATTAATATTTTGCTGCAAAAAATTGTTTATACAACAATTAGAAGTTGAATTGGGCAATAGAAAACAAGCACCAGTGAGCGATAATTTGTGAAACTATTGCATCACAGGATTGCGGTGAGCCACCGAAATATAAATGTGCAGCTTTAACTGAGAGTGCAGCTTTAATTGAGTATGCAGCTTTAACTGAGAATGCAACTTTAAGATGCACTAACCCTGCTACAATGCGGGTCAAACAGCAATAGGTCATATAGACCCATGTGAGATTTACCTCTATCCACTCATCCTCTGGACTCATCCTCTAATCACTGATCCTCTGAACCAACAAATCGATCTCTAGGGGGAATATATATAACGGGTCAGATTCTCAGATAGTTGGTGCACTGTCTAGTGCAAATGTATGCACTATGGACAAACAGTGCACCAGCAGCCCCGAAATTGAAGTTATTAATCTTTTTAGGCTCTGCCTTAGGTGGTTAAAGACCAAGGATTTCATTTAGTGACTCATTGAAATTATCAAGTGTCATGGTGGGTAATGAGTGATGTGAGCGAATTGAGGTGTGCACTTGCACAGGAAAAGGAAATAAAACATCTCCATAGACTTAGCATTGTGGCAATAAATATTCATTATCTCCCTTGCCCCATTATAGGTTTAAATATTCGAGCGGCAATGACTGGGCACTAATAGATCAATATATGGGGATCAAAAGTAGTCAGAAATCTTGGAGTGATGAAAGAATAGTGAATACTGTAAACGTATTAATGTTCGCACAGTATTTAATTTCGCTATTTTAGCGCACCCACCTTTGTGCGCGAAAATAAATCCTGCGCGAAAGGTATAATTATTGCATTAACAAGGTGCGAGACTTCCTTGCTGCGCGAATTTAAATCTGTGCGAAAAGGTGCCAAAGCACTTTGTGCGCGAAAATTTATCTGCGCGAAAACAAATACATTTACAGTAATTATCTGGGTCAGATCTTCGGAAAATGTACAATTGGCCTTCACCAATCTTCTCAAATAGCCCAAATTTAACACAAAAATGAGCTTAATGATGCAGTTTAACATAACCAGGCAGATTTAATGAATGGATACAAAACAGAATATACTCAGATATACATAGTGTTTATCAATTTTTACTCTAATTTAGCAGAATTTGATAGATGTGTAGAACTGTAGATTGTGCATTTTCTGAAAATCTGGCCCATCTCTGCAATGCTGAGCCTATGGAAATTTTGCACTTCCGGTCCTGTTGTGCAGTGGCGTACCTCTACAACTCACTGCCACAGGCCATTTATATATAAATGCTTTTATTTCCTCAATAGACAATTACATTAGACAGGAAAATGGACAGTATTCTTTCTGTGCCCTCACAGTTCTTCCAAGAAACCCAGAGTTATTCTTACTTTTATTGTTATATCTACTGACTACTGACTACTAGATCCCCCTAACACTAACATGGAACTACATGATACAAGTTTTTACATGAGTATAGCAATATGATTATGTATCAGCACCTTATACTCTTTTTTTGTTTATCGGCTACAGTATAGCCTCTACTTTTACATAGTTTCATCTCGGTGGTGTTATGGGTACAATCATTCCCAATAATCATTTTGCACTTGTTGTTAAATACAAAATTTCTATCCTTTCTTTACTCTCGTTACAGTTTACAAGTCTTACATACCTGAGTTAGTTGTCTATGTCTGTGATAAATATAGATTTTCAGAAAATGCACATTGGGCAGCTCTACAAATTTGGTAACTTCTGCTAAATCAGACTGAAAGAATATGAATAATGGGTATATCAGAGTATCTTTGGCACTGTGTTGTTAAAAAAAATGTTCATTGTGTTAAACTGTATTTTGAACGTAATATTTCTCCTAAATTAAGGTCATTTGAGAGGATTGGTTGAGGTGAATTATACATTTTCTGACGATCTCACCCACTTGCACTCCCCTTACAGACAAGGCAGAAGCTCATACAACTCCCCTATTAATCTTCATTATTTCAGACACGTGCAGGGGCAAACCCCCTATTGATAACGATCAATATCCTCCATGTGAATCACCCTCTCTAAGGGTTGAAACAAAACGTGATGCTCCCTCTAAGGCTTCAAACAAAACTGATGCTCCCTAAAGATCCAATTTACATGATTAATAAAGAACTGTAGCAGGCCTTTAGCAAGGTGGGCGGCTCGATCCAATATATGGGTCAGATTTTCAGAAAATGTACAATTGGTAGCTGTACACATTTAGTAAATTCTGCTAAATTAGGCTACAATTTGGTCAATACTAGGTAAATTCGAGTATATTCGACATTGCATTGATTCTAGCAATCTGTTTGGTTAGGTTGGACTGTATTTTGAACTTTATTTTCGTCTGAAATTTGGGTTATTTGAGAAGATTGGCGAAGTTGAGTTGTACATTTTCTGAAAATCTGACCCAGCAGGCCTTTGGCTCGATCCAATAAATGTTTACATCCGACTAGAGACCTTGCTTGTAGTTAATTAATGTGTTTTTCATTAATAAAAAGGAAGATGGTCGTTATGTTTGCGCTTTGCCTGCCTATATTTGTAAGGAAGGGGGCACAAGGGAGTTATTTTGTAGGGGGCTGAGGAGGTTTTGATGATCGGTCTGGCCATAAAAGCTTTTGCAGGTACTTCTACATAGATTAATAAATTATTTTACTATTTGATTGATCCAATTTAGGATATTTGATTGGTGCTTGATAACTTTATTATTTATGGACAACAGAATATGTCTTAAATTACTTTCTTTTTTTTTAAATTTATTTTCTTACAATTTCACAATTTACGTGAAAAGATTTCATGTAAAGAAAATAATACTGTTATAAACGTTACGTTATAGAATGATTAATTATATGAAAGAAAACACCACAGCCTTAAACCTGGGTATTTGCTGTTTAAACTTAAGGGCCTAGTCCACTAAGCCGATTCTAATGCGATTCTCAGAGAATTTAGTGCAAAAGAGTCCTCTGCAGCGCAAAATCGCATGAGAATCGGCTTAGTGGACTAGGCCCTTTAGCTTGTATTGATACATTGTAATTCAGATGTTTGAACCAGGTGGTGGTCTTTGTCATATGATCAAAATAAGAATAAAATAATATCGTCCGGTTACTAATAAATATATTTTTTAAACAGCACTAATATAAGCTACAAATGTAAATTAATAATTATGCAGGACACATTCTAATGATATGAATATTTCTAGACATTTTGAATTGTTGTTCTGTTTTGGTTAAATCCTATCATATTCATTGCTCCCATCACCCTGCCTGCCTGTCCCCCCTTACACATACTTTAGTTTGTTGCCCAAGGGCCTGGATATAGATCATAAGAAAATGAATTAATCCCCAACGAATACTTCCTAGGTTTGCCTTTGAAGTTTGGAGGTGGCTCCCACTAGTACACCCCTCCCTCTTAGCTCCCTCATCCCTACCCCCCCCCCCCCCCCCGCCCTTCAGAGGTTAATATGGCCCATTTTGGGCAAGAGATCTTCATTATTTCTGCCAATTTAATGAGCAGATCCTTGATCCTGTAGCGATCATATATAATGGGTAAGATTTTCAGAAAATGTACAATTAAACTTCGCCAATCCTCTCAAATAACCCAAATCTCAGAAGAAAATAAAGCTCAAAATACAGTTCAACCTAACCAAATAGGTTGCTAGTATCAATGCAAGGCCGGATATACTCGAATTTACCTAGTATTAACCAAATTTATTACAGCCTAATTTTGCAGAATTTACTAAATGTGTACAGCTGCCAATTGTATATTTTCTGGAAATCTGACCCATATAGGTTGTAGCAGCAAGATAAATGCGTAGATTGAATGGTTTTTATCAATGATCGACTTTTCGTTTTGATTGGATATGGTTGATAACAGCCAGAATGAAGTCATTTTTGGATATCCTATGTCAGATATCATGTAACATATAATATTGGTGTTTTCTAATTCAAAATAAACCTGATATTGATGAGTGAATTCATCCGAAAAATTGAATTTTTCGTGTAAAAATGATAAGAATTAATTATAAACAGAGAATAACGTTAACTTACGAATAAATAACATGAAATAAAAATAATAACAACGTTTCGCAGACGAAATCAAAATAACACCCACTGTTATCTTAGCAATGGCCTCTAGATTGCAGACAAAGGCAGCCAAAGTATCACTAAACATCTTGCAATAATAATTACCTTGCATTATCTTGTGCTTTTAACGTTTCAGATTGAAAAGCTTAGCTTTTGACAGTGAGATGCCCTGGAGGGATTTGGCAGCGAGCGATAATATGAACAAATGTTGGGGGTCGAGTCTCTTTATTGGCTTCAGTAGATACAAAAGAGGTCGGTCTGCATAAGCTTCTGCTTGGCTGGGGAGGGATAGGATTAAACCAGTACCGTCTGGATGGCATGGGCTAGGTCGTCAACATACGTATTTGTATCGACCATCCCATGTTTAAGTGATATATCTCATATATTTTGTATTTTATATTCTCATATTTTGTATTTCATACTCTGCATTTTATGTACGGTACTGTATTAGGCAGCCAAACCACGTAGAAGTCTATCCCTAGTGTCAAGGGAACGTGCCTAGTATTTTGTATTTTATTCTGTACTTTAAATTCTCACATTGAGTATCTTATACCCTATGTCTTATATAATGTATTACACAACCAAATTATGTAGAAGTCTATCTCTGAGTGTCAAGGAAACGGCCGGAAGATCTGGGTATAAATTCTGAATGGTACCCAGCTACCTGTCGACCTGTTCATCAAATTGGTAACCCATAGATGAATAAAAGATTGCTCTATTCTATTCTATTCTTAGTGCCATTTACAGATGTAAAATATAAAAGTTATAGATGAAGAAAAGATCCACTTTCAGTGGAGCCCCAATTATTTCATATTCTCAGGGATGTGTTTCCCTTACAGTCAGTCAGACATATGCAAGTCTATTTTATATTGTCAGAGATGAGTTTTCTTTATAGTCAGTCTGATATATTCAAGTCTATTTTATAATCTTAGGGATGTTTTTCATCAGTCAGACATATGCAAGTCTATTTTATAACCACAGGGATGTATTTCCCTTACATTCAGTCAGACATATATGCAAGTCTATTTCATATTCTCAGGGAAGTATTTCCCTTACAGTCAGTCAGACATGTGCAAATCTATTTTATATTCTCAAGGATGTATTTCCCTTACATTCAGTCAGACATGTGCAAATCTATTTTGAAATTTCCAGGATTTTCCAGGATCAGACATGTGCAAATCTATTTTATAATTTCAGGGATGTTTTTCTTCAATCAGACATAAGCAAGTCTACTTTATAATCTCCATAAGCAAGTCTATTTTATAATCTACATAAGCAAGTCTATTTTATAATCTCCAGGATGTTTTTCTTCAATCAGGGCCTTGTTTCATAATCAGGGACATGGGAATTAAGTAGAAAAACATCCCATTTGGGACAAATTCCGTTTCATAATCAAAGTCTCCATCATTATGAAACAACTTCCAGACATGTGCAAGTCTATTTCATAATCTCAGGGATTATTTTCATCAATGAGACATAGGCAAGTCTATTTTATAATCTCAGAGATGTCCGCCCCCCTCCGCTGGTAGAGTTGCTCCTGGTCTTGCTCTTGACCTAAGACCTAGTATATTTTCTACAATGTTTTTCATCAATCAGACATAGGCAAGTCTATTCTATAATCTCAGGGATGTTTTTCGTCACAGTCAGACGTAGCTGTGAAGGCCCGGACTCGTATGTGGGTCAGATCTTCAGAAAATGTACAATCGGCAGCTATACATATTTAGTCATTTCTGCTACATTCTGCTAAAAAATGATAAATTTTGGATATATCTGAGAACTGGCATCGCATTGATTTAAAGTATCAGTTCTGTGATGTTAAACTGCATTTTGAAGATCATTTCTGTCTTAAATCTGGGTTATTTGAGAGGATTGGTGAAGGCCAATTGTACATTTTCTGAAAATCCCACCCATATAATTGCTTCTCAATCCAAACACTAACCCGCCCACGTGCAAGAAACTATTTGGAAAATAAACAAAGGATGAAACAGTCTATGGAGCTGAATTAATTGTGTGAAAATATCGCCAAGTCTTAGAAACAAAACTCAATAATATTTGGGTCAGATTTTCAGAAAATGTACAATTCACCTTCACCAATCTTCTCAAATAACCCGAATTTCAGACGAAAATAAAGTTCAAAATACAGATAAATCTAACCAAACCGATGGCTAGAATCAATGCAATGCTGAATATACTCGAATTTACCTAGTATTGGCCAAATTTCAGCCTAATATAGCAGAATTTACTAAATGTGTACAGCTGCCAATTGTACATTTTCTGAAAATCTGACCCATTTAATCTTTTCTTTCCTGCGTGGGCAAATTAGGAGGTGTTTCTAGCCGGATATTGTGAAGGATTTTGTGACTAAGGGTTTAGATGTTATCATTTCTTAACAAAGAAGTTGTTTAAACTGCAAAAACAATTCTTCCTGTTTCCTTATCAAATTAATATTTGACAGTGAAGTGATTCTTAAATTGTTCTCATTCCCGGAACTGACGTTTGTATTTTTAGGTATTAAATTTTCAGTAAACAATCGTAAATACATATTTTCTAATGTAGGCTTCTTATCTTAAAAGCCTTATAGATTCAATTCAATTCAATCCAAGACATTTTTTATAGGCCCAGTTTTGAAACCTAGATTCCATGTCTTCCAGAGGGTTCCTAGGTGGTTGGTAATTGCCGAAACCGATTTACAATAGAATACTACGATATAAATTTCATGGCTATTTAATTTGATATTCAAGGGTTATTTTCTACTTGTCTAGGTTAAGCTGTTTCTTTATGGGTAGGCTTAGTTGAATAATATATAAAAACTAGCTTACAGTGAGTTGTACTAACTAGAGAATGAGGTAAAGATTTATAGATTTTCAAAGGTTCATATATTCAATGTTAGCACTAATAATTATGGTACCTTTGTGTATATTCTTCTTTTCTCTAATGTCAATAGCAATGTCCCATTGTAATATATTTCCGAGATCAAATAAATACAAAAGAGGAGCAACCTGGAGCTGGTTAATCTGAATGAACAAAATTGTGATAAATGATATATAATTGTTGCAAATAATTATCTTTATACATACCATTATAATATGTGCAGCAAGAACCTTTGTTAAGTAATCAACTATAATTCCAACTCCAACAAAAACGACTGCTCGATACATAATATATATGGGTCGGATTTTCAGAAAATGTATAAGTGGCAGATCAACCTGTTTTGTAAATTCTGCTAAATTGGACTGAAAAATCATCAACACTAGGGGTATATTTGGTATTGCCTTGATTTAAACAGTCTGTTTGGTTATGTTGAACATTGAACATCGTTGAAAGTTATATGGAGTATGTTTAGTTATTTTACTAGTACTTTTCGACCCAGAAATATTGAAAACGTTTATTTAAAAAATAAATAGTATCACACATGAATTATTGAAATAATTTTTAGAAATACTTTCCTAAATGTTAAAATTGTTGGAATTCCATTGATCTCATCCTTTTCAAATATGATGGTACATTTTATCTTGAAATACATTATTTTTTTTACATTTTTCTTTGACACATTACATATTCTATATCCTTGAATCTCTGCCCACCGCGATTTGCAATTATTAAACTGATTTTAATGACTACTTTTAATATACAAAGATAATACTCTCAGGTACCCGGTGATAAACTAGATGTTTTAAAAGATGGATACTATTAGAAACTGTATTAGATACCAAAGCCTTGTGCATTTAATTCAACAATTTTCCAAATTCGAAATCGAATATTAGCGTTTGCTCTTTTTGAGGCGCGATTCGGTTTCAAGATCCTTAAATAAAAGCTGAACGTTATCAGTGCATTCATAATACTGTCAGCGTCCCTGAAATCCATTTGTAAAATGATAGCTTCTTCGAGAAAGTGTTTTGTGTTGAGATTTATTTTAATCCAACCTCTTGTAAGGAATCTAATTTTAGATGGGGCTTAAATATAAACATTGTGAAATTGATCCGCAAACTCTTCCCATTCCCGATTCTGTTTTTCTTCTCGCTGACTCTGTCTCTGTCTGACTCTGTCTCTGTCTGACTCTGGCTCTGGCTCTGACTCTCTGGCTCTGACTCTCTGGCTCTGACTATCTGGCTCTGACTATCTGGCTCTGCCACTCACTCTCTATCTCCTTCTCTGCCTCTGCCACTATGTCTCTCTCCTTCTCAGTTCTGTCTCTCTCTCCCTCTCTCTTCTTCTCGGCCTCTCTCTCTGCTTGTCTCTCTCCCTCTTTCACTCTCTATCTTATTCTCTACCTCTCTCTCAGTATGTCTCTCTCCTTCTGTTTCTCTTTCCCTCTCTTACAATCTCTCCGTCTCTGTCTCTCTCCCTCTCTGCCTGTCTCTCTCCCTCTCTCACTCACTCTCTATCTTCTCTCCCTCGCTCTCACTATGTCTCTCTCCTTCTGTCTCTCTCTTCCTCTCTCAATCTTTCTCTCCTTCTCTGCCTCTCTCACGCTATGTCTCTCTCTCCCTCTCTCACTATGTCTCTCTCCGTCTCTCTCTCTCGCACTCACTATGTCTCTCTCCTTCTTTCTCTCTCTCCCTCTCTCACACTCTTTCTCCTTCTCTCTCTCCCTCTCTCTCACTATGTCTCTCTCCTTGTGTGTCTCTCTCCCTCTCACACACTCTCCCTCCTTCTCTGTCTCACTCTCTCGCTCTCACACTCTCTCTCTCCTTCTGTCTCTCTCTCCCTCTCTCACACTCTCTCTCCTTATCTGTCTCTCTCTCGCTCTCACACTCTCTCTCTCCTTCTCTGTCTCTCTCTCTCCCTCTCTCACACTCTCTCTCTCTCCTTCTCTGTCTGTCTCTCCCTCTCTCTCCCTCTCTCACACTCTCTCTCCTTCTCTGTCTCTGTCTCTCTCTCGCTCTCACTATGTCTCTCTTCCCTTCCATGTCTCTCTTATTTTCTCACCCTCTTTTTTCTCTTTCCCGCTAGCTCTCTCTTCTCTCTTCTTAGCGAATTACCCTAATCTGCCCTCTTTCTTTCTCGCCCCTCCTCTGTCTGTCTCCCACTACTACTCTCCCTATCTCGCTCTTCTTCCCCTTCTCTCTCCTTCTCTCCCCTTCTCTCCCCTTCTCTCCCCTTCTCTCCCATTCTCCCGCCTCTTTCTCTCCTATGTCTCTCTATTTGTTTCCTTCCCTTTGTCACTCTTACGATTTCTCACCGTTTTGAACATCTACTTGAAGTACTTCTCTCTATCCTTCTCTCCCTCTTTTTTTTTCTCTCTCTCTCATCCTACATCTGTCTCTCCTATTCTCCCTCTCACTCTATCACTCTCTCCCTCTTTTATAGTCTGCAGGCAGTACTATTTCCAATTTATTCATTTAGTTATCGCCAGTTAAAATATAATCTTTCAACCAGACGGTGAAGCAGACGACACACGATTCTCGTGCGGATTCTCGCGAGATTTCCGGCCTCGCTTTCATCTACCTATCACATCTTTTATCTCAAGGGAAAGAGAATGATTCGGGCCGCTTCATGGAGGCGGGCTGCGTCCGCCCGATAATCTTCTTTTGAGATGGATTATCAAACTTTTGTAAATTTTTCATGGATCCTGCTCAGCGAATGAGATGCGATCTGTGTCCGTAGTGGTGGCTGTGGTGGCGGTGGTGGTGGTGGCGGAGGAGGATTCTGGAGGGTCAGATCTTCAGAAAACGTACAATTGGTCTTCACCAATCCTCTCAAATAACCCAAATTTAAGACGAAAATCAGGTTCAAAATACAGTTCAACATAACCAGGCAGATTTATTGAATGGATACAATACAGAATATACTCAGATATACCTAGTATTTGTTAATTTTCACTCTAATTTAGCAGAATTTGATAGATGTGTAGAACTGTCGATTGTGCATTTTCTGAAAATCTTACCCTGGAGATGTATTGTGAAGGAGGATGGCATGTGGTGGAGGGGGGGGGGCCTCTGCAGAAGAGGTAATTAAAGTTTATGCATAATAAAATAAATAAATCTGGTGTTTTATTCGAATTAAATTGATACTGATTATCTATTTCTATTATGCCGTGTGTCCATATTCATATTGTGGAAAGGTCCAAGGAGCTTTATATGGTTAACAAATCCCTCTTTCGTTGGTGCTTAGAATTGTGATTTTCAGTTTTGAATTCTAATTAATTACCATGCAAAGTTGTGTCTCTATTTTGGAGCAGAATGTAATGAAGAAAATAATGATAGCCCCGTCAGTCCCCTTCAAACCCACTCAGTTCTCCACAGCTCCCCTCGGCCCCCTCACCCCCCTCAGGCCCTTAAGCCCTCACAGCCCCCTCAGTTCTCCACAGCCCCCTCAATCCCCCTCAATCCCCCTCACCTCCCCACTCCAGGTCCAAACTCTCAGATAAGAATGCTATGCCAGCCTACAGCCTAATCGGTTTCCTGGCCTAGGACTCGGCTTTTAATAGGAATATAATCACATTTTGCGGTGTTAATGGAATTATGATGGCACTTTGCGGTTTGAGGCGAGAGGCTTTCCCTTCATTTCAAGGGACTCTTACAACTTTAGGGCTAGACTGTCCCCTTCAGCACCCTCAGACCTGTCAGTCCCCGTCAGTCCCCATCAGCACCCACCATCCCATTCAGCCCCCTCAGTACCCCTCAAACCCTTGCCCTCAGCCCCCGCCCCACCTCCACTCATACCCCCTCAGTCCCCTTCAGCTCCCTCATGCAGTCCCCCTCAACTCCCCTTCTCAGCCCTCCTCTCAGCTCCCCCTCAATCCTCCTCAGCCCCCTCAGCCCCCCCCCCCTACACACCTCCACCCAATCCTCCTCAGCCCCTTCAGCCCCCTGCCTCAGTCCCCCTCAGCTCCCCTTCCCAGCCCTCCCCTCACCCCCCCCCCCCCTCACCCCCCCCCCCCTCCTACTTCAGCCCCCAAAACCCTATCAGCCCCGGATCCTATCTATACTGTCAGGGGACCTCGGTCATAATCTAACAACATTTCATGCAGCATGATCAATAGTCCTATGGCAAGCGGGCTGAGTCAAGTAGATCCTCTTTTTATTTTACATGAAAATTCATGTCAGATTTTTTCTACTACATGTTATGCATGATATCATGTGTCCAGGTTTTACCCCCTAGAGGCACGCATTTCCCTTCGACATGGAAATCAATGGGAGCAAACGGGACGTAATTGTTTGAATAAATTAAATTTAATTGATTAATTAAGAAGATCGTAATATCGCCCGGATACAGTTCGTGAACAGATGATTTATGCAATTGTTTTCAAAGTGTGAATGACTCTGGAAATAAGGAATTATTTTAGTTTTTATTTTATTTTTCTATAATTTATTGAGGTTAGATTGTATAGATAAATGCACTATGCCCAGACTCAGAAATATGTGATGTGTTACAAGTCGCAAAATGAATATTTTTCAAAGCGTTTTATTCACAGGATTTCTTTGTAGGAATGTTTTGTTTTTTTGTTTTTTTTAAAATTTTATGTTTTCATTGTTGGGGTATGTACCGTTTAAACTCGTATGCACTTACCAAACTTCGAGACTGTCTTTGATATATTCTTGCATTTCTCAGGTCATCCTATAGAGTATATTTAGCTACTTTACTGGTAATATTGCAAACATATTTTTCAAAAATAAAAATATCAAATTTAAGACCTAGAAGTACTTAGTAGATGTCCTACTGTTTACTATCATTGGAATCCTCTTGATCATATCTTTTCAAATATGATGATATCCCCAAATCCATTTTTGCGACTTGTGACTCATTTTTCCGAAACACATCACATATTATCTCCAACGTATATCAATACTCATGTAGTTATACATCTTTTTAGGGTTTTAGGTCACACTATTTCATACTAGATAAGATACACATGAACATAGCAAATAACTTATAATTCATTATAGATATCTTAATATATCGAATCTTAAATTAATCTTAGATACAAATAGTAATACACATACAATGTTCATGTTTATATCCATGTATAATGTATAAAAAAGAAATCATCAGAAATTTCATGAATTGGCCAATCATAAGCAGAGATGACATTGTCAGTTTAGCATTGCATAATTTCAATTCATTATTATTGTCATAAATTAAATTATAACTATCATCATCATTTCTTATCATATTGATTACTTCAATTCCTATCCCTGACATTCCTATTCCTGACAACTTCACCTATATTTATTTTCCATTCGATTTTATATGTACTAATATTATCGTCAAAGCATTCGAGTGTTATATTATAAATAGATTATAGACTAATATTTACACAATAAATATAGATGACCTCCCTCTCAATTTGAGAGTTATTATATGTTTCACACTCTCACGGAAAAAGCATAGCTTTTACCCTACGTTTAAATTCGTCAAGAATATGAAATATGAAGCCAGAAATGGCACAAAAAGAGGAGTGAGTGTGAGGGAGGGGGGGGGGGGGGAGGGGGGAGAAGTAAGAAGGAAGGGGCAGAATGATAGAACTAATAAGAATAAGAGTAACGTTGATACTTTGTCAGTTTAGCATTGCATAATTTCAATTCATTATCATTGTCATAATTTAAATTTAACTATCATCATCATTTCTTATTCTATTGATTACTACCATTCCTATCCCTGACGACTTGCCCCATTATGAGGCCAGAAATGTCATAGAAAGAAAATTGTTAGAGGGGTGGGGTCGGGGGCTGAGTCGGGGCGGGGCGGGGGGATAATCCTTATTACAATAAGTGACATAACACTACAATAACAGGGTAAAACAGCCCCATCCTATTAACATCCAACAATACCAGCCCTGACACTATTGTCCCTGAGCCAGGCATTAAAGTTAGTAATTAATTAGAACCAAGATTCTCTTCATTACAAGCAGGTGAATTCTGCACCAGTCAATCCCAGCATCTGGGTCAAATTCTCTGAAAATGGACAATTCACCATCCCCAATCCTCTCAAATAATCCAAATCTAACAGAAAAGTTACGTTCAAAACGCAGTTTAAAACTAAGAAAGAGATACTTTTAATCAACACAATGCCAAAGATACTTGAATATGTATATAATTTGAAATATTCCACTTTAATTTGCCAGAAGTTACTAAAGTTGCAGAGCTGATGATTGTATATTTTCTGAAAATCTGACCCTTGTATTAATCTCAGAATCTGCTTTTTCTAACACCCTTGTTTATCGCAGAATTTCACCCTTCAGTTGGTCATTTAATACCACAAAATTATCAAACGCCTTAACCGGATTATAACAAAGTCAAACCATGAATATGGATTAACACAAATTAATCTTTCTAAGAGCAGAATATAAAGCGGGCAGATAAAGGGGTCCCTTGTAGCGCGTGACCTCTCACCTCCCAATTATCGCTCGCTGCGAGTAGGAGACCCTGTGTTAGGCGCGCTGTTGACACAGCGGTGACATGCCCCCTGCCTGTAGAGAGACATCTGCCGGGCTGGCGGAGAATTATTAATTTTGCAGACAATGCCCCCTATGGGTAGGGTTATAATAGGCATAACACAAGGCCGGACACCCTGTCAGTTACTTGTTGGGCCCAGGGTAATTGTGCTATAAGGAAGGTTAATAGCTTGTGTATTTGTGGCGATTATGATTTATATTTCTTTGTTGATATATTATTTCAGTAGTGTGTAATTATAATCATATTAAATCAGTTATAATACTGAGGGAGTGAATATTAATAAGAAGAATCTCTTAGACTGAATTCTGATCGATCCTTCTGAGTAATGAAGTAAACACACCTCACATGGTCATTTGAAATATCAAGAATGTGTATTGCCCTTCCTACCTTTCTTTTCTTCTCTATCTCTATCCATCTCTGTCTCTCCCCCTCCGTCTTTTACTCTCCCTCAGTCACTCCTTTTCTCTCTTCTCTTCTTCTTCTGCTCTATCTCTCCCCCTCTCCGTCCCTCTCTCTCTCTCCTTCCTCTTCTCTACCTCCTCTCTCTGGCTCCGTCTCCGTTTCTCCTTCTCTCACCTTACTATCCCTCACTCTCTGTCTTCTCCCTGTCTCCTCTTTCTCTCTCTTTCTCTCTCTTTCTCTCTCTTTCTCTCTCTCTTCTCTCTCGTTCTCTCTCTTTCTCTCTCTTTCTCTCTCTTCTCTCTCTCTTTCTCTCTCTTTCTCTCTCGACTAGCTGGGGTAGTATAATTGTAAGGTAATGTGTTGCAGCAGCTAATAGAAAGAGCATATGAATAATGATTTATATTGTGATTTAGTGACAAATACTTTCAATTCTACACTTTACAATGAATAAATATGGTCCAGAGGGAAATTGATCTACGACAATTCTTCCTGCCATGACCAAATTACCTGCTTGAGATTTGTTATTGATTTGTTATTAATAGAGCCCATTCCCGTCAACTAGCTTGTCTTTCTCTACTAGCCTACTTCTAAACTACTTTGTAGGCCAATGAGAAACCCTAATATACATAATATGGCCCCGATCCTATATTGACCAAAAATCGCGGCAGAATGTAGCACAATTTACTCAATGTGTACAGTTGCCAATTGTACATTTTCCGAAAAGCTGACACATGTAACTCCTGGTGTTTGGTACTTGGCTAGCTTCCCCCTTGTTCCTCAAAAGCTAAGTCAAAGAATAATCACCATTATAAGAATCTCCTTAAAACATTAAGCCAAACCAACACATCACCGATTTGGATATTAAATCGCGACTGAAATCGCTGTACTTCGCGGTTTCTAGTCCTAGTGACATATTAGCGATTTCATGGGCGTTTTCAATGACAAATTTTGCTAGACTGAAAACCCACAATTTTGCGGAAGTTATAGTAGTCAAATAGTCATAGTCAAATCGCTAATGTGTGGATGTACCTTAAAACACGCAACAATGCCAGTATACAATATCGGAGACCTAACGATAGAAAAAAAGGACCAACAGAGATAGAAACATTGTCACCGAATAAAAAAAAAGCCATGCTGATCAGATCATCAGAACCCATGTTGATGATTATGATGACAATAATCGTTGGCACCCAGCAAAAAAATAGCCTTAATGATTAGATCATTAAACCCATGTTGCACTGGCACTATCAGCCCGAGGTAACCCTGTCACTGTGCCCCGGGCCCGTTGCATAACACATCCTTACTTAATACTGTCCTTCCTTGTCTATGTTTCCTAATTGCTAAGCAGCTGGTATTAAAGGAACTTTTAGGAAAGGAATTTGCTATACATATGCTTTTCATTCATACAGTAGGAATTTCCTACCTATGCGAGGAGAAATAGCTTAGCAAGGAACAATTTAAATAAGGACATGTTACGCAACAGGGCCCTGCAGCAAACATTGCCTGTAGAAGGGACATGGAATGACGCCATGGTTCCCATTGTTGGGCCAACATAATTGCTGGAGGCTTTTTGTAGAGTTTTTACACAGACACTGGGCTGGGTTTGCGGTCTGGTTTAAATGCTTTGCCAGAACCAGCAATTGGCATCGTTACACAACTGACGAAGGTGGGAGACTGTGTGCATTGGATGAGGAGTTGACTGAGAGTGAAGATGGATAGCATGGGGACATGGGTTTGATATATGGGTCAGATTTTCAGAAAGTGTACAATTAGCAGCTGTACACATTTAGTAAATTCTGCTAAATTAGGCTGCAATTTGGTCAATACTAGGTGAATTCAAGTATGTTCGGCATTGCATTGATTCTAGCTATGTATTTGGCTAGGTTGAACTGTATTTTCGTCTGAAATTTGGGTTATTTCAGAGAGTTGGTGGAGGTGAATTGTACATTTTCTGAAAATCTGAGGTGCTAGTAATTGAATATTTATTGGACGAGATTGCATAGCAATCGAGTCAATTACTAGTACCGAGTTCCATTCACTATTTATTGTATGCCCCTAGCATAGACAAATATTGATATATAAACATTTCTTTTTGGTTTTGAATCATGATAAAGTATCTAAAAGCTAATAGAAAACCCAATCCGAATTTGTATTGTGAACATACGATAAAAATATTTTTATTGCACTCCATTTATCGCACCTTTCAAATGGAATGCGCATATAATAAAATATCTTAAACGGGAAATACAGAAATAAATAAAATAAAAAGATCTAAATAAATTATACTAAATAAAACTAAATAAATAAAAGCAAACAATAGACCAGTGGTATCTCATACACTGGACACCCTCCTCTCCTCCAAATAAAAAACAAAACCGAAGTTCAAATTATAGTTCAACATAACCAAACAGATTCATTTAAAGAAACCAATATATGACATTATACACTATATTCAGATATACTAGTACCTAGTATTTATCATTTATCATTTTTAGTCCAAAAATTAACTAAACGTGTACAGCTGACAATTGTACATTTTCTGACAATCTGACCCATTTGTACTAAATTTGTTTTCCATCAACTATTATAATAGTCTGACTGTTGACTATATATTTGGAATTCATTTTCTACTTTACTTTGAGACCAACAGATATGCAAGCAGACATTGACCAGAGCCCTGCCCCTATTATTTCTGATACGCAATTGCGTTGCCTTGGGAGCAGACAGAACATTGCTGTAATGAGATACTGAGTGCAACTGTTGATTCTGGTCATCTTGAGGAGGTAAACCAATTATCTGTAGAGTATACCTACCTATTGCATCAGGGCCTGTCTGCCGCAGATAGGGGCGGGAGGAAGGAGGAGGGAGGGGAGGGGGAGTGAGGGGATGTGGGTCAGATTTTCAGAAAATGTACAATTCACCTTCGCGAATCTTCTCAAATAACCCAAATCTCAGACGAAAATAAAGTTCAAAATACAGTTTAACCTAACAAACCAGATTTCTGGAATCAATGTAATTGCCGAATATTCTTGAATTTACCTAGTATTGACCAAATTGCAGCCTAATTTAGAAGAATGTACTAAATGTGTATAGCTGCCAATTTTACCTTTTCTGAAAATCCGACCCATGTAATACACCGCACTTTTCGCTGCCAATTCCAGTCTAGGCCCTAACATGAGACAATCCCTTCAAACGAAGTGAAAGGGTTTCACCTCAAAACCGTAAAGTGCCTTTATAATTCCATTAAGACGGCAAAATATCATTATATTGCCTTTAAAACGCTGAGTCCTAGGCCAGAAAACCAATTAGCGAAGTATGCTGACATAACATTCTTATCTGATCTGAGGGTTTGGACCTAGAGTGATTGATTCTATCTTATGATATTTCACCATGCTGTTGACAGATAGTTCTTATGCTATAGCAGTTCTTCCACTAACTCCTGCAGGCAGTATACTACCATCTATTGTTGGATGGATTTTTACCTAGCTGTTTAGTTCAGTTTCTATAGCAGTTAACGCCTGAAGGGTGAAGTCGCCTGAAAACGTACAATTGGCCTTCATCAACCCTCTTACAAATAACCCAAATTTAAGAAGAAAATCAGGTTCAAAATACAGTTCAACATAACCAAACAGATTTATTGAATGAATACGATACAGAATACACTCAGATATACCTAGTATTTATCAATTTTCACTCTAATTTAACAGAATCTGGTAGATGTGAAGAATTGAAGATTGTGTATTTTCTGGGAATTTGACCCTGAAGCAGTATACTACCAGCTATTGTTGGATGGATTTTTACCTAGCTGTTTAGTTCAGTTTCTATAACAGGTCTTCCACTGACTGAGCATGCAGCTTTAATAAATTTACAAATCCTAGGATGTTTCTGAAAGGAAATATAGTGCATATGGTAGATGCCTGAACTCCTGAGGTAGTATACTACCATCTATTGTTGTATTATGTTTTACCTGGCTGTTTAGTTCAGTTTCTATATCCGATAACTAACTGATATTGCAGCTTTGATATTGTTATAAATTCTGTTTTTTTAAGGAAATATAGTCGTCCGAAAATGTACCATAACATATGTCCAACTGTATTTTGAACCTCATTTCTATAACTGAGCAGAACCGTTGAACTAAGGCAATACCAAATACATACCTCGGATATACCTATTTATCATTTGTTAACCTAATCTAGCAGAATCTTAGAGGAAAATGTATTTCTGTAAGGCAGAATGTACCTAAGGCTGACATTAATAAATAAAACCATGTGAGATTGTCGCCAAAATGACAAATGGAAACCATTGGGAACAAGATATGAAAAATCCCTTTACCGAAATTACTCGATAAAGCAGTTTTAATCAATTTACTCATTATAAACCTGGCTTCTTTTCGAGGATATACGGTTGATACTTATTACAGCGTACACAGGCAGGCACCGTACCCTTGGGGCACGGTTCCAGACCTCCACCCATGTTTCCCATCTGGTCTGGGGCCAGTCCCCATGGCCCTTCTGTCCGCACTATTTAATTTATAATCTACCAAATAGGTCCACTGAAAGATGTCCAATTACCGGCTAAATGACTTAGAGTCAAATTGGTTTAATGATATCCACTGGAATTGGTTACTGACATATCGCGAGGTCGATGAGGGAGGAGTTGCATTAAGGTAAATTGGCATCTGAGGGATTTAATGGTCATTTATAATACATAGCTTATGGTTTAAGTGGAATATTGTATATGTGTGGGGAAGCCCACTGGGGGAAAGAGTGGGAGAGGGAGAGGGATAGAGAGAGAGGAGGAGAGGGGGAGAGAGGGAAAGGGAGAGAGGGAGAGAGAGGGAGGGAGAGAGAAAGGGAGGGGGAAAAGAGAGAGGGAGGGAGAGGGAGGGAGAGAGAGGGAGAGGGGGAAAGGGAGGGAAAGAGAGAGAGAGGGATGAGAGACATAGAGAGAAGAGAGAGATAGACGAGAGACGAGAAGAAAGAGACACAGAGAGGGGAGAGAGAGAAGAAAGAGAGATGAAAAGATAAACAAAGAAAGTGAACTAAAATTAAGAAATAGAGGAGAGAAGGAGAGAAAGAGAAAAGGACAGGCAGGCGGGCAGACACACAGAGAAAAGAGGCATAGATAAGAGAAAGAGGGGAGGGAGAGAAAGAGGAGAGGGAGAGAAGGAGAGGAGGGGAGGTCGGGTTGGAAATTGAGCAGAGAGAAAGAGAGACAGAGAAGGTATGAGGAAGTACAGACATAGTGGAAGGCAGAGATAATGACAGAAATGGGAGAATAAATGTGATGTGTTGCAGGAAAATGAGTCACAAGTCGCAAAAAATGGATTTTGAGATACCATTATATTTGACAAGATGAGATAAAGCGTATTCCAGTGATGGTAAACATTGGGATATTTAATATTTCTATATATTTGATTTGATGTTTTTATTTTGAAAACAAGGTTTGCACTGGGTTTGTGAGTGGATCATTACTAGTAAAGCAACTAAATATATTCTATAAGATGACCTTAGAAAGGCAATGAAACATTTATTACAATGTCTTACAAATTTAGTAAATGCATTCATACAAACTCCAAACGGTAGATGCCCCAAAGATTAGAACATTACTACAAAGAGATCTTGTGAATAAAACACATTGAAAAATATCAATTTTGCGACTTGTGCCTCATTTTCCTGTGACACATCACAAATGACAGGAGACAAAGAATTGAAAAGCATAACATTACGACAGCCTACGTATTTTACTTGAGTGAGACCGTCAGAAAATGTACAGTTCACCTTCTCCAATCCTCTCAAATGACTCAAATTATTTTAAGAGAGAAATGAGGTTCAAAATACAGTTTTACACAATGAAATAGACATGTTTAAATCAACACAAAGCCAAAGATACTCTGATATACCAATTACTCATATTTCTTCAGTCTAATTTAGCAGAACTTACCAAATTTGTACAGCTGCCAAATGTGCAATTTTTGAAAATCTGACCCACTTGGTAACATCGATCGCTCAATTAAGCGCGTAGTTATTGAACCGTAGGACCAGCAGGACTGAGCGACTTTTTAATTAAACTAGAACGATAATCATCAGCCCAGCCAATTCAATAACCTGTATTACCTACATGTATACCTAAACACAATAGGGGGGTTTGCTTTGCGCCATGATTAGTTTCCTTGATAAGGAACCGTCAGGGAAGGGAATTGCTATACAGACACATTTCCTACCATAGCAAGGAAATCAGGAAAGAAATGTTTAGTAAGGATCTGTTATGAAACGGGCCCCTGTTCTGTTAGGATCAAAATAGTTTCATCAGGTCAATTCAATATTAATTATTTTATATCAGTTCCCCAAGAGAATTTACTAGATTTATACAGCTGAAGATGACAAAATTATAAAATAATGAAAATAAATAAAATACAGCACAGAGAAAATGAAACGAGTCATTCTGACTCTAAAAGGGAGTCCAGCACATGTCGCCAGAATAACTCGTTTTGGGAGTCATTTTGACTCCCTTCTCAAGAAGGAGTAAATTTGACCCGCTTAGAAAGAGAGTCAAAGCATTTTGACTCCCTTTTGTTAAGTTCATCTTTGCCCCCTCTCCCGCAATCCCAGTCTTTTATTAATATTCAGAGAATCATCATTTCATCACTTAGGTTCATCATTTCTTGTTGGTGGACTTCTTCATATCAGCTTCTGGAAGGAAGAGAATACAACTATATTCAATGCAATTCATCTACAGTTGTTAGTTACATTTGAATGGGAGTACAGTAGACTGAACAATATTCCAATTTAGACACAGTAATAAACAAATTGGTAATAATATTTCCTTACCAGTGCCTGTCTAGCTCGATCTTCAAGTTCAATCAATTCCTGCCACTAAATCTGTTTGTAGACTGGCCAAATTGCAAAGTCTCTCTGGAGGAAACAAGGAAAATAATGAACATAAATATGTTTGGACGCATGGATAAGAATAAATGAAAGAATACATACAGGTTCAGGAGAAATAACACCTTTCAAAAAACAAGGAAAATGAATTAACATATAAATATATGATATTCCACCATGTAATAAGAACATAATGCAGCCAATACACAAACACACTCACATATCACCAAGATGATCCTGGCCATCTTTATGTCTTTACCTCAAAATTGTCATTTGTTTACCTTCCAATTTGATGTATCTAGCTGTGTCTGTAGATATTACTTACCAGATTCAGATAAGGAATTCTGTTTCAGAATTCGTCCTCACACGTACTCTCTGTCCTCCCCGTCCTCTCCATAAATCATAGAAAATATCCAAGAAACTTGTAAGATGTGGCAGGGTAAGATGTACACACATCTGGGCGGAAACTTGGTCTGCATGCTCCTTTGTTTTAACTGTTTGGGTGGTCCTTTGTCTCCACATAATTGGCGCGAAAATCAGCGCGAAACGTCCGGTTACACTAGCAGTACAGTATTGCGTAACACACTGTGACCCGACCTCCAAACTGGGCCTGTACTGGAAACTTAGACTCTAGTACACGCTATGCTATGGCTTTAGTTTTTATTTTCAATTTAACTTTTAACTTGGTATTACCATACCAATGTTACCATGTTGTGAATATGGTGTTATAACTCCTTTATATGACACATCAATAATTTTTAATTTATGCATGGTAGCTCCTTCTCCCATGCATTTGGGATATGTTAACTTTAATGCGGATTGTTTGCCAAATAAAATATTTCATAAAATGAAACCTAATAAATAAATGAGTTTTTGGATTATGTCATCCCTTTAAACTTTTATGACAGTGTTATGTATAATACACATATATATGATTAACGAATATTGAGGGCTGTGACTCGAAATCAGGGCCCTGACTCCCTTTTTGAGTCTATCCCTGAACTTACACTCTTATCAGAGTAAAGAACAGAGTCGCAAATGACGCACCTACAAAACGAGTTAATGTGACTCTAATATAGAGTCAGAAATTGGTGTAAAAGAGTCAGACAAAACGAGTCACTTTATTTTACTCTTTTAGGAGGTGCTGGACTCGGATTTCGAGTTAAATGACTCGTTTATGTTTCTCTGTGAGACTAGGTCCAAACCCTCAGATCAGATAAGAATGGTATGTCAATGATTGGACGCCTACTTCGCTAATCGGTTTCCTGGCCCTGACTAGGCGTTCTAATGGGATTATAATGTCATTTTGCGGTCTTGATGGAATTATAATAGCACTTCTCGGTTTTAGGCGAGAGGCTTTCCCTTCGTTTGAAGGGACTCTCTCATCTTTGGGCCTAGACTTATCATACATTTTCTGACAATCTGACCAAATATGAATTCAATCATGGTGGTCAATACAAAGGTACTATACGTATCATACCTATTCATAGCTAATTGGTATAGATCCTATGGCATCCCCCCACACATATTACTTACATTGGAGTATATGCTATTATGATAACTGACATTATATGATTAATATCGCCTGGGGAGTGGGCCTCTAGCATATATGATACAATGCAGCTAATATATAGGATCACCTATACACATATGTACTGCTAGGTTATTAACTATAACACTATCATTGTACAGAGGCATAAACTGAACAGTTTTCATACTGCTATTGGAAAAATAACCAAAAACTCAATTGTCTGCAAATATCTTGGCAGTTGTCAAAAGGATTGTCTGGAAATTGACCCAAGAAGAACGCCCCCTCGTAGCAGAAAATAGTAATATATCAGGATGGTAAGATTCATTTTCGGATTCAGCATACTTCACTCACCCTCAATTGTTTTCTTTCATCAATTCGACTTTAAATTCTACAATAAAGAATCAGCAGCAGCAAAATATTGATAATTTCAAAAAATAAGTCAAACAATGAGCAAATGTGGTAAAACAAATATTGTTTAATAGCTGAGAATGCAAACATATTGGTTCAATATCAAGGTGGTAACAGGCTTTTTCGGATTCAGCATACTTGGGTATAACACCACCATATACTAACTATTACCAACTATTAAAAAATGCCTCTAGAAATGTGTAAATGCCTATTTCAGTTGGGTTGGCACCAGTTTCTTATGATCAGTGGATTTTTGCTGCATGAACATCCACTTTTATGTTTTGTTTGTCCACGGACATCGTTCGCAGCAGATTTCACTTATTAGGGCAAAGAATGAGAAAATTAGGTGAAACAAATTTTGTTGTAACAGATGAGAATGTATGTCTACATTTCTACACATTGACGCATAAACGGGGTAGTTGAATGATAAGATGGTGAGGCAGTCTTGGGAAATTAAAATTTTATTTTAATTGAAGTATGTTTTATAATATAAATAGATAAAATTGTGTAAAATTGGTGAAGTAGATTTATATAAAATTGAAGGTTTGTATATAAAGGTATGAAGAAGTAATAAAATTGAAGATTTTATGAGATAATTAGTATGAGGGAATTTTATATGTTAGAAAAAGGTGTGGGTGGGTGGGTTAAAATTGAACCAGTGGTGTGGTTGGAAGTTGGAAGTGAAGTGAATGGTTTGGTGGGTGGTGTGGGTTGTTGCGTGACCAGGTCACGTGGGTTGTTAGTGGGAGTGTTTAGTACCCCTGGCTTCAATGACCGCGCATCGCCAAGCGGCGATGCACTCACCATTGACGCATAAACGGGGTAGTTGAATGATAAGATGGTGAGGCAGTCTTGGGAAATTAAAATTTTATTTTAATTGAAGTATGTTTTATAATATAAATAGATAAAATTGTGTAAAATTGGTGAAGTAGATTTATATAAAATTGAAGGTTTGTATATAAAGGTATGAAGAAGTAATAAAATTGAAGATTTTATGAGATAATTAGCCAAAACTGCCAATTTTGGATGGGAAGGTAATGGGTATGGGTAGGTTGTAATTTTAAAAATAAGGGTAGAACCCTGAGTGGGTGTGTAAAAGGTTTTGCATGTAAATGCATTGTCTGGTTTGGCCGTAAGCGGACAGTCTCTGTAGGCCGTAAGCGGACAGTCTTTTTAGCCGTGAGCGGACAGTCTATATGGGAGCCTAGTGGCTAAGTTATGTATAGATGATAGATATTTTTTAGGGTGATTGGGGGGGTGTTTTATGAGCTCGTGAGCGAGTAGTCTTTTTGGTATGCTAGGATGCAGGGGGGTTTGCGATGGCCCTTCTTATGGCCCTATTCACTCCTGTGGTGCCTGAGTCTATGTAGGCGCGGAACGCGTCAGAGCGCCACCCGCCGTAAGCTTGGATTTGTAATTCGGAGCAACCATTTTTAAATGCATTGGTGGCAGCCGCTTTACGTAGGCTGTGGAGTGAGTACTTAGTGTGATCGGCTCTCTGCTGTATGAGGAGCTCTTTCCACCTTCGTGCCACGAATGATGTGGGCATGGGTTTCCTGGTGTTAGGGAACATAAATGCTGGGTCTTGTTGATTTGTCGTGGGGGTATGGCCTAATACCCTCGACATTGCTTTCACAATACACATATCCTCATCGTTGGAGGACTTTAACTTTACTTTCTTGTTGTGGTAAGCCGACTGCATATTCTTGGCACTTTTAATGGTAATTTGCACACTGGATCTTGACACAATGACATCCTTCCTAGTGAGGTGTCTCACTGGGTCGAACTTTGCTACTGAGGGGGACAGTACCTCAGACTGCCTTAAAGCTGCGTAATATATCATTAAGATTGCTGCCTTTACAGTCTCGGATAGCGGGTCTGCTGAGATGCTTAGAATCACTCTACGTAGCAGTGATGCAGGGACAGCTTGTTTTGCTTTCGGTTTAAATGATTTGTCACGGTCCACTGCTTGCAGCGCCCATCTAACTCTCTGGTGGTCGAGAGCTTTTGTGGACCTGTCTAACTGCCTATATGCCGTTCTGATGTGAGAAATGTGGTTTCTTACGGTTCGTGGTGACGATATGGTGATTAGAAGGTTCTCTATGTACGCACATATTACTAGATGTGATGCTTCGAGGGGGTGGACTCCTATTTCTGTCGTGAATTGGACGAATCTCCTGACTGCACTCTCTTGGTTCGATCGGGTACCCTGTGCCCATGCTGTCCTCTGCCTGGCCACTGCTCGAGTCATTAGTATCTGTATGCGTCTTCCTGGAAGATTTGTGGAGAGAGAGTGCTTTTAGTGCAAAGGTACATGGGTATACAGTTTTTAGTGATCGTGATTGAACAATTTCATTAGCCTCATCTGCGTATTTTTGTGACATATGAGCTCTACTTAGTCGATCAGCGAGGGTGTTACATTCGCCTGCGATGTGTTTGTATGTTATTTTGATGTCGAGGAGTGCTTGAGTCATCCAAGCAATACGTGCGGCCTCGAGTATTACGGGGTTTCGCCCCCGACCTGTCTGTAGCACTAGCACGCTTGCCATATTATCGCACCACACTTCTATGTGTGATCCTCGGTCTGCCTCCCCTACGAGTGTGTGAAGGGCGACCGGAATATTGATGGCCTCAAGCTCCGATATATTTTCAACGCCTTTTTGGACGGGTGTGACCTGGAATGCATAAGCTCGTGTTTCATCTGCACCTCCGATGCCGGAGAGGCATGCATCGACTTCTATGATTTTATTCGGGGTGGAGTTAGGAATAAGCGACCGGCCATTCCATTGGGCGCAGAAATCCCTGAACCATGTGAGATCTTTTCGCATCTCACTGTTTATGTTGGTAAATTTCCCTTTAATGTCTCTCAGAGCATCTAGTAGCCGGCCTATAAACAGACGTCCTGGGCCTACACACTTTGAGACATGTATCAACCTCCCGATGAGCGACTGTAATTCGCGCTTAGACATGGATCTGCGTTTGGCGTAGCGTTCCACATGTTCTCTTGTCTCAGCCACTTTGTCGTGAGGGATGCTCAGGCACATTTTGTTCGCGTCAATATTTATACCCAGCCACCTAACGAGCTGCGCTGGTGGTTGCCTCTTATCGACCGCCTCGGGGAGTCCGAGTTCCTCGAATAGTGCGATAGCTTTATCGTATTGTCGAGTAGCTGTTTCTTTATCAGGGGATAGTATGATTAAATCGTCTAAGTACATTTTTGCCACTATTCCATCACGAGCGAGTATGCCTACAATAGCATCAGCTACTCGCTGCATGTGGCAGGACGAGGTGCGAGCGCCGAAGGGCATGGTGACTTCTAGGTAGAATTTATTGTCCCAATTTAAACAAAGAAGGGGCCAATCCAGGGGGTCGGTTTTGAAATTTTTATACGCCCTGGATATATCTATCGTGGACATAAATGCAGAGTTTCCCATCTTTACCAGTTCTTGTACTAGGCCCTCCACGGTGGGGAGGGAGTGGCTCCTCTCCTCTCCCCACACGCTGTTCTTTCTGAGGTATGCATTGACGGATGCGTCGTGGGGATAACTCAGATCAACAATCACTCGCCTATCTTCGCTATCTCTCTTTTCGCGCGACATGATGGGGGAGCAGTGGTACCATTCGCGGAAAGGAGGAGTGTCGAATGGCCCCACCAACCCCCCTAGCCTGATTTCTTTTTCTATGAACTTGTCGATCTTGGGCTGAAACTGATCGGCGCTGCTGTGATTTTTTCCCGTGTCATTGTGAGACGTGGGCCCTAGATACCCCATCGGGAACCCATACCTTACAAAGTCCCTCAGTTGCTTATGGTCATTAGTATCGGATAAGTACTTGTCCCATGCTTTGAGATTTAACTCGGTGGGGAGAGTTATCTTAGCGTCTAGAGAGTTAGGCAGGCCGGATTTGCGTACCGCGCTGTATATGAGGCTGTGAGTGGGGTGAGATCGGTCTATGGTACACTGAGGCCATCGCGTGCGCCTGTCGGCCGCGAACGTGTGCGGTCCGAGATCAATGTCCAGTTTATCTGCCTTCCCTTCACATATTTGTTTAACATGAGAGAATATGATAGGTCGACCTACTATGTTTGCATCCACCTGACTTTGAGCGGAGAAACTGTCGCTAGGCTGTGTGCTGGATGGAGGCATGAGTGTGCTTGGTGCATGTTGTGACACTTGGGTGTCACGGCCGCCATCTTTCTTGTTTTTCTCGCGGGGCGAGACTTCGTGCGAGAGCTGCTGATGGCGTCTGCTTGTGGGCTGTGGCTCTGTGTCCTGTATTGAACGAGAACTCAAAACATTTGCATGAAATTGGTGATCAGATTTAGTGACAAACGGGGGCGCCCGTGGGTTTAATTGTGCCGGGGCCCCTTCTAATCGTTTTTTGAATGTGTTGGGATACCAAAGCCCTGGGCCTGTCGACCTGACCCACTGCGAGGTCCCGAGGCTGCGCTGTTTACATTGCTATAGCTTTGGGAGCGGCCGGCTGTGACGTCACCCGTTGAGTTGGCGTGCGCTACCCGTCTATTACATTCGCTCATAGAATGCTTGCACGACCTGCCCACCGAATCGCAGTATGCGCATATGTGTAGAGCTAGCACTGTACCTTCATTATGATTATACGAATGTCTACACCCGCTCTTTGCATTGTAAGCCCGGCACACTATTTCTTGTTGGGCGTTATTTCCCCTGTTATTGAACGTGGCTCTACTTCCCCCGCTAGCTGAGTTATGTTGGGAGCCCGGGTGAGAGCCCATACTGACTGGTGCGGCCAGGCATAGCCTCACACGCTCCTCCTGTATTCCCACACGATCACTCCATGTAAGAGTCCCATTTTCAATTTCATCCCATATGAACTGCGTCCAACGTCGGACGGCGGGCCAGGGACGCTCAAGGGCGTCTCTGGTAACTTTTCTTAGGTGTGTTAACATATGATGATAATCTCTACGCTTAAATGCCCTGGGGTCCTCCAATAGTGACAGAAAGGCATCGACGTATTCCATTCCGGACATAGTGCCCCTGGCGTCTAGCTTTTGCTTAATAGTTGTAACACCCTCCCTGGACACATACATGTATGGTTTCGACTGTATATTTAGAGCATGAATGTCAGAAATATATTGCTTCTTACCCTGTAGGCCGGCCGACCGTCTCTCCCTTTCCATCTCCTTCTCGAGATATCTGTCGGCATCCATCTGCTTTTTGAAGACTGGTGGTGGGGAGACACGGCGCCGTCGGCCCGACCTACGGGTAGGTGGAGGCGAAGGGACGCTCTCTTCTTCGCTTTCGGACTCTGATTCTGACTCCTCGGTCTCGTCCTCGGACTCTGTCTCAGGCGCCCTGGCTTTGGGTTTCTTCTTTTTTGCCACACACCTCGCCACTTGGACCATCTGCGTGGCCATCTTTTCGACGCACCCTTGAATGCCCTTCACCGTGGCTTTCATGGCTTTCATTTCGATGTCCAGCTCTCCGGCGGTCACTCGTTTTACTTTCGTCTTTGCTTTACTCTTTGGAGGCGGGGGAAGCGGTTCAGAGTCTGAGCTCTCGTCCTCCGGTCCTATCAGTTCTACCTCGGGGAGCCCGCCCTCTGCTCCCGCCGGCGGTTCGGCGGTTTGGTCGGTCTCTGGCCCGGTATCCTGGGCCGTGACTGGCTTTGGCTTCCTGCCCCTCTTTCTATTTGCCATGATAGAATTGCGCTTAGTGACTAGTCTTGTGTCTGACTGCCTTAGCTTCCGTCTATTAGATAGGCTGGATGTATGTGCGCCGGTACTGCGAGCACCGTGCATTTGGGCTTCACTGCCAAGGTTAAAATTGAACCAGTGGTGTGGTTGGAAGTTGGAAGTGAAGTGAATGGTTTGGTGGGTGGTGTGGGTTGTTGCGTGACCAGGTCACGTGGGTTGTTAGTGGGAGTGTTTAGTACCCCTGGCTTCAATGACCGCGCATCGCCAAGCGGCGATGCACTCACCATTTCTCAAATTCTGCTAAATTAGAGTGAAAAGTGATAAATACTAGGTAATATCTGAGTATATTCTGTATTGTATTCATTCCATAAATCTGTCTGGTTATGCTGAACTATATTTTGAACCTGATTTTCGTCTTAAATGTGGGTTATTTGAGAGGATTGGTGAAGACCAATTGTACATTTTCTGGAGACTTGACCCACTTTTCAGAAAATGTACAATTTGATAAGTATGGATCTGCTGCTACCTTGCCCACTGGCCACTAGGTGGCCACCAGGGGGACCAACGCATTACATAACAAATTCAACTTCCCCAATCTTCTCAAATAGCCCAAATTTTAGACGAAAATAAAGTACAAAACACAGTTCAACCTAACCAAACAGATTGCTAGAATCAATACAATGCCGAATATACTCAATTTTACCTGGTATTGACCAAATGGCAGCCTTATTTAACAGAGTTTACTGAATATGTAGAGCTACCAATTGTACATTTTCTGAAAATCTGACCCATATATGGGCCCATAGGTTCAATATCAGCGGAAATCAGCCCAAAGATATTCTAAGCAGTCATTATTACATGATAGAGTGCACTGCAGCACATGCACTATTGACATGCACCCGACACTGTGCATGTCTTGAGATAGCCTCCGACCTGTAATTATGCTATAACATTAGTGCTCATAGTCCCCCGGGACCTGGCCATAGAATGGTGCATAGTACTATTTAAAAAGCTTATAGTATTGGGGTTGCATGACTGTTGTGGAGGGAGAGGGCAGGGTTAATGATTTCATGCTAATGTGAGGGAGGGGGGGAAGGGGGGTTGGAGGTAGGTAGGAGGTATTTGGAGGAGATATTGGGAGGGGACAGAACAAGGTGTAAGAAGGGAAGAGTAAGACAGGAAGAGAGAGAGAGAGAGAGTGAGAGAGAGAGGGAGAGAGAAGAAGAAAGAGAGTGGGTGGAGGCGCATAGCGAGCGATGAAAAAGAAAAGGAGAAAGAGGCAGAGGGATAGAAAAATAGAGGAGCGTGAAGAGAGAAAGAGGAGTGAGAGGGAAAGGTAGAGAGAGAGAGAAAGGGAGAGAGAGGGACAATGGGTGAGAAGGATAGGGAGAGAATAGTGAGGTACAGAGAGAAGGACAGCCGGGAAAAGAAGAGCAGCCAGGGGTTAGGGGTGCAGAGAGCAAGAGGAGCGAGAGAGAATAGAGGGAGAGGGAGGGACAATGGGTGAGAAGGAAAGGGAGAGAAGAGAGAGGTACACAGAGAAGAAGAGAAGAGTGGCCATGTGTTGGGATGCAGAGAGCAAGAGAAGGGACAGAGAGAGGTTGTATTCAGGGAATGAGAGAGAAACAGACAGAGAGAAATAGACAGAGATGAAGAGAGAGGAGAAAGAAAGTCCAAAGTGACGGGTTGCTATAGTTTGTCCAAAAAGTAGTTGACACATGATTCCTTAGTCGTTTCAAGGGGAGGGAAAAGTGGAAGATTTTTTAATTCTATTTATGACAAGGACCTATCAACCCTTTGCCCAGCGAGTCGCACATTGCAATCAACCATGGAGAAACAGGGCCAGTACAACCAGCTTTTCCTTCCCTCTAAGCAAAACAACAGCTGCTGCACATCTAGGACAGAGGCAGCACAATACAATACAGCTGGATATTTGGCCATGGTCGGTCGCAAACGGCCATGGTCAGTCGCAAACGGCGATTCAGGGGGCAAAGGTTTGAAGTCAAAAATCCCCCACTTTTCCCTCCCCTTAAAGGAACAAAGGAATCACGTGTCAACTACTTTTCGGACAGACTATAAAGTAAGAGAACAGATCGAGTGGTCGAGGAATATTGGTCTGGACTACTTTGTTTCTATAAATACGTTTCTACTAGACTCCTGAAACCATTAGATTTCTGGCATTAAAGGTGACAAAAATATCCCTTTTCGCATTAGGCAGTTAAAATAATCTTGGTTGAACGAACATTGAAGTTGCCCAGCCTTTTAATGGGGACGTGGAGTTGCAAAAGCATGTTGGTTGGCTGGAAAACCTGAGTGACCGATTAACAGTGAAATTGAGATTTACTCTTGGTAAATGTAGGACTTTCGTGAATGGGGTTGGAGGTGGGTGGGTGGTGGGGGTGGGGGGTAAAAGAGGTGAAACCCTGTGGAGGGTGGGTGGGTGGAGCAAAATATGGGTGAAATTTCCAGAAAATGTACAATTCACATTCAGAAAGACTCCCAAATAACCAAACACATCTTTTGAGTCAACTCGATCCCAAATATACCCAGATAAACCCAGTATTTACCATTTTTCAGTCGAATTTAGCAGACTTTACTAAATGTGTAGAGCTAGCGATTGTACATTTTCTGGTGACCTGACCCTTATAGCCAGATTTTACCGGTGTTTTTCTAATCAACATGTCCAGCAGCTTCATCAATGTGTATGCCGATCTTTATTCAACTAAATATTACTAATTTAATTGGAGATCAATTAATTATAACCACAGTTTGCCTTTTGGTACGTAAACTTTTGATGTGTCTTGGAATGGATTCACTCTATACGCTTATTACTAAAAATATATTTTGACTTTTCTTTATCTCCCTCTGTGTAATGGAATAATAATTCCCCCTTGGCTTCCTCCTGTCCTCTTTTGCGCCTTTTTGCCCTCCCCCCCCTCCTGTCCCCTCCCTCTTTTGCCCCCCTCTTCCTTATATCCTCTCAAACTTTTGCACTCCTCCCCTCTCCTCCCATGACTTTCCCTCTCCTTCCCCTATCTCTCCACCTTCTCCCCTTTCCTCTCCTCCATTTCCTCCTCTCTACTCCCCTTACCTCTCCCTCTTCTCCTCCGATTTCCTCTACTCTCTCCCTCCCGCCCCCGCCCCCCCCCCCCCCCCCCCCCCCCCCCCCCCCCCCCCCCCCCCCCCACTCACTGCCCCACCCTCTGCTCACCCCCACGTTTCCCCCTCACTGCCCTACCCTCCACTCACCCCCACTGTTCCCCCTCTTCTCCTCTCCTTTCCCCTACTCTCTCACCCCCCCCCCCTCCCTGCCCAACCTTCCACTCACCCCCACTGTTCCCCCTCTTCTCCTCCCCTTTGCTCTACTCTCGCTCTGCCCCCTCCCTGCCCCACCCTCCACCCACCCCCCACTTCTACTCCCCTTACCTCTTCCTCCTCACCTCCCCTTTGGTCTACTTACACCCCCCTTCCCCTGCCCCACCCTCCACTCACCTCCACTGCCCCCCCTCTTCCCTCCACCCACCGTTACCACACATATTACACAGTGGGACATGCTGGTGTTCCCAGGGATCTCCTATTGATCCAATATCTATCAGCACATAGGTGGGGATTAATTAAGGATTACAGCAAGCCTTGAGCAGCTCTGTGTGTATCATATGGACTCACTGTTCACTCAGTGGTGGCACATACCCACCCCTCAACCCCTCTCCATGAGTGGCAATATAATGCACCCAATTAGGCTCGTAATTGTATGCATAAAGGTTTATACAGTGAGTATGTACAACTATATAAAGCCTTATTTAAATCCATAAATCTTGGGGAAATGATCTAGGTCATAATGTTTGATTCAACATAGGAAATGTTATGAATGGACTGAGATTTGTGTGAAATATTATATTATGGGTCAGATTTTTGGAAAGTGTACAATTGGCAGCTGTACACATTCAGTAAATTCTGCTAAAATAGGCTGCAATTTGGTCAATACTAGGTAGATTCGAGTATATTTGGCATTGCATTGATTCTATAGCTATCTGTTTGGTTAGGTTGAACTGTATTTTGGACTTTATTTCTGTTGTGACTGTGGGTTATTTGAGAGGATTGGTGAAGGTGAATTGTACATTTTCTGAAAATCTGACCCATATACAGTGAGTATGTACAACTATATAAAGCCTTATTTAAATCAGGGAATCTTGGGGAAAAGATCTAGGTCATAATGTCTGACACAACATATGAAATGCTATGAATGGACTGAGATTTGTGTGAAATATATTAAACTTATGGCGATAATTAGTCTCTATAATGTTTCAGAAACTCTTGTTAAAAAAGGGCAAATAAATCAAATATAATGTACCCCAGAAAGGTGATCACAGTCTGTACAAAACCTTATAGTATTTATACGAATCACATACATGCAGCTTATAAGAAATATAACTATTAGTTTTTATGAATTTTGAATCCGTTTAGTCTATGAGTCAATACCATAGTCATTATGTTTTTTTAAAGATTTTATTTGTGTTCAATGTTGGGGTATCCCAATAATCTCGCGATACACAACAAAAAGAGATTACATATGATCGAGTTTGAAATTACATACTTCTAGATAGTAATTACTTTTTAATCTTTAAACGATACAATTCAATGGATATTAGCAATGAACGAGCGGATCAGTTGTTCAGTTGACCATATTTACATTCAGAGTTTAAATGATGCACTAACCGCAGATGGCCGGCAGATACAGAAACATTTTTTGTTCATTTTGACCCTCAACATGATAATAAAAACATTCTAATAATACACACGAGTATAAAAAGAGTTATGTGTTCATTCTATTTTTCTAGAGCATTATTAATTTTTTTTAGCAAACATGGGCTATTATCATTTTTTAATATTTTCTTAATTCTAGGCCATTCTAGGTTACATATGGGTCAGATTTTCAGAACATGAACAATTCGCCTTCACCAATCCTCTGAAATTACTCAAATTTAGGACAAATATGAGCTTCAAAATGCAGTTTAACATAACAGAACTGATACTTTGAATCAATACGATACCAAATATACTCAGATATACCCGGTATTCTTCATGTTTCAGCAGAATTTAACAGAATTTCCTAAATGTGTAGAGCTGCCAATTGTACAGTTTCTGAAAATCTGACCCGTATACAGTATGCATATATTATAGGGACTTGCCCTCACTGTCAGTAATAGTGAGGTGTCCGGCTTAGCGAGGGAGTTGTGACAGCTGGAATAGTCTGCTATAATATATATGTCTCAGTGGGATTATAATGTACTGGCCACCAGTGTTGATGCTAGGCTATAGAAAGGTCAATACTAATTATGGGGAGTGTGATTATTGACAATTGATTGCTGATAGATGCAGTTCATTCATTAATTGTTAATGTAATACAGTAGGTAATTAGGGCTGGGGCTCGTGTATATAGGACATGCTTATTCTCACCCTGTGTATGTATACTGCTATATGGGTCAGTTTTTTCAAGTGTGCTGTTTTGCCTCAATATCATATTTGTTGCCCTATCATGATCAATATGCGTTGGATCTTAAAGAAATTAGTCTCATTTCATTCCTATGAACAAGGGCTTTCATTCCATGTATACTTTTCCAAGGCTGATTCCAATATTTAGTGCCTTAAAATTCTAAAAACTGATTTTTTGCATCATTTTTCAATAGAAAAAGCCAATGAAGTAAAATATAAATGATTTGCACAATGCCTAGAACATTCTCCTACATGTTTCCTTTCATTTTCCCAATACATCTAGGACTAAATTAGTTATAAATTACTTTTTGAGCATATGAACATATTAACGACCTCCACAGTGACCTTCAATAATTTCCAACATCAAAATAACGCATGAAATCCCTTTTATTACATGAATGGTTAAAAATATATGTTTTTGTCATATCTATCTAAAACTGTATATTGAAGATGGTATACATGTATTGTTCATTGTATAAAAAATTCCACCTGATATTTTCATAACTTTTGGGTGACTGAGAGGTTATTGTCTGCAGCCCTTATTTTCCAACCAGAAGGGATTTCATGCGTTATGGCTGAAAAATAATGCATACAGGATAAACAAACAAACAAAAAAAATTCATTTAACCATTTTCTTGTCCCATTTCTATCTGCCTTATGGCACCACTACACAATTTGGTGATAATCCTGATTCAGAACAAATTACAGGCAAATAACCCTTAAAATGCCCCTTAGTAACGCATGAAAGCCCTATGTAAACTGCCAGTGACACATCAGCAAATATAGTAGAAAAGGTGGCCCAATATATTTATTTGGCTGCATTTCTGGTTTGAAAATGATTATCAAATTAGTTGAAATTCTATTGGAAATGATTCAAAGCATATTGTTGGTTCAACTGATGTATCATTGTGTCTGTTTAAGCATAACGCATGAAGGCCCTTCAATTATCATGACATAGGGTGGCTCAAAAGATATGTGAATCTATCTCTCTCTGAGTTGAAATTAATTACATATTAATTGCAATTGCATTTGTAATTAATTAAGGCAAGGTGAAGCTCATATTTATTTCATAAAACTTGTTCAACTAGATCATTGTTCTGTGGATTTACATGCTAACGCATGAAATCCCATCCATAACCATGACATAAGGTGGCCCAAAATTTATATCTCAGACTCTCTCTTTAGGATGAATGTAATTATGCATTAATTTTGATCTCATTTCGAATTATTTATAGCAAAGTAATGATGAATTTAATTTCATATAGACTGTTTGCCTAAATTATTATTGTGTTGATTTACCCAATAACGCATGAAATCCCTTCAATGATTTCAATATAGGGTGACCTAATATATATTTTCAGCTCTTTTATGGGATTGAAAGCCATTATCAATTAGTTTTTATTTCATTTGATATGATTTAAAGCAAGTTGATGTTATTTTTACTTCATGAAGCCAGTTCAACTAAATTACTATTGTGTTTTCCAACATAGTAACGCATGAAATCCCTTCAATAATGATGACAGAGGGTGGCCCAAAATATATATCTTGGGCTCTCTCTTTGGGATGAAAGTAATTATGCCTTAATCTTGATGCTATTAGTAATCATTTAAAGCAATAGGAGGATACTTTTTATTTCATAAAGGTTGCTCAACTAAATAAATATTGTGTGGGTTTATAGAATCACGCATGAAATCCCATTAATGGTCTTGACATAGGGTGGTCCAAAATATATTTTTAGCTGTTTCTTTGGACTAAACATCATTATGAATTAGTTGTTAATCCATTTGATATGATTTAAAGCAAATTGATGCTATTGTTACTTCATGAAGCCTGTTCAACTAAATTACTATTGTGTTTTCCAACATAGTAACGCATGAAATCCCTTCAATAATGATGACAGAGTGTACCCCAAAATATAAATCTTGGGCTCTCTCTTTGGGTTGAAAGGAATTATGCATTAATCTTGATGCCATTAGTAATTATTTAAAGCAATGGGATGATACTTTTTATTTCATAAAGGTTGTTCAACTAAATTAATATTGTGTGGATTTATAGAATCACGCATGAAATCCCATTAATGGTCTTGACATAGGGTGGCCCAAAATATATTTTGAGCTGTTTCTTTTAATTAAAAGTCATTATAAACTAGTTGTTATTCCATTTCATATGATATAAAGCCAGTTGATGGCAATCTTTTTTCAGAAAGACACTTCAACTAAATTAGGATTGTGTTTTCCCACATAGTAACGCATGAAATCCCTTCAATATCATAACAGAGGGTGGCCCAAAATATATATCTTTGGCTCTCTCTTTAGGTTGAACGTTATTATAAATTAATTTTGGTTCCATTTGTAATGATTTAAAGCCATATGAAGCTATTTTTATTCCATAAAGGTTGTTCAGCTGATGTACTATTGTGTTTCACACATGAAATCTCTTCCCTGTCCACAATATAAGGAGCCAAAATATAAATTTTCGGCTGTAATTTTGGATTGAAAGTTATAATAAATGCTTATTTGTGTCCATATGAGCATCAAACATACAGATTAAAGGTTTTACAAGCTTAACCCTTCAGTTAAATTAAATGATTTCAATATTTTCCAACAAAATTGGGATTTCACGTGTGACTGTATAAAAGAGGAAATTAAAAATTGACATAATAAGACAACCAGAGGTCCGAATTTGTTGGAAAAAGATTTTCCCAAAATGTCAAGACCAGTATATTATGATCCAAGGCCAAAAAATCATATTCAAAGTATTCTAAATTTGCCCCCTTTCCCAGATCCCCCAAAAGCAAAACAGCACACTTGAAAAATCTGACCCATATACCGCCTTCTGTCCTCTCTTTCTCACCCTCTCTCTCTATATATATACATGTATCTCTCGCTTTCTTTCTTTTCTTTCCCCCCTCTCCCTCTCATTCTCTTTCTTTCTTTTTTCCCCTTCTGTCCCACGATCTCTCTTTCTTTCTTCCTTTCTCAACCCTCTATACCGTTTTCTCTTCCTTTCCCTCTCTCTTTCCTCTCTCTTTCTGTCTCTCTTTCTTCATCTCGCTCTCTTTCCTTTCTTTCCCCTGTCTATCCTTCTCTTTCTTTGCTTTATCTCTCGCTCCTTTTTCTCTCCCTCTCTTTCCTTTTTCTCTCCCTCTCTTCCCTTTTTCTCTCCCTCTCTTTCCTTTTTCTCTCCCTCTCTTTCCTTTTTCTCTCGCTCTCTTTCTACATGTATTTCCTTCTTTCTTCTCTGTTCCCTCCCTCCCTCTCTTTCTTTCTCTCTTTTCTTGCTCTCTTCCTTTACTCTCTCTCTATCTAGCTGTATCTCTTTCTTCCTTTACTCTCTCTCTATCTAGCTGTATCTCTTTCTTCCTTTACTCTCTCTCTATCTAGCTGTATCTCTTTCTTCCTTTACTCTCTCTCTATCTAGCTGTATCTCTTTCTTCCTTTACTCTCTCTCTCTATCTAGCTGTATCTCTTTCTTCCTTTACTCTCTCTCTATCTATAGCTGTATCTCTTTCTTCCTTTACTCTCTCTCTATCTAGCTGTATCTCTTTCTTCCTTTACTCTCTCTCTATCTAGCTGTATCTCTTTCTTCCTTTACTCTCTCTCTATCTAGCTGTATCTCTTTCTTCCTTTACTCTCTCTCTATCTAGCTGTATCTCTTTCTTTCTTTACTCTCTTTCTACAATTTTAATATGCTGCTCTCTCCTTCCTCTCTTTCACTCTCTCTCTGTCTCAGTCTCTCTCTCTCTCTCTCTCTCTCTCTCTCTCTCTGTTCCTCTCATTCTAGCTACATACATATATTCATTCACATATCGAGAACCATAACTATACAACATGTATATATAAATATTTCCATGTAATACTAAACATAACACTAAATGCGAGTGTACACCATGAAGGGTTGAGAGAGCCGCTAGCTCTTGATGTGATTACGCTACATTTACACTACATTTTCCTCCTGACCTCACAATGGTGTAACTGCACGCAATGCTATAACTGTTACACCACTGCTTCCCCTACTAACTGTATATATACAGGGGAGAGTATTATCATTATGCCTCCCCCACTTTGCTGGACGATACCGTATAGCTTAACAATTTCCAGGACTAAAATATGCTGCGAAAAAGGCAAAATTTCAACCAAAGATTCCACGAATTAAACTCCATATTATCATATATGAAAATGATTATGATTTTTAAAAAAATATAATATACACGCGAAATTATTGTTTTTTTAATTAAATGTATGGGAAATTATATAGGCGGAAGTTTTTCGGGTTTTACGGTATCTATTAACCTTGTTCTCTTAACTAAGTGAGGTGGCATATAATGAGTTTTATATTAGATATTATTATGTAATTGTATACATTATTTCACCCTTGATATATGTATGCTTGCCTCGTTCACTATAGGCAGTGGGTATTTAGTAAACAGGCAGTATTGCCATTGACTTTGCTCATACATATTAATGTGCACTGCCCTTCTTTTGAATGTTGTCATTGGATAAGTGAAAATGCTGAGCTATTTTAAGCACTTTTATAGGTTAACCAAGTTTCAGACCATCAAGCAAATTCAATTAAACTCTTTTAGAATGAAAAATGATAAATACTATATATCTGATTTGTGTTTGGTGTTGCATCGATTAGAACAATATGTTTGGTTCAAAATACGCTCTCAGCTATGTATGCGCAAATCTACGCAATTCATCCTTTGGCCTTATACACCAACTGGGTCAGATCATCAGAAAATGTACAATTCGCCTTCACCAATCCTCTCAAATAATCCACATTTAAGACAAAAATGAGCTTCAAATTGCAGTCTAACATAACATAACTGATACTTTAAATCAATGCCATACCAAATATACTCAGATATACCTGATAATCATCATTTTTCAGTCTAATTTAGGAGAATTTCCTAAATGTGTAGAGCTGCCAATTGTACATTTTCTGACGATCTGACTCAACTATATGACACACCTGAACATGTCCTTTAATTTGGGCCTAGACTGTAAATTTATGTGTAAAGGTGCCGATTGTACATTTTCTGACTACTCACCCATATATAGTATGATGTATGAGTAATACTGATACATGTATGAGTACATACACATTATATGTTGACTAATATACCACATATATATTACATGGAGCCGCCTAATATGTAATTCAATTTCCTCCCCAGTATGATGTGCTTGGTCGCTTGTTACACTCGTGTGTTCTGGTGAATACGTTTTACTTTCTGCTCTGCTCGCTTCCATTCCAACCCTCCATAAACATCACATGTATGAGAAAGGATATCATATGGGTCAGATTTTCATGAAATGCACAATTTGCCTTCGCCAATCCCCTCAAATAACTCAAATTTTAGACGGAAATAAAGTTCAAAATGCAGTTCAACATAACCAAACAGATTGCTAGAAACAATGCAATGCCAAATATACTCGAATTTTACCTAATATTGACCAACTTGCAGCCCAATTTAGCAGAATTTACTAAATGTGTACAGCTGCCAATTGTACATTTTCTGAAAATCTGGCCCACATGTATGAGAAAGGATATCATATGGGTCAGATTTTTCATAAAATGCACAATTTGCCTTCACCAATCCTCTTAAATAACCCACATTTTAAGACAAAAATGAGCTTTAAAATGCAGTTTAACATAACAGAACTGATACTTTAAATCAATGCGATACCAAATATACTCAGATATACCTGGTGTTCATCATTTCTCAGCCCAATTTAGCAGAATGTCCTAAATGTGTAGAGCTGCCAATTGTA